>OY992891.1:24069115-24082628 GCA_963921405.1 Cepaea hortensis
AGATGAGCACTTCGGGGCTATCTGAGTGTTCATAGATGAGCGCGTTGACCTCTGCATTGACAGCGGCAGGGTTCTGCTCTCTGCACCGTCTGTCGAGTGTGATAATGCAGGAGAAGGTGCACTTAAAAGCCGGAGGCACCGGCACTCATTCCTTGCCGGGGTTGATACTGGTAAGACTGCAGACCTGTCTGACGACATCTTCCGCCCGACCCATCCATGATTTGCCCCTTTTTAGCCTGTCACCCTTTTCTCTGAATATAGTGTCATGCAGAGGGTGCTGCTCGTCTGCACTTATGTTTAAGTATGCACGAACTCTCCAGATCTTGATCCTGTGTTCCATTTCGGGAAGTCAAGGAGGTATCTCATTCCTGCACAGCTGGTGTCTCTCGTGCACCCAAAATGATGCGCATGGCTTCGTTTTGTTAGTTCGCCCTGCATATCATTGGCAACCGCCTGTCTATCTCGACCCTGCCGATACACGAAAATGTCGTCAGCAAATGAGTCTTACAAAAGAGGTAGACAACGATACAAGTGGGAAGATAACATCAAGAGATGGACGAACATCAGCCTTACAGAATGTACAGTCAGAGCGAGAGACAGCGTTGGAGATCCATTGCAGCCAAACTTCATTACGGAGACGGCACCTGATTGATTGATTGTGTCCTTAGATATTATGTTTATTAAGTTTAAGCTTAAGTTCAGAAATAGAGTTTGATGTTAACTGTGTCTCTATTTTTCTATAACCATCCAAATCATAAATCGGGCTAGTTTTTCTCGAGTTATCCCACCACTCCATCTAATATATGGAAGTGATGTATGGTTATCACGTGATATGATTGTTTCTAATATGAAAGTGATATATGGCTCTCACGTGATATGATTATTTATAATATGGATGTGATGTATGGTTATCACGTGATACGATTATTTCTAATATGGATGTGATATATAGTTATCACGTGATATGATTGTTTCTAATATTTATGTGATATATGGTTATCACGTGATATGACTGTTTCTAATATGGAAGTGATTTACGGCTCTCCATCCATCCATCATGTGCCATGCCGGTAAGCGTGGGCGGTCATGTTCTGCCATCTCACTCGATCAACAGAGTCGTGGATCAGTTCCGTGTTTCTGTCTCGACCATGCCACAAGGCCAAGCCATCCAGATACTTGTTTCTAGGTCTTCCCCTTGGTCTGTTCCCCTCGATCTTACCAGTTGTCACCAAGTTCTCCAAATCATTTCTTCTCATAACATGCCCAAAAAATTGTGACTGTCTACGTCTAATGTCTCTGATCAGTTTACGATCTTCATTTGTTTCTTGAAGGACTTGTTCATTGGTCTTTCTGGCTGTCCATGGTATTCTTTGCATTTTCCTCAGAAACCACATTTCTACAGCCATCAGATGTTTTTCAGCCTGGCTGCTCATTGTCCAAGCTTCACATCCATATAAAAGTACAGGTTCTATGTAGCATCTCAACACTCTTTTTCTCGTTTCAATTGACATCTTTTTATTGGTCAGTATGTTTTTCATCTTGCTAAAGGCTACTTTTGCCATGGCGATTCTTGTTCTAATCTCTTCAAGGCATCTCCCATCAGATGTTATTACTGTTCCGAGGTAATTGTACCTATTCACTTGTTGAAGAATATTCCCATTTACTTGTACATTACACTGTGGTATTTCGTTCTTCTTAGTGACGACCATAATCTGTGTCTTTTTACAATTTAATTCTAACCCTTGTTGTTCACTGTGTGTAACAACCGCATCTACTAAATTTTGCAGGTCCTGTTCATTGTCTGCAATCAAGACTGTATCATCTGCATATCTAATGTTATTGATGCATCGTCCCCCAATGTTGATTCCTTCCATATTTTCAATATTTCTGAAAATATTTTCACTGTACAGGGAAAACAGATCTGGAGACATTACACATCCCTGTCTCACACCTCTCTTAATAGGCTGATATTGGCTTACTTGATTATCAACTCTTATGGCAGCTTGTTGTTTCCAATATATGTTTTTTACAAGTCTAAGGTCTTTCCCATCAATTTGTAGATCTTCAAGCATCCTTATCATGTTGACATGTCTCACTTTATCAAAAGCCTTTGTGTAGTCAATGAAGCAAAGGTGTAGATCTTTGTTTACTTCTATAGAACGTTCGATTACGGTTCTCAGTATATACACAGCATTTACTGTACCCTTGCCTACTACAAACCCACATTGTTGTTCTCCTATTTCAGGTTGTATTTTCCTCCTAACTCTTTGCATGATAATTCTTAGCAAAATCTTCGTGATGTGACTCATTATACTAATTGTTCGATGTTGATCACATTCCAAGGCTCCTGATTTCTTTGGGATTGCAATAAATACAGAATTACATAACTCATGAGGTATATTTCCAGTATCATATATTGTATTAAGCAGACTGGTAACTTTATCTATTCCATATTCTTCTAAAGCATTAATCATTTCTGTTGTGACGCTGTCTGGACCGGGGGTTTTGCCAGATTTCATATGATTAAGAGCATTCTGAACCTCCATCTTCAAAATTGCTGGCCCTTCATTGTTATTTTGAACAATATATTGTTCGTCTCTGCTATCGTCATAAAGGTTTTTCACGTAATCTGACCATACATGTAAAATCTTATCTTTTTCTATTATGACTCTTCCATCTTTTGTCTTTAGGCAGCCTGCTGATGTACGTGTTCTTTGATTAGTAATCTCCTGAATTCTTTTGTGCATTAGTTTCGCATTTTTACTGTTGTGTTGTTTTTCAATTTCTCTGCAATTTTTCTCAAGCCATGTTTCTTTAGCCTCCTTACATAAGGTTTTGACTTTTCTGTGAATTTCTTCATATTTGGCAGGATTATTTTTGTTCTGTCTTCTTGTTTCCATTAGTTGTAAAATTTCTTCAGTCATCCATGTCTTACGGCCAACTTTCTTTACTTTTGGAATAGTTTTTTCTGCTGCACAACTGATTGAATTCTTCAGCATTTCCCATTGATCATCTACATCTTGAAATAGGATCTCTAGATCAGACAATAAATCAAATTTGTTCTTTACTTCTATGTTAAAATTATCTTGTATTTCTTTGTCAGTTTTCAATTTGCACAAGTCATATTTAGGGTTTCCTGCTGTATACTTGACTTTCTTTAACTTTACCCTCAATGTGCCAGTAATTAATCTGTGATCACTGTAACAGTCTGCATTTGGAACTGTTTTTACAACTGTTAATGCATTTCGAAACCTTTTGCTTATCAGGATGTAATCTATCTGGTTTTTAATCCTGCTGTCTGGACTCCTCCATGTCCATAATCTTCTAGGATGTTGTTTAAACCAGGTGTTTCCTACAACCAATTCTTGTTCTTTTGCCCATTCTACAAGTCTGTAACCTCTTTCATTTCTCTCTCCCAAACCATGGTTGCCTACACTGTATCCATCGCTTTGCTTTCCTATTTTTGCGTTGAAATCACCCATTATGATATTTATTTCTGATTTTTTACAGTTCTTCAAAGCAGATTCCATGTCATTATAAAATTCCTCTATACTTTCTTCACTGCTTTCACTTGTTGGGGCATATTCGCGGTATCACGGCTCTCACGTGATATGATTGTTTCTAATATGGAAGTGATATATGGCTCTCACGCGATATGACTGCTTCTAATATGGATGAGATGTATGGCTCTCACGTTACATGATTGCATATTAATATGGAAGTGATATATGGCTCTCACGTGATATGATTGCTTCTAATATGTATCTCAAAACACGAGACGTAAACAGTGAGCATTACAAGAAAACGACTACAAATAGCAAAATGGGCGTTGTGTCTAAAGCATTCGTCAGCCCAGAATAAACAAACATAAACCGAAACAACTACATGAAAAACACAACATCAAACTAACGTAACATATATTATATACATAATAATTTATGGAAATAATACTTTCTAATATGTAAGTTACAATCACATACGAGGTGTCAAGAATATGTGTTCTTTTCAGAGTAGAGTTCGAAAAGCTACCTCATAAATTATCCGAGCACTTCCTTCGAATCTTGCATGAAATAGGTAAGTTATTGCTTTGCATAAATGATTTATTAAGATAGTTACACATATATTTACCTAAGTCGGCGCTTGTGAGCCGTGGTAGCAAAGCCGTCTGCTGAGAGTGTGGTAACATAGTGGCTGGACACTCGTCTGCTGAGATCGTGGTAACATAGTGGCTGGACACTCGTCTGTGGAGAGTGTGGTAACATAGTGGCTGGACACTTGTCTGCTGGGAGCGAGGTAACATAGTTGCTGGACACTCGTCTGCTGGGAGCGAGGTAACAAAGTGGCTGGACACTCGTCTGCTGGGAGCGAGGTAACAAAGTGGCTGGACACTCGTCTGCTGGGAGTGTGGTAACAAAGTGGCTGGACACTCGTCTGCCGGGAGTGTGGTAACTTAGTGGCTGGAGACTCGTCTGCTGGGAGCGTGGCAATATAGTGGCTGGACACTTGTCTGTTGGGAGTGTGGTAATAAAGTGGCTGGACACTCGTCTGTGGAGAGAGCGGTAATATAGTGGCTTGACACTAGCTGGGAGTGCGGTAATATTGTGGCTAGAGACTCGTCTGCTGAGAGCGTGGTAATAAAATGGCTGGAGACTCGTCTGCTGGAAGTGCGGTAACATTGTAGCTAGAGACTCGTCTGCTGAGAGCGTGGTAATAAAGTGGCTGGACACTCGTCTGCTGGGAGTGTGGTAACATAGTGGCTGGACACTCGTCTGCTGGGAGTGTGGTAACATTGTGGCTGGAGACTCGTCTGCTGGGAGTGTGGTAACATTGTGGCTGGAGACTCGTCTGCTGGGAGTATTAAAATAAAGTGGCTGGACACTCGTCTGCTGGGAGCGGGATAAAAGTGGCCGGTGACTCATCTGAGTCTGAACTTGTTACAAGCTAAGTTCGCTTGCTGTCAACTGTTACAATACCACTCAGTCGCTCGTCAGGTCAATTTTTATTTACACACTGTTAGTTCACTAGTCAGGTCAGTTTTGGTAACATCTTTTCTCTATAAACGGCTTACTCTAGTCGTGCCATGTTGTAAGGTCACGTCAGTTCGCTTTTATAAGTTGGCCGTGCGTTGTGCTAACATTGTAAACCTGTATAACGACCAGTCACAAACAGACACACAAGCAGTCAAATAGACAGGCAGACAAACAGGTGGACACCCACGCACACATACTTATACAATTAGAGAGACACAAGAAAAGAAATACAGTCACACAAAAACAAAGTCAAACACACACACACACACACACATGCACATACACTTATACACAGACGCTCATAGGCGCCACCCGTTACGAACACAAACAACCAGTCATACGCACATACACACAAGCAGACACAAACATACACACAAGCAGACACACACACACACACACACACACACACACACACTACATGAAAACATGCAGTTTGTGCCGGTCACAGCTAATTAACAGATCAAACGTGATGTGTAATCAGACTTATCTCCGTTGCGGCTCGTATCGCGATATGACACACGATTTGTGGGGGTAATTAACTCTTTGTGTTTAGTATATTCCTGTGACATTATTTGTAAGAATTATTTACACACGTCGAGCACTACCCGGTGATGGCCGCTGGGTTCGAATCCGCGCGCCCGCCTGCCCCCGAAAGTTCACTCGTCCGCCCTGGGTGTTCGCTTCTTCACCATCCCCCCTTCCCCCGACCGGCAGCAAGAAGCTTCAGAGGTGCACTCCTCCACTCCTCCGAGGTTACTCCCCATTTACTACTCATTTTGCACATTAATCACTACTTAATGGAAGCAGTACTTCGAACATCTTCTCAACACTCCATCAGATGCCACAGAAATTCAGGAAACCGACACAGATGCCAACGAAGAACTAAAACCAGACATACTGAAAGAAAGAAAAAATGGAGAAGCAGTCAGATTAGCCCCATTAAGCAAATCACTGGGACGAGACGAAATACCAAATGAAGTAATTAAAGAAGCAAGAGAAGTAGGAACAGCTTGGCTACATAGACTATACAACTAAGTTTGGGTAGAACAACATACACCACGAGACTTTGGAAATACCATGGTTATTCCAATTTGGAAAAATAAAGGCAGTAAAAGAGACTGCACACAAAGGAGAGGCATTTCCATTTTGAGTCATACTGAGACAATATTTTGCAAACTTCTTGAGAAAAGTTTACTAACTACTATAGAACCCCAGCTAAGCGAAACACACTTTGTATTTAGGGAAAACAAAGGATGCAGAGATGCCAATTTTGCTCTTCGACAACTCATAGAAAAATCGATTGAATTTAATGAAAAACTTTACCCAGCCTTTGTCGACCAAGTAAAGGCATGTGACAGAGTAGATAGAAACAAGCTGTGGGAAATCCTTAAACGATGTGGAGTTAGTACACATCTAACAAAACTATGTAGAAGCTTATACGAGGGCTAATCCAAAATCAGCTACCGATTGGCAGGTAAAAAATAAACCTGTTGCCATTGCGATACCATTCATTGCTTGCATCATTCAGTAGCGTGTTAGCTCACTATTCACCAACCTACAGTCGCAATTGTTCGGTGGTTCACGAATCGCGAACGAATAAGCATGGACATTGTTATTACCTTTGCCACCGGCTGTGAAATTTCGTAATGTGTTTCGTTTTCTTCTAGCAGACGGTCAAAATGCGGCCGAGATTCATCGTCGATTGTGTCGCGTGTACGGTGATAACGTGACGAGTGACAGTTTTGTGAGGGACTGGTGCAGGAAATTCAGAGAAGGCGTAAGGATGTGCGCGATGAGGGTCGACATGGATGACATTTATATGTGACAGATGAGCTCATTCAAATAATTCGACCAAGTCGAAGCGGAAAAGCGCCGTTTCACAATTTCAGATCTTTCTACAGAATTTCCAAAATGTTCTAGGATGTCTGTTTCGAATTGTCACAGAGAGGTTAGATTACCACAAATTATGTTCACGATGGGTAATAAAGCAACTGACTGACGTTCACAAAGCTCAAAGAATGGGCTCAGCTTTCACGTTCCCTTAGAGCTACTGGGAAGAGATGGATGCACTTCTTGAAAGAATAGTGACTGGGGAAGAGACATGGATTCACTCAGAACGTTACCACCGTACCCACGACACAATCGACGATGAATCTCAGCCGCATTTGAGATGAGATAAATGGGAAATGTCTCGGGAAGTAAAGTGGTGGCATGATACTGACCATGTGACCCACTGGGTGCTGACTGGTCTATGAAATTATGGGTCTAGCAACATATGCCAAAATGCGCTTTAAGGCAGGTACAAGCGCCCTTCATCATCATCATCATCATCATCTTCCACTTCTGCCGTCAAGCGTCGTGGGGAGGAATAATTTGCGTTCCAGCGCCCTTACTGACTTAAAATGTTCTGAATCCACAGTATTTACAGCCATGATGCTTCAGCCCCCGTGGTACATGGACGATGCTCCAATGTAGGGTTTGTTTGTGTGGCTAGCCGTTTGTTGTCTGGTATCTAAATGTCCGTATGTAATAGTGACAAGTGATATTGATGAAAAGACACATCACAATTATCATCATCAAGTGTCTTGACGGATGACGTTAGCGATCATACTTCTCCACAAATTGCCATCTCCGGTTGTCATAACATGTACTTATGTTTGTCTTCTCATAATGTGGCCCTAAAATTATGAATGCCTTTTTCTGATGTTCATGATAAGTTGTTTTTTTTGCAATTTAGACTTCTTGAAAATGTCCAGATTGTTCATTTTGGTTGCCCAGTGAATTTTCAGCAGTCTTCTATCAAACCATATCTCCAAGGCTTCCGGGGATATTTTTTCCCCCGCCTGTTTACTAATTGTCCAGGATTCGCAACTGTATGTTAAAATTGGTTGCATGTAACATGCAAGAATTGTTTTTCTATCTTCCAATGACAATGGCATAATACACAAAACGTTCTTCATTTAATAGAATGCAATTTTTGCTTGTTCTATTCTGTTCTTTATCTCTGTGATGCATCTTCCCTCTGATGTTATCCATCGGCCTAGATATGTGAATTTCCGTACTTGCCCCAAAATAAACAATTTAGTCTTGAAGCATAATTATTTTGGGAAAATATAACGGTGGTTTCCTGTAGCTTTCCGCCGGTTTGTGTATGGGTGACTCCATTAGCTTTTGTCTAAAAAGACAGACTCTGCAAGGCAGCAGGGGGGAGAGGTTATGTGTGGCCCATCTTACCGCCGATGGCCACGTCATAAAGTTTCCGGGTATTGTAAAATGATAGCTGCCCCACCAACTCGACTCCTATTGATGACCACCGCTTGTGTTGATCCACGGCTGCTTATTCAATATATTCGCAGTAAGTCTCTAGACAAGATATCTAGAAGCTACACCACCCGGTGGACGCGACTAGTAGTAGGACAGGCTCCTGCCCCAGGACATCACAATACTCTGCATACAATCCTAGATACTCAGTGTCTTCATTAGTGGTAGAAAGAAAGTTGGTACCAGTTTGTAAATCGTGTGATCCGCACATGTCGTGGAATGTGGGTTTGATCCTCGACCGGACGCTGTGATTACAGTAATAACAACCCAGCCTGTAGACTGTGGTGACTCTTGGATCAAGCGACCTTAATCCTTAAAGCGGGGGGAAAATCTACCATTGTACCCATGCCGTAATCAACATAAACCAACAACAACACAATGTCTTTGCTGGATGAGTTCTTCAGATCAACCAGCATTGGATGTTCTGTCAGCTCAGCCTGGGTTGGACTTTATCTCATCCAGCATTGGTTCTTCATCTGATCCAACATTGGGTCTTCATTCGTCTAGAATTGGCTAGCTGTGGAACAATCTTCCACAAGAAATCAGAGACACTACCAATCCCTATGTATATAATCGCAAATTATTCGAACACTATCTAAGTACGGATTACTTTCCCCCTTAATAATAAAAATAATAATAATAAAACCCAAGTATAACAGCCAGTACGCTTTTGGTAGACCAGTAAGTAAATTCCACATAGTGCCACGCCATTCATTAATGAATATTATTGAGTCGTGTAGTATTGATGTTTGCATTTTCCCTATGCCTTTATAAAGCATATATTTTATATTGTTGTTGTTCTCAGTTCGCCTTGAATAATGTGTGGATGAAATAATGTATGAAAGAGAGTGACAGAAGGGCCGAATGTTAGACGGGTTTGCGTGCCCAACTCTTAAATCTTTTAAAATAAAGTTTGTACGTTCGTTCGTTCGTTCTTCATCTCATCCAGCATTAGGTAAGCATACAAGGGCGTCTCATCTCATCCAACACTGGCTCCTCATCTCTTCAACTAATTCTTCAAACTAATTCACAAAATCCTATTTCAAAATGCTCCAAGCTACCTTTGGCCATTGTTTAAATATAACGCAAGACATAGCGAGCGACTAAATATACTTCATGTCCCTAAACCTAGGATAGACTTATATAAAACAAGCTTAGCATACTCTGCCGCTCACTTGTGGAACAATCTTCCACAAGAAATCAAAGACACCACATATCATTATACATACATTCGCAATCTGTTTGAACACTACCTCAGTACTGACTATATTCCCCCATAAACAAAAACAAAAAAATACTATAATAACGGTAAATTATCTCAAACGACAACTAGCCAAAAAACATTCCCATATTTATGGCACGTGTAACAGAGCACCATCTCTGTTAGTGGGTTAATAGGTGGTGTGCAAAAGACTAGGCACGGTTGAGCATCCCGTTGAAAGGTAACTAGGGACGCTCAAGCTGTGACGCGGGGTTAGATATAGACAGTTACCATCGGAGTTTGAAGTCAACAACACCTATTTTGTATGATCGATGGTCACTTGATATTCTACGATGTATTTGACTAAATAAACAATTGAAAACTCCAGCCAATGTATTGTCTCTGCTATAAAATGTACCAACACTGTTAAATAGCAGAATTGGTGCCGTGATCCCGACTCTCAGAACTTGCCTTGTCGAGGACACAGCATGAAGTACTACAAAAGTATACGGCACAGCGGAGGACTTTTGTTGAACGCCTTTTCAAGTTGCTTTGCGTTGCTACAACAAACACGTTACCACAACAGATGTTTTGATGGCCATATCGTTCCAATACAGTCCTATCGAGTTTTGCTGACAGAGTGAATCTTTGTCAGAAGCCGCAGTCAAGTGATCCAGGCCTTGTCAAAGGTTGCAACCCATATTTTCACCACCGCAAATCGTTTTACTGAGGCTGGTTGTTGGAGCCGCCATACATCCTATCATGAACTGCTGGACAGAGCTACCATCGTGTAATTGGGCTGTTTGTCAGAGTTGCCATCATTGTGTCCTGGAGTGACCTAGCCGTTGTCCTTGAGCTGCCTGAAGTGAGGTCATTGCTAGTCTTGCTTACCAGAGCTTACTTGCTTAATACAACTCAAACATTTTGCTAAATATGGCCCAGGATGGAGGAAGTTTTTGATTGTTTTAACGCCACTCAAACCTGAGCATCCACTCGTTTTACTTGTCTGATAAATTGCTCCGGAAAAGTTTTTCAACCCAGACGTGCCCACCTAGGGGTGAAAAGAAGCCAGAAATCCGAGGTGCCTGCCCATGGGTGAAATGAAGAGTCCAGAAGTTTTTCCTTTCCCTGTGATGGAACCGAAGAAGACAACACGCTCGTTTTTCTATGAAGCATGTATGAAGTCTGACTATCAAGAATAATCACCGGTTGGCACATTTGGACTTTCCTTGTGGACTCGTGGACGATATATCAATGAACGGTATTTAAGAAATTGATTTAAGGTAATTGATTAAGCTAATATAGCGTTATAATAAGTGAAATTGATTTAACTAATATAACATAACATTGTGTGTTAAGTAAAATTAATTAATTAATTAGAACACTTGATTTTTATAGGACGAAAAACAAATGCTTACGTCCCTTGTCTAGTTCAAATACGCCTGCAGTTGTTGTATACTTATTGATAACTATTAACTATATTATAATTGTGAATTTGTTTATATAAGTTGTATAACAAAACTATTTCAGCATGGCAGAGGAACAAGTTTTGTTAACACAGGTTTTAGGGGGAGTGGGTAGAGCAATAAGCAGACTCAACTCCGCAATAAAACAGCAAGGGGTAGACACAGATATTGAAAAATTCAGTGGGCAGGTGAAGGACTTTAAGAGATGGATGACCTCGGTGGAGAAACATGCATTTTTGGTGGGAGCGACAGATGAGGAGAAGAAGAATATTGTTTATCAGGCCACTATAGCACCGGTTTCGGATCACATTAGAAGAAAATTAGAAGCTAGAGTAGATGAGACATAGGAGAAGTTTAAGGATGACTTAGCCCACAAGTATGCTGAGATCACAGATTCTCAGCATGCGTTTTCAGTGTTAAGACAATCCAAGCAGAACACTGGAGAAACTGTGCAATTATTTAGTGATAGGTTGATTAACCTAGCTGAAGAAGCATTTATCGGACAGAACATACGAGGGGAAGAGGTAGAAAGGATGTTGGTCGGAATTTTTGTAGACGGTATAAAGTCGGATGGACTGAAGTTTAAATTAATGAGAGAAAACCCTGAGAGATTATCACAAGCTGTGGATATAGCTGTACAGGAGGAAGGTCTCAGACGAAGATTTAGACTTAGAGTAGGACGAGAAATAGGAACTAGTCGGGAGGATAGGATTGAAGAGCCCATGGAGATCGGACAAGCACGGTACTCAAAAGAAAAGTGCTTTCTGTACACACGCAGGTTCTTACGAATTTTTACGAATGCCTTTTGGGGTCAAAACTGCGCCTTCTCACTATATGTTATTAATAAATCAAGTATTAGAATGCATGCAAAAGTTCGCATTAGCATATATAGATGACATTTTGATCTACACAGCAGGAGACGTACAGGACCACCTGAAACATGTAAAATTGGTATTTGACAGGTTAAGAATACATGATGTTAAACTGAAACGCAGTAAATGTGAATTTCTAAAAACAGAAACAAAGTATTTGGGGTACATCATTGATAGGGACGGAATTAAACCAGATCAGGATAAAGTAAAGGTTATTAGAGAATTACCTGCTCCGACCAACATAGAGAAGTTCGTGCTTTTATCGGTACGTGTGGGTATTATCGTCGTTTTATTCCACATTTCTCAAAAATAGCAGAACCCATCACTAACCTGACAGGCAAATACGCTAGATTTAAGTGGAATGATGAGTGTCAAAGAGCGTTTGAGTTTTTAAAATATAGTCTAACAGTAGTACCATTGTTAGTGCATCCAGATTTAAACAAACAGTTAATTTTATATACTGATGCTTCAGATAATGCCATAGGAGCATGCCTCACTCAACCATATGAAGGAGAAAACTCAGGAATTCCAGGAGTTAAGAACGAAAGACCAATTTATTTTCTATCACACAAACTTAGTAAATCTCAGAAGAAATGGCCAACTATAGAAAAAGAGGCATATGCTATTCACTATGCTCTTCAGAAACTTAATTATTATTAACATAACGCCAATTTCATTATTAGAACTGACCACATGCCCTTAAAATCTTTACCAGAAGCTCCAGTGCAGAACAGAAAAATACAGACATGGGAGTTGAATTTACAGGAATACAACGCGAAGATAGAGTATATATCCAGAGACATCAGGGAACACTGAGGATAAGGGCGAACCGAAATAGATGACCGAAACTGGCAAGTAAATATATTAGATTCTGCCATATTAAGTAGAGAAGATTTTAGGAGTTCACCGTCAGATCAAGAATCTGAACCTATGGCGGAAGACCCACATTTAATGCAATTTAATATGAAGGAAGAACAAGAATTAGATCCGAAAGTTATAGAAATAAAACAGAAATTGAACGAAACCGGTGAAAACAGTTGTAAGAAAAATTTTCTAGTCTTGCAGGATGACGATCAGTTATTTTACGTGAATGAAAGAAGCGAACAGTTGAGAAAATACATTCCAAAACATTTGGAAATTGAGATTCTAAAGACATATCATGATGAGGATGGTCATCTTGGTCGTGACAAGTTAGTAAAAGCCCTCACGAATAAATATTATTGGCCGAATTTATTTAAAACTGCTTGTAAATATGTTGATGCGTGTGAGAAGTGTAGGTTAAGAAATATGAAAACGATCAAATGTCCCTTACAAGATACTGACATTCCTCAGTTTCCAATGCAGAAAGTGAGCTTAGATATATCAGGTCCTCACCCTAGAACACTATCGGGGAATGTATATCTACTTCATATCGTAGATTGCTATAGTCTTTGGCCGGAGGTCTATGCGATTCCGGATAAGAGCGCAGATACCATCATTAATATTTTTCTACAGGAGTACATACCAAGATTTAGTTGCCCACAGATCGTACTCACAGATAATGGTAAGGAGTTTGTGAACAAGAAGTTCGAGAAGTTATTACAGGATTTGAATATAGGCCACATAAAAACTTCCTATTATAGA
>OY992891.1:24087828-24456275 GCA_963921405.1 Cepaea hortensis
TAGAGAAATTAGAAGTAGACTGTCAATATATATTATTATATACTATTATATATATTATTATTATTATGTCTATTATTATATCTATTATTAAGATTATTATTTCCTCTATTTTATGGGCGCTTTGTTCTATAATAAAAGTTTCCATGGGTTAGACATACAGTCCCTAAGCTGCTCAAATAGTATTATTTCCTGGAAGCTCATGAGAATGTTTATACCCCCCCCCCACCCCTACCCGCTCCCCTCCGTGTCTCCCATTTACAGAAGTATCTCTGCAGACGAGCGGACAGCTTTGAGAATGGCTAACCCGGTAGACTTCACAAGAGGAACAAGATGGGATAATAAGTTAACACCAACTGCTACCCGGAGAAACTCCATAGCTCATCTTGTTCCTTTTGTGTCTTGCCTTGAGGTGTCGAGGTGAAGCCTACAAGCGGGAGAGTGCCCGTCGATCATCTCATCTCAACTTGCTTCTCTTGTACCTCGCGGTGTCGAGGTGAAGTATAAACAACGGGAGAGTGCCAGTTTATGGGCTTCATATATCGATATTCCCATAGACTCTGTTTCCCTATGTCTTTCGTTTACTTGGTCAGCCTCTCCTTCTGGTTCCATTTGGTCTGTACATCATTGCTTGTTGTGGTATACTGTTAGTTGGTAGCCTAATATGGCCGAAACATTTAACTTGCTGTTTTCTAATAAAATCTGGTGCTGCTATAACCTCCACTTTAGTCCTGATTTCATCATTTCTGATTTTCTCTCTTCATAATGCATTGTGTATTCTTCTCAGGAATCCCGTTTCCGTTGTTGTGAATTTTCTTTTCTCTTTCTCTGTCATTGTCCAGGATTGGCATTGGTAACATAGAGTTGGTAGGAAGGTTGCTTTGTAGAGTGCTTCTTTAAATATCTGCTGATGCGTCTTTGTTCGCTAGTATTGGCACCATTTATCCAATAAGTTGGCTTTCCGTATTGCATCTATTTTCGATCTCGTCTTCCGATTTGCCATTTGGTGATATTATACTTCCTAAGTATTTGAAGCTCTTTACTTGTTTCAGTGGGTGTTTTTGAGATGAATCTATGTTGTTGTTGTTGTTTTTTCTTCTTTTATTGTTCTCATTACCTCTGTTTTACTGATGCTGATTTTCATGTTATGTTTCTGACACACTTCGTTTAGACCACATGTGTCAAACTCAAGGCCCGCGGGCCACATCTGGCCCACCGTACAATCATATCAGACCCGAGAGGTCACAACCGACGTACAAATATATTCGGCCCAAGAGAGAATTTTAGGCGAAAATATTTTTTATGGTCACGATATAAAGTGCAAATCAAATCCCCTAATTAGCAGCCTTCCACCAACATCAAGCAGTAGTGATGAAGAAATTCAACACTTTTACGACAAATTAGAAATGGCAATGGCTCAAACTGGATCAAAAGAAATAAAAATACTTGGAGATTTTAATGCAAAAGTAGGAAAGGGGAAAATGGAGGATGTAGTGGGTAATTATGATTTAGGAACAAGAAATGAAAGAGGGGAAAAACTAATAGAATGGGCAAATATCAATAATATGATAATTGGAAACACATAATTTAAACACCATAAAAGAAGACTATACACATGGAAAAGCCCTGATAAGAAAATACGCAACTAAATTGACTACATACTCATTAATAAAAGATCTAGAAATGCTTTAATTAATGTAATCAATGAATCAACAAAAAACGAGAAGTAGATTGTGACCTTTACTAAAACACAATCACGAGAAACAAAATGGACGTTGCGGGCTAAGCCCTCGTCAGCACAGAACAAACAAACACAAACCGACACAAAACTACATGAGACACACTACATGACAATAGTAAGGGTACTTATCTGAATCTGTATCCCAGCTTGCAGTGACTGCCAACTGACACACGCTCGACGGCTATCAGTGGATTGTATGGCTGTATTGTCTTTAATTAATGTAAAGACAATGCCTGGTGCTGACTGTAATTGTGATCATGTACCACTATGTGGGCAAATAAAAGTAAGATTAAAGAGAGGGGAAAAATGGTTAGGAACATGAGACTTAATAATGAGGTTCTGAAAGTAGATAAAGAAATTCAAAAACAATAGGTTAAAGTGAAAAATAGGTACAATGCAATAGCTAAAATACAGAGTATACATGAACAATGGAAAATGTTAAGGGACTCCATTCATCAAACTAGCAAAGAAATATTACCGGAAAGAAGCCAAATAGCTAAGAAAAAATGGATGAATGAAGAAATCTTAATGCTGATTGACAAAAGAAAACATAGTAAAAATGACAAACAAGAATACGCTAAGATAAATAAAGAAATAAAAGATAAATGTGGGAAGGCAAAAGAAAGTTGGTTAAACGAGCAGTGCAAAAAAATTAATTGAATTAAATGCCATTAAAGATACAAAAAAAAAAAAAAAAAAAAAATATGCACAGACAAATCAGTGAACTCACGTGAAGAAAAATAAGAATAAATACAGGGTGTTTGAATTTAACAAACAAACAAAACAGGAATGGTATTATTGGAGGAAGGTGAGAAAGGGAAGAATTAACAGAAGAAAGTAACTTAGAAGGTCCACCTATTCTAAAAGAAGAAGTCGCTGACACTATGAAACATATGAAGAAACGAAAAACAGTTGGGTCAGATGAAATCACAATAGAAGAATTAGAAGTGTTGGGAGAATTTGGAGTAGATATATTAACCAAAATGTTAAATGATATTTACAGCAGTGGATATTTACCCAGTATGTTTTGCGTATCCTTTTACAGGACTTAGCTGTCAACAGCAGCATCTTTCAGCTGTCTGTTGATCTCTTGGCAAGATTACGCTCAGTAGTTTGCCATTGCTTTCTGAGCGGCCGGCTCAGTATCCGCAAGTCACGAGCGGGGATCGAACCACCTCAGTTCTCGCTCCGCTGCGAGACTCTGCGTGATAAACGGGATTACAGAGAGAAAGTGTTGTAACCCCACAGCCAGAGAGACCGGCATTTACCCAGTGATATGCTGAAATCTGTATTTATAACTATACCAAAAAGACCAGGCGCAATTGATTGTGAAGATTTTCGTACAATTAACCTCATAAACCATATCACCAAGCTTCTACTCAGATTCACAATAAGAAGAACCAGAAAGAAAACAAAAATGGACATTAGTGAAGAACAGTATGGATTTGTGGCGGGAAAGGGCATAAACAATGCAATTTATACATTACGGACACTAATAGAAAGGTCAATAGAGAAACAGAGAGACATATATTTGTGCTTCATAGATTATACTAAGGCATTTGATAAAGTAAAACATGATGAACTGATTAAAATGTTGGAATATATCAGCATTTATTGGAAAGATTTAAGAATAATAAAGAATATTTACTGGAACCAAGTAGTAGCAATTAAAATGGGAAATAAAGAGGGTAGTTACGAACAGATAGGTAGAGGCAGACCAAGAGAAATTATGCTAGATGGATTGAGACGGTGGCATGGATGAATATCAGCAGCAGAGATGATCCAGAAAACCAAAGACCGAGATCTGTAGAGAGCCATGAACACCTA
Source organism: Cepaea hortensis (assembly GCA_963921405.1). Taxonomy (NCBI): domain Eukaryota; kingdom Metazoa; phylum Mollusca; class Gastropoda; order Stylommatophora; family Helicidae; genus Cepaea; species Cepaea hortensis. Next base: position 24,091,394 of record OY992891.1, read on the forward strand.
AGCATGACACTTGATGATGGCGATGGTCTGTGTTTATACTTAAGTTTGGCACTGCCCTTGTATCTAATATATTCCAATTTCTATTATTTTTTATATAAAATCATTTTGACTTTTGGTGTCTAGATCTGTCCATTTATACCAGGTGTATATATGTGAGTTTTTGTGGTTAAAAATGTGTTTGTTATACAGAGGTCGTGTTAAATCACACTTCTTTAATAAAGCAACTTTCAAACTCTCATAATCGTTTTCGAGGTCTGAAATTAGTCTCTGAAAAAAAAAAAAAAACATTAAGGAAGCTTTAAATTCCATTTCTTCCGAGGCAACCCAAAGTTCCAGCAGGTCTCTCAAACTTATCAATATAATTGTCAAGTTGGTCATGGGCCTCATAGAATGGTACCACAGGAAAATCATTGGGCCCACCTGAGAATTAGAAGGTAGCTAAGTTTCAGAGCTCGGTACAGGAGATCTGAAGGTAGAGCTGGTGGTTGACATAGTCTGCTTTTGTAGCTCTTTAATTTGAAGCAAATGCTTTCGGGTTCTTTTTCATTTCTCTCCATTTCGAACTGTTTAAGTTCTTAGTCTTGTCTAGCTCTAGTTTCTTAAGTTCTAAAATATGTTGACGTATTCATTCTTTTTCTTCCCGTTCTTCTTTTCGTTGCTCCATCATAATTTCCTGGACAATATCTAGCTGCTTGAACCACCGATAACCTCATCGTTATAGCTCTTCGGTTAATTTAGTTGCCGTACTTCTCTAGCCAGACATAATGACTATTGAGTTTTGACTGTGAAGGTGACTATGCTCGGTAGACTTAAATTATTATTATCATTACTAATCCTAAATGTAAGCTGTACTACGACAATTGCCATTTAATTTTCAATTATTATTAGTATATACAAAAATATAATAAATGCAGACAATGACACAAGACAATCGTCAGAGCATACAATCTTTACATCGAATAGAAAAGTCTAATGACATAATCTCCCATCCATCCATCATGTGCCATGCCGGAAAGCGTGGGCGGTCATGACTCGCCATTTCACTCGATCACCAGAGTCGTGGATCATCTCAGTGTTCCTGTCTCGACCATGCCATGTGGCCAAGCTATCTAGATATATACTTCTAGGTCTTCCCCTAGGTCTGTTCCCTTCAATCTTGCCAGTTGTCACTAAGTTCGCCAATTCATTTCTTCTCATAACATGTCCAAAAAATTTAGACTGTCTACGTCTAATTTCTCTAATCAGTTTACGATTTTCATTTCTTTCCTGTAGTACTTGGTCATTTGTTTTTCTGTCTGTCCATAGAATTCACATACATTCTCCCTAGAAACCAAATTTCTACAGCCAACAGATGATTTTCAGCTTGACTGCTCATAGTCCAAGTTTCACATCCATACAAAAGAACAGGCTCTGTGTAGCACTTCAACACTCTTTTTCTCATTTCATTTGACATCGTTTTATTGGTCAGTATGTTTTTCCACTTGCTAAAGCCTACTTTCGACATTGCGATTCTTGTTCTAATCTCTTCAAGGCATCTCCCATCAGATGTTATGACTGTTCCGAAATAATTGTACCGATTCACTTGTTGAAGAATATTCCCATTTACTTGCATATTACATTGTGGTGCTTCTTTCTTCCTAGTGGCGACCATAATCTGTGTCTTTTTGCAAATTAATTCTAACCCCATTTGTTCACAGTGTGCAACAACCGCATCTACTAATTTTTGCAGATCCTGCTCATTATCTGCAATCAATACTGTATCATCTGCATATCTAATGTTATTGATGTTTCGTCCTCCAATGATGATTCCATTTATATCTTCTACATTTCTAAAAATATTTTCACTGTATAGGGAAACAAGATCTGGAGACATTACACATCCCTGTCTCACACCTCTCTTAATAGGCTGATATTGTCCTACTTCATTATAAATCCTTAAGGCAGCTTGTTGTTTCCAATATATGTTTTTAATAAGTCTAATGTCTTTCTCATCAATTTGTAGGTCTGCAAGCATATCTACCATGTTGACGTGTCTTACTCTATCGAAAGCCTTTGTGTAGTCAATAAAGCAAAGATGTATATCTTTGTTTACTTCTATAGAACGTTCAATAACTGATCGCAGCATATACACTGCATTTACTGTACCCTTTCCTTCTACAAACCCACATTGTTCTTCCCCAATTTCAGGTTATATTTTATTTCTCACTCTTTGCATGATAATTCGTAGCAAAATCTTCGTGATGTGACTCGTTATACTAATTGTTCAATGTTGATCACATTCCAAGACTCCTGATTTCTTTGGGATTGCAGTAAATACAGAATTACATAATTCAGGAGGTATATCTCCGGTATCATACAATGTGTTCAGCAGTCTGGTGGCTTGATCTATTCCATATTCGTCTAAAGCTTTAATCATTTATATTGTGATGTTATCTGAACCGGTGGTCTTGCCAGCTTTCATATGTTTAAGAACATCCCGAACGTCCATCTTCAAAATTGGCGGTCCTTTGTTATTAAATGTCCTATACGACTACCATTTACTTATGGAAATAATGAAAAGAAAAACAAATATCCATTATAACTATGAAATATAAATATTATTTTAATTATCCTAGTTATTCCTGACGGAATCCCAAATGTCGCTGGCATTTAGGGTATTTTCAAATATAAAACGCAGAAAAAACTGCCAAAGAGTGAGCCGACAGTCTCTATAAATTTTAGCTCGTCAAAAGATTGTCTGAAGGGACGGTCCAGATAGAGGGAGATGTTCAAGTAAAGTATTTTAAACACTGCCAAAATAACACATGGAACCAAGAAACAATGCAAAACACACATACAGAAAATAACAAGTTGCTGGAACGACGAAGTTAAGGCAGCTGTAAAAGACAAAAGCCTGCTCCGTGGCGAAGGGTTTTAGGGACACAGTTCGTAATCTTACGTACCGAAACATAGATGTGGGCAATTTGGCAGAAGACAGCCTTACGTTTGTTTTTTTATGTAATAGTATGGGTGCCGATGGTTCAGAAAGCAATCTACTGAGCGTATACTTGCCCAGGAATCACAAATAGTCATAAAATGTTTAGATTGACTGCTACGTTCTGTAAAGGATATGCAACTAACTAATTATTTAATATTGAGAACAATCAGTTCGAGAGATATCCTGTGTTTTATTATTAATTCTCTTGAAATGAGGTTACATTACGTGTTGTCTATGTGACCCTGGGCCAGCATCGTCTGTACACAAGGAAACAGGCTCAATGTGCCACCCAGGGTTGCCAGATCGGATTTTTAAACGCCAAATCCGACAAATTTGGCTTTTTAAAAACAGGTTTGGCGTCAGAAAATCAGTTTGGCATTTTGGCGTATTTCTTGGCTATTTTAAAATTTGTAATGGATTTTTGAATGTGTAAAGTTAATTTTTGTCTTGTTTTAATATTATTTTAACTAAAACAAATGCAAAACAATAAGCTTAGCTTATACTGCTTTTGGGTCATTAACAACTAACAAGTATTAAACACGTATGGTTTTCGAAATGTACTTGTACCTGGTCCTGTCCTATGAACACTCACGCATTACGCAGCCACCTTACTGTTCAGTTCAGTTTTTAAATTCATCATACCTTCATTGCAAGACGCAAGTATTTCTTATTATTGAGCCTATAATCATGCCAAAGTGGAAACCATCTTATGATACAAATCGGAAATATAATGATCAATGGGCAAAGACATTTGTGTGGCTCAAGAAATCCATTGATGGCTCTGAACAGGCATATTGCAAATTGTGCCATTGTAATATTGTTCCAAGACTTTCAAATGTCGCAAATCATGAAACAACAGAAAAACACAAGCGGGGCGCCATCTTCTTCACAAAAAGCACTTTCAGTGATGAAAATAAGCAAGAAAATTCATGATAAAGCCAAATTAGCAGAGTTACAAATTGCTGTTAGCATGTCCTGCCATGATTCCATACGCACCATCGATCACATAGGTGAAATAATGGTAGCCCATGGATGTGGCTGCACTCTTGGTCACATAAAATTGTACTGAACGAAGTGCACATCACTAATAAGAAATGTTATTTCACCATCTTTAAACAGAACAATTTAAAGAAAATGGACTGCCCAAAGATACAGAGCAGTTCTGGCAAGAAGTCATGAAACATCCCCAAAATTAAAGAGCTTGCTTCTTTTGCTCTTACTTGCTTAATAACACCTATTAGCAATGCTGCAGTGGAGAGGATGTTCTCTCTTTTAACATGCATAATAACCAAAGCAAGGAATAGACTTCAGCTGTCTCTCTTAGACGCAATTATTAGAATTAGAGCAGGACTATTATCTTCAATCAAGTGCTGTTAAGGAATTTGTTCCTTCATCCAAAATATTGAATGATTCAACGCTGAAATGTTATATTCTAAGGAATCCTGCACTGAATTTATCAAGAATGAAGAGAAATACTTATTTGAAGAAGAGGTTTTCATGTGATGTGAACATATTTTTAATAGATATTTTTATTGGGCAATGTTTGGCTTTATTTTGGCTTTTTTATTTCATGACTTGGCTTTTTTATCACAGTGATCTGGCAACCCTGGTGCCACCAGCAGCGACGTGGGTCCTGGGAGAAACGAAAAGATCACGCACAGACAGAAATGTGGTGTCTGGGGAGAATGTAAAGTTCATACACAGACAGAAATGTGGTCTCTGGGGAAAATGTAAAGTTTATACACAGACAGAAATGTGGTCTCTGGGGAAAATGTAAAGTTCATACACAGACAGAAATGTGGTGTCTGGGGAAAATGTAAAGATCGCGCACAGACAGAAATGTGATGTCTGTGGAAAGTTTAAAGATCATGCACAGACAGAAATGTGGTGTCTGTGTTAAACATAAAGATCATGCACAGACAGAAATTTGGTTTCAGGGGAAAATGTAAAGATTACAATTTACAGACCAAAAAAAAAAAAAAGAAAGATAGACTTAGACTGTCAAGTTATTTTGGGGCATGTTATGAAGAGAAATAGACATGAGGACAAATTTGATTAACATTAAAACCATGCAATGTAATTGCCTGTGTGTGTATGTATATAACAGGAATGATGATGTAATAATCTGTCCTACTTGCAGGTAAACGGACGTTTAACTGCTAATGAGAATGTGGCTGACAATGTAGGATTCCAACTTGCCCACAGGGTTTGTTATTTACATATTCTGTTACTCGTTATTATTATAACAACTGGACATTCATTCTCGTAAGGGTATTTGCATGGCTTAGAAAGATCAAGATGGGCTGGGCACTGTGGGAGGAGTCTGCGAGGACATCAAGATGGGCTGGGCACTGTGGGAGGAGTGTACGAGGACATCAAGATGGACTGGGCACTGTGGGAGGAGTCTGCGAGGACATTAAGGTGGACTAGGCACTGTGGGAGGAGTCTACGAGGACATCAAGGCTGACATTCACATTAATGTGTGTGCCAGACTACGCGGGTGTCAAAGAACATGAAAACGCCGATAAGCTCGCGTGCCGGACTACCGTAGAAAGCGGATGGGCAAAGGGTCGGGCTACTGTAGATAGCGGATGAGCAATGGACCGGACTATTGTAGATAGCGGATGGGCAATGGACCGGATTGATATAGCGTATGCCGTCAGAGAGACAGGGCGATTAAATGAATCATGCAATTGCTGTCCATCTGCAACCTTGACCAGACTCAAAGAACATCAATCCAAAGGGAGCAGAGAAGAATAGTCAATTTACACACAACTGGTGTCGTTAGTCGCTACACCCTGTGTGAGATACTGAAGAGGGGGTCTGAGCACTTCTGGACAGAATGGTTCGATGTGCAGTAAGAATACTCTGATGATTAAGTAACTATTTACATATCAGACAATCTGGCCTGTGATGTTAGTCTATTCAGGTCGTGGTCTCGAGGTATGGTGTCCGCCTCGAATGCTGGAGGTCCCGGGTTCAGGCCCCGGTGAGGATCGGGATTTATTTAAAAAATCCACCTGGACTTCCAATAATAAAATTTCCCCTGGTCTCTGGGTAGTGAGATCGGACGCCCTTGTGTATTGTTGCGCACGTGAAAAATCCCTTGGCAGTTGGAAATCGAAAAAGAGTAGTCTAACGGCACTGCCCGGGCAAAATTTCGAGTTAAAAATCTACCCAAAAGTATTTCAGGATCCTCGCCGATGCAACGGAGTTCGTGCATTGAGCTGAGTTTCTCCAGACTCAGGTTTGAGTTAGGCGGAAAACGGAGCACTTATGGGTTAAACCTTGTGCCGTGATGTTGACCCAACGACTAAACTAAACTAAACTAGGTCCATGTTATGTGACATGTGTTGTGTTCGCGGTCTTAAAATTGTGATCTGATCCTCAGTTCCAATATGATTGCTTGCTTGTGTTCGCTGGCTGTGAACTCCAGCGTGAAGTCCTGTATGTCGGATGAATACATCCTGTTGTCCAACATCAATGTGATGTCATACCGGACCTGAGGTTTGCGTAAGTATCCATTGCCCCATGTCTGGCTTATTGGTGTGCAGACTGGTGGTTCCTCGCCATGTAGGCAGATAGTCTCCGGCTTCGGAGGAATCATCGATCCTACTGATGTTAGCCAGGTCCCCGAAGAGACCTGTTGCCCAGGACGCACGGCGTGGACTTGTCAGCTGGTCTTGGCCAGTATACATCCCGGCCCTGGTGCCTTGGAAACATCTCTGCGTCCCAGTTCCAATATGATTTCTGTTGTCTGTGAGGTCAGGGCAAGACGTATATTTCAATAACTCCTTGGTGTGGAATCCAGTGGTCATATGTTCAAGCATGTTTCCTTATTGGCAGTTGGTAGCTGCTTGCTTGTTATGAGATGTGTCGCTTGTTGTGAGATGTGTTGCTTGTTGCGAGACCCGTTGCTTGTTGTGAGACGTGTTGCTTGTTGTGAGACCCGTTGCTTGTTGTGAGACGTGTTGCTTGTTGTGAGAACTGTTGCTTACTGTGAGATCTGTTGTTGTACATGGTTGTGCTTTTCTACATGCCTCCTTTGTAGTCTATCTTCCTTCTGTGTTAGAACACAGGGTGTGTTAGAATGACCGGAGATCCACTTCACGATTTTTCTAGTGTTGTGATGTGTAGCTTTCTAGTCTGAAGTCACCCTCATCCAAATGCATCCCTATTTTGTGAGGCAATGATGACTCCATTGCTGTGATTCGTGCGTCATAATTTTAGCACACATTTCTGCACGTTTCAAAGATTTCTGTTATGAATCGTCTGAGTATTTTATGTACACACTACAGCCTGCGTTCAACGTATCGGTAATAGAAGATCGATCTGTATAGTACATGTATGCACTTATCAGGGGAATCAGTTGGATTTTGAGATTCACAACGAAGCCTGAGTGGTTGACACTTGTGTCTGTTTCATCAACTATTCTGATTAGTCGTCGCTTGTGTCTCCTGCAACAACTAATCTGATTGGTAGACGCTAGTGTCTGCTGCATTAGCTAAACTGATTGGTAGACACCTGTGGTTGCTCCATCAACGAATCTGATTGGTAGAAGCTTTTCTGCAGTATCTACTTATCTGGGATGGATATCTCGTGCTTATTAACGAAAATGTGATGAGAAGTTACACAACATTGGTGTTTCTTTGCTATGTCCCGAGAGGTGGTATCTGTCTTTGATTCCACTAATATGTAGCAAATACTTTTGTTCTATTCTTCGTTCTTATCGAGTTTTCATCTAGCTATATATACGGGGCCGGTCTCTCTGGCCGAGGAGTTACACGACTTTTTTCCGTAATCCCGTGAATTAGAAGAGGTTCTACCCGCGTTGGTGACTTGCAGGATACTGAGCCCGCCGCTCAGTAAGCAATGGCAAACTACTAAGCGTAATCTTGCCAAGAAATCAACAATCAGCTGAAAGATGCTGATGTTGACAGCGAAGTCCTGTAAAAGGATATGCGAATTTAAAATAAATTAAAATTATACGTGGGGTTTCGACTTCAGAAATCAGCGGATGAACAAGACGTAAAATAACGACATTCAACAAGATCTGAACATGGACAAACATGTGTTTATAAACACCTTCATGTTGCAGAAACTGAAATCATATGGCCATGGTAACTGTCACAGTGTTTAAAGAAATCAGGAGCCCATGGAGGACACAGGCGGTCGAGACTTCCCGGGCATTAAAGTACCTGATGCAGGAGAACAACTAACAGATTGAGAATCCCTCGATCAAGACATGATGGGAGCAATATTCTGCAATGGACCTGCTTTATGACAATGGACCTGATATACGACAATGGACCTGCTATACAACAATGGACCTGCTATACGACAAGGGAACTGCTATATGGCAATGGACCTGCTATACAACAATAGACATGGTATACGACAATTGACCTGCTTTACGACAATGGACCTGGTACACGACAGTGGACCTCCTGTACGACAATGGACCTGCTATACAACAATGGACCTGCTATACGACAATGGACCTGCTATACGTCAATATACCTGCTATACGACAATGGACCTGCTATACGACGATGAATTGTGATAAAGTGTGTTGTACGAACTTTCTTTATTAGACATTGCGAAAAGCCTCAGGTGGATTTCCTACGAAATTTTACGTTAAATAGTTTGCTTTCGCTTTTTAAACGAGACCTCAACGTTTATGTCCAACTGAGTGGTGTAAGGAACGAATCGACTATCCCACCATAAGCGAACAGGAAGTTTGAGAGCGAGCGCTCTGAAACGTTCTCCCATGCTGGCCTTAGAACGTGAAATTAGCGGGCTTGCGATTGCTGGGTATCATGTATTGGTTGGTTCCTTGGTATGTTGCTTGTTGGTAGATTGCTCCTTGGTAGATTGCTTGTTGGCAGATTGCTTAGTGGTAGATTGCTTGTTGGTAGATTGCTATTGGTAGATTGCTTTTTGGCAGTTTTCTTGTTGATAGATTGCTATTGGTAGATTGCTCATTGGTAGCCTGCTTGTTGGTAAATTGCTTGTTGGTAGATAGCTTGTTGGTAGCTTTCTTGTTGGTAAATTGTTCGTTGGTAAATTGTTCGTTTGTAGATTGCTTGTTAGTAGATTGCTTGTTGGTAGAATTACTTATTGTTAGCTTGCTTGTTGGTAGATTTCTTGTTGGTGGATTGCTTGTTGGTACATTGCTCGTTGGTTGATTGCTTGTTGGTAGATTGCTCGTTGGTAGATTGCTTGTTGTAGCTTTCTTGTTGATAAATTGCTCATTGGTAGATTGTTCGTTGGTAGATTGCTTCTTGGTAGATTGCTTGGTTGGCGATTTCCCTGTAACTTTAAGTTTTAACTCATGCATGGACATTTAGGAGCTCTGAGCCCTCACAGGGGCTTGCATCTATTGGAGTGAGGTTTGTATATATACTTTCCTTTCGACTCGGCACCAAAGTTACCTTTCCTTGGGCGTTGCAGACCTCTCACTTCCCTTTCCAAGCTCAAATACTAGCAGGGTGTATCAGAACATACTGGTCTAATCACCTTCGGAGAGACATATTATGATGTACTAAGGTCAGGATACATCGTATCACGAGCAGAATTGTTGAAAGCGCGAGCTAGGTGTATGGCTGGCATGTTTCCCGGTAGTTTATTGGCATAGGATAACATATCATTGATCAGATGGCAATATAATGTATACGAGGGCGCGTCAATAAGTAAGTTACATAGTTCTGTGGGATAGCAGGTAAATATAGTTGGTGTTTTCTACAGGTGTCATTACGTGACAGCAACATCGAACTTTATATTCCCTTCGTCAGGTGGCGCTAGGTGTCTCATGCGCATGCGCAGCACATAAACAAAATGGCGACTGTACTTACGGAGTGTACCACCACATAGCACCGTGCTGTTGTGCGTATTTTGTGGGCAAAAGGAAGGTGGGAAGTTCTGGAACATCCACCTTACAGCCCCGACTTAGCCCCTAGCGATTTCCACTTTTTTGGTCCACTGAAACCCCCACCTTGGCGGGAGACATTTCGCGAATGACGCCGAAGTTGAATGTGAAGTGAAAACGTGGTTTAGAAAACAGAGCACGCAGTTTTATGCAACCGATTTGGGAGGACCGATAAAACGATGGGATAAGTGCATTAATGTTGGTGGAAATTATTTTGAGAAATAAAGGGACAATGTATGTATAAAAACAAACTGGTTTCAAGTTATTATCATATTTAGTTATTTTTCTACAGTCAATTGTGACTTACTAATTGACTACCCTTCGTATATTCTATACTGCTCTTTCGTGTGTCAGACTTCGACCAAAGACAAATATATTATAATGTATATATTCTATACTGCTATTTTGTGTGACAGACTTCAACTAAAGACCGTGACAGTATAATGTATATATTCTATACTGGTCTTTCGTGTGTCAGACTTCAACCAAAGACCATAGAGGTGCAATAAAATGTATAGATTCTATACTGATCTTTCATTGTCATCGACTCGATGTTGGTCAGTACGTACATCTAAATTCCTCTAGTGTTGCGCTGTTTGACCACAATATTTTCCAGAGCTATATACGAACTCGTAGCTTCGCCTCATATTACTTTGTATATTATCTGTTGGGATATTAACCTTGAACTCCGGACATGGCCATGGGTACTCAGATCCTCCGCCCCACACCAAAAGCATCATCGTAAAGAGGCTTATAGTGTCATTTATGTGTTGACTGACGAAGTTCCTCATTCTCCCGATATGCCTCTCGTGTCTGGCCGTGCCAATTCTTACTGCCAAGTCTCTCATTCTAGACAAACATGTGGATTCACTGGCGTCAAAGTCTCCGCTCTCGACGTCTCTCTAAGGCCTCAGGGCATTAATAATATTGGCACGGCTGGCTATCTGCAGGGGATACAGAGCCAGTAAAGTTTTTCAATTCGTTCGATTCCCCCATCTCCCGCATGTCTCGGAACAAACATTTTACGTTTTTTACTAGGCATACTTTTGTTTATCTCACCTTGGCATTATTTTACTTATCTCATGTAGACATAATTTTATTTATCTCTGACTAGTCATAAATTTAGTTATCTCACCTTGGCATAAGTATACTCATCCCAAAAAGGCATACTTTTATTAATCTCACAAAGGCATATTTTTTTTTTTTTTTAACTTTTCTGACAAAGGCATAATTTTATTGATCTCACAAAAGTATATCGGTACCTATATTGATTTCACGTTGGCATAATGTTGCTTATCTTGCATCGTAATTTTAAATATCTATCCTAGACATGATTTTACTGTCTCATCTCATCTCATGTTCCTCTTGTAAATTGCGGTATCGAGGTGAATCATAAACAGCGGGGGAGTGCCCGATTTTGGGCTTGATATATCGAGTTTCCCATGTACTCTGCTATTCCCTCTGTTCAACGTTTACGTGGTCGGCCCCTTCCACTGCTTCCATCTTTTACTATCTCACATGGTTATAAATTTACTATCTCGCCTGAGCATAATTTTACTGACCTTATCTGGATATAATTTTACTGATCTCAGCTAGATGTAATGTTACTGATCTCATCTTGACTTAATGTTATCTCACCTAGACATAATGTTGCTGATCTCACCTAGACATAATGTTACTGATCTCACTTAAGCATAATGTTACTGATCTCACCTAAACATAATGTTACTGATCTCACCTAGACATAATGTTACTGATCTCACCTAGACATAATGGTATTGATCACACATAGACATAATATTACTGATCTCACCTAGACATAATCTTACTGATCACACATAGGCATAATGTTACTGATTGTCAAAGTCTTGCTTAGGGCAAGAAGTCTGGCTCGTATCTTGACAAGTGTGATACTAACTATGCTTATCAAATAACGCGAGGCTAACAACCGATAATATAATTCGCGCTATTTATTCGCGCACTGCACACTTCAGAAACAATACAAGCTTCGCGCAATCACAATTCACAATCTCCAATAGATTATAAATGCAAGCAATCAATACATCAATATAATAATACATCAATGCACTCCACTTACAAGTCACACAGACAGGCGTTCCATATCCAACGTTCATACAGGCTAGCTCTCAAGACATGCATCAAACTCTCAAGCCGCTTTCACACGTCAGTCCGTAACGGCCACCAAGCCTAGTCTGGCTGGACTTTCAGCACACAACACAGTTGTGCTCGAGTCAGCCCGCGTGACCCCTCAATGTTCACGCTGTGTTTCAGCTGACCGCCGACTGCTTAGTATCGCTCAGCGTTGATTGCCTGGCGTTGTTGAAGACGCCGCGTTATGGCTGTAGTGCTTATACTAGATCAGCGTTGCATTGTTGGGCGTTGGTACAGACAACGCGTTAAACACTCTGGGTGAGACTCTGACACTGATCTCACTTAGGCACAATGTTACTGATCTCATCTAGACTTAATATTACTGATCTCACCTAGAGATACTATTACTGATCTCACCTAGACATAAAGTTACTGATCTCACCTAGACATTATGTTACTGATCTCACTTAGGCATAATGTTATTGCTCTCACCTAGACATACTGTTACTGATCTCACCTAGACATAATGTTACTGGTCTCACCTAGACATAATGTTACTGATCTCACCTAGACATAATGTTACCGATCTCACATAGACATAATGTTACTGATCTCATCTAGATACAATGTTATTTATCTCACCTAGACATAATGTTACTGATCTCACCTAGACATAATGTTACTGATCTCACCTAGAAAAAATGTTATTGCTATCACATAGGCATAATGTTACTGATCTCACTTAGGAACAATGTTACTGATTTCACTTAAACATAATGTTATCGATCTCTCCTAGAAATAATGGTACTCTTTTCACATAGGCATAATGTTACTGATTTCACTTAGGCATAATGTTACTGATCTCACCTAGACATAATATTACTGATCTCATCTAGACTTAATGTTACTGATCTCACCGAGACATAATGTTACTGATCTCACCTTGACAGAATGGTACTGATCTAAATTAGGCATAATGTTACAGCTCTCACCCAGACACAATGTTATCTCACCTACACATAATGTTTCTGATCTCAACTAGACATAACGTTATTGATCTCACATAGGCATAATGTTACTGATCTCACCTAGACATAATATTACTGATCTCATCTAGACTTAATGTTACTGATCTCACCGAGACATAATGTTACTGTTCTCACCTAGACACAATGTTACTGATCTAAATTAGGCATAATGTTACTGCTCTCACCCAGACACAATGTTATCTCACCTACACATAATGTTTCTGATCTCAACTAGACATAACGTTATTGATCTCACATAGGCATAATGTTACTGATCTCACTTAGGCATAATGTTGCTGATTTCACCTAGACATAATGTTACTGATCTCACCTAGACATAATGTTACTGATCTCACCTATACATAATGTTATTGATCTCACCTAGACATAATATTACTGATCTCACTTAGGCATAATGTTACTGATCTCAACTAGACATAATGTTACTGATCTCACCTAGATATAATGTTATTGATATCACATAGGCATAATGTTACTGAACTTATTTAGGCATAATGTTACTGATCTCACTTAAACATAATGTTACCGATCTCACCTATACATAATGGTACTGATCTCACATAGGCATAATGTTACTGATCTCACCTAGACATAATATTACTGATCTTATCTAGACGTAATGTTACTGATCTCACCGAGACATAATGTTACTGATCTCACCTAGACAGAATGGTACTGATCTCACCTAGACACAATGTTACTGATCTAAATTAGGCATAATGTTTCTGCTCTCACCCAGACACAATGTTATCTCACCTACACATAATGTTGCTGATCTCTCCTAGACATAATGTTATTGATCTCACATAGGCATAATTTTTCTGATCTCACGTAGGCATAATGTTGCTGATTCCACATAGTCATAATGTTACTGATCTCACCTAGACTTAGTGTTACTGATCTCACCTAGACATAATGTTATTGATCTCACCTAGACATAATATTACTGATCTCACTTAGGCATAATGTTACTTCTCTCACCTAGACACAATGTTACTGATCTCATTTAGACTTAATGTTACTGATCTCACCAAGACATAATGTTACTGATCTCACCTAGACATAATGCTGCTGATCTCACCTAGACATAATGTTACTGATCTCACCTAGACATAATGTTACTGTTCTCACCTAGACATAATGTTACCGATCTCACCTAGACATAATGTTACTGATCTCACATAGACATAATGTTACTGATCTCACCTAGACATAATGTTACTGATCTCACCTAGACATAATGTTACTGATCTCACCTAGACATAATGTTACTGATCTTACCTAGACATAATGTTATTTATCTCATCTAGACATAATGTTACTGATCTCAGCTAGACATAATGTTACTGATCTCACCTAGACATAATGTACTGATATAATCTAGACACAATGTTACTGAACTCATCTAGACATAATGTTACTGATATCATCTAGACACAATGTTACTGAACTCATCTAGACATAATGTTACTGATATCATCTAGACACAATGTTACTGAACTCATCTAGACATAATGTTACTGATCTCACCTAGACATAATGTTACTGATCTCACATAGACATAATGTTACTGATCTCATATAGGCATATAAAAACTATACACGCTGGAGAATGACGGCAGAACTTCGACTCCCTGGTGTGTTACTTGGTAATGAGAGGACGTTTTTCATTAGAACGGCCCAAGTAAGTTGCTAGAACCTGCTAATGTGATTACCAGCGGACGTGTTAACTTGGTTGATGAGAGGCTGACTGAGAATTTCGTAAGCGTAGGCGGATGAAGATTCGAAACCTACGCTTATCGTCTGGCTTAGTGAAGGAAAGACTGTCCGGTCATTCCTCTCTGCATTTAGGACAAGAAAACAATGCATATTACCATATTATGAGACACATCTCCCCCCCCCCACAATCCCCCATCCACCCACACATGCCCCATCCAACAACAACACACACACACACACCTAAGGCACACATATATACTACCACCCATCCACCAATTCCCACACCTTTCACCTTTACATCTCCCCACCCACACATACATCCCCCACACCCACATCCCCCACCCACCCAGACAACCTCAGGCACACATACATGCCCTCACCCACACATCCCCACCCACACACATCTCACCACCCCCACACTTATCCTCCACCGATAATACTCCATCCACCCCATAACCCACCAACAATCACCCACTCACATACATTCCTCCACCCATACACCCCAAACCACCCAGCCAAAAACACATCCCCCACCCACACACACAGAACTCCATGCCAAGTCACACATCCCACAACTACCCACACACAAATCCCGCACCCACCCACACAATCTTCCCCACCCTTATATCCCGAACCCACTCACACACCCCACCGTCTACCAACCTATATACACTCACCCACTCAAACATCCTCCACCCACCCACACATTCTCCACCCATCCACACATACTCCACCCACCCATCCCTCAACCACACATCCTTTAACCACACATCTCTTGACCACACATACCCACTAATACACACACATCTCCCCATCCATACACATATCCCTCACATACATCGTCACCCGCCAACAAATCTCCATCCACAAACACACACCCCAACACCCACACATACCCCACCCACACAATCCCCTCACATACCCCACCCACACACACATCCTCCACCCATATACTCATCCCTTCACACATCCCCCACTCAGGTACTTATCCCTCAACAACTCACACCCACACATCCCTTAGCCACTCATCAACACATACATCTCCCATCTACGCACCCACATTCACACACCCCAACCACCCAGCCAAAAACTTTCACCTTCACCCACCTGCACATCTATACCCAACCATACCCGCCACCCACCCACCCACCCACACATCCCTCGCGCACACCCATCTCCCCTACCATACAACAACCCGTAAATATACACATCACCCACCCACAAACACATCCCATAAACACATCCCCACACACATCACTCACCCACAGACATATCTCCCCACACTTCCTCTACCCACCCACACATCCCCCACATACAAACACCCTCACCACTCATAAATATATCCTACACCCACCTACGCTTATCCCACCCAAACACACCCCGACCCACAGAGACATAACCCCATAAAACACACATCCCCACACCCATCCCATACCCATCCCCCAACCCATATACATCCCCTACACTAATAACCCACACATCCCTCACCCACCCACACACACATTCTCCACCTACACAACCCCACCCACCAACCACCACACATTTCCAACCAATCACCCAAACATCCCACACACACATTCCCACACTCAACCCCATCCCCACCTACACATATACCCCACACCCACATCCCCACACCCACATCCCCCACCAACCACACATACCCCAGACACACATACGTGTCCCCACCCATACATATCTCCCACCAACAAAATCTCCCCACCTACACAATCTCCCCACCCACACACATATTCCCCACCCATCCCATAACACACAACAATCACACACCCACATATCATACACCTACTCACCCCCAACCACCCAGCCAAACACACATCCCCCAATCACACATCCCCCACTCACACACATCTCCCCACCAAACCACACATATCGCACCTACGCATACACAAATACCGCACCAACCCACACAATCTCCCTCCACCCACCCACACATCCCAAGCCACCCACACACACACATCCTCCACCATCCCCAACCTACTAGTATGAACAAACGCCCACACTTTACACACACATACAGTGACGATTGCCGCGAGCATTCTCCAAAATTGTAAAAAAAAAATGGAGAAAAATTGAGAACATTGTACACATAAATTTTGTAACGTAAAAATTCGTGGTGCAATTCACCTCTCTCTCTCTCTCTCTCTCTCTCTCTCTCTCTCTCTCTCTCTCTCTCTCTCTCTCTCTTACACACATATACACACACACTCATACTCCCTCACTCACACTCACTAACTCTCTCACTCACTATAAAGTAAATGTGCATGTATTCATATTATACACTATGAAATCAAGTGGCATACAAAATGTTAACTCGTAATATGAAAGATGAGAATACATAAACAATATGGAATAGCATGTTACATGACATGAGTGTGCTCAACTCTCTCTCTCTCTCTCTCTCTCTCTCTCTCTCTCTCTCTCTCTCTCTCTCTCTCTCTCTCTCTCTTCTTTCTTAAACACACACACACACACACTCTCACACTCATTCACTCTCTGTCATCCTTCACCCACCCGCACATCCACACCCAACCATACCCGCCACCAACACAACACTCATCCCTCACGCACACCTATCTCCCCTCCTACTCAAAACCCCACCTATGTACACATCACCCGCCCACAAACACATCCCCCACACACATCACTCACCCACACACACATCTGCCAACAATCTCACACCCACCCACACATCCCCCACATTCAAACACCCTCACACCACCCACAAATATATCCTCCACCCCACCCACACCCACCCCCACACACCCCCACCCACACAGACATAACCCCCACCCACACACACATCCCCACACCCATCCCCAACCCACACACATCCCCCACACCCCCATTCACCATCACATCCCTCACCCACCCACCCACCCACATACACATTCCCCACCATACAACGTTCTCTCTCTCTCTCTTATACACATACACACACACACTCCCTCACTCACATTCACTACCCGTCTCACTCACTCTACCGTAATGTGCACGTGTTCATGTTATACATGATGAAATCAAGTGGCGTACAAAATGTTACCTCGTAATATGAAAGGTGAGAATACATAAAAAATATGGAATAGTTTCGGATAGATAGTTGATGGCTCAACCCCAAAGAGATAAAGGATCCTCAGTTCCTCTTTCTCAATGTGATCCTGCCCGTTAAAATTAATTTAGCTTGTCAACGTCCTAGAGACCTAGGGAAATGAAACTCGGGTTCATACAGGCAACAAACTCCAATCTGATACTATCTGATATAATTTATTTACAGTAAGCTGGCGAAGAATGGTTTTCGCAGCCAGCTACGTGGCGAACATTATCACAGGAGTTCATAACAAAGCACTCATACATAATCATTACAACAAACTCTATCATCTATCTATCTCATGAGTAACACTCCTAAATACACTGGTGTTCAATCTATCAAGTCCCCCTTAAGTTAAGCCCTGTTGCTTGTTCGATGTCCAGTCGGCGTCTGCCCTCTAACGTGTCTCGATCAGCCACGGGCTGTAACTCTCCTCAAGCTTCTCGTGGAACCGGTCCTGGCACGCGGTAAGCGGGTTCCCCCCTGTGTCCACGGAGCTGTAGGCGAACTAACCTATCCTTCTCGAAGGCTCTAGATTGTTCGAGCATTCGAGTGTCTCCCTTGAATTGGGGTTATGTCCCCTCTTTAATTCCCTTCTATCTTTATGTTCCTACCGACTCCATGTGAGACTCTGACATAGCTGTTACTGGCTCAATAATTTGAGACCATTAAATAGAGTTTTGGAGAACCAAGGAATGCCTCCAGGAAAACAATGCAATTTTGCTGAGTATCCCAAATGTCCTTAGGGAGGTTCCTTGACTCTCCTCTGCCTACTAAATAATTAATCTAGGGTAATTGCTTACAACAATTTTACTCTGACATGAGAACTCTCAAAAGAGAAAATAACCCGTAATTTTCATCATTTATTAAGTATATAAATGGAGCTATTGATTATACATGTAATAACATACAACAATCAATGCAGTACAATTACATGATTATTTACATATTCATCTCTAACTAATTATCTATCTCCTGGCTGTGCCACTGTATCATACATTGTCCTCAGTGTTGTATCCGATCTTACTTATACTTATTGGGACTCTTCTGCTGGCCTAGTTATAATCTGTGGAAGAAAACTGGGTACAGCCTGGTTGGTCTCCCATCCAGTTCTTGGATCTCGGTAGCATTCAGTCCGTGTAGACGATATTGAGTGGTCTTTTTTTTTTCCCCGCTTAGATTTATTATGGCTCACTGGTTTTCTCCCCCACTTTACCTAGACTAAAGGATATGTGATACCTGTCCTGGAAGTGTGGTGGAAATTGGTAGGAAGTTGCTGTGGAATAGTATTTGGCCTCACTATCTCAGCTGCCTCACTCAGTTAAGTGGCTACTGCATTCAGTCAAGCTGCTACAACTACTTTCACAAAGTGCTGCATTCACAAAGTCAGGTCTGGATAATGACCACTACCTGAAATTTTAGCATCCATCATAAATCTAAAGATATCATCAATATGAACATCAGAACTGAAATGTTCTATATTTTTCTCAAGAACATCACAAAGAAAATACCTAAAAGAATTGTGATACTAGGAAAATAAACAGTGGAAGGTAAAGAGTCTTGGTGCTCTCATATAGTTATCCACAACATAATTGGTTGCTCTCCATTCAATCTTCCATTGTATGGTGTTCAAGGTTTAGACTAGCAGATGTGCAGTTTCATCCTCACCTATGCCTGTCCTTAGGTCTACCGGTTTAGTAATACCTTGATTGAGTTGGAATTAACAACTATGTGTCCCATCCCATTCTGTACCTAGTTAATTCTCTTCATCTATTTCTATTCATGAAAAAGGGTCTCATACATTAAGGGCTTTTAAAAATCATTCCCAATTGTAATGAGTGTTTATTTACAAGCAATATAAGTAAATTATGGTATCCATTCTTGTATAGTATTCAGGTGAATTCTTTTCTAGTCCAAAGTTCTACGGCGAGTATATTCCCTCCTCTTCACCGTGTCTATACTAAGATTGTACTTCATTTATCAGCATCGTCATGCTTATTATAATCATTATCATCATCATCATCATGATTACATTATTATCATTGTCATCATCATCATGCTCATTATAATCATTACATCATTCTATCATTATCAACATCATCATGATTACATTCATATCATTAGACTACAGTCATCATCATTATCATTACATTATTATCATTACACTACAGTCATCATCATCAACATTGTATTACATTATTATCACTACACTAGACCATATGTTTTAATAGGAGTGACATGAAATACAAAGTGGGATTTTGCTTAAGGTACAAAACCAGATGCTTATAGTGTGCGTAATGTATGATATGGTTTGTGTCGTGCTTAGCGCACAAAACAGATGATTGTAACATGAATGAGATTTTATACAATGTGTTGTCATGCGTCGGAGTGTACTCAATTGTTATTCAGTTTATGGGTTATACCGAACAAATTCTCTAATGATAGACATGACATTACACATCAAACCTGCCTGCTATCATTAGATTGACTGTTAGCTTATGCTTCTTTTTCAGCACTCACTCATTCTCAGACATAATATTCATATGTATGGATGATCAACTCTCTCATCTATCAAACATCATTCATATGTGCATGGATGATAAATTCTGTCATCTGTCAGACAACATTCATATGTGCATGTAAGGTGGGTAATTATAATTATGTGATTTCCCAATGATAACTTAAAATGTTTAACATCATTGATATCACAATGAAATATCTAATTTCACAATCACTCATCAGACACATCATATCTGTAGGAATGACAATTAGTATATGTCTGTGCTTTACACATGATAAATTCACAGATGTAACCACAATTACATTACATTAGAACCTCATTCATAAGAAATTATAATATTTCCTGAATGATAGTCACTCATACTGATGGGTTTTATCAAATTATACATTCACATCTGTTTACAATAATGAAACACACATGGCACAAGCATGCTCTTCAATGACATAGACTTATGTGATCATTAGGCATACTTATAAAATTCACAAAGGAATTAGCAAAAATTAAATCCATGAGCCACCACATGCTTTCATCAAATACATACAATTTATTTGATATACTCAATCAATATTCAGGCATGTTGAATCTTAACCATTCTAAGATGCCGGTTGACTAAGTATTATTGTGTGGCACAAATATTACTTCCTCATGTTTACAACATTGAAAATACATTTGACTCACCACATGGGTGCTTTAATTCACACACAAAATTATGTTCACTATTGGACTCTATTTGGCTCCCATGTGTTCATAAAATATAAGAAAAATATTTATTTGACCATGCGCTTGTGCTCATTGTCAAAATGAAATCTACTGACTAATGTGCTTAATCTACTTGACTATACACATTACACTAGTTTGACTTACCAGTGTTTACACATTTAAAATAGTTTCTTCTGACCAGTATGGGCACATGCAAAATAGTGTCCTTACCACTGCACTAAGGATTCTGAGTTTTCTTACATCTTAAGTTACTCCTACTCTAAACCACTACTGACTGAGTTTAACTTAAGAAATAAAATGTACAACCTGTGTCTAATGTTTTATACATTAACTAAGTTGTTTAGCTAGGAGAAAATAAAACTCACTGTAGTTTTCTCCTAATGTACAGTTTATCTATGACAATGATAACTGAATATAATATTATTTAGTTTACACACCTTTGGCTTACCAATTCTTCTTGGGAAATAGACTCACAGACTAAACTTTACTAATATAAAATATAGCATTGTTTACCTCATTTCAATGAAATGCTCCAATCACGACATGTAAACAACAAGATGTAAAGACTAGGATTGGCTTGTTTCCAAAGCTATTGGCTGATGAGTTTCGGTCTTGCTATTCTCACTATAATAAACTTTCTAACATGTTCATAGCGAGTATAGAGCTACCAATTTCTACAGACACTGGCGCTTTTCTTGTAGTTACGATGAGTTTGTGGCAAGTGAGAGATCTGAGGCCAGTTGCTGTTGTTTTTATCCCAGCTATTTCCGAGTTCAAGTTTTTCCCCATATCCGCTCCAATCCATGAAGTGTGCGTTTTCAAATCAGGGGCGGTGTCGATTTTTCATTTTCCTCCAAGTTGAATGGTAAACGTTCTTGTACAATGTGTTTTGATTTGAGGAGATATTGACATCTAGTAACGGCTTGTGAGTCAGTATACCACAAATAGCATGTTACATGACATGTGTGAGCTCAACTCTCTCTCTCTCTCTCTCTCTCTCTCTCTCTCTCTCTCTCACACTATCTTGCCTTTTTTAAACACACACACACACACAAACAAATTCACTCTCTCTCTCTCTCACTCACACTCACTAACTCTATCACTCAATCTACAGTAATGTATATGTGTTTATATTATACATATTATAATCAAGTTGCATTCAAAATGATAATATGAAGATGAAAATAAACAAAAATATATGGAATAGCATGTTACATGACATGCTTGCACTCATCTCTCTCTCTCTCTCTCTCTCTCTCTATCTCTCTCTCTCTCTTCTCTCTCTCTGTCTCTCTCTATGTCTCTCTCTCACACACACACACTCACTCAAAAACATGCACCTACAACATACACACGCAAATACACACATATACCCACGCACAAACACACACCTACACACATCCACACCCATACACACATACTTTCGCACACGTACACACTCCCTCGCATACACTGCATGCATGCACACATACACACAAACATATACATATATATATATATATATATATATATATATATATATATATATATATATATATATATATATATACGAACATACACACACATACATACACACCTATACCACGCACTTACATATAAACACATATGTACGCCTACATAAACACACATACAAACATACTCACACACACAAGCACATGCACATATGTACACACATATATACACACATACACACATACACACATATAGACATGCACACACATACATACATACACACATATAAAGACACACACATACACACTGCCATGTAGCAGACGGTATCACCATTTGAGCCTTTCCGTCTTGTACAAGCTAAAGTCATAACTGCTGAAACCGAACTTGCACAACACGACACGGGATGGTTTTTCTACAGTCTACTTTACTACGACTCTACATTTGACATGTCGATAACACAACCAGTTGCTCCACAGAAAAGTCACAAATATACCTAACAATATCTACAAATTCTATTCTACAAGAGCGGCGTAATTTTAGCCGTGCTCTAGTCACAAGAACTATGTCCGACGTTTACGCTAGCTCAGTCTAACTGATCTACGGTTACGTTTTGCGCTTACACCAAAACGTCTTGCACACTTTTCATGCTTTTGTAACCAATGCCGTGCAAAGTGTGTCTTACAATCCTCTCGCTTTTCACGTCTTGTCACGGGACTGTGCAAGTCTCTAAGCTACCTGTACTCAATAAGCCATAGTCTGACCTAGGGCCATGGCATACACTCCCACCCACCCACACGCATACTCACAGATACTCGCTGCCTCGCATGATCACTAAAACTAATATGAATAAACTCCCACACTTTACACACGCATACACTGATGATTATCTTGAGGAACCTCACAAGAACATTCAAATTTGGGGGGGGGGGGGGAAGAGAGGATGGGAAATCATGGAAAAAATGTAAAATGGTGAATGAAAATAATTCATACATTGTGTAACGTAATAATAAAATAGTTGTAAAATTCTGTAAGATAATTCCTGGAATTGACATAAACATGATGAAATAAGCAATGCATGTTACATTCAAGTGGCAGTAAAAATGCTAATATAAAAGATGGGAATATCTTCTTCTTCAGCGTTCCGAGCCATTGAGGTTCTTTGCTGCAGATACAAGCCGTCTCCATTTGTCTCTCTGGTTGACCTTCTCTTGCCAGTCGTTGATTCCAAGTGCTTGTAGGTCTGTACATGTATTATCTCTCCACCGTCTTCTTGGTCTACCTCGGGGTCTGCTACTAGAAAAAAAATATGGCATAGCAAGTCACTTGACAGGCAGACACACATCCTCTCTCTCGCACTCACTCATTCTCTCACTCAATCTTTCACACATATGTGCGCGCGCACACACACACACACACACACACACACACACACACAGAGTCACTCTTTCACTCACGCAGACACACACGCATACATACTCTCTCACTCTACCTCATGCTCACTCTCTCACTCACACTCTCA
This sequence comes from Cepaea hortensis, assembly GCA_963921405.1. Classification (NCBI taxonomy): domain Eukaryota; kingdom Metazoa; phylum Mollusca; class Gastropoda; order Stylommatophora; family Helicidae; genus Cepaea; species Cepaea hortensis. Next base: position 24,115,493 of record OY992891.1, read on the forward strand.
CTCACTCTCTCACCCACCCACACACACACACACACACACACACACACACACACAGAGTGACGAATGATAGTGATAAATAAAAGTTACAAATGATACCAGTAGGTGGCTTATGGAGGCATATAGTCGGTTTGGATCAAGTATTGAAATAATTTTCGGTTGAATGTGTAGGGACTCATTAGAGTTTTCAGATCTGATGAAAGGCTATTCCACAAGTGAGCACCAGAATACGCTAAACATGTTTTGTATAAGTCCAATCTAGGCTTCGGAACATTCAATAAATTCAAGCGCTTACTGTTCATTGCATTAGACCGAATTAACGGTAGAAGATACTCTGGGGTATTTTCAGATATAATTTAATTTACTAATTTGGCTCTGTTAAAATGGAAGTGCTTTTGCAGTGGTAGAAGTCTTAGATGACTGTATAACTTATTACTTTCAACGCGCGGTTTTGAAGAGAACACAGTCGTTTCATATTAGATGTAGGACAACCATCCCAGACTGTGGAACAATAATCGATAGGTGATTGGATATAGGAAGTATCAAATATTTTTCGTGTGGTTTCATCCAGAAAGTGCTGAATGTTAGCAAGTTGGTAAACTTTTTGTACTATTTTCTTGGTAAGGACGTGAACATGCGAGCTCCAGTTTAAATGTCTGTCAATTAAAATATCTAATGTTTTGTGTTCATTCACATTAACTATAGGTGACGTGTCCACGTGGAGCTCGAGCGGTGCCCCAGTTATGGCTAGGGTCTGTAGATTTTGTCTGGTCGTTAGTTGCATGGATTTGGTTTTGTCGATGTTAATTTGCAAGCGGTTTGCATTGCTCCATCTACTAAGGTTATTTAGTTATGTTTGTAAAGAGCTCTCTAAGTGGGAGGAGTAATAAGAAGGTATGTAGGGAGGGGAAAGACGGAAAGGGATGAATGTAGTAGGGGGGGGGGGGGAAAGGAATGATGAATGGAATAAAGAAAGAGAACGACGCAAGAAGTGGAGATGGTATATGGAAGAAAAGATTTCTGTATTGCTTTATGTTTTTTGTGAAATAGTGTTCCTATTGGATAACTTGTCTCCATAACATGTCAGAGGCCTTAGCGAACACAACTTGAAAATGAGACGGTTTTCCATTGTTTCAGTCCAATGTATTGCTTTGCTCTCACCTCAACATACCTGAGGCCTTTGTAGATCTTTGATCTCATCTCAACATGTTGAGACATTTTTAGATTTTTACAGCTTTGCTCTCACCTCGGTCACCCAAGACTAGATCTGCGGCTATGTTCCCTGTCACATGCATTGTCATGCTAGGGTTATCATTGTCATGCTCCGGGTATCATTTTTTCATGCTCCTGGTATCATTATCACTCAAAGACTACCACTGCATCGAACATTAGCGAAAGATCAGTCTCCCATGATATGCACAACAATACACATACCTTAACGTTTTCGTTTCTTTTTGGCTTCTTCAAAATAATTTGTCTTCTATTAAAATGAAGCTTCTATTTCTTATAGTCCATGCCGATCATCTCTGAGTACAGCCTTCTGTCCCGCGTGCTGCCAATCTTCTTATAGTCCATGCCAGGTGGTGTTAGTAACCATGTCTGTCCACATCCCTCTCTCTCTCGGATGCTGCCAATAATTTCCAATATTAATATCCTTCCATCCCATGATGTCAAACTGTCCAGCATCTTCTCTCCTGATCACTCCCCTGCCTCTCCTCCCATCCAACTACATACTCCAGCTTACCCCCTTCTCATACCATGCTTAAAGAATATGGACTGGATTTTCTGCTGCGAGCAACCAGTTCTCTTTGGGAGTTAACATTGTTTTAGGATATCTCCATAGCTATTTATATCTGCCCACTATATTCTCAAATTCATTCTATAAAATCACACACAAAAATTATTCTATTTCTTTCCATGCATCCTCTACGTAATTCTTGACTTGTTTGCTAATTGTCCATGATTCGCTTCTATACATAAGAATTGGCTCAATATAGCTTATAAGTACAGTACTCCTTTTCTCGCCTATATTAACACAGATACATTGCGGAGAATATTCTTCATCTAACAAGAATGAGATACATAAATAACAGAGCTGCGAACACTAGAGCAATAGGTGATTAAAAGATGCAATGATATAATCTGACAGATGTCATGTAGGAAAGAGACCGGTGTGAAATCGCAACAGACAATGCTAGATACCCACAGCCCACCTGAATTCAGGTAAGCAAAATATTAGACAAGCCAATTAGTTATAGAAGCCATTGTATCATAGAGGAAAGTCAGTACAAGTGAGCGATCTTTAGTTAGTCCATGTAAGAGACCTTTAGTCAGTCCTAAAAGAGACCTTTAGTCGGTCCAAGTAAGAGACCTTTAGTTAGTCCAAGTGAGAGACCTTTAGTCAGTCCAAGTGAGAGACCTTTAGTCAGTCCGAGTAAAAGACCTTTAGTCAGCTCAAGTAAGAGATCTTTAGCCAGTCCAAGTAAGAGACCATCGATATCTTGTAGTGTAGTGAGGACTTCCGGTCGCCACCATGGCGTTAGGCATTGAACCTTTAAGGCCTGTGGCGTGTTTATGCATTCAACTACGGTTTGCAATCTCATTTTCCTCATGTTGGACTGGTAGTACATGATTCCGTCGCCCTGCTACTGAGTGAGTGCGTGGGCGACACTGTGAGCTGTGAAATTCGCGTGGAATGCTATTTACATCTGTCCTGTACAGTGACCTGCATGTTTGGAACAATGGCTACCGGTTGTTGCGGAATTGACTGAATTGCCTTTTCGGTTCACGAGTGCATTTTTCAGGAGACTCCTGGGAGTCAGCGCTGAAGCTGCGGAGTTCGTGCTTTATGCGACACTTTCGGTGGGTCGCCCTGTGGTAAAAGACCGAGCCATGTGAGAAAACCAGGGTCAATGAGGTCTTTCTGGTGACTGCCGAGTCCATCGACGATGAACTGTGGTTTTCGTGGATTAATTTTGTGTTGGCATTCTGCACAGTGTACACGTGCGGGATGTTGGATTGCCGGGACTCCTGCCTATTCCACTTTTCACATTGGACAGTGGGGAGCATTTTGTGTGATATTCACTGGCACAGGAATGGAACATTATGGGGACGACCCGTTGCCGTGAAGTTGGATCCTCGACTAACTAACTAACTAACTAACTAAGAGAACTTCAGTCCGCCCAAGTAAGAGACCTTTAGTCAGCCCATGCAAGAGGTCTTTAGTCAGTCCAAGTAAGAGACCTTTAGTCAGTCCTACAAAGAGATATTTAGTCAGTCCAAGTAAGAGACCTTTAGTCAGTCCAAGTAAGAGATCTCCATAGACACCCGAAGCGCTTTTGGCATATGGTCTTAGACCTCAAGTTGTATAGACCAATCGGTACCCGGTGGCTGATGGGCCCAGTGTCACCCCGCCTGCCTTTTGTTCCCAAGACATGTCCTGGTACCTATTTTAGGCTGGGTCAACCAGGCAGCCGAGCTCAGTGTGAACAATCCTACCAATAGCGACTTGAACCCACGACCAGCGGGTCGGCAGGCGTGTGTCTAGCCAGCCGTTATTGTGGCTCCGGGTAGCGGCTAGCCACCTGTTATTGTGGCTCCTATATTAGCGGTTAGACACCCGTTATTGTGACTCCTGGTAGCGAATAGACACCTGTTATTGTTGCTTCTGATAGCGGCTAGACAAACTTTATTGTTGCTACTTGTAGCGACTAGACAACCATTATTGTGGCTCATTTAGTAGCGGTTAGCCACCCGTTAATTGTAGCTCCTATAGTAGCGGCTGCCGGCTTCCTGGCCTAGAGGTTAGCGACTTTTCTCCGTAATGTCGTATACTCTCGTAGGTAACGTTACGACGGTGAGAATCAGCAGTGGTTCGAATCGCGTCGGTAACTTACGGGGTATGTGAACCGGCCTCTCAGAAATCTAAGCGTAATCTTGCCAAGAAATCAACAATCAGCTGAAAGATGCTGATGTTGACAGCGATGTCCTGTAAAGGATATGCAAAAAAAAAAAAAAAAGTATCGGCTAGACACCCGTTATTGTGACTCCTATAGTAGTGGCTAGATACCCGTTATTGTGTGACTCCTATAGTAGTGGCTAGATACCCGTTATTGTGACTCCTATAGTAGCGGCTAGATACCCGTTATTGTGACTCCTATAGTAGTGGCTAGATACCCGTTATTGTGTGACTCCTATAGTAGTGGCTAGATACCCGTTATTGTGACTCCTATAGTAGCGGCTAGATACCCGTTATTGTGACTCCTATAGTAGTGGCTAGATACCCGTTATTGTGACTCCTATAGTAGTGGCTAGATACCCGTTATTGTGACTCCTATAGTAGCGGCTAGATACCCGTTATTGTGACTCCTATAGTAGTGGCTAGATACCCGTTATTGTGACTCCTATAGTAGTGGCTAGATACCCGTTATTGTGACTCCTATAGTAGTGGCTAGATACCCGTTATTGTGTGACTCCTATAGTAGTGGCTAGATACCCGTTATTGTGACTCCTATAGTAGTGGCTAGATACCCGTTATTGTGACTCCTATAGTAGTGGCTAGATACCCGTTATTGTGACTCCTATAGTAGTGGCTAGATACCCGTTATTGTGTGACTCCTATAGTAGTGGCTAGATACCCGTTATTGTGACTCCTATAGTAGTGGCTAGATACCCGTTATTGTGTGACTCCTATAGTAGCGGCTAGATACCCGTTATTGTGACTCCTATAGTAGTGGCTAGATACCCGTTATTGTGTGACTCCTATAGTAGTGGCTAGATACCCGTTATTGTGACTCCTATAGTAGTGGCTAGATACCCGTTATTGTGACTCCTATAGTAGTGGCTAGATACCCGTTATTGTGACTCCTGTAGTAGTGGCTAGATACCCGTTATTGTGACTCCTATAGTAGCGGCTAGACACCCGTTATTGTGTGACTCCTATAGTAGTGGCTAGATACCCGTTATTGTGACTTCTATAGTAGTGGCTAGATACCCGTTACTGTGTGACTCCTATAGTAGTGGCTAGATACCCGTTATTGTGACTCCTATAGTAGTGGCTAGATACCCGTTATTGTGACTCCTATAGTAGTGGCTAGATACCCGTTATTGTGACTCCTATAGTAGTGGCTAGATACCCGTTATTGTGTGACTCCTATAGTAGTGGCTAGATACCCGTTATTGTGACTCCTATAGTAGTGGCTAGATACCCGTTATTGTGTGACTCCTATAGTAGCGGCTAGATACCCGTTATTGTGACTCCTATAGTAGTGGCTAGATACCCGTTATTGTGTGACTCCTATAGTAGTGGCTAGATACCCGTTATTGTGACTCCTATAGTAGTGGCTAGATACCCGTTATTGTGACTCCTATAGTAGTGGCTAGATACCCGTTATTGTGACTCCTGTAGTAGTGGCTAGATACCCGTTATTGTGACTCCTATAGTAGCGGCTAGACACCCGTTATTGTGTGACTCCTATAGTAGTGGCTAGATACCCGTTATTGTGACTTCTATAGTAGTGGCTAGATACCCGTTACTGTGTGACTCCTATAGTAGTGGCTAGATACCCGTTATTGTGACTCCTATAGTAGTGGCTAGATACCCGTTATTGTGACTCCTATAGTAGTGGCTAGATACCCGTTATTGTGACTCCTATAGTAGTGGCTAGATACCCGTTATTGTGTGACTCCTATAGTAGCGGCCGCCGTCTCCGTGGCTTAAAGGCTTGCGAACGCGATTCGTGAGCCGCTTACAACGCGTTAGAAACACTGCGGCGACCGATTTGGCAACAGACCGTGTCGCGCCGGGATTTTAACTTGTTGGTATGGGAGCCGGTCGTTCAGTAAGCAATGGCAAACTACTGGACGTAAAACTTGCCGAGACATCAAACATCAGCAGTAAACTGCTGGTGTTGACAGCGATGTCCTGTAAATAGGATATGCAAAAAAAAAAAAAAAATATTAGTAGCTAGACACCCATTATTGTGGCTCCTGGTAGCGGCTAGCTACTCATTATTGTGTCTCCTATAGTGGCTGCTAAACACAGCTGCGGGTGATTTAGCAGCAGACGGCGTTGCGTTGCGTTTTTTACGAAATGGTATGGGTGCCGGTCGTTTGGAAAGCAATGGAATACTATTGAAGGTAACCTTGCCAAAATGTCATAACAGCATAGAATGCTGGTGTTGACTGCGACGTCCTGTAAAGGATATGCAACCAACTATAGTAGCTGGCAGTCGCCCGTTATTGTGGCTCCTGTAGACACATATTCACACAGTCCAAGAGTCAGCAGAATTTCTAAAATTATTATTGTACTGTATTACTGCGGCCGTGATGGTGGCCTCGTTTTGCAAAGGACATGTTACAATACAACAACTGCATTCTGGGAACATCAAATAATACAGGCATATGGTGGCTGATGATCGCCGGACAGACAGGTTTAACATCAGATGCCAAATATGGCTTCATTCTGTCAGTTCGTACAATGTGTAATCTGTGGCTGACTACTACCTTTATGCTTTATACTCTTGCGTGAACCAAGTGATGACTGTCAATCTACAACCATGGCCAGACTGCGAGAACTGCAAATTAAAAGAGGGGTGGCCAAACAAGAACACTACGCAGGAAGCCAAAGAAGATTGATAAACCAACACAGAACTGGTGTCGTTAGCCGCTACACGCTGCGGGATTTGCTGAGGAGGGGATCCGAGCACTTATGGACTGAATGGTTCGATGTGCAATGAGGATGATCTGTAGACTAACTAACTAACTAACTAACTAACTACCTTTCTGCAACAAACATCGCGTCCTGCGAATCCATGTTTTTTTGTTTTGTTTGGTCTGCACATACTGAAGAAGGCTGGCTACCCAAGCGGAACTGCCTTTACAGTCTAACAGCACAGTAGTGCAGTAGTTTGCTTTGGAAGGATTATTTCATGGAAAAAGTGAAGAAATATATTGGAAACTTGCAGGGACTGATAGAACGCGTAGTGTGTACCGTAAATATCGACTATAATGCGCACAGGAGAGCACCGCGCTGGCTTGAATGGTTGTCAGATTGTGTTTCACAAGTACAGCGCGCAGCCGGAACTCATAAATACTGGAAGCTCATTTACTGGTCAAACTGCAGAAAGTAAAATTACCTACAAAATTAAATTACACACACATCCCAAAAATACTGGGATTGTTTGCGAGGTCCTGTAAAGGTTACATACAACTTTCTGTAACTTTTACTGGTCATAAAACCAAATGTAGTATGGTATATGCTGTTTATGTTCCTAAGAGACCCTGCTATTTTACAACGACTGATACGATCGGGGGTTGGGAATAGTTCAGTTTGAGTGGCGTGATTCAAGAGAAACCGTGAATCATGTATGATTGACCGGAAGTTGTTGAGCCAATGTGAGGGGACAAGGTTAATCAGTCAGGCCCATAACGTGAACCAGAACGGTAGACAACCAGAGGGCATAAGACCGGCTATATGGCCACTATATTAGTGATGAACCAGGACGGTGGACAACCAGAGGAACTTCTTCTTCTTCTTCAGCTTTAATCCGGAGTGTTTTCTTTCCGATATGATTACGTTGTGCCTGTTTACAGCAGAGCTGCGATACTTGCACCTTTCGGCCGAAACATACGACTTCTGCGGGCATTTGTTGACCGGGTTAGCCTTCCCGGGACCAGAGGACTTAAGGCTGGCTATATGGCCACTACATTAGTGATGAACCAGGACGGTGGACAACCAGAGAGGACTTAAGGGTGGGTATATGGCCACTACATTAGTGATGAACCAGGACGGTGGACAACCAGAGAGGACTTAAGGGTGGCTATATGGCCACTACATTAGAGATGAACCAGGACGGTGGACAACCAGAGAGGACTTAAGGGTGGCTATATGGCCACTACATTAGAGATGAACCAGGACGGTGGACAACCAGAGAGGACTTAAGGGTGGCTATATGGCCACTACATTAGTGATGAACCAGGACGGTGGACAACCAGAGAGGACTTAAGGGTGGCTATATGGCCACTACATTAGAGATAAACCTGCTTTAATGTTTACAGGTGTATTGGTAGGAATTGGGTATAGATGGTGATTTGTGAGTACTTCTTCTCTCTCTCTCTCTCTCTCTCTCTCTCTCTCTCTCTCTCTCTCTCTCTCTCTCTCTCACTCTCTCTCTCTCACACACACACACACACATACATACATACAGAAACACACACACGCGCACACATACACATACACACACACACACACACACACACACACACACACACACACACAGATATGACATATACGAGTTATTACCTCAGAAGTCGGAGTAGTCCGCCTGATGGCGAGGGACACTGGTGATAGGGAATGCCAATCCATACACAAACATCACTCTAGTGCTCTAGAAGTAGTGGCACGTGTATAGACTACACTTGAGTTCAAAGCGAGCGACAGGAAACAGATATAAGTGATCATCTATGTGGATATATCTGTGGATATATATATGTGGATATATATGTGGATATATATGTGGATATATATGTGGATATATATGTGGATACATATGTGGATATATATGTGGATATATATGTGGATATATATGTGGATATATATGTGGATATATATGTGGATATATATGTGGATATATATGTGGATATATATGTGGATATATATATATATATATATATATATATATATATATATATATATATATGGATATATATGTGGATATATATGTGGATGCATATGTGGATATATATATGTGGATATATATGTGGATATATATATATGTGGATATATATGTGGATATATATGTGGATATATATATGTGGATATATATGTGGATATATATGTGGATATATATATATGTGGATATATATGTGGATATATATGTGGATATATATGTGGATATATATATGGATATATATGTGGATATATATATATGGATATATATGTGGATATATATGTGGATATATATGTGGATATATATGTGGATATATATGTGGATATATATGTGGATATATATATGGATATATATGTGGATATATATATGGATATATATGTGGATATATATGTGGATGCATATGTGGATATATATGTGGATATATATTTGGATATATGTGTGGATGTATATGTGGATGCATATGTGGATATATATGTGGATATATATCAGAGCATTGTCTCTGATAATTACAGTTTTGATCAAGAAAGGATAACGTGATTAAACCCAGTGTTGAACTAACGTCACTGACATAGAGACAAGTGGGTCGACCTGTATAACAACATTCAAAGCAACATTAGTTCAGTCTAGTTGAAGATTGTTGCATGTTCTTTACAGGACGTGGCAATCAACCCGGGCATTGTTTGACTGCTTGTGATTTACAAGGCATGTTGATGTTCAGTAGTTTGCCATTGCTTTCTGTTTCTAAACCACTGCAGTTGATATCGAAGGCGGGATTGCAAATCGCGTTCACCAATCCTTCGACACAGATGAGAACTGTCGAGTCAGAACGAGGTCGGAAAATCCCCCAGGAAGTTTCAAGAAGATGTATAGACAATAAATCAATATTGAAACAGATGGACAGATCCATCCTGAATTCTACGATGAACCCCATTGCGATCCCCGATAACATTCGATCATTATATATAAGGCGACCCTTGACAGAAGACATTCACGAGTAAACTTTTTTTCCCCAGAACTATACGTCACTTGATGGTTAATTTCACGGTGCAGACATTTCATTTCACGGTGCATACATTTAATTTCACGGTGCAAACATTTCATTTCACGGTGCAGACATTTAATTTCACTGTGCAGACATTTCATTTCACAGTGCAGACATATAATGTTACGGTGCAAACATTTAATTTCACGGCGCGGACATTTCATTTTACGGTGCAAACATTTCATTTCACGGCGCGGACATTTCATTTCACGGCGCAGACATTTCATTTCACGCGCAGACATTTCATTTCACGGCGCAGACATTTCACATCAAGGTGCAAACATTTCATTTCACAATGCAGACCTTTCATTTCACGGTGCAGACATTTTATTTCACGTCGCGGTCAAGATATTTCATTTCACTGTGCAGAAATTTCATTTGCATGAATATCTGCTGTTCAAACTTCAGGGTCAACGGAGCATTCCAGAACCTTGAGGTGTTTTCTAAAGTCTTCAAATGCCCTCTGGGCTCTCGGATGAATCCTGTAAAGAAATGTCCGGTGTGGTAAATGACCGCCCGAGAATGCGACAGTGCCTGGATGTTTTTTTCTTTATTATACATAAAGTGGTGCATGATTGACATCCGCATATTGTCATATTAAAGATGTACACTGTCAACATTTTATACGAGTTAATTATGAAGTTAAAGTGATCTGTTTGTGACATTTCAACATTCTTCACAGTTGATTATAGGTTTTGGTTGATATGTGGTTTTACAGTACATAAAATAAGCAGTTGAGATGTCTTGTTGAGTAATAAATGTTCGTTTTGATATTGTCTTGTTGGTGTAATAAATGTTAGTGTTGGTATTGTCTTGTTGGGTAATACATGTTGGTTTTGGTATTGTCTTGTTGGGTAGTAAATGTTAGTTTGGTATCATTTTATTAAAGAATTACTTTTATATATCGGCATTAGCAAATCTCCCGCATGACGTTGCAGTCATCACGGCGCGTGGAAAATGATATCCATCAACCCCATGCTAATTTCCCTGCCTCACCAGTTGTCAAGCAAAAGATGCCTTCAACATTATGTGCTCAGCTTCATTCTGTTCCATCCCAACCTCTCCTTCTTCTTGGAACTATCCCTTTCATCACTGTTCTTTCCAATGTGAAATAAATAAAGCCCTGTATATTGTGGGATCCGTGGCGATGTGGTTTTATAGAAGAATGCTGAAAATTAATTGGACTGCTAAAATTAACAATCTGGACATTTTGATGGAAGCTTAGTCGCAAAGATAACTTATCACAAACATCTTGATACAGGCAGTCATTGTTTGTTTGGTCACGTTACGAGAAAACAACAAAAACTGGAACATGTTGTGGCAACCGAAAAGATCTGCGGAAAAAGAGATAGAGGAAGACAGCGTGAGAAGATTCTTGAGTCTTGTGTCATGGCACTCAAGCGAGTCAACATATGAATTGATCCTTGACGTCGGAGATCGTAATTTGTGGAGAGGCACGATCGCCCACCCAGCCCGCAAGGCACTGGCTGTTTATAGGTCAACAAGGAACGACCGATAAAATCAGGGATGGGAATAGTTCAACACAAGATTGGACAATAAAACCATCATCATCATGCACCAGCCATAAGCATGGGCAGGTTTTAATCCCAATCTCACAAAGCCATCTGGCTTTGTTCAAACATCAGAAATTGTTGAATATAGTGGGAAATGTGGGGGTTTCTAGCGCATTCATTGCACTTATTTTTAATGAGTAAATCGTGAACTATAAACGGCTGTCAGAGCAGCTGGTGAAATATCAAACAGGGCTGATGTACACAAAAGAGCAAGACTGTGCTATACTCAATCACCCTGCCTTTACAACATTATGCAGCAAATGTCATGAGAAACATCGACATTTATATTGTCGTCTGCTCGCTTGAACTCCATCTTAGCCTACCCTAGACTAAATTGTGTGTGTGGGTCAACTTTTCCTATTACCAGTGTCCCTCGCCATCAGCTGAACCCACTTTGACTTGTAAGGTATTTGTAATTTACGTCCCCAAGTCAAGGACGAGACGTTGAATGTACCATAGAATGTCAGTTGTCGAGACGTGTTGCTATGTATGAGCCAGTGGTTATCTCACTCTCTGAGTGTGCCACAGAATGCCAGTTGTGGAGACGTGTTGTTATATATGAGCCAGTGTTTATCTCACTCTCTGAGTGTGGCATAGAATGTCAGTTGTCGAGACGTGTTGCTATATATGAGCCAGTGGTTATCTCACTCTTTGAGTGTGCCATGGAATGTCAGTTGTCGAGACGTGTTGCTATATATGAGCCAGTGGTTATCTCACTCTCTGAGTGTGCCATGGAATGTCAGTTGTCGAGACGTGTTGCTATATATGAGCCAGTGTTGATCTCACTCTCTGAGTGTGCCATACATAGAATGTCAGTTGTCGAGACGTGTTGCTATATATGAGCCAGTGTTGATCTCACTCTCTGAGTGTGCCATGGAATGTCAGTTGTCGAGACGTGTTGCTATATATGAGCCAGTGTTGATCTCACTCTCTGAGTGTGCCATGGAATGTCAGTTGTCGAGACGTGTTGCTATATATGAGCCAGTGGTGATCTCACTCTCTGAGTGTGCCATGGAATGTCAGTTGTGGAGACGTGTTGCTATATATGAGCCAGTGTTGATCTCACTCTCTGAGTGTGCCATGGAATGTCAGTTGTCGAGACGTGTTGCTATATATGAGCCAGTGTTGATCTCACTCTCTGAGTGTGCCATGGAATGTCAGTTGTCGAGACGTGTTGCTATATTTGAGCCAGTGTTGATCTCACTCTCTGAGTGTGCCATGGAATGTCAGTTGTCGAGACGTGTTGCTATATATGAGCCAGTGTTGATCTCACTCTCTGAGTGTGCCATGGAATGTCAGTTGTCGAGACGTGTTGCTATATATGAGCCAGTGTTGATCTCACTCTCTGAGTGTGCCATGGAATGTCAGTTGTCGAGACGTGTTGCTATATTTGAGCCAGTGTTGATCTCACTCTCTGAGTGTGCCATGGAATGTCAGTTGTCGAGACGTGTTGCTATATATGAGCCAGTGTTGATCTCACTCTCTGAGTGTGCCATGGAATGTCAGTTGTCGAGACGTGTTGCTATATATGAGCCAGTGTTGATCTCACTCTCTGAGTGTGCCATGGAATGTCAGTTGTCGAGACGTGTTGCTATATATGAGCCAGTGTTTATCTCACTCTCTGAGTGTGCCATACATAGAATGTCAGTTGTCGAGACGTGTTGTTATATATGAGCCAGTGTTTATCTCACTCTCTGAGTGTGCCATACATAGAATGTCAGTTGTCGAGACGTGTTGTTATATATGAGCCAGTGGTTATCTGACTCTCTGAGTGTGCCATACATAGAATGTCAGTTGTCGAGACGTGTTGTTATGTATGAGCCAGTGTTTATCTCACTCTCTGAGTGTGCCATACATAGAATGTCAGTTGTCGAGACGTGTTGCTATGTATGAGCCAGTGTTTATCTCACTCTCTGAAAGTCGTGGGTTTGTTCCCGAACACAGTAATTCGGTTCACGTGTGCAGTGTTCTTCCCTGAGACAGACCCTTGAGGAGGACCATGCGGTGGATTTTCCCAGTATGAAGTCTTCGAAATGCCGCCCTTCACATGTGTTTTTTTTCTAAAATGCCACCATTTTATGAAGCCCCCTCACTGTGCCGCCTGATGCGGCCACCTTTCTGTATCAAAGCAGGGCATTGCCCTGCCCCTGAGGCTCGTTGCTGGAGCTATGGAGTTCGTTCGTTGTGCGACACTTCGGCAGGCGGCTGTGCAGATAGAAGTCCTAGCCATATGTGATATAATCCTGCCCAATGGGGTCGACCCTCTTTTCGTTCACGCCTCTCGCCTCCTTCCCCCAACTTCCATTTTTAAATACCTTTTTTCGATATTGAGATCTTGTATAATGTTGTTCCCTCTTCTTTGTCCACAGCTTTCTCGGAATTTGTTCTTGCTATGTCAAACGCCCCAATTTTCTTTGTTACTCATTGCGCAGTGGTTGATGACATACATCCGTTTAGTACCACGGAAATAATTCGTGTTTTCACAAATGTTAGTTGACTTTGCTGTGTACTGTATCGGCATCTTGCAGTCTTGGCAGACGATAGTTTGTTCCATTGTACTTCACAAAGGCATAATAACTACAACCCATGGCGGTAGCGAATGTGACTGATCAGACCAATTCGCGCTGTAAATGTTTGTCCACAGTGGATGCACGTGAACACGTTGTCATTTCCACCATCACGCACCATCTGATGTTTCACACGCTCGGTGTTTGACCTATCTGCAATCATTTTATACTTTGTCTTTATCCCATTCATTATAGTTCACCTTCATACTATGCCACAAGCTCTTAATACTATTTAACCTGTGCGTTGCCACCATCAGTCAATGTTTGGCATTCCTGGAAGAGTCGAAATTGTTGTTGATTATGAAGACAAGATGCTCACAGTTGGTGGCGTCTTCAGTTTATTCATTGTTGAATGTGATTGCAGACAGTATTGATAGCAGACAATGAGCAGGATCTGCAAAAATTATTAGATTCAGTTGTTGCACACAGTGAACAACTAGGGTTAGAATTAAATTGTAAGTAGACACAGATTATGGTCGTCACTAGGAAGAACGAATTATCACAATGTAATATACAAGTAAATGGGAATATTCTTAAGCAAGTGAATAGGTACAATTATCTCGGAACACTCAAAACATCTGATGGGAAATGTCTTAAAAAGATTAGAAAAAGAATCGCCATGGCGAAGGTAGCCTTTTGCAAGGTTGAAAACATACTGACCAATACAAAGATGGCATCTACAACGAGAAAAAGAATGTAGAGGTGCTACATAGAACCTGTGCTTTTGTATGGGTGTGAAGCGTGGACGAGCAAATAGGCTGAAAAAAACATCTGCTGGCTGTGGAAATGTGGTTTCTGAGGAAAATGCAAAGAATACCATGGACAGACCGAAAAACTAATGAATAAGACTTACAACAAAAAAATGAAAATCGTAAACTGATTAGATAAATTAGACGTAGACAGTCAGCATTTTTTGGTCAAGTTATAAGAAGAAATAAATTGGAGAACTTTGTGACAACTGGCAAGATTGAGGGGAAAAGAGCAAGAGGAAGGCAGAGAAGTAAATACCTAGATGGCTTGACCATGTGGCATGGTCGAGACAGGAACTCTGAGCTGATCTACGACTCTGTTGATCGAATGAGATGGCGAGACATGACCGCTCATGCTTACAGCCATGGCAGATGATGATGATGAATGGGATTTATTTACAATGGCTATGCAGTTTTGTTCTCTGTTACTAGTTGTTTCTAATAGCTCCGAAAAAGAGTTTATGTTCCTTTGTGTTTGTTTTTGAATTGAGCTAAGAACCGACATCACTGCATTCAGGACATTCCCACACGCTCTTCGTCCCCTCGTTCAACAGCCAGTGAAGAACCACACTGCTAATCGTTCCCACCGCTATCTGATTGAAAGCTCTCCTGGTCTTCCCTCTCAGTTTTGAGATTCTTCCAGAACCACTGCCGATCCCCCTCAATCTCATTATTTCCACATACGGATTCTCATTCTGTTCCCCCACCTTCTCCACCTGGTCCCACAGGCGCACGATAACATCCCCCGTATCCAGAGGTTATCTACCCCCAAGAGGTGCATTCCCTGTCACCCTATCAGCCTGTTCATTCAACCACACTTCTGCATGAAAAAAAAGAATGTTTTCATATCCTTTACAGGACATCGCTGTCAACAGCAGTATCTTTCAGCTGATTGTTGATTTCTTGGCAAGATTACGCTCAGTAGTTTGCCTTTGCTTTCTGAGCGACCGGCTCACATACCCCTAAGTTACCGACGCGGTTAGAACCGCTACCGATTCTCGCCGTCGTCACGTTACTCACGAGAGTATACGGGATTACGGAGAAAGTCGCTAACACCTAGGCCAGGGAGACCGGCATTTCCTGCATGGTCA
The DNA here is from genome assembly GCA_963921405.1 of Cepaea hortensis. Classification (NCBI taxonomy): domain Eukaryota; kingdom Metazoa; phylum Mollusca; class Gastropoda; order Stylommatophora; family Helicidae; genus Cepaea; species Cepaea hortensis. The sequence continues at coordinate 24,131,182 of OY992891.1, forward strand.
TGATGACACTGGTAAAGGGAACGCTGGCCCACAGGCAAACATCAGTCGAGTCTCGGCTACCCACGAGTTCAAGCGAACGAACGAATAAAATAATGTTGACGTTTCTCAATTCATTTGCTGCAAAGATATTAAAAAAGGCGCGGTGGGTGAATATAGCACTGTCTTGCTCAGTGTTGCCATTTTAGTACTTTTCGCGCTAAATTTAGTGCTTTTTCAAGTCAATTAGTGTGAAAATTTTCATTTTAGCGCGCCCGCGTAAATTCAGTGCTTCACAAAAATTTATTGATGCTTTTTGGTGCCTTTTTTGGGGTGGGTAAAAATTACTTTAAAATTCATTTTGGGAACACTAAAAAGCCGAATTTGAACTGAAGCAAGGGAATAAAACAGTCTTAGTACGTTACCCCGCAATATTCAACTAATTTAACTCCCTTTAATACGATTTAGCTGAACGCGAACGTCATCTTGTAGACAAGTCCAAACGTCAATACATTAGCTTGTAATCGAGTTCATAATTTTGTGGTGTCTACATTATCCTTTCATTTAAGCTTATTTGTGTTTCACCATGAGCAAGAAATATTGTCAATATTTCAGAGAACAGTGGCTCAGTGACACGAGATTTCAAAAATGGTTGTTAAAAGTAGAAGGGGATAATACTAAGTGTTTTTGCAAATATTGCAAATGTTCCATTGCAGCCAGGTTAAATGATATTGAGAGGCACAAGAATACAACGAAACATCAGAGCACACAAAGGCAAACAACAATTGCATTTGACAAACTGAAAGATGATGTCAAAGAAACAGAAGGATGCATGAGTTTGTTCATAGCTGGCCATTGTTTGCTTCGCGTTGTTGACCATTTAAGTGAACTCTGCAAGGTACACTTTGGTGACAGCAAAGGTTGCAAGAACTTTAAGCTTAGGAGAACTAAGTGCAGAGCAGTTATTTCAAATGTACTTGCACCATATTTCACAACAGACTTGACAGCTGATATTGGCAAAAGTATATACAGCTTATTGATTGATGAGAGAATGACATTTCTGAAACTAAGCTACTTGGAGTAGCTATTAGGTACTATTCAGAGACAAGAAAGCAGTTTGTGGTTACTTACTTAGATTTAGTTGAACTGAGTGACTGCAACGCAAGGCAATATGCAATGCGTTAAAAGATTGTTTAAACAAGAATGGACTTGAGTTGCAAAGACTAGTTGCACTCGGCACTGACAATGCGTCTGTCATGACAGGTGTAAACAATGGAGTATATACAAAATTAAAATCCGAAGTTCCTCATCTGGTACTAATTAGGTGTGTATGTCTTTCCCTTCAGCTGGCAGTGTCACAGGCTGCAGCTGCTTGTCTTCCCAGGAACATCGAGTTCATGATTAGAGAAACATATAACTGGTTTTCTCACTCAAGTCTTCGTCAAGCAAAGTACAGGGAGCTTTTTTGCTTCAATAAATGATGGACAACATCCACTGAAGGTTGTTCAATTAAGCCAGACACGATGGATGTCCATTCTATCTGCCATTGTCAGAATATTGCAGCAGTGGGTCGAGCTCAGAACTCATTTTGATATAGCAAGACTCAACAAGCGCTGTTATACAGCAGACCTTCTACATTCTATGTTTAGCGACATGAAAAACTATGTGTATCTCATATTTCTCAAGCATATTCTCGGAGAAGTTCAAAGTGTGAATAAGAAATTCGAAGCAGATATACAGAATCCAACAAACCTACTCAGCGATCTTGTCCAACTTATTGATTCTATCAGTTCAAAGATTGCTATTCCTGGGGAAAAAAATAACAGAAAGTAATGCTATTCAAGATTATTTAGATCCTAATCCCAATCTAGGTTATGAGTTTGAGAATGGCAAATGCTGTCATGATTACAAACTACCTAAGGATATTCTACGAAAAATTGGATCACAGGAATCATATACACGTTTCTTTCAATCATCATCATCATTGCAAGAGCAAACACAGCAGGAAATAGCTACAGAAACTGAAGAGGAGTTGTCTGACTGGGATTTGGCAGATCTGGAATAAACTTCATTCTAATATTCAGTGATAATAATAAATTATAATGTGCAACTTTATAATATGTTGAATGAATACCGCCAGTGATTGTTTTAGTGATTTCCCACAAAATATTATTGCAGTTTAGTGCTTTTTTTGGCTCGATAGTAGTTCTGATTGGGATTTGGCGGATCTAGAATAAACTTCATTGTAATATGAAGTGATAATAATAAATTATAATGTGCTACCTTGTTACATTTGTAATAAAAACAGTTGGTGCTTTTTTTTTTGGGTGCTTTCCAGATATTTTTGGTGCTTTTTAGTGCTTTTTTGGGTCGACTTTGGTGCTTTTTCATTAAAGGGAGATGGCAACACTGGTCTTGCCCCCCTTTGCACACCAGCCCTGTTTGATATTTCATCTGCTACTCTGACAGCCGTTTATTGTTCGTGATTGAATAATTAAAATTAAGTGCATCGAATGAGCTGGAAACCCAATATTTCACATTATATTCAACCATTTCTGTTGTTGAACAAGCCAGATTGCCTTTGTGAGTTTGCGATTTTCGCCCGGCAACGCTTACCGGCTGGGAACATTATGATGACGGTTTCATTTCTACGATTTCAGTTTCCCCTTCTCTCATTTGTTGTCAGAGTCTCGGTCTGACGCTACTGATGATATAATGTACAATATGAAGGTCCGCTTCTCATTCCGGGTGGTGACATGGATACAAGAGGGCGCGTCGGAGAGACGGACGGGAAGTTGTAGTGGCAATAACACAAGCACGGTAGGAATAGGTCTGGGCTCGCCGCTCACTAGGGGAAGGAAGGACTGGCCATATATTTTATATATATATATATTCCTCTGTGGACTCATTATCATTATCATCATCATCATCCAGTGCCTTGCCGCCTGGCGTGGGTCATCATGCCTCTCCACAAATTACGATCTCTGACGTCACAGATCAATTCGTCTGTTGAAACCCTTCTGTGCCATGACACAATACTGTTAAGAATCTTCTCACGCTGTCTTCCTCTATCTCTCCTTCCTCAAATCTTTCCGGTTGTCACAACATGTTGCATTTTTAAAATCTTTTTATGACGTGGCAAAAAAACAAAAACAAAAACAATAACTGCCTCTTTCCGATGTATGTGATAAGTTATCTTTGCGACTCAGCTTCCCTTAAAACTTCCTGATAGCTCATTTTGGCTTTTCAATTAATTTTCAGCATTCTTCTACAAAACCACATCTCGGAGGCTTCCAGGGACTCAGGCCTTCAAAATGTGAAAGTCCTAGCACTTCACAGACGAGTAACATGATCCTGCCTGGGCACATCTTTGCTTTGTTTTATTGGATTATGGTGCAAGCAACAAGGAAGTCACATAGAAGCCCTGCAGATGAGGATATACAAACGAGTATGTCGTATTTCTTGGAAACAAAAACAATCAAATGCAGATGTTCTAGAAAAACTGGGAATGAAGAGAGAGTTGAGGAAAGAAATAAAGAGGAGGCAAGTCAAATATTTCGGCCACGTTAAAAGACATGATACTCTTATAAAACCCATACTGGAAGGCAAGGTTGAGGGCAAGCGAGCAAGAGATAGACAACGATACAAGTCGGAAGATAACATCAAGAGATGGATGAACATCAGCCTGACAGAATGTACAGTCAAAGACAGTGTTGAGACAGACAGTGTTTGAGATCCATTGCAGCCAACCTTCATTGTAGAGACGGCACCTGATTGATGATGATGATTATGGTGCTTGCCGCCTATTTGTAGACAAAATGGTACTCGGTAGGTGATGTGATCAATAGCGCACAGATCACCTCTACTTCCCTTTACATTAAGTGGTATCAGTTTTAGGCTGGGTGGACATAGGAGCCCTGGTTACTGAAAACAATGCCCAGCCTCGACGTGGGGTTGAACACATGGCTACTGTGTGGTACAGCCAACGTGCTAGACACTGCTGTACCGTGGCTCCACTGTGTGGTACAGCCAACGTGCTAGACACTGCTGTACCGTGGCTCCACTGTGTGGTACAGCCAACGTGCTAGACACTGCTGTACCGTGGCTCCACTGTGTGGTACAGCCAACGTGCTAGACACTGCTGTACCGCGGCTCCACTGTGTGGTACAGCCAACGTGCTAGACACTGCTGTACCGCGGCTCCACTGTGTGGTACAGCCAACGTGCTAGACACAGCTGTACCGTGGCTCCACTGTGTGGTACAGCCAACGTGCTAGACAAAGCTGTACCGCGGCTCCACTGTGTGGTACAGCCAACGTGCTAGACACTGCTGTACCGCGGCTCCACTGTGTGGTACAGCCAACGTGCTAGACACTGCTGTACCGTGGCTCCACTGTGTGGTACAACCAACGTGCTAGACACTGCTGTACCGTGGCTCCACTGTGTGGTACAGCCAACGTGCTAGACACTGCTGTACCGCTGCTCCACTGTGTGGTACAGCCAACGTGCTAGATACGAAAAAATTCGTTTAGGGAGCCTGTGATCTGGCATGCGAGTCAAGTGACCAGCCCAGCGAATCTGATTCTTCATTAGCAGAGTGTGGATACTGGGCATGGACGCTCTTTCTAGGACTTCAGTTTCTGGGATATTGTCTTGCCATTTAATCTTCAGTAACTTCCTAAGGCAGACTGTGTGGAAGTGGTTTAATTTTCTAGCATGTCGCTGATAAACAGTCCAGGTTTCACAAGCATATAGCAGTGTGGATAATACAACTGCTTTGTAGACTTTCAGCTTTGTTTGCAGCCTTATTCCATTTCTGTCCCATAGATTATTGTACAGTCTGCCAAAGATATATGACGTTGGATGAAGAATGACTTGCGCGATGAATTGGATTAAAGTGAGGAAGAGTTGCGCAATTCGTCGACCTCACTCTCTCGCCTGAGTCCATCTGAACCCAGTAGCAAGACAAGTCAAGACGACTGGAGACGAATACAGGTGCAGTGGATGACCAGGGCGCTCTACGTGCTTTGCCGTGCTCATTACGTTCGACAACGCTTTGCAGATTCGTTTGCAGCTTTGCAGTAGTTTGCCATTTCTTTCTGAACGACCGGCAATCATTCCTGTATGAAACCAGGGAAAGGCGGCTTGCTTTGAAATCGGCCACAGCTGTGTTTTGAACGCGGTTTGCGGGATTGCGAACTGCGTCCGTCACCCCCTTGCCACATCGCCTGATATCATGTGCGTAGGAGCAATGTATTGACTGAACAAAACCAAACAAAACAGCATGTTTGCTCTACAATCAAATCAACAAGTATTAGGGTGTATTTTTAATTACCGCAGTGTTTGAAAATATTGCCGGTCCAAGTTTTGTATTTACCTACTATGTTGCATGAACTTTACAGAGGGTGAATACAAAACTTGGACGGGCAATGTTTTCAAAAACAAACACCGTAATTAAAAACACACCCTGTATTGTAATGTAAATGTCCGTTCACCGAACATTAAAATTACGGCAGATACCGCGAAAGAAAACAAATAACACGATAACCCTAGTATGACGATATATCATCCTTCTGTGGAAATGGTAGGTCATTTGTCGATATGGTATCCTTAGGCACTACATCAGTTACATTATCTTCTTTTTTGAGTCACTTCGTACTTGTCCTTTTTTTTTGTTTTTGCTTGCCCAGTTCTGTGTCTTCCCACAAAACAGTTTTGTGTCAAACTGTTAATCTATGAAGGTCGTCCTGTATTATAAAAATAGATTTCTAATATTGCACATAAATAATATAAATTTTTTTCGTAAACATTCGGACGTCAACATGTACGAGGGTAAGTTAATAAGTAAGTCTCAAATGGAATGGCCGTAGAAAAATGAATAACTATGATAACAACTTGAAACCAGTTTATTTGTATACATAGATTGTCCCTTTATTTCTCAACATAATTGCCACCAACATTGATGCACTTATCCCATCGTTTTATCAGTCCCTCCCAATCCGGCTGCAAAGAACTGCATGCTCTGTTTTCTAAACCAGGTTTTCATTTCACATTCAACTTCGGCGTCACTCGTGAAACGTCTCCCGCCAAGGTGGGTTTTCAGTGGACTTAGCCCCTAGCGATTTCTCGTAAAGCGGTGCATAGCTGGGTAGAAAATGTTATGAGGGTGAGTCCATAAAAAAGTCACACAGTTCTTTGGAATGGCAGGTAAATGAAAACAAATCACGCAGTTCTATGCAGCCGGGTTTGGAGGACTGATAAAACGATGGGATAAGTCAGTGGTTCTCAACCTTTTTTTGGATCATGCCCCCCCCCCTTTACCATATGTTCAGAACGTCACCCCCCCCCCCCTTTCGAATTTCCTCCCTATAAATTCCCCACCACCCCAACCCTTACATAGTATACATAAAAATGGAAGCTAAATTTAATAACATATATATTAGAACAAGTCTAGGCATCTACATAAAAAACGTGTGTCAAAGACTGGAACATAAGGGCCGGAGGTCTGCCTCAAGATAGAAGACCACCGGGAAGAGTGGTCAACCTCAAATAGATTAGAGGTGATACATTGCCCCGATATAAGGGCAGGGTAGGTGATAGAATGGGGGACTATTAACTAGTTCTCTCATGAGACACGGAGACGTTGACCAGATGGTTAGCACTCTGGTCACGACAGAATCACGCCTACGTGATAGCCACGATTGCCACTCAACAGAAGACAGCTAATGTAAGCGTGCCAGGGGCAACGGCACGCAAAAAGCCGAAGGACACCTCAAGGTCCTTCCGCGTGCTGTGTAGCCACGCGAGTAAGAAAGTCAGACTGGGGACTGACTTTGTAGCGAGCACCTCGTTTAGTGTTGATAGGAGTTTTGTGTAACCAAATAGATAGAGATAGCATTAGAGTTTAGGAAACTAGTGATAGGCAATTCTGTGGCTTTGTGTGTGGTTTGATAGCGACTGTTATGTACTTGTAAAGAGCCAACGGCAATAAAATGTATCATTTATTTCCTCTCACACGACTTGCAAGTTTCTTGTGTGGTGTGGGAGAAGTAATCTGATGATGCCTTACACATGGGTTGTTGACAGGCAAAGATTAATGTGGTGTCAGAAGTGTGGCTTGGACGAAAGAGCCAAGCTAATACACTCATCCACGGCTCTAGACTAAGTTTACAAATAGTGAAGTAGTGAATTTAATTTGTGTCAGTGACGGTTGACGTGTGCAGAACTAGGACAAGTTGCTAACGAAACTGTGCCTATCGTGACGAAATAATGCTTATTTGTGTTCAGTAAAATATAGTTGGTCATAATACCAGGGTACAAACCATCAACCCTTGCTCTTACATGTAAATATGTTGTATATACATGACTCGTGCAGCGATTTACGCACAGTCATTGAGCTCAACCTTCTCAAACTGAGCCAAACTTGTACAGTGTCACTCCAAGGTTTTTAAATAATTGGGAGGGTGAAAGATGTGTGACATAAGTGTGAAAGGGAAAAATGTGTGACGGAAGTGTGAAAGTGAGAGCAAATGTAAATTATACAAGAGAGAGTGAGATCGGTCAGCGGATTTTTCTGCCGCTCAACGCGACTTTTTATTTTTTGTCTGCGTCAAATGTTTGCTTTCAATGTGAAAACGTGCTGTGATGAATGTATTGTGTGTAGTTTAGTTTAGATCTTAGAGAAAGTATTTTAAGTCCCATAAGACGGAAACGTAGTCACGAATTAGTGTTATGCACTTGTTTGTGACCACATTCAACCGAATTATGGCACTTGAAAACTAACTTACATACACATGATAGTTAGATACACATGTTAGAAGTTAGATTATATTATTAATTACATCCAAACACGCAAATAAACAGAAAAACAAACATATAAATTGCATACATATTTTATAGATCAAAGGGAGATAACTCCGGGTCAGGGGACATAATAGACAACGAAACACTAACTTAACAGTGAAATATAACTTTACACGCGGAAGCGAGATAGGTAAAGCCTGTCGCACATAGCTTGGGTAATGGTTGTTTAATATTATATGGGGGACATGAAGCAATTCATGTGTTGACCTTAAGAAAGTCAACTTTGTATGGGTAGTAAGTTAATTTACTATGGGAGGGCAGGTCTTATAAGACAACGGTCCGGTTCAGACATACCTCTAATTAATATAATATTGCGATTGAGAATAGGGCTCACGCCAACCAGACAAGTTTGTGGCGATTGCCAGTAGCCAAGTAAAGTGATACTACATTGTGACATTAGTCAGTAGAAGTCTATGGAGTTACCCAAAGCCAGGTTATCTACAGTCTTTGACAAAAATTAGAGACACTAATTTTTTAGAAACCCCTTGCGTCACAACCAATGAGTCAAAGTTGATGACGCAATACAGGAGGGGAGGGTGTGTGTCAAAGACTGGAACATAAGGGCCGGAGGTCTGCCTCAAGATAGAAGACCACCGGGAAGAGTGGTCAACCTCAAATAGATTAGAGGTGATACATTGCCCCGATATAAGGGCAGGGTAGGTGATAGAATGGGGGACTATTAACTAGTTCTCTCATGAGACACGGAGACGTTGACCAGATGGTTAGCACTCTGGTCACGACAGAATCACGCCTACGTGATAGCCACGATTGCCACTCAACAGAAGACAGCTAATGTAAGCGTGCCAGGGGCAACGGCACGCAAAAAGCCGAAGGACACCTCAAGGTCCTTCCGCGTGCTGTGTAGCCACGCGAGTAAGAAAGTCAGACTGGGGACTGACTTTGTAGCGAGCACCTCGTTTAGTGTTGATAGGAGTTTTGTGTAACCAAATAGATAGAGATAGCATTAGAGTTTAGGAAACTAGTGATAGGCAATTCTGTGGCTTTGTGTGTGGTTTGATAGCGACTGTTATGTATTCGTAAAGAGCCAACGGCAATAAAATGTATCATTTATTTCTTCTCACACGACTTGCAAGTTTCTTGTGTGGTGTGGGAGAAGTAATCTGATGATGCCTTACACATGGGTTGTTGACAACGTGATTTGCGGGTCCACTTACTATATAAAACGAATTTCATTAGGGCGAGAAGTACAGAACCGTAAAATTTAGAGGGAAACACGATATCAAGTAACTGGTTCTTGTATTAATGCGATCTTAAAATAATCTTAATTCCCCCCCTCCCTCCAGAAACCTTAAAATTCCCCACCTGCTGAGAACCACTGGGATAAGTGCATCAATGTTGGTGGAAATTATGTTGAGAAATAAAGGGGCAATGTAGGTTTAAAAAAAATAAACTGGTTTCAAGTTGTTATCATGTTTTCTTTTTCCCTTCCTGCAGCCATTTGTGACTTACTTATTAACTTATCCTCGTATATATCCAAAGACAGCAGCTGGAGTTTTATGACATCTCCACCCACAGCTTGTCGTCAGATAGAGCAGGTATGGACTAAAATAGTGTCACGTCAAGCCAAACATGTACTTCTACTGAACGAGTAGATGTGCTTCAAACAAAACAAAGATACACAAAGTAGTATACACAAACCAACAAGTAATTCTACTGTAACTGGCTACGTTACATAGCTACCTAGTTACATAGTAGCAGACTGTAGACGTAAAACATACATGAAATAGAGATATGTTAACGGAATGTATTTACGTTCAGACCGTGCAATTAACATGTATTTATGTTCAAATCGTGCAGTTAACGACATGTATTTCTGTAAAGAAAGTGTAGTTAACATATATTTTTGTAAAGAACATACAGTTCACATATAGTTCTGAACAGAACGTGCAGTTAACGATATACATTTCTGTACGGAACATGCAGTTAACCACATGTACAGTTGTACCTCGGGTTACGAACTTAATTCGTTCCAGAATTCGGTACGTAACCCGAAACGTTCGTAACCCGAAACATTGAAAACAATGAAATAGAGACAATCCGTTTCAAGATGAAAGAATAGTTATTTTTTTATTAACATCCGGTCGTTTACCTGACAAAACGCAAAGAATACGCGTACTTCACGTATTAAACAAAGAGAAAGAAAATAACCAAATGAGTTGAGTTGAGTTGAGTTCAGTTAAGAACCGACATCACTGCACTCAGGACAATCCTATACGTGCTTCGTCCCCTCGTTCAACGGCCAGCAAAGAGTCATACTACTAATCGTTCCCACCGCCATCTGATTAAACGTTTTCCTGGTCTTCCCTCTCAGTTTTGAGATTCTTCCAGACCAATAATCAAATGAATTAAATGTAAAATAATTTTAAAAAAAAGTTTTAAAAACTGATTGCCTGCCGGAGACCGTCTGATAGACCCCGTAACCCTTGTGCGACACCCGCGAACCACTTTAAAGATTTGTTATTATCGTGGTTTAAACTGAACCATTTCTCCATTCCAGTCCACCATTTCAGTGTCCCATTGAATTAAACTTCAGAACGAAAGAATTACCTTGCTTCCGTGTGCAAAATCCCACATGGCAAAGAAGAATACACATGAAAACATGATTCGAAATTTATTTTTGTGATGCGAATTTTTGTGACATTACTTTCTGGTGAAGGACCTCATATATTTTAACAAAATTACAGTTTTACACAGTTTTATATTATAGTTATTGTGATGTTAACGACTTTGTGATAGATTCGAAAACGAACTTGTGCAGTAGTGAGATATTTATGTAGAAGACGGTAATAATATAGAGAAAAAAAAATCTAACAGTCTAAGAACAACAACAATCTAACAACAACCTAAGAAAATGATGGTTTTTCCATTTTGTGTGAAAATGATGTACTTCATAATGTTATGATTTCATTGCGTTTTATTCGTGTTATGGAGCAGTTCTTGTGATATTCTAGAACCCAACTGGTGTTTGTAATAAAATTCACTAAATTTAACTGGATTAGCGGCTTTGGATATAAAATAACGCCTTGGTAAGTGAATTTTTTTCATAATTTTTAACACTTTAATTTCAATTGTTATTACTAAAACTCTCATTATTGTCATAATATTTGTAACCTATCAATTTATTATTAACACTGTCATGTTCCTTGTGCAATCCTCTTTAATTTTATATGTAATACAATAGATCTGCTACAATTTTAACCATTTTAAAAGCAAAATTGTGGCATACCTCTAGTTCAAATTTTCTGCCTTGAATCTCTGTTTGGGTATGACCATTTTTTTGTTTGGCAGGCAATCAGTTTTAATCTATCTTTATTACAAAGAAAACGATCATGGGAAATTTGTCACTTTCTTTGTTATTCTGAATCATTAGTTTCAGTAGTATCTTCTTGCTGTTTCTTGGCAGCCGACTGGGAATTTTTCTGCACCAAGAAACTATCAACGGAAATTTGTCGCTTCCTTTGCTAGAGGATCTTTCTGAAGTGGGTCATCGTGTTATCATGCGTCAGGTTTACTGCCCTGTTAGCAACAAGTTTGTTTAGATGATGGTTCGCAGTGATGTTTTCGACGTCTGCCCACTTGCTGCAAATTTCTTTAACCCTGGCAGTTGAAACGGTCACTGACTCATCATTGGACGACTGTTCCTCCTCTGAAGATCCACAAGCTCATCTATAGTACTGTTTGCACTGTAAGCGATCGTTTGTCTCCAACGTTAAAATTTGATTCTCTCTCTCTCTCTCTCTCTCTCTCTCTCTCTCTCTCTCTCTCTCTCTCTCTCTCTCTCTCTCTCTCTCTCTCTCTCTCTCTCTCGCCTTCGTTCGTATCCCGAGGCACTGTTCGTTACCCGAGACATAACATTTTCGAAGTTTGTGTTCGTAACCTGAATTGTTCATGACTTGAGGCGTTCGTAACCCGAGGTGCCACTGTATTTCTATTCAGAACGTGCAGCAGAAGCCAAATTATGACGTCAACGCTGGAAATACCAACACTGTTATCTGTTATTTCTATTTGCAAGACGTTGCTATCAACCCCAGATTGATGTTCTAGGCAACTGAACTTTCAATATTTATACAAGTCCAATCAAATTAAACCGCCCTCCGTGGCAAAAAGCTTACGGACGCGGTTCGTAATCCCGTATACCCGCGTTCGAAACACAGCTGTGCGCGATTTGTCAGCAGACCGCGTTGCGTTGGTTTTGTGTTGGTATGGGTGCCGGTCGTTCAGAAAGCAATGGAAAACTACTGAACGTAAACTTGCCAAGAGATTACAGCGACTGAAATGGGGTGTTGACTGCGATGTCCTGTAAAAAAGGATATTCTTCTTCTTCAGCATTCCGAGCCATTGAGGTTCTTTGCTGCAGATACAAACCGTCTCCATTCGTCTCTCTGGTTGACCTTCTCTTGCCAGTCGCTGATTCCAAGTGCTTGTAGGTCTGTATGTATATTATCTCTCCACCGTCTTCTTGGTCTACCTCGGGGTCTACGGTCATTTATTTCCTGAGTGTAAGCGAGTTTTGTTTCCTTATTATCTTCCATTCTTTCTATATGCCCCTGCCATTGCAGTCTATAGGCCTTCATGATACCAGTGATTAGCGGGGACTTAAACAGATCATAAATGTCGTTGTTGCTTCTTCTTTTCAACTTTCCACTTTGTATATCCCTAATGGGCCCAAAGATGCGTCTTAAGACTTTGTTCTCAAAGGTTTGTAACAAGGCTTCGTCTCCTTTCGTTGTACTCCAGGTTTCAGAGCCATACAGCACAACTGGTCTGATCAGTGTTTTGTATATTGTGATCTTGGTGTTACGAGATAGCGCATTTGATGTTAGCAGATGTTGTAGTGCATAGTATATCTTATTTCCAGAGTTTATTCTAGCTTGTATTTGTTCCCTTATTATGTTGGAGCAGTTGAAGATTGTACCCAAGTATTTGTATGTTTCCGTTCTTTTAATGGTCATATTATCTATTTGAATGTGGCCAGAGTTTTTAGTGCACAAAAAAAAAATTAAATTAAAATGTCCATCGCTGCCACATCCCAGCTCGCCATTTACCACACCAGACATTTCTTTACAGGATTCATCCGAGAACCAATGGGACAAAGGAAGACTCGAGAAAATTCCTCAAAGTTCCTGAGTGGTCCATTAATCCTGGAATTAGAACAGCAGATATTCATGCAAATGAAATGTCAGCACCCTGAAATGTCTACACACTGTCTGTACCGTGAAATTAAGTGTCTGCACTAGGAAATAAAATGTCTGCACCATGAAATGTCTGCACTGTGAAATGTCTGCACTGTGAAATGTCTGCAATGTGAAATAAACAATCAACAGTCGTAGACTTCTGATTAAAATAGTGTGTTCGTATATAAGGATCCCATGTTGTCAATGATCGCTAGGGGATTTTTAAGGAATTCAGAATGGATCTGTCCATCTATTTCAATACTGATCTACTTTCGATCCATCTTGAGAATACTTCCTGCGGGATTTTCAAATCCTCGTTCTGGTCTCGTCAGCTTGACCCCCTCAGATTTATACATCTGTCCTAGGCCGACCACTGCTGTCTGTGGCAAACGGGTAGTGAACGCGATATCAAATGTAGGCGACTTGGAAGCTGACCGCCTTGTGTTGATTTATAATAATGGCATGAGCGCTGGTCTTTCAGGAAGCAAAATGGCACATTACTGAAGGTTAGAATGACTTGTAAATCACAAAATACCAAATAAAATGCTGGGGCTGATGGTTGTGTCCTGTAAAGGACATGCAACTATCTTACACTAAACTGAATTAATGTTGTTATACTGTACTCCAGATGAAACAACAGATCCACATGCAATAAATGAATTTCTATTTGCAGACAGTCAGTACCTGCTTTATAGCGACGAGAGCAGACTACAAAATCATATTAAAAATCTGAGTTCAACATGGAGCAGATACAAAATGAGTATAAATACAGCCAACACCGAAGTAATGAAAGTTAGCAGATCGCCGGGCCCACTAAGTATACAGATAAATGGCACACAAGCTAACTAATTCAAATATCTTGGAAGTGTCATCACAGAAGATGGCAGATTGGACAGAGAAATCGAAATCAGATGTCAAACAGGTAGTGCACTTACATATAAACTATCACCCTTACTGAAACATCCAAATATACCCATGTCCGCAAAACGACAGATAATAAACAGCATATTCACACCAACCCTATGCTACAATCTCAAACTTGGACTTTATCCAAACCACACTTACACATAATCAACACCTGAGAGATGAGATGCCTGAGGGGAGCTGCCAACTTAACAATCCGAGACCAAATAAGAGATGTTGTTATTAGACAGACAGTTTGATCAACACCTTGTGCCACATTTATCGAAAGACATAAGATCAAATGGTTTAGCCATCTCGTTAGAATGCAACTTAATCAACTAACATCACTGACCTTACATCAAAGATCATCTGCGACGAGAGCAAGAGGACGCCCGAGAATAAAATGGATTGACGACATCAAAGACATTGTATAATCACACGGAATGACACTATCTAGTGCCGCCCGCCGGGCGCTGGAACGCAAATTATTCCTCCTCACGACGCTTGACGGAAAAAGTCGAAGATGATGATGATGATTATGATACAGAACGACACGCTCTCTCCCTTCCGTTATCTCTCTGTCTCTCTGTCTCTCTCTCTTTCTCTCTCTGTCTCTCTCTCTCTCACTCACTATCTCTCTCTCTCACACACAGAGGGGAAGAGAGAGAGAGAGAGAGAGAGAGAGAGAGAGAGAGAGAGAGAGAGAGAGAGAGAGAGACTCACAAACCACTATCCATACGCAGTTCCTATAAATAAACCTGTAAACATAACAGCACGTCCATCACTAATCTAGTGACCATATAGCCAGTCGTAGGCTTCAAGTTGTCAACCGTTCTGGTTTATCACTAATGTAGTGGCCATACAGCTAATCTTAGGCAATCTGGTTGTCCACCGTACTAGTTCATCACTAATGTAGTGGCCATATAGCCAATCTTAGGTCTCTGGTTGTCCACCGTCCTGGTTTATCACTAATGTAGTGGCCATATAGCCAATCTTAGGTCTCTGGTTGTCCACCGTCCTGGTTTATCACTAATGTAGTGGCCATATAGCCAATCTTAGGTCTCTGGTTGTCCACCGTCCTGATTTATCACTAACTAGCTGACCCTGCCCGGCTTCGCCCAGACCCTGGTGGGGAGCATCTCATTTAATTCATATAAGTAGTCATATAAGTTCTCGTTCCCGTTACCGACTGACTGACTGTCTGTCTGTCTGTCTGTCTGTCTGCCTGTCTGTCTGTCTGTCTGTCTGTCTGTCTGTCTGTCTGTCTGTCTGTCTGTCTGTCTGTCTGTCTGTCTGTCTGACCCGGCCCGGCATTGCCCAGCTCCTGGTGTGGAGCATCTCATTTAATTCATATAAGTAGTCATATAAGTTCCCGTTCTCGACTGTCTATCTGTCTGTCTATCTGTCTGTCTATCTGTCTGCCTGACCCTGCCCGGCTTCGCCCAGTCCCTGGTGGGGAGCATCTCATTTAATTCATATAAGTAGTCATATAAGTTCCCGTTCCCGTTACCGACTATCTGTCTGTCTGCCTGTCTGTCTGTCTGTCTGTCTGTCTGTCTGTCTGACTGTCTGACCCGGCCCGGCATCGCCCAGCTCCTGGTGTGAAGCATCTCATTTAATTTATATAAGTAGTCATATAAGTTCCTGTTCCCGACTGTCTATCTGTCTGTCTGTCTGTCTATCTGTCTGCCTGACCCTGTCCGGCTTCGCCCAGTCCCTGGTGGGGAGCATCTCATTTAATTCATATAAGTAGTCATATAAGTTCTCATTAAATTCATACAACAAAAAAAGTAACTTAAAAGAATGTCCTTCCACACACCATCCATTATTTTTAATGAAAACTCTTTCTAATCACCTGCATGACTACAGTAACTTCTTAACCAAAATAAGATGAGTTACAATGTTATGCATTGTGCATTATTTTTATGAAAACTTTGAAAATGCCTTACATATTGTATCATTATTTATTATAACTCATATGCCGGTAAATAACTATGGACAAAGAGTTTATAAATCTTTGAAAACGATGCCACAATATGACTATAAGTTATACAGAAAAGTTATGCCCCTTGAAATAACTTTTACAGAGTTAGGTCCCCTGAGATATATGAAATTATAATGAAAAATGAAAAATGAAATAATACTGAGTAAGCAGGCGATTTCACACTAACAAAATATCACAGTTGGCAGCGCTGGAATGAAAGGAAGGCGTGTAGAAAATTTCATCTCAATCGGATGGGCCGTTCGCGAACAAATAAAGGACATACATACATACATACAGACAGACAGACAGACAGACAGACGGAGATCCTAATTTATATATAAGATGTAGTGGCCATATAGCCAATCTTAGGTCTCTGGTTGTCCACCGTTCTGGTTTATCACTAATGTAGTGGCCATATAGCCAATCTTAGGTCTTTGGTTATCCCCCGTCCTGGTCCATCACTAATATAGTGGCCATTTAGCCAGGCTCAGGCTTCTGGTTGCCCACCGTCTTGATTCACATCCTGAGCCTGCCTGATTAATCCTGTCCATTCACATTGGCACATCAACTTCAGGTCAGTCATGCATGATTCACGCTTTCTGCTGAATCACGCCAATCAAAATGAACTTTTCCCATTTCCCGGTCTTGACGGTGTTTCTTGTTGTCCCACAATAAACTTGGCTTTATTTATTTGACGCTGTAAAATATTCGGATTATTTAGAAAAGAAACAGCAATATGACATTTGGTTTCAAGACCAGTACAAGTTGCAGTTGGTTGAATGTCTCTTTTCAGGTCCTCGCAAACTACCCCAATATTTTTAGGTTGTGTGTGTGATTTGATTTTCTAGGCATTTTACTTTCCTCAGTTTGACCAGTCAACGAGCTACCAGTAATTATGAGTTCAGGCTTCGCAATAGAATTGTGAAACACATTGTTGCCTTCAAATCTGTCTTCCATTCAAGCTATCGCGGTGCTCTCCTGTGCGCAGTGTGATCGATATTTACTGTAAATACCACGAGTTGTTTCAATCCCTGAAAGTTTCAAACACATTTCTTCACTTTTCCCAGTAAATAATCCTTCCAAAGCTAACTACCGCACCACTGTGTTGTCGGACTGTAAAGGGTGTTGCCGCTTGAGTAGCCAGGCTTCTTTAGTGTATGCAGACCAAACGAAACATTATGAAGACGCACGAGACGATGTGTGGGGCATCAAGGTACTAGTCAGTCACAGATTACACATTGTACGGACTGACAGAATGAAGCCATATTTGGGATCTGATGTTAAACCTGTCTGTCCAGTGGTCATTCACGTGATCAGGACTGTTCTTGCATTATTTAATATTCCCAGAATGCAGTTGTTGTCATGTAGCATGTCCTTTGCGAAACGACCCCACCACCACGGCCGCATAAATACAATGCTATACCCATGTAGGAAATGTCACTGTCCCCTGGACTGTGCCACAAAACAAATAATCATCTACACCCAACGTTCGTACCCCAGGTTCTGCTATGTCTAGCCACTACCAGGAGCTACAATAACGGCTGGCTAGACCCACGCCACGCGACCCCTGGTACTTGGTTCTGCTGTGTCTAGCCGCTACCAGAAGCCACAATAACGGCTGGCTAGAAACACGCCTGGTACTTGGTTCTGATTTGTCTAGCCGCTACCAGAAGCCACAATAATGGCTGGATAGACACACGCCTGGTACTTGGTTCTGTTGTATCTAGCCGCTACCAGAAGCCACAATAATGGTTGGCTAGACACACGCCTGGTACTTGGTTCTGTTGTGTCTAGTCGCTACCAGAAGCCACAATAATGGCTGGATAGACACACGCTGGTACTTGGTTCTGTTGTGTCTAGTCGCTACCAGGAGCTACAATAACGGCTGGCTAGACACACGCCTGGTACTTGGTTCTGTTGTGTCTAGTCGCTACCAGGAGCTACAATAAAGACTGGCTACACAAACGCCTGGTACTTGGTTCTGTTGTGTCTAGTCGCTACCAGGAGCTACAATAAAGACTGGCTACACAAACGCCTGGTACTTGGTTCTGTTGTGTTTAGTCGCTACCAGGAGCTACAATAAAGACTGGCTACACAAACGCCTGGTACTTGGTTCTGTTGTGTCTAGTCGCTACCAGGAGCTACAATAAAGACTGGCTACACAAACGCCTGGTACTTGGTTCTGTTGTGTCTAGTCGCTACCAGGAGCTACAATAAAGACTAGCTACACAAACGCCTGGTACTTGGTTCTGTTGTGTCTAGTCGCTACCAGGAGCTACAATAAAGACTGGCTACACAAACGCCTGGTACTTGGTTCTGTTGTGTCTAGCCGCTACCAGGAGCCACAATAACGGCTGGCCAGACACACGCCAGGCGACCCCTGGTACTTGGTTCTGTTGTGTCTAGTCGCTACCAGGGGCCATAATAATGGCTGGCTAGACACACGCCTGGTACTTGGTTCTGTTGTGTCTAGTCGCTACCAGGAGCTACAATAAAGACTGGCTACACAAACGCCTGGTACTTGGTTCTGTTGTGTCTAGCCGCTACCAGGAGCCACAATAACGGCTGGCCAGACACACGCCAGGCGACCCCTGGTACTTGGTTCTGTTGTGTCTAGCCGCTACCAGGAGCCACAATAACGGCTGGCCAGACACACGCCAGGCGACCCCTGGTACTTGGTTCTGTTGTGTCTAGCCGCTACCAGGAGCCACAATAACGGCTGGCCAGACACACGCCAGGCGACCCCTGGTACTTGGTTCTGTTGTGTCTAGTCGCTACCAGGAGCTACAATAAAGACTGGCTACACAAACGCCTGGTACTTGGTTCTGTTGTGTCTAGCCGCTACCAGGAGCCACAATAACAGCTGGCCAGACACACGCCAGGCGACCCCTGGTACTTGGTTCTGTTGTGTCTAGTCGCTACCAGGGGCCATAATAATGGCTGGCTAGACACACGCCTGGTACTTGGTTCTATTGTGTCTATCCACTACCAGGAGCCACAATAACGGCTGGCTAGACACACCCCTGGTACTTGGTTCTGTTGTGTCTAGTCGCTACCAGGGGCCACAATAACGGCTGGCTAGATACACGCCAGGCGACCCCTGGTATTTGGTTCTGCTGTGTCTAGTCGCTACCAGGAGCCATAATAACGGCTGGCTAGACACACGCCAGGCGACCCCTGGTACTTGGTTCTGTTGTGTCTAGTCGTTACCAGGGGCCACAATAACGGCTGGCTAGACAATAGCCAGGCGACCCGCGGGATTGTTTACAATAAGCTTGGTTCCCGGGTTGGTTCAGCTTAAAATGGATATCAGGAACCTTGGGAACCACAGGTGGTGACCACACACCCACTGACTGCCGATGGGTCTACAAAACTTTGGGTTTAGCACCATATACCAAATGCGCATGTGACGTACATAAAGGTCTTTTACATAGACTGACTAAAGGTCTCTTACTTGGACTGACTAAAGGTCTCTCTGACTAAATGTCTCCTACTTGGACTGACTAAAGGTCTCTTACTTGGACTGATTAAATGTCTTTTATTTAGACTGGCTACAGGTCTCTTATTTGGACTGATTAAAGGTCTCTTACTGGGACTGACTAAAGGTCTCTTATTTGGACTGACTAATTGTCTCTTACTTGGACTGACCAAAGGTGTCTTACTTGGACTGGCTAAATGTCTCTTTACTTGGGCTGATTAAAGATCTCTTACTTGGACTGACTAAAGGTCTCTTACTTCGACTTGCTAAAGATCTCTTACTTGGACTGACTAAAGGTTTCACACTTGAACTGTCTAATGGTCTCTTATTTGGACTGATTAAAGACTGAAATAGGGGAAGAACAATGTGGGTTTGTAGAAGGAAAGGGTACAGTAAATGCTGTGTATATGCTGCGAACAGTTATTGAACGTGCTATAGAAGTAAACAAGGATATACATCTTTGCTTTATTGACTATACAAAGGCTTTTGATAGAGTTAGACATGTCAGCATGGTGGATATGCTTGCAGATCTACAAATTGATGGGAAAGACATTAGACTTATAAAAACCATATATTGGAAACAACAAGCTGCAATAAGGATTGATAATGAAGTGGGACAGTATCAGCCAATTAAGAGAGGTGTTAGGCAGGGATGTGTGATGTCTCCAGATCTTTTTTCCCTATACAGTGAAAATATTTTCAGAAATGTAGAGGATATAAATGGAATCAGCATTGGAGGACGAAACATCAATAACATCAGATATGCAGATGATACAGTATTAATTGCAGACAATGCGCAGGACCTGCAACAATTAGTAGATGCGGTTGTTGTACCCAGTGAGCAACTGGGGTTAGAATTAAATTGTAAAAAGACTCAGGTTATGGTCGTCACTAGGAAGAAAGAAGTGCCACAATGTAATATACAAGTAAATGGAAATATTCTTCAACAAGTGAATCGGCACAATTATCTTGGAACAGTCATAACATCTGATGGGAGATGCCTTGAAGAGATTAGAACAAGAATTGCCATGGCGAAAGTAGCCTTTAGCAAGATGAAAAACATTCTGACCAATAAAAATTTTGTATGGACAATGAGCAGTCAAGCTGAAAAGCATCTGATGGCTGCAGAAATGTGGTTTCTGAGGAAAATGCAAAGAATACCATGGACAGACAGAAAAACCAATGACCAAGTACTACAGGAGACAAATGAACATCGTAAACTGATTAGAGAAATTAGACGTAGACAGTCAAAATTTTTTGGACATGTTATGAGAAGAAATGGATTGGAGAACTTAGTGACAACTGGCATGATCGAAGGGAACAGACTAAGAGGAAGACAAAGAGGAAAATACCTGGATCGCTTAGCCACATGGCATGGACGAGACAGGAACACTGAGCTGATCCACGACACTGGTGATCGAGTGAAATGGCGAGTCATAACCGCCCACGCTTTCCGGCATGGCACATGATTGATTGAAAGACTTCTTACTTGGACTGATTAAAGACTTCTTACTTGGACTGACGATAGGTCGCTCACTTTGACTGACTAACCTCTTTGATACAATATCTTCTATGACTAGTGGGATTGTCAAACAATTTGCTTACCTGAATTCAGTTGGGCTGTGGGTATCTAGCATTGTCTGTTGCGATTTCACACCGGTCTCTTTCCTACACCACATCTGTCAAATTATATCATCGCATCTTTTAATCACGTGTTGCACTAGTGTTCGCTACTCGTTTATTTATGTAGCTCGTTTACGTAATATGAAGAATATTCTCTGCAATGTAATGTAAATTTCTTAATAGGTGTAGGGCATATGTTCTTACAAGCTATATTGAGCCAATCCTATTGTATGTTCTTACAAGCTATATTGAGCCAATCATTATGTATAAAAGCTTATCATGAGCAATTAGCAGACACGTCAGTAATAATGTGGAGGTTTCGGAAATGAGGTTACACACAAGAATGATGAGAACACCGTGCAGAGATAGAAAGAGCAATGGAGATTATTTTAAAACCGTTAACTCACAAAGTGAATTGGTTACTCGCATCAGAAGAAGACGGTCCATATTCTTTGGGCATGTCATGAGAAGGGGAAGTTGAGTTGAGTTGATTCAACAGTAGTAATTGGTCAGATGTAGCTCTGTATTGTCTGTTTCAAGTTTTAGTGTCTGATACTCGGCCCCTTCCATGTTAACTTCAATGTGGGGAGCTGCGATGTTATTTTTTTTTTTGTTTTAAGGATCAGTATCCCACAATTTCGCCTGTCTTTTCTGTCAGATCGGCAACATTGGTAGCCTCTGATTTTAAATGCTATGTTTTCATTGAGGTGAGTTTCTTGCAAGCAACATACACTTATTTGTCCTTGAATCAAGATATTTTCAAGTTCTATTTTTGTTGTTGTTGCCGACCCCCTCCGCATTCCAGTGCATTATGTTTAGTCTTTGCTGGATGTGGCCAGACGCTCTGTTCCCGGGTCCCCTGGCTCCACGGGACATCTGAGAGAGACCTGCATTTGTTTTGGCTGGACCCTTTCGATGCATAGGGTCCAGCACTACACCTGCCTGGGGGTCCAAAGCAGGGCGAGCACCATAACGTTTGACATTAGTCGACATATCTCATTGCATAATTGCGTGGCATGCTGATTTCTGCTGTGCGCCTCCTGGCTGATTGCTTCCGTCTTCACCACCGTTCCTTTGCTAGAGCAGACAGTGGTCTTACTCGAGTTTAGATGTGTAGGCACGCACACACGTGTCTTCACATGTATGTACGTGCCTATACATCTAGAACATTCTGGTTATTTTTACGGCGCCAGACACTCGCCGTCGCCCCTTCCCCTGTTAGATAAAACAGTTCCGCCACGTGAAGGCCAGGAGTTGGACTTTCGCTGCCATATGTGGTGAATGCACGGGCTATAGGGTATTTTGCAAGGTTGGGCGCTCACCCCAACTCTGCGCCCCATGCCACACGACAGCAACATTTGGAACCCTCAGGGCGGAATGCCCGACCAGTCTTTCCCTCACTTAGCTAGACGACGAACTCAGGTTTCTATCCTTCGTCCGCCCACGCTCACGACATACTCAGCGCAGCCCCTCATCAACAACTCTAACACGCCCGCTGGTAATCACATTAGCAGGTTCTAGTCAACTTACCTGGGCCGCTCTTATAAAAAACACCTTCTCGCTACCTAACAACACGCCAGGGAGTCGAAGATCTCTCGGCATTGTCCAGAGTGTATAGTTTTTATATGCCTAGGTGAGATCAATAATATTAAGTCTATGTGAGATCAGTAACATTATGTCTAGGTGAGATCAGTAACATTATGTCTAAGTGAGTTCAGTAACATTATGTATATGTGAGATCAGTAACATTATGTCTAGTTGAGATCAGTAACATTGTGTCTAGGTGAGATCAGTAACATTGTGCCTAGGTGAGATCAGTAACATTATGTCTAAGTGAGTTCAGTAACATTATGTATATGTGAGATCAGTAACATTATGTCTAGTTGAGATCAGTAACATTAAGTCTAGGTGAGATCAGTAACATTATGTCTAGGTGAAATTGTGAAATTATGTCTAGGTGAGATCAATAAGATGATGAACAGATGAGAGTAGTAACATTGTATCTAGGTGAGATAATAACATTATTTCTAGCTGAGATCAGTAACAATAAGTATAGTTGAGATCAGTTATATTAGTAACATTATATCTAGGTGAGTTAGTAACAGTATGTCTATGTGAGGTCAGTGACAGTATGTCTAAATAAGATAATTACATGATGTCTAAGTCAGATCAGTAACATGTCTAGGTGAGATCATAAACATTAAGTCTGGGCGAGATCAGTAATATTATATCTCAGTTTAATCAATAATATTATGTCTAAGGGAAATCAGTAACATAATGTATACGTGAGATAAGTAACATTATGTCTATGTGAGATAAGTAACATTATTTCTAACCGAGATCAGTAAAATTATATCTGTTTGAGATCAATAAAATGATGTCTAGGTGAGATCAGTAACATGTTGTCTATGTGAGATTAGTAACATTATGTATGGGTGAGATCAGCAACATTATATCAAACGTTGATCAATAACATGATGTCTATTTGAGATTGGTAACATTATGTCTAGGTGAGATCAGTACCATTATATCTAAGTTTGATCAATAACATGATGTTTCGGTGAGATCAGTAACATTATACATATATATATATATATATATATATATATATGTGTGTGTGTGTGTGTGTGTGTATGTGTGTGTGTGTGTGATCGACTGACGCGACACATGATGATGGTGGTGTTACCAATACCGGCGTCCCTTGCAGTGCCCTAGGGTATGATGGGAAACCGCTCTGGAAACACCGATAAATAGGGTTGCACGTCAGTTTCCCGCTCTCTCCAACTGTAACAACCGTGGCCGAAGGAGCGATTATGTAGATACCATCAAATAAGGAGGCTTGAACCAGCCCTCCCCAGTTACTTGACCAGAGCAGGGAGTCACAAATGCCTCTAAATTCAATCAAGACTGGCCTGTGGTCCACAGCGCAGTCGATGGGGTACACAAGCCCAAAAGGACCGAGGAAATCCATGAAAATGACTGGCATTTTGGAAGCCCACTCTAGGTGAGTTGAACATATTTAGGTAGCCTAGCTAAAAGTAGGATAGTGGTGCATCTACCAGTCCCCAACTGGAATCTCCAAACTTATAACATCCACCAGGTTGAGGTAGAATTTGATGTAGTTCGGTTTATAGTTTTACAGAAGTCTGAGGAGCTCTTCTGCCCCTGATTGACTAAAATTAGTAGTTATCTTCGCATGTAAAATGGCCACAAATAGCAGAATTATGACAACATAGATATGATTCGATGAGTAGCGTTGAAAGTGCTACTCTGAAGATTGGCAGGGGCGCAGTAAGAAAACAAGTACCAGGGGTATTCGGTGAAGATTCAGTACAAAGGATGTTCTCTTACGATGGTGGTATATTTGTAGGTTTTTAAATTTAATGTAGCAGACAGCGTAGTATGAATTGGAAGTATCGATACTGTGTTGTGTAGTTCTAGAGAATTTGGTATAGCCACAATTCAATACAGTATTCAAAATATATAGTATTATAGTCCAGTGTAGAGGAGGATGTATGTATTGTTCTATAAAGTCTGTGTTCTGACAAGAGGAAAATACGGAGCACCAGCATAAAATATGAGGAGATAATTGTCAAGAAGCTGGATAGGTATACATAGAAGTAGGACAAGGACTGAGGAAAGTAAAGGACAAAGACAGGACATAATAACGACCTGTACAAGAGAATAGATAGAGAAAGACAGTAGGAGGAGATAGAACTCCAAACCAGTGTAAAGACCAGACCTAGACAGGACACGCATGTGTCATAGCTAGGACATGACGAGGACATACCGGGATTAACTCCCGACAGAGGACAGACTACAGTAATCACGGGGACGACTGAACTCTAATACAGCTGTAGGCTACAAGGACTGGACCGCTAAACTACGTGACAAGTGACTTAGCATTCCGTGCGGTTGACCGCACGAGAACTGAAGGACGAATAGCTGGACTCGACCTATGAA
The DNA here is from genome assembly GCA_963921405.1 of Cepaea hortensis. Classification (NCBI taxonomy): domain Eukaryota; kingdom Metazoa; phylum Mollusca; class Gastropoda; order Stylommatophora; family Helicidae; genus Cepaea; species Cepaea hortensis. The sequence goes on from OY992891.1 coordinate 24,156,166, forward strand.
TTCATACAGACTGGGACCGACAGTTCGAGAGTCAAGACCTGTGTTAATTACCCTCGCCAGTTGTGTAGTTTAGAGAGGGCATAGTTATATATAGCTAACATAGAGAATGTATTTGTGTGTTGAATATCAGTTGTGTATGCTCGTAAGGCGAGCTATGTAATGTAGTTAATAAAGCACGATGCTTTGCTTGCCATTCACACGAAGACGTGTTTGTGATTATCAGGTATGAATGAAGGGACCGCATGTCTGTGTAAATTCAGGTTGTTGACAATAATGAAATAATGGTTGGGACTGTTTACAGCAGTAAAGAGGAAAATATGGAGCACTGTAGCATAAAATATTAGGTTATGGTTAATTCTATTTGGGTGATATTCCTGTATGCAGGTGGCCAGACTAGGTGTGCAAGGATATATATAATATATTGCCATTATTATAGTAGCATGGTGAGTTTGAAGATTAACAGTAGATTGAATGACCTGGGGTAACCAAGGCTGTTCCAGGTGGACTGTACAGTCAGTAAGAGGGAGGTAAGGTACATAATTGAGTGGTTATACCAGTCTGGTCTACAATAAGGAACCTGAAGTTGAACTAGAAACATGATACTGATGTGTTTATGATTTAACTTCCCACAACAAAGGGGAAGACCTGTGTATTTATATTATAATGTATTGAGGTATTGAGATGCCTGACGCGTAATGAAAAGTAAAGGGTGCCAGGGGATGAGAGACACCTCCATTATGTTATATTGTGTTTGAAGTCAGGTGACTTATTATGACTCAATAATGCTAAAACTATAGTGATTGTTGGCGTACAGAGATGTAGAGTGGCACAGTGAAAGCAATAGATATGTGGTTCTTGATAGCAAAATCTGTTATGTTCTCCTAGATAAATGTAGCTATAGTAATAATTATTCATGACTGTGCAGTGATGAAGGTGCCAGGTTGAACACTACACACATGATAGTGTTGTTTATAATTATAAGGGTGGTCATGATTATGAGGATAATGATCTGTGTTGTTCAGGTTTGACAAATGTGAACTAGGTAAGAATAGTCTCCTGACCAGCCAGCGCGAGAGGTGTTGAATTAATTTTGTTGCGTATCCCTTACGGGACGTTGCAGTCAACAACAGCATTTTCAGCTGTTGTTGATGTACTAGGCAAGTGTTACGTTCAGTAACTTGCCATTGCTTTCTGAACGACCGGCCCCTATACCTTTTTCGAAAAAACCAGCACCGCCGTGTTTCGAACCCGGGTATACGGGCTCACAAACCGTGTTCGCAAGCCCTTAGCAACAGAGACCGGCATAGGACACCCATAATGAATCTGGGGTATTATTGAGTGAGCTTGATCATGGTGGGGAATAATAGTGTTGTGGCTTTATTTGGCAATGTATGGCAAATGTCTAATGTGTTGTCAGTGACTTATGTTATAGCCTGAGTCTTGATTGTTGCCTGTGTCATGTGGTAGAACTGTACTTCTTGTATACTGATGTTGTCTAGCTGTCATCAGTGCAAAGGTGTGTGTCCTGATGATGTCATATTGAATTGCAGATCCTATGTGTGCCTGATTGTTGTTGGTGCATTAAACTGTATTTATGTCCTTTGTACATGTTCAAATGATGTTGTCCTATTAGAGTCACTGTACACCGGATGTAGCTCAGTTGTGCTTTGTGTTGATTTTGATACTTATTGGTGTTGCTGTGTAACAAGGCATGCATGGGCGGTATTGCCAGAATGTGGTGATGGAGGTGAGAAGTTGTGCGGCCGAACAGTGATCACACTGCAACTGAGATGATTGTAGTGATGACCATGGTGAGAGTGATCATGTGATGATGAGGATTGTGATGGTGATTATGATTGATTGATTGATTGATTGATTTAGGAACCGACATCACAGCATTCGGGACATTCCCATAAGCGCTCCGTCCCCATCCTCAGCAGCCAGCGAAGAGTTCCAACACTAATAGTTCCAGTAGCAATCTGATTATATGTCCGTCTCGCCTTTCCTCCGAGCGCCGAGCGTCGGCCAGATCCCCTCGTCACACCTCGCTGTCTCATTCTTACCAGACCATGGTGATCCATTTGCTCCTCCGAGGTGTCCACGTGCTCCCACAAGGCCGCAACCACGTCTGCCCCGTCATGCATCAATACTCCACCAAGTTCTGCCGAGCCAGCCAATCTGTCCGCCTGTTCATTCCCCAGCACACCGGCATGTCCAGAAGAAAAGATCCAGGTGATGCTTGCTACCCGTGACCTCCGAAGCGAAGCAAGCCACTCTGCACGAAGCCTGCCTGTTCCCACCCTTCTCAGCATGCTTTCTGAGTCAGTTACAATCATAATGTGTGTATGTATCGTGTTTTCTATCCAGCGGAAAGCTGCACTGACCGCCTCCACCTCCATTCTTAAGCTAGATGTAGTATCATCATACGCCAGGCTCTCCTGCACCAAACGCCGACCATTAGTTTTTGCCAAGAACCCACAGGCACTTCTCCTACCTCTCAACACCGACCCATCCGTGTAGATAATCACATCACCCGGGCTAGAATTTTCCTGAATTAGTTGCTGAATTTCCACTTCCGTGGCCCCTGCTGGCCACTCCCTGCACTCCCGGCTCAATGTGATTATAGCTCTACACAAGTCTGACTGCACGGCTGGCACTCTGACCCACTCTTCTCCTCGCTTGATGTTCTCCAAGGGTCACACCTGTCTGATCGTATCCTCCGTGTCGTGTCCTCCTTTAAAGTGTCGTCCCTGGAGTGAAGAGAGTCAACACCCACATTATAATATTTTGTCCCTATCAATATCCTGGAGAATCCACCAGCTTCCGTCCAACACACTCCATCAGCCCGTAGACACCTTTTCCTATCACTCTCTCACTGTCGTACTATGCCCCCTCTCATACTTCCCCAACGCAACATACTCAACAACTCTTGCTTCTAAAAAATTAATAAAGATTAATTTATTAAAAGAAAAGTGTAACGTATATGAGATGTGTATGCGAAGACAATGTGTGTCGTGTATTATAACATAAATGTATGTGTCAGCCTTCAAAGTTCAGGATCATAGTGTACACATCATGGCAAGGATTACACGACATCATTCGAGTCAGTACGATAAACCTCACCGAAGTCGTATCCTTCTCTCCAGACATGTCCTCCTCCAGGAACTCCGATGACCATGAGATCTGAATCCCATGTAAATATATACTCCGTGGAAAAACTATTATTGTTCCTAACACAACTGTTCCTAACAGTTTATAGAAACTTCGGCTTCATAATTCCGGCGCGGTGAAACAAACATGGAACACTGTCCTTTGAACAAGACTTTTTGTCTCTTGATAAATGTTCACTAGTTCTCACTATTAAACAGTTATTGTCTATACTCCAATAGAGTCCTTTATTTTTGTTCTAGTCATAAGTGAACTGATTATCCATCACTACTGGTGTGTTAAAACTGGTAGGACCTACACTCATTCGGTATTTATCCTGATACCATTCAGCTCCACTGAGCAATGTTGATCATCTTCCTCTAGCATAAGCTCTGTTGTAAAGTTGCTGGCCAATCTTCCTGCGTCAAACTTTATCCGGGATCGGCTTTTCTCTGGGTTTCGTGTTCTTCATTCCAACCAGAGGAAACCTGTAACATAAATCATATAACCGATGATAGCCTCCCCGTCACTGATCTCTATTAGATGATCGTGGACCATCGGCTTCGCTCAGAAAATATAATGAACCTACTCTGTCAGAGACAGATGACTGAACACATATGTTATCATCAGGCCAAGACAAGAAAAAAAAATCAACAAACAGAATGCGGAACCCCGCCCACCAGGGACACTACGGGAATATCCCAATTATCCCTCATTACTTAATTCTCAACTAGTAAAGCTTATCCACACTTCACTAATCTATTTTCAACTAACAGAGCCAAGTATCACTTCCCTACTCTAGCTAGTTTTCCACTAACAGTGCTAATCATCACACTTTAGTTTTAACAAGGCTACAGCCTATATTAATTAGAACTAATTATAATAGGTTCTACCTTAGGCAAAACCGCCTCATTCCGGGATGGCTACTACACTTTGCCATAACGACACATGCTAGTTAATTTTAAATTAATCTAACACTGTAGAGCTCTCCCACAAACACGTCCATCATAATCCACGGTTTTGGTCAACACTGATGGTCCCCAAATCAGGTTTATGGCAAACCCCTAAAACTGGTCACGTGACATGGTTGTTGTCCTGCAGGTGTTATTTGGGTAATCATCCATTGTCAAGAATCGATTTTCCCTTGCCTAGTCACTCTCAAAGTTGTCATCACTTGTTTTGACTCCCCCAACAAACTAACGAGTTACTGTATGATCCCAACAACAGTTTTCCCCAACAAGCTGCCAATCTTCTTTCCGTCCGGAACTATGAATTGACAGACGGGCTGTTGTCTTCCGAGCTGAGTACTTCCGCTCTCAATCCAACGTGTTTATGAACTGTCAAAGCGATGTATGATTCAGCGCACTCACTTTCCCTACACATCTGCATCTGTTAACTCTGCCCGACCTGTGAGGGCTGACATCCGATTGCAACCAGGATCCGACGGGTTCCATCTGTATTCAAATGTTGACAAACTGTCAAAGTGATGCCGGGACCCGTCTCCCTCACCACTGAGTGTTCCCGATCCGTCGACCAGATGTAAACACGTGCAGTTACATTTCCTGGATTTGTTGAAACAACCTGTGGCCTCGAACATCCGCTAATTCAGATCGCCCTTTATTCTCATCACTGGTTAAATCATGTTGGACCATTATGTGACATAGGCCCCCTCTTAAGAGAGTAGTCCATCTCACTCTTCTCCACCATGATTTTAATCCAGATGATTCATTCTTCTTCTTCAGGAGCTGGGTGTCTTGACAAGAAATCCGCTCCAACATTTTCCTTCCCAGGAATGTACTCCACTGTGAAATTATAGGGTTGAAGTAACAACGACCACTGCATCAAACGGGCGTTGAGCTTCTGAGAAGTAGCCAGGAACATCAGGGGTTGATGATCCGACTGGACTCGAAACTTAACTCCATACAAATATGGCTGGAATTTTTGCACTGCCCATACGAGAGACAAGCACTCTCTCTCTCGACGGTTGAATAATTCCTCTCCGCCTGTAGAAGTTTCTTACTAGCGTATGCCACAGGTTTCAAAACCGAAGCATCGTCTTTTCCTTCTTGTAACAAAGCGGCTCCAATTCCAATCGCACTCGCATCCGTTCTCAACACAAACCGTTTGGAAAGGTCAGGGGGCTGTAATACAGGTTTGCTGACCAAGGCCTCCTTTAACTGACTATAGGCATTCTCACATTCTGGTGTCCAAATGATTTGGTCCGGGAATCCCCTTTTCAAGGTTTCCGTCAATGGAGCTCCCAGTTCAGTGAAATGTGGGATAAATTTGTGGTAGAACCCACACAACGAGAGAAAAGATCGCACAACCTTCTTCGTTTTTGGCCTTGGTGCATTTATGATTTTCTCCAGGTTCTTTTCTTCCGGGACAATGTGTCCTGGAGTGATGGTGTGACCTAGAAATTCCAGAGTCTGGTAACCAATCATGCACTTGGTTGGACGAGCAGTAAGTCCTGCTTCCTTGAGCCTATTAAACACTCTCTCCAAGGATTGTAAGTGGTCATCCAAGCTGTCACTGGAAATCAGAATATCATCCATGAATGAGATGATGGACGGATCCTGTAAAGGATCAAGTAAAGTCCTCATCATGCGTGTAAACACACTAGGTGCATTGCTGAGTCCAAAGGACATGACCTTGAATTCGTAGTGTCCACTTGGTGTACTGAAAGCCAACAGTGGTCGAATCTCCGGTTTGACTGGTATCTGATAGTACCCCCGACTCTGATCCACCTTTGAAAAGTACCGAGCCTTATGGAGCCTAGCGAATAACTGAGTTGGATTCGGCAAAGGTTCCACCTGAAATTGTGTGTGACTGTTCAGAAGTCGGTAATCTATACACAACCGGTGTTCTCCACTAGGTTTCCGTAACAAAACTACCTCTGCATTGTATGGGGATGTGGATGGTGCAATTACGTCATCCTCCAGCAGTTTTTGTATTTCCTCCTCCAGGGCCTTTTCTTTAGAGAAAGGCACTGGGTAAACCTTTTGACGAACAGGTTCCTGCGTGGTCAAAGTCATCTCGAACTCCACCAACCTCGTTCGTCCTGGTTTATCAGTCAGTATCTCCTTATGAGACTTGAGAACCTGGGTTATCCTTTCCCTCTCCTGGGAGGTCAGATCAGGGTTCACTTGCACATCCCTATAGGTTTCCTGGTGTACCAAGGGATATTCCCTGCCCTCGCTGGTTCCCACTTCCGTCTCCACTCAACTGCCATTGCCATGAGGTGAGCTGCCTTGTCTCCGGGTCTCTCTTCGTATTTCCGCAAGAGATTGATATGGAAAATCTTCGACTTTCCCCGGATCCGGATCTGATAGTTGGTTCTGGATATAACCCTTTCCACGGGAAATGGTCCTTGCCAACCTATCTCCAGTTTGTTGTTTCCAGTTGGGAGTAGCAACAAAACTTTATCTCCCACCTCTAGAGATCTTTCTTTAGACCTACGGTTGTAAAAAGCCGCATGTCTTTTCCTGGCCTTTTTCAAGTTTTGATTTGCCAGAGTCCATCCCTTGTGGAGTTTTTCTTTCAGTTCCTCCACGTATTTATAGGATGAGATCACTTCTTGTGACGTCCCCTCTTCAGTCCAACTCCTCAACATGGCTTCCAACGGTCCTTTGATTGGACGACCAAACAGCAACGTAGCGGGTGGTAGTCCTGTTGAGCCATGAGGAACTTCCCGATAGGCAAAGAGTGCTGCTGGGATATATTCATCCCACCTATCAGGTTTTTCCTGCGCTAGTTTCCTGAGCATTGTCATCAACGTGCCGTTGAAACGCTCTACTTGTCCATTGGCTTGAGGGTGGTAAGGGCTGGTATGTATGTGGTTAGAGTGAAACACCCTAAATACCTCCTCCATGAGTTTTCCACAAAACTGAGATCCATTGTCCGTCAGAATTTGATCCGGAAAGCCTAATCTGGTAAAGGAATCCATCAGTGCGTCCGCCACTCTTTTTGAGTCTATCGTGGTTAACGGTATGGCCTCACCCCACATTGTACAGCAATCCACCATTGTGAGTATATACATGTTCCTCTTCCTAGTCCTGGGAAGTGGACCCACGATATCGATGGCTACCCTCTCGAAAGGAGAGTTCATGATGGGCATCTCACCCAACACCACCGGTGCTGTCCAGTGTTTCGGTGCCACCCTCTGGCACTCAGGGCATGACTTCACATACCGACGCACATCATCTGTCATTCCCGGCCAATAGTAATGGCAGGAAATTCGCTGCATGGTGGCGGCAATACCCATGTGTCCACTAAAGGAGATGGTATGCCCCATATGAAGAATCTGGGACCGGTGAGCTTTCGGGACGACCAACTGACCGTATAGGTTGTCTCCCCTTCCTGCTCTCCTGTAGAGTATCCTATTCTTCGTGTAGTACTGCCCCCGTCCTGGTGGATCAGCACTTTTCTGCAGCTTTCTGTAGCAAGGACGTAAAGTATCATCCTCACTCTGGGCAGTTCGTAGCTCTCCCGGCATTGGGTTAGTCACGATTGCGTCTGCCTCTTCCGTTTTCGTCTGAGAGCGAGTCTGCATTGCTCCCATATGGATTGGCTCCCTGGGCATTCCCAGAAAGACATACCGGAAACCTAGGATTACTGGAAAAATGGGATCGGTCAATACAGCGGCCTTGATGGTGCCGGTGACGTACCTTGACCGAATCTCCACATTAGCAATGGGCAACTTCATGACTACAGCACTCTTCTGTGCAGGCTGTATCTCCATGGTTTCACCTGTGAATTGTTCTGGATGTACCAGATCCGCAGAATTCACGGCCTCCCCGTCCAGTCCTGTGTCGTATAAACACTCCACTTGACGACCGTTAACCTCTACCAATTCCACTACAGGTGATTTTTCCTGGTCTGGAGTCTCTTCCTCGGCCTCGACCTGTTCGGTGGGCTCCACCTTAGGTTTCCCGGGGCACACGACGAATTGAGTGTCTCCTGACTTTACCCTGCAGTCAATAGCATTGTGCGTATTCGACTTGCATTGGTTGCACCATTTCCCTGTCCTAGATTTTCTATTGCCAGACTTGAGTGAGCTCTCCTGGTGGCGAGCTTCCTTGTTGACCTTGGCATTTTCCGTGACAACCTCCTTGGAAGTCACTTGACATGCTGCGAAGTGAGGGTTCTTAGCCTTCGATTTGCAATCCCTCGTATTGTGAGAGGGCGACTTACAAATTGAACACCACTTCTCCGACCACGGTCGTTTTGGTGTAGAGCTTGAAGTGCTCTTGCTTCCCTCCTTCTTCTTCTCCGAACTATCCTCTGATTTTTGCACATAAGGTTCCCACTTTTTGGTTCCTGAGTTTTTGGCTTTCTTCTTGTCATGTTTCTCTTGACTTTTGGTGTTGGTGGAAAGGTTTTCCCCTGCCTCCCCATGCACCTCGACAAACCGTTCTGCTAATTTTGTCACGAGGTCAATACGTTCCGCTCCTTGTTCTCCCAGGAACGTCCTGAGAGGTTTAGACATTTGCTTCTTCAGCTGGTCGACCACCATGAGCTCTTCAAGACTCTCATAGTCATGTGCGAACCCAGCCAAATCCATCCACTTATGGAGATGCGATTTTAGACGCAAACTGTAGGCGGCAAACAACTCCCCCGGTTCTCGTTTCGCTGCTCGAAATTTTTTTCGGTAGGTATGTGACGTAACCTCGAATCGTTTCAGCAGAGCCGTCTTTAACTCGTCATAAGTGTTCTCATGTCCTGGTGGCAGGCGAGAATAAACCTCGTAACCGGTGCCGCGTAAACCCTGGGATAGCTTAAGATTCCATTTGTTACGCTCCAGACCCATAGCAACAGACATTGCCTCGAAGCGTTGAAGGTACTGGTCAATCTTCTCTTTGTCCTCCTCGTAGACCGCTAAAGGAAACTTCATAGCATGGTACCCATATCCACCTACTGGTGTTGAGCCTGGGATGGAGGAACCTCCAACTGCTCCCTCAGTTTCTCCATTAGATTGACTCTTCAACTCGAGTTCCCTCATCCGGTACTCGTGCTCCCTTTTCTGAGCTTCTTGTTCAGCTTCCAGTTTCCTAGCTGCTTGCTCAGCTTCAAATTTCTTAGCTGCTTGCTCAGCTTCAAATTTCATAGCTGCTTGCTCAGCTTCCAATTTCTTAGCTGCTTGTTCCCACTCCATCCTTCTCAATTCCAACTCGGCCTTTCGATCTTCCCTTTCTGCTTGACGATACTCTCTCTCCACTTCCTGTATGTAATCCGTTAGAGCAGACCCCGACAGTCCCATGTCTTCCCCCTTTGCCTTTAATTCTAACGTGGTTAGTTTAGGGGTGGCCATTTTACAGAGAGGTAAGCTAGCAGGTCGAGTACAATATAACTGCAAATTACTATACAGATATATGAACAAGTACTATCAATCTAGATATTACCACACACAGCACATTCACTCAGTGACAAGAGTAGAATCAGGACCACAGACCTATGCAGACGTGTTAAGTGTGAACAGGTAAGATATTAGTCCTAGCCCCTATCCACATTCACTCTAGCTGGATTCTCCAAAATGATATCTCCCTCTTATAACTAAGGATCCCGTGTCAAAAGACCCCGTTGTCAGAAGATCCTACTGTCAAAGGTTCCTGCTTGCAGGAGATCTCGCTGTCCAAGGATTCCGTTTACGGGAGAACCCGCTGTCCAAAGATTCCGTTTACGAGAGATCCCGCTGTCCAAAGATCCCGTTTACGAGAGATCCCGCTGTCCTAAGATCCCGTTATCGAGCCCCCAATAATGTCGTGTCCTCCTTTAAAGTGTCGTCCCTGGAGTGAAGAGAGTCAACACCCACATTATAATATTTTTTCCCTATCAATATCCTGGAGAATCCACCAGCTTCCGTCCAACACACTCCATCAGCCCGTAGACACCTTTTCCTATCACTCTCTCACTGTCGTACTATGCCCCCTCTCATACTTCCCCAACGCAACATACTCAACAACTCTTGCTTCTAAAAAATTAATAAAGATTAATTTATTAAAAGAAAAGTGTAACGTATATGAGATGTGTATGCGAAGACAATGTGTGTCGTGTATTATAACATAAATGTATGTGTCAGCCTTCAAAGTTCAGGATCATAGTGTACACATCATGGCAAAGATTACACGACATCATTCGAGTCAGTACGATAAACCTCACCGAAGTCGTATCCTTCTCTCCAGACATGTCCTCCTCCAGGAACTTCGATGACCATGAGATCTGAATCCCATGTAAATATATACTCCGTGGAAAAACTGTTATTGTTCCTAACACAACTGTTCCTAACAGTTTATAGAAACTCCGGCTTCATAATTCCGGCGCGGTGAAACAAACATGGAACACTGTCCTATGAACAAGACTTTTTGTCTCTTGATAAATGTTCACTAGTTCTCACTATTAAGCAGTTATTGTCTATACTCCAATAGAGTCCTTTATTTTTGTTCTAGTCATAAGTGAACTGAATATCCATCACTACTGGTGTGTTAAAACTGGTAGGACCTAAACTCATTCGGTATTTATCCTGATACCATTCAGCTCCACTGAGCAATGTTGATCATCTTCCTCTAGCATAAGCTCTGTTGTAAAGTTGCTGGCCAATCTTCCTGCGCCAAACTTTATCCGGGATCGGCTTTTCTCTGGGTTTCGTGTTCTTCATTCCAACCAGAGGAAACCTGTAACATAAATCATATAACCGGTGATAGCCTCCCCGTCACTGATCTCTATTAGATGATCGTGGACCATCGGCTTCGCTCAGAAAATATAATGAACCTACTCTGTCAGAGACAGATGACTGAACACATAGGTTATCATCAGGCCAAGACAAGAAAAAAAAAATCAACAAACAGAATGCGGAACCCCGCCCACCAGGGACACTACGGGAATATCCCAATTATCCCTCATTACTTAATTCTCAACTAGTAAAGCTTATCCACACTTCACTAATCTATTTTCAACTAACAGAGCCAAGTATCACTTCCCTACTCTAGCTAGTTTTCCACTAACAGTGCTAATCATCACACTTTAGTTTTAACAAGGCTACAGCCTATATTAATTAGAACTAATTATAATAGGTTCTACCTTAGGCAAAACCGCCTCATTCCGGGATGGCTACTATACTTTGCCATAACGACACATGCTAGTTAATTTTAAATTAATCTAACACTGTAGAGCTCTCCCACAAACACGTCCATCATAATCCACGGTTTTGGTCAACACTGATGGTCCCCAAATCAGGTTTATGGCAAACCCCTAAAACTGGTCACGTGACATGGTTGTTGTCCTGCAGGTGTTATTTGGGCAATCATCCATTGTCAAGAATCGATTTTCCCTAGTCACTCTCAAAGTTGTCATCACTTGTTTTGACTCCCCCAACAAACTAACGAGTTACTGTATGATCCCAACAACAGTTTTCTCCAACAAGCTGCCAATCTTCTTTCCGTCCGGAACTATGAATTGACAGACGGGCTGTTGTCTTCCGAGCTGAGTACTTCCGCTCTCAATCCAACGTGTTTATGAACTGTCAAAGCGATGTATGATTCAGCGCACTCACTTTCCCTACAAATCTGCATCTGTTAACTCTGCCCGACCTGTGAGGGCTGACATCCGATTGCAACCAGGATCCGACGGGTTCCATCTGTATTCAAATGTTGACAAACTGTCAAAGTGATGCCGGGACCCGTCTCCCTCACCACTGAGTGTTTCCGATCCGTCGACCAGATGTAAACACGTGCAGTTACATTTCCTGGATTTGTTGAAACAACCTGTGGCCTCGAACATCCGCTAATTCAGATCGCCCTTTATTCTCATCACTGGTTAAATCATGTTGGACCATTATGTGACACTCCGCCTGAGCCATCCATGATTTCCCTCTTATCAGTCTCTGACCCTTAACTACGTCCAGCGCCTCATGCAACGGGTGATCTGTGTCTGCAGCTACTCTGAGGTATGCCTTCGCTTGCATCACCTTGTGCCTACCAGCAACAGTAGGCAGACCAAGGATGTAACGCATACACACTACTGGAGTGTCTCTGGTGCATCCCAGAATGACCCGCATAGCTTCATTCTGTATGCGCTCTAATTTCACCAGCTGACTATTTGAGACAGTGAGCAGTCCTAGTCCATAATCAATCACTGAGAGGATCAAGTGCTGGTATAGTGTGAAGAGCATTCTCTGCTCTGTGTCCATTGCAGCCATAGTTTTAAGTGCATTGAGTCCCTTTTGAGATCTTGTCACAACCGTCTCCACATGGTCCTTGAAGGACAGACTCCTGTCAAATGTGATTCCCAGATACTTCAGTTTGTTCTCTCTGTTGACGCTTCTACCATCTATCGTGAGGCTTGGGGCATCATTTCTCACAATCCTGTTGTCCAGAGAGCACCACAACACAGCCGTCTTTTCCGGGATGATGACAGCACTCATTTCAGTGCACCAGTCAATCACTTTGTCTACTGTCACCTGTAGCTTCTGGGATGTTTGATCCCTATTTCTCCCCTGCCTGTATGCAAGAATATCATCTGCAAATGTTAGAATCCTTCCAACCCCTGGTGCTTCTAGGTATGCAATCTTGCTTGTATACACATTAAAGAGCACCGGTGAGATTGCAGATCCCTGTGGCAGTCCCGGGGTTAAAATATGTGGCTCTGAGGTCCATGCGCCCAGACGGAGAGCAACCTGACGAGAATGCAGAACGGCTGCTATCCAGTTCACCAACCAGGGATTGACCCCCTTCTCCATAAGTGCGGTCATCAAAATACATATCGAACTCTATTGTACGCATCCTCGAGATCAAGCGCTGCCGCCATCGTTTCCTGTCTACTCTGAAACCCCTCATAAACGTCAAAGGCAAAGGTGGCTGCATTTGACCAGGTATCCTTTTCCTGGCCTGTAGCTCCCCAGGCCTCTTGGAAGAAGCTTCCCCCTTTCCAGAAAATCCTGCAGCTTAACAGCGACTATCTTCTCTAAAACCTTCCCAAATGTATTTTGAAGGGTGATGATCCTAAAGCCTCCAAGCTTAGAATGATTGGTGATTATGATTGTGGTGATGACTATGTTGAGGCTGATCATGTAGTGATGTCAGCTAAGATGATTGGTATTATGATGGCTATGGTGAGAGTGATCATTTGATGATTGTGATGGTAATTACGATGATGACTGGTGAGAGTGATCATATTGGAATGGTGATTATGATGATTGTGAGGATGACCCTGTTGAGAGTGATCATATGGTGATTATGATTGTGATGATGACTATGGTGATTGTGACGATGGATATGGTGTGAGACTAAGGATATGTGGTGAGCTTGTGGTAAAAATAGGATGCTGTAGAATATGTGTGCTTTGTCATTTATATTTTATGTGGAGCATATCCTATAACATATCCATATCATTGTTTTCCAGTTGAAGCATCACGTGGTTGGTGTGAATTTACACAGTTCATGTCTATGTTTGTGCCACAAGGACACTGTTTGCATACACCATTGTGGTAGTGGTTGTCCTGTGAAGTCCATGTGTTGATGCAAATAATGATTCTTTGATGATTATTAATCAAATGTTTATGTTGTCATGCATTGCAGGTAGTGACCCTTAGCCATAGTTGTTGTTTGTAGAGCAAACTTGAGCCCCAGCTCTGGTTAATGTCGTTGTAGGCCATTCACACCCCCATTCGTATACCCATTTATACCTGTTTATGCCACTATATCTCTGCTGTTAGGGTTATAGTTCTGTTATTAGTTATATCATGGTTCTTTGCTGTATCTGGTCCCAGTCGGCCCATGTGATGCGTGTGTCCTGTGTGGGTACTGAGGGTACCCTTTGATTCAACTGAACATGGATGGGGCCCCACTATCATTTAGACACCGCCCCTGTGGTTGGCGTTAGACAGTAGCTATTTCTAGCTGTGGGATTTCAGATTCCCATTTCTGTAAGTACCGACTGTCCATGAGTCCTGAGATGGGATCAGTAGATAATCCATACCTGTGGTTACCAGTGTTGTTTACGTTGAGGCTCATTTGTTGCCATGTGGAGTTGTGTTTATCGATTTCAGAAAAGCATTTGACATGATAGACAATGTTATTTTAATTTTTTTTTAAACTAGAAACAATGAAAGTTGGCCATAATGTAGTGATTCTAATAAAATCTTTCCTGTCAAACAGAAAACAGGTATTATCACACAGTAATTCTCTGTCTCAAACCACTGCCTTCAATACTGGAGTACCTTAAGGCTCTATTCTTGGCCCCCTATTGTTTGCCATATATATTAACGATCTACCTTTGTATCTTTCGTCGTCCTGAGATCTAATTGCAGACGTCTGCACAGTGTATACAAACGCTGAAAACTGTAATTTTCTGGAGTCTTCATTGCAACAAGAATTAAATAATGTTGTTATGTGGAGCTATGCAAACTGTATGCACATTAACATCACTACAACAAAATCAATGTTATTAACAACCAGACAAAGACTTAAGACTCTAAATTCACGCAGATCACTTCAACTTCACATCGATAACATGCCAATAGAAAGTGTAACTGAGCACAAAGTATTAGGCTTCATCATTGATAGAAACCAAACCTTTCATTCCCATGTTCATGAGCTCGTTAAACAAACAGCGAAAATAAAATCTACCAACTGGCTAAAATTAAAAACTTTCCTTGATGAAGACACACTATACTTGTCACATACAGACACATTATGACTACTGCTCTACAATCTGGGAAAGTTGTTCTAATTCAATCACCAAGCGACTTTACTCACTCCAGAAACGGACTATGAGTTTAATTTATAATAAATACGCAACTGATAATATTAGCTTACATAAACGCCTTCAGTTACTATCACTCCGCAAATGCCTACTTTTCAATAAGGCCAAACTAATTAACAAAATCCTACATCAGAATGGCCCATTGTTTAAATATAATACAAGACACAGTAAACGATTACATATATTACACATCCCGAAGCCTAGGATAGACTTATACAAAACAAACTTAGTGTACTCCTCAATCTTCCATATGAAATCAAAGACATCATCATTCCCTCCACATATAATCGCAATTTATTTGAACACTATCTCAATACAGATTACCTTCCCCTTTAATAACAATAAAGATAATAATAAGAATAATAACAATAATAAATCCCAAGCATAACAGTCAGTCCCCTTTTGGTTGGCAGTATGTTCCCCATAGCTAATAACAACTGCTACATTATTCATTAATTTTAGTGAGTCATGTAGTTGTTATATTTGCATTTCTCCCATGCGTTTATAATTCATAGCTTTTATATTGTTGTTCTCAGTTAGCCTCGAATGATGTGGGGATGAAATAATGTATGAAAGCGAGTGATTGAAGGGCAGCATGTTAGACGGACCTGCATGCAAAATTCTTACCCCTTTGAAAATATAGTTTGTTTATTTATTTGTTTGTTTTGTGTAAAGTTTGTAGCAGCTAATGACACCAGTTCTGCATTAACTGATTATTCTTCTCTGTCCCCGCATAGCGCTTTTGTCTGACTTGACCCATTGATTGATGTTCCTACAGTCTGGTCAAGGTTGTATATGGACAGCTATCACGTGATTCATTTAATCTTCCTGACTCTCTGACAGCATTCGCTGTATCAGCCCGGTCTATTGCTCATCCGCGTTCTACAGTAGCCCAGTAAATTGATCGTCCGTGTTATACAATAACCCTGTCCATTGATCATCCGTGTTATACAATAACCTGATCATCCGTGTTATACAATAACCCTATCCATTGATCATCCGTGTTATACAGTAACCTGATCATCCGTTTATACAATAACCCTGTCCATTGATCATCCGTGTTATACAGTAACCTGATCATCCGTGTTATACAATAACCCTGTCCATTGATCACCCGTGTTATACAGTAACCTGATCATCCGTGTTATACAATAACCCTGTCCATTGATCACCCGAGTTCTACAGTAGCCCGGTCCATTGCTCAGCCTCTTTCTATAGTAGACCGATCATTGCTCATCTCCTGTCTACAGTAGCCCGGTTCATTGCTCAGCCTCTTTCTATAGTAGACCGATCATTGCTCATCTCCTGTCTACAGTAGCCCGGTCCATTGCTCAGCCTCTTTCTATAGTAGACCGATCATTGCTCATCTCCTGTCTACAGTAGCCCGGTTCATTGCCCATCCGTGTTTCACAATAACCCGGTCCATTGTTCACCCGAGTTCTACAGTAGCCCGGTTCATTGCCCATCCGTGTTTCACAATAACCCGGTCCATTGCTCTTGCACGCTCTACAATATCCCGGTCTATATACCTGTTTTTTCCATTAACCAGACACGCGACCACGTCATCCAGTTCATGTCCTCTTACAGCCGCGTATGGTGCACAAACACGAATGTGAATATCAGCCTTGATGTCCTCGCAGACTCCACCCACAGTTCCCAGCCCATTTTGATTGTTCTGAACCATGTAAATACCTTTACGAGAATAAATGTCCTGTTGTTACAATAATAAACAGTAACAGAATACGCAAACAACAAACCCTATGGGCAAGTTGAAATCCTACACTGTCAGCCACATTCTCAGAAATGGTGTTAAACCCATCCACCTGCAAGCAGAAAAGATTATTACATCATCATGTTTGTTATATACATACACACACAGGCAATTACACTCGATGTTTGTAATTTTAGTCACATCTTCATGTCTATGTCTCTTCATAACATGCCCTAACATATCTTGATTGTCTGTCTATCATTTATTTTTGTTTTAGTCTATAAATTGTATTTTTTTTACATTTTTCCCAGACACCAAATTTCTGTCTGTGCATGATCTTTACCTGTCCTCAGACACCACATTTCTGTTTGTGAGTGATCTTTAAATTTTCCCCACACACCACATATATGTCTGCGCATTATCACCTCATTATTTCCAGACACCACATTTCTGTCCGTGCATGATCTTTACATTTTCCCCAGAACCATATTTCTGTCTGTGCAGATTTCATCTGTACATTTGTCCCAGGAGCAACATCCCTGCTGGTGGCGTCCATGGGTCGTAACTGTTACGTGTGTACAGACGACGCTGATCCGGGGTCACATAGAGAGTATTTCAAGTGCATTAATAATATACCGCACGACATCTCTCCAATTAATTGTTCTCAATACCCCATTCATTCATTCATTCATTCATTCATTCATTCAGTAGTATGTTTTTTGCGGAACATTTCTCCCATAAAAACTTTCTGGAAAACTTCTCGGTCATAAGCAAGATGTCACGCGTCCGATACACCCATCTGGAGATCATCTGCCACATCCTGCACCAGTTCTCTCTTTGGTCTTCCTCTTCAAGTGACCAACATATTTCAACTGTCTTTGCTTTATCGTCTGTAGTAGCCAACTGTCTTCATTATTAAGCATTCGTATGGAAGCATTTGTTCTTTTCTTTATCCAAGATATTCTTAGAACCCGTCTATAACATTTATATTCAAAGACATGTTTATATGCGTTATTCAGATTGTTTATTCAGTGTCCAGGTCTTACAGGCATGTGTTGCAATGGAATAAGTGTACGCTCTTAAAAATCTAATTTTTTAAGGTCTGCCTCGCCCGCGCCACAATTTATTCAGTTATTTTAGTTTTTGAAGAGCAATAGATATTCGTTTTTTTTAAAATTTCTTTCATTGTGGCACTATTGTAGGTAATTAATGACATAAGACATTCGAAATTTTCCACCACCTCCAATTTCCCCCTCATTAGCATATATTTCTCAATACCTAATAATTACAAACACAAATAATTAATTTCAAAGCAAACTGTATACTCAAATGTAACATCAAAGCGAATGGGACCCCTCTGTAACAAGTCAATGTATCTAAGTATTTGCGTACTTCAAAAACAGCAGATGGAAAATGTTTTAAGGAAGTTAAATGTAGAATATCCCAAGCAAAGGTAGTATTTTACAACGTGAAGAATATCCTCTGTAATTACTGTAATATATCTTTGTCAATAGATGCCTTAGTCAGATATGACTGAGCTACGGTATGACAGTAGACGGTACTGCCTGCGTTCTTTTAGCACCGAATGTTGGACGGAGCTCACCAAACTCGACACCCCACATTGTTCCTACGGCTTCGGCGGTGGAGCGCAATTGGGAGGCTACAAGCTTTACCCCAGTGCGAGGCAATGCAACCTAAAAACTAAATATCTTGGCAGGGCGGACCAGGCCCTAAGACTTGGTCGGCAATTTGTCTAGAATAGAAGCTTCGATAAGCGGACAGTTGGAGCATTACTTTGCTGTTCCGCAGCTTGTCGTGTTCCAGAAGTATTGGTGTTACCTTTCCTCTGGAGTAAACTAGGCAGGCCGCGAGAGGGATCATGCTGCATGGGCAACATATGGTCTCTAAATACAGCCCAGGCTTTGTGTTATGGAGAGGTATAATACCATTTTACGAACTATCGTCTGTCAAGAAGGCAATGTGCCGTTCAGAAGTGGGGACAGGATTTCTAAGATCTGTAGTGAGCTAATCCTTGTGTATGAAAGCTAATAATGGACAGATAGCAGATAAACGAGGAATTATATGGAGGATGTGGAGATAAACATGGGTGATCGTCGTTCGTCATGTCTTAAATCAGGTCTGTGCTGTAGTCCCGGTTATGTTATGTGACAATATCACTGTCACGGTGTTGAGGAGTTATATGCAGGACATAAGGAGGACAAAGGACAGAATAGAGGTAATGACTTGTAGGACATAGATAAGGACACCTACAGGGTAGTAGTTAGTGTAGAGACAGAACACAAGTTAGGACTTAGAATAGTCATAAGACAGGACTGAGGTGTGACACAGACGTGTCATAACCAGGACACCAGCAGTACCAATCCCGCGGATAGGAGTGGACGCCAGTTCACGGGATACCACCCTGAACAGACTAGACGTTAGTACAACCCAGCTTAACACGACAGACTGCTGTATTACGAGACGGGTAAGACAGCACGGGGTTGTTACGGACAGCACGGGATCTAGGACGACAAAGCCAGCCGACGTGCTGAAAATCGTCAGACGGGACACGATAGTTTGCCAGAGAGGATGCTTGTGTTTTTCGGAGTGCAAATGAAAGAACTTGAGGTCGAATCTAATGTGCACATTGCAACCACAAAGTTAAGAAGTAAAGAATAGGAAAACAAGTATAACAAATACAAAGGGATAGTGAAACCATTTTGTCAAGGCGACTCAATTTCAGCCTGGTCTGAAAATGTTGAGTTCCAGTTAAAATTCCAGGAGGTGCCACAGCAGCATTGGGCAATGATCTATATGAAGAACCTCTCAGGGGAACCTTTAAAAGTAATAGAGTCTATTCCCCCAAGAACTAAGGAATTATTATGACTATATTCAGCAACGCATTATGCAACATTTTCTAATAGATTTCCCAGGGTATCAAGTTCAGTTTTCCAAATTGAAACCCAAAAGCAATCAGACCTTCATAGATTACATCTCTCACGTACAGGGCGTATATAATAAGTGGCTTAACGCTGCAAAGATTAACAAAACTATGAAAAACTTAAGGATTTAATGATTATGGATAAAAAATTTTCAACAATCCCAAGTCCTTTTGCTAAAGTTTTACAACAAGCTGATGTTAATTCATTAGAACAGTTAGAAAAGAGAGGGTCAGCTTATTTTTCTTCCATCAGAGACATATTTAGCTCTAACATCGATGAGAATAACATAGTAGCAGCAGCTGATAGTAGAAGTTTCAAATACAGAGAGAAACAAAGACCTAATCCACCACAGTGTCCATACTGTAAATTTTCTCACGATCAGTTTGGAATGTGTGATGCTAATCCAAATTATCCATCTCATCTAGAGATGATGATAAAGAAACAGCAAAATACACGAGAAACATACCGACGTGCTGTTAAATGCTTCTTTTGCAAATCTTATGGCCACTATAGTTTACGTTGTAAGGGTCGCCAGAAATTGAAAATTGTGAATGCAGTGCTTATTGACTCATAATCGGAGAGCGAATGCGAGGAACAATAAATACAAGAATGTGAAAAGAATGCGTTAGCAGCAATTGATATCCTTAACTATGATAGATGACAAACTTGTCATAAGTTTCACGAAAATGGAAGTCCTAATTGCGGACATAAAATCCCTATTGCTAACGAGAATGCCAATGCAGTAATTTTTGACATGGGAAGACTAACTTTCCACCAGGGGATAGTTAACGATAAACCATGTACATTTTTGCTTGATTCCGGATGTACACTAATTGGTTAAGAAAGGAGTTGGCGAACGAAAAAGATTATACAGGCGAGTTCGTGAATTGACGAACATTTTCAGGCAATGTGGAGAAATACCCAGTAGCCACAGGTCGAATATGTATACCCTTTCTTACTGGCAGATTTAAGTGCGCAATTCTTGATAACTTTTGTACAGATTTAATCATAGGGTGTTTACCGGACTTGAAATACTGTATGCGAAAACAAATTGGTGCATGGCAGAAAAGATATATGAATTGAAAACCAACAATTAAAGTAACAACCACTGATAAAGAATTTAGTAACCAAGAACATCAACCAAAAGTTACTAAGTCAAGGGACGCAACTAGTCAAAACACAACAAAACACCATAGAGGGTTGCATAACCCAGATTCTTTTCAGGCTAATTATTGTGACGCTATACACAAAATTGGTAGAAATCATACCACTAAACTAACAGAAAGATGCACTACCAGTATAACAACATCACAAGACAGCACTGACAAGAACAGACAGGATACAGAACATACAACCCATACACCGGACTTACAACAAAACTCACATTTCCACCAGCCTTGTGCTAGCAGACAACACAAGGTGGAACACACGAACACTAGCACATTACACAGTGACATGTGGTTCAGGGGACATAAGCAGAGTAACGGAAAGCAGAACAAAAACCTGTTAATGTGGCGCACAATCAATTCCATCACAATTATATCATTAATCTTGTTGAAGATTATATGGAAAACATGGTGTGCTTATCAACTGCAACCACCACAAATCATGTATCCACTGATGATCATACTATTGTTGCTTGCAAAGATTGGAATAGGGTATAATTATCCACCAATTGTGAATGATATTTTGAATGAAAGGAAAATTTTCATTTCATTTTGTATTAATGTAACATCCTTATTTCTTGTGTGCATGTAAAATGTAAAAGATATTTTGGCCAAGATAAAATTGTTTGGGCTCACAATGAAACCAACCCACATAGAGGCGACGTTGGGAAAAATTATCTTCCTATGCCATAAAACATCAAAAGGCCACTTAAAAAGTGATGGAAAAATTGTGACCAAGATTTTGAATCTCACTATACCAACAACGAAGAAGCAAGTGAGAAGCCTATTGGGCTTTGTAAACTATTATAACAAATTCATTCCTAATTTGGCACAGATTACCAGTGTTTTCTCTGATTTGTTAAAATCTAATGCAAAAATCAATGTAAAAGATGCTGTTTTAAATGATGCAATGTCACGACTAAAGCATTATTTCAGTATCATCCCTATCTTAAAGTTACTTAATCCAAAATTACCCTATACTCTTAGAACAGACGCGAGTACCACAACCATCTCGGGAGTACTCCTACAGGCCTATGTTGGGATCTTTCATCCAATAGTGTACGTAAGTCGCAAGCTGACTCCAACAGAAGCAATATATGATGCGTCTCAATTAGAGGCCCTAGCAATTGTGTATTGTGTTATTAAACTTGATAGGTATCTTGCCGGGACACATTTCGTCGTGGCAACTGACAATTCCCCGTTGACAGTGATTGGAAAAGGGCAACCGAAGAACAATCGCATCTACCATTGAGCCCTGATACTCCAGAACTACTCATTTTCTGTAAGACACATACAAGGGACTAAAAATACGTTAGCAGATTTGCTGACCAGACCCTCATAGTTCGGAGTCGAGCAGAAGGAGGACGCTACATCATCGCCGTTACCTGAAGCTACTACAGACTAGTTATTGGATATGCATTTCGTTAGCACGGTAGCATATGTGCTGACCAGACACTCAGAGTACGGAGACAAGTAGGAGGAGGACGCGACATCATCGCCGTCACCTGAAGCTACTACAGATTAGTTAGTGTATATAGATTTTGCTAGTAATATTATAGTATACATAACATGTACTAAGTTCAACGTATTTTATTGAAGTTGCACTATCAATGTAATTTCCCTATTGCTTAGAGAACATTTACAGAAAGATAGTAATAACTTAAATAAAATAGCCTCAGAAAAATTATAAATTAATAAGTTAGTGAAAATATTAGAATATAGATCACATGTCTCTAATGAGACAACTTCTTTAAAAACTAGGAAGATTACGTAGTTAGGTAAGAAATAACATTAACGAACAATTAAATATAGTTAAGACTTCCTAAGTTAATTAACAACATTTTACTTTAAGGGGGCCAACACATTTCTGCTAAAGCTATATAGTTTCTTTAAATTATGTTTCCTTGATTAATATCACCAGTTAAACTAAAAAGATAGAATATCAGTTACAGTTTCTTCCCTTACTATTGCCAAAAGCAATCAAACAAGTGTGTAAATAGATTAGTGTACTATAGAAAATACTACTATAATATACTGCAAGTCAGCTCCTGAAATGTTAAAAACGAGTTTATTTTATTTCAACTATAAAAACATTTTTAATATTACATTGTTTGAATGAACGGGCGAAAACTGAATGAAAGAGTGAGAGGATGCATTATAATAATGAGAATGAATACTGGTGCACTTTTTTGCACAACACGCTTGTTTTATGATTTGTCGTCGTCTTCTGTGTAATACATGTGAGCTTGCAATTGTTGTATATGTGTTAAAGTTACAATTACAATGCAACTATGGTGATCTTTCCCAGAGTCCCAGTTCGGCGACTCATCTCAGAAATTAAGCATAGCCTTCGTTTGTGAGATGGAGGAACCTACCTGCGACACTTGAAATCCTTAAGGACACGGATTATAAACATACACCTATGTTTCTAATTTAAACAGACATTAAAAGTAATAGAACACGCAAACAAACAGAATACAAACAGATAACGTACAAACATCAATTTGGAATAAAAGGGAGAGTACACTGTAACAGGGGACACAACAGATTTATATGAATTATGAGTACACAGTTCGGAATTTATCCGCAAGCGGAAGCCAGATAGGTAGAGATCAGCAGACACAGAGCTTGTAAAAGGTGTTGATGTACATTTCACGGAAGCCATGAATTACATATTCATGATTTGTTTCCGTAACAGGGACAAGTTGTCTCGGGACATCTGTTTTCGACGTTTGGAGAGGTAGTGCATTTTATGACTTAGTCGTTATTGTAAGACAAACTGGCCTTGGTTCGATACAGCTCCCAGTAGTGCAATGTGGAAGAGTAGTGACTCTTAGCAACATTACAAGTATGTTACACTGATCATAGACCAATGGGTATATACGTCAACTTGGTGTAATACCTATATGAATCAGAGTGATACCTAAGTACAGTGTTGATTAACTCCTACAACACATTGACAAATTAGGTCCAACTAATTTTTTATATGCTGATACGACATTATGTCACACCCATTATGTTGAATTTCGTGACACAATACGGGGGAGACACGGGAGTGTGTCAAGGTGTTGAGGAGCTACATGCAGGACATAAGGAGGACAAAGGACAGAATAGAGGTAATGACATATTGGACATAGATAAGGACTCCTACAGGGTAGTAGTTAGTGTAGAGACAGAACACAAGTTAGGACTTAGAATGGTCATAAGACAGGACTGAGGAGGGGACACGGACGTGTCATAAGCAGGACACTGGCAGTGCCAACCCCGAGGATAGGAGGGGACGCCAGTTCACGGGCTACCGCCCTAAACAGACTAGACGTTAGTACAACCCAGCTTAGCACGACAGACTGCTGTATTGCGAGACAGGTAAGACAGCACGGGGTTGTTACGGACAGCACGGGATCTAGGACGATAAAGCCAGCCGACGTGTTGGAAATCGTCAGACGGGACACGACAGTTTGCCAGAGAGGACGCTTGTGTATTTCGGAGTGCAAATGCCTAGTTTGCAAGGGCGCTAGTTGAAGATAGCGAGTGTGGAGTGAATAAGTGTTTGTGTATGATTATTGTAGAGAAGGCGGCATTGGTATATTTGATTCAGGCAGCCACCGCCTGGGTATAATGTATGATTCTCTCAGGTTCGTCTGAAATAAAAGACGTGATGTACCATCCACACAACGGATGTTTCTTTGGGTGTGGATGAAGAAGCGAGAGTGCCTGTGTGTGTTACAAGATGTTGACAATCACCAATCTTAAGCAGGTCTGTTCTATAGTCCCGGTTATGTTATGTGACAATATCACCAGTCGTAAGCCAGGTCTGTACTGTAGTCCCGGTTATGTTACGTGACAATATCACCAGTTGTAAATCAGGTCTGTGCTGTAGTCTGGTTGATGACCAAGCCGTCAAAGTATTTATCTCTCTGCCTCTCCCTTGCTTTTTTCCATCAATTTGTAGCTGACTGTAAGCTTTCTTCCTATACCGTTCGCAACAGATATTGACAGGCTACGCTTTTATTTTCTGTAGAACTGTCTAAATCGTTTGTTTTTGGTCCGCTAAAGGTATTCTTTGCACTTTCCCCAGAAAACACATTTGCACGTCATTAGTTATGTCTCAGCCTGACTACACTTGCCTATGTCTCAAGTGCATATTACAGTAGAGGTTCTACATAGCACTTCAACACTTTGATCTCACTATGATCGACAATGTTCAAAGGCACACGAGAATAGAGCAACCACTGGCGAGACTTACAAATGTGCCCGCCGGCTTGTACATGTATTCATTGTACTGGATGAGCAGGCATATAAGGCGATAAATATAGCTATTCAAAATTGTCGCATTCCGCCAGGGAATGATTGTCCCGTTTAAGTGCAACCTGTAACCTAGAAAATAAACAGAGTTTGTAAATACCAGTGTACATAGACATGTATTGTCTGCGCATGCATGAGAATGTGCCTGTGTCTATCTCTCTACCTGCTTGCGTGCGCGCGCATGTGTGTATGCATGTATTATTCATGATGTTCTAAGCCCAACCTCTCGTTGTAGGGTCCTTCCCTCTCCCTCCATGAACCATGTATGTCACTGGTGTTCTTTCTATCAGGTAGTACAATTGAGATATAACATGTCGTAACGGTATGGAAGCTGCGGAGATGTGGTTGTACAGAAGAATGCTGGAAACACGATGGAAGGACAGACAGTGAATGAAGATATCTTGAAAGAAGTTAACTCACATAGATACACAGGTAGACTGATGCTGGACACATTGTATGAGATGATGAAGAAATACATTATAGGCGACATCAAAGCTGTGTGGCTGCCAGTCGTTTGTGTGTGGAGACTTCTGATATAAATGCAGACATGTAGAAGGTATATTGTGGAAGAATTCTAAGACAAGAGATCGGCAGTTGAACACATCGCTGCATATCAAGAAGCTCTACCAACTACCAATCAATTAGTTTCACATCGGAAACCCAATCACTACCAACTACCAATCAATTAGTTTCACATCGGAAACCCAATCACTACCAACTACCAATTAATTAGTTTCACATCGGAAACCCAATCACTACCAACTACCAATCAATTAGTTTCACATCGGAAACCCAATCACTACCAACTACCAATCAATTAGTTTCACATCGGAAACCCAATCACTACCAACTACCGATCAATTAGTTTCACATCGGAAGCCCAATCACTACCAACTACCAATCAGTTAGTTTCACATCGGAAACCCAATCACCACCAAGTACCAATCAATTAGTTTCACATCGGAAACCCAATCACTACCAACTACCAATCAATTAGTTTCACATCGGAAACCTAATCACTACCAACTACCAATCAATTAGTTTCACATCGGAAACCCAATCACTACCAACTACCAATCAATTAGTTTCACATCGGAAACCCAATCACTACCAACTAATTAGTTTCACATCGGAAACCCAATCACTACCAACTACCAATCAATTAGTTTCACATCGGAAACCCAATCACTACCAACTACCAATCAATTAGTTTCACATCGGAAACCCAATCACTACCAACTACCGATCAATTAGATTCACATCGGAAACCCAATCACTACCAACTACCAATCAATTAGTTTCACATCGGAAACCCAATCACCACCAAGTACCAATCAATTAGTTTCACATCGGAAACCCAATCACTACCAACTACCAATCAATTAGTTTCACATCGGAAACCCAATCACTACCAACTACCAATCAATTAGTTTCACATCAGAAACCCAATCACTACCAACTACCAATCAATTAGTTTCACATCAGAAACCCAATCACTACCAACTACCAATCAATTAGTTTCACATCAGAAACCCAATCACTACCAACTACCAATTAATTAGTTTCACATCGGAAACCCAATCACTACCAACTACCAATCAATAAGTTTCACATCGGAAACCCAATCTAGGCTGTGGCCTTGGGGCAATGCATGCATCTCACAATTCCTCTATATACAGAGACGAGGGTTCCAAATCAGCCGCAGAAGATTTGGCAGCAGACCGCCTAGCTTTGCTTCTTTGGTATGACCATCGCTCATTCAGAAAGCAATGACAAAACTACCGAACGGAAAAACTGCCAACTAAATCACAGTCAAAAATGATGGGGTTGATTGGGACGTCCTGTAAAAAACGTATAATTAACATTGTTAGGATACAAATAAACAGTGTAAAATTCATGACCTGGACACTTACTAAACAAGCTGAACAGCGCATACATACTTTTGAATATAAATGTTATAGACGGGTTCTAAGAATATCTTTGGTAAAGAAAATAACAAATACATCCATACTTCAAGAGATGATTATTGAAGAAAGTTGGCTATTAAAGACGATAAAACAAAGAACATTGAAATATTTTGGTCACTTGAAACGTCATGAAAATGTGGAGAGAACAATAATGGAGGGATATATGCCTGGGAAGAGAGGAAGAGGAAGGCCAAAGAGAAGATGGGTGCAGGATGTGGTGGAGGATCTCTAGATGGGTGTATCAGACGCGGGACATCTTGCTTGTGATCGAGCAGTATTCTAGAGAGTTGTTATGGCAGCGAGGTTCTGCAAAGGACATGCTACTGAATGAATGAATGAATAATACAAACTGACTACAGCATCATTTACCTTCTCGATCAACTGAATGACCTATTTCATGGCCAAGGGCGAACCCCGTTCCAGCGTAGTTCAAAACCCTTAAACAGAAGGAAGTATTTACAATGTGTTCGATCACAAGGAGAACATTTCATGTAACTGTGTATTCACAATGTCCTTATTCACGCCTACAGGACAATTATAGAAGCGTCGTCATAGTTACTGTTTTTAATTTGACTAATATTTAGAGTGACATACATTTGATCATTCTGACTCAGGTATAATTTAAATTTTATATTGTACTAGCTGACCCGGCCCGGCTTCGCCCAGGCCCTGGAGGGGATCTATCTATCTATCAGTCTGTCTGTCTGCTTGTTTGTCTGTCTGTCTGTCTGTCTGGCTGACCCGGCCCCGCTTCACCCAGTCCCTGGTGGGGAGCATCTCATTTAATTCATATAAGTAGTCATATAAGCTCTCCCGTTCCCGACTATCTGTCTGTCTGTCTATCTATCTGACCCGGCGTGGTTTCGCCCAGCTCCTGGCGCACAGTAACTTAAAAGAATGTCCTTCCACACACCATTCATTATTTTTAATGAAAACTGTTTTTAATCACCGACATGACAGTTGATAAGATCTTTAAGCAGAAAAAGATGGGTTACAATGTTATGCATTATGCATTATTTTTATGAAAACTTTGAAAATGCCTTAAAGATTATATCATTATTTATTATAACTTATATGCCTTAAAATAACTATAGACACAGAGTTTAACAATAGTGCAAGTAAGTCCAACAATATGACTATAAAGTATATAGAAATGTTATTAAAAGTTATGCCCCTTGAAATAACTTTTCTAGAGTGAAGTCCCCCTGCTATATAGAAATTATATAATGAAAAATGAAAAAGTAAATGTTATTAAATAAGTAGAAGATTTTACACTAAGAAACTATTATCGTCGGTTGCACAGGAATGAAAGGAAGACGTGTAGAAAATTTCATCTGAATCGGATGTACCGTTATCGAACGCATCCAATACATAGCTGACCACAAACACACAAAGACCCATACACTCTGTTTTATAGATATAGATTTTTTCATGCCATATAGTGTCTGTTATGAGTCGTGTCACATACTGCCTGTTGTCATGTCATATACTGTCTAGAGCAGTGTTTCCCAACCTTTTTTGTGTTATGCCCCACCTGAGCCTTTCTAAAATTCTTATCCCCCCCCCCCCCCCCTTAACATATACATAATTTTTAATATTCACATATTGAAATGTTCACTAAAGAAACTTGAATGATAGGTTTTATTTAGGAAGAAATCACTAGGAAATTATTGAGCAAACACAGTAAGTAAATTTTCAAAACAAAGAATGGAGATCTGAAATTCAAGTACAAAATAATTTTAATGAAAGATTTTTCTATATTATTTTATAATTAGTAATTATTTATTATTTAAATTTAGTGAGATCTTTGTGCTTGATGCTTGCTGCAAAGAGATTTTATGTCAGGCTCCAATTTAGTTAACTTCAGTCTCAAGTCTTTGTTATATCCAGCCGATTTTTAAATTTATGTGTATTTTTTTTTTATTTTTTGTTTGTTTTTTAAGCAGCAAATCATTTATGGCACTAAATCTGCATTCAGCTAAATATGAAGATGGACACGGTAACAATAGTTCTCTTGCACATTTAGTTGTATTTATATATTTGATTTCGGCTTCCTCACAAAACCACGCCATCGCTCCTTTTATATTAAATACAGTTTTAATTGGCTCATCATTTTGCATTTCTGCGAGTCCTTCTTGATAGTGCTTATTTGAAATATCAGACAAATCCACTAACATTGGCTGCATCATCCAATTTGGGAAATCAATTTGTTTCAAATTAGAAAATCTTTCTTTTAAATCAGCCGATAAAACTTTCAGATGATTGACAATAACATATATAGCGGTATCAGTCACTGTCTCTCAAAGTTGATTCATCCATTTGCACCAAGAATTTTCTTGTTTTCAGCTTTTTAACACGTTGTATTTCAATATCCTCACTCATTTCGTCTAGTCTTCTGCTAAGAGTATTGTTACTTAGTGGCATAGATTTAACGTCTTGGTCATCTTTTTCCAGAACCGTTTTAAGAAATGCTGATATTGATGGTTTGATTAAATTCTCCTCTATAGTATGACTTTTCCCAGATTTAGCGATGAGTAATGAAATTTGATAACTAGCCTCAAGAGTACGATTGATAGTTGCATTATGAGCAGTAAATAGAGACTTTAATGTTACTCTTGTTTTCAACATTTTTCTTTAAAGTTTGAAAGTAATTCAAATCTGAATTAATATGAGCATTATGTTTCGCTTTCAAATGTGCCTCAAGACGACCTCGTTTCATTGATTCGTTGGTCAAACATTGTTGGCATGAAAGACACAAAGGTGACCGTTCATCGTGGACAGCGGGTATGAAACCAAATTTTAAATATTCCTCCGAATATTGACGAATATTTTGTCTTGCTTACACCACTCATTTTACTATAGGCTGAAAGAAAGAAATATAAGATCAATTAAAAACTAAGAAACAAAAATAATATGAACTGGAGTAAACGTAGACTAAAATTCATTATTTTTAAATATGTATGGCACAGATCTTTTTTTCCTTATACAGTGAAAATAATTTCAGAAATTTAGAAAATATAAATGGAATCAGCATTGGAGGACGAAACATCAATAACATTAGATATGCAGATGATACATTATTGATTGCAGACAATGCGCAGGATCTGCAACAATTAGTAGATGTGGTTGTTGTACACAGTGAGCAACTGGGGTTAGAATTCAATAATTGTAAAAAGACACAGGTTATGGTAGTCATTATGGTTGCCACAATGTAATATACAAGTAAATGGGACTATTCTTCAACAAATGAATCGGAACAATTATCTCGGAACAGTCATAACATCTGATGGGAGATGCCTTGAAGAGATTGGAACAAGAATCGCCATGGCGAAAGTAGCCTTTAGCGAGATGAAAAATAGTTTGACCAATAAAAAGATGTCAATTGAAACGAGAAAAAGCCATCTATATATCACTTATAGTTGTACAATGTATATTTTTTTTTTAAACAACGAGACTTTTACAACAATTCAAGGGACGCTTATTTCAAATTAACGCCAACGGTGATTGCTGAGCGTTGCTGCGAAACACTGCAGAAACTGAGATCCCGGCACTAAGCATTTCGCGCCATTCAGATCAAATAGCGCAAAATGCTTAGTGCCGGCCGAGTATAACCAGTAGTTCAACTCTAACGTCTAACAATGAAATCACAGCTACTAACATAGCGTACAGAAGTTACTTATACTGGACGTTTACCCAGCTCGAGTAGCGACTGAGAGTCGCCATACGGTTAACTTAAACCCTGGACGAGTCCATTTTCGAACTGTCCCCCTTAACAATCGCATTGTTACCCCTGTGGGGCATGGGCCTCACGTTGGCAAACACTGGTCTAGAGAAACTTACACAAGAAAACATCTCTCTCGACTCATTGACATAGCACAGCCTTCTGAGTTCTACTGACCAAGAACCTCAACACGTCTTACCTTGATTACAGATGAAGAACTACTGGATGAGATGAATAACCAATACAGGATGAGATGATGAACTATACTGGATGAGATGAAGAACCAATACAGGATAAGACCAAGAACTACACTGGTTTAAATGAACTAATACAGAATGAGATGAAGAGCCAATGGTTCGATGAGATGAAGAACTATACTGGATGAGATGATAAACCAATTCTGGATGAGATGATAAAGCAATACTGGATGAGATGATAAACCAATACTGGATGAGATGGTAAACCAATACTGGATGAGATGATAAACCAATTCTGGATGAGATGATAAACCAATACCGGATGAGATGATAAACCAATACTGGATGAGATGAAGAACTATACTGGATGAGATGAAGAAATATATTGGATGAGATGAACCAAATGTGGATTAGATGAAGAGCTAATGTTGAATGAGATGAGGGAATAATGCTGGATGAGATGAAGAACTATACTGGATGAGATGAATTAATGATGGATGAGATAAAGAGCCAATGTTGGATGAGATGAAGAACTATACTGGATGAGATGATAAACCAATACAGGATGAGATGATAAACCAATGCTGGATGATATGATAAACCAATACTGGATGAGATGATAAACCAATACTGGATGAAATGATGACCCAATAATGGATGAGATGATAACCCAATACTGGATGAGATGATAAACCAATACTGGATGAGATGATAAACCAATACTGGATTAGATGAAGAACCAATACTGGATGAGATGATAAACCAATACTGGATGAGATGATAAAACAATACTGGATGAGATGAAGAACTATACTGGATGAGATGAAGAACTATATTGGATGAGATGCAAAACTATACTGGATGAGATGAAGAACTATATTGGATGAGATGAAAAACTATACTGGATGATATAAAGAACTATATTGGATGTGATGAAGAATGATACTGGATGAGATGAAGAACTATATTGGATGAGATGGATTAATGCTGGATGAGATGAAGAACCAATGCTGGATGAGATGATAAACCAATACTGGATTAGATGAAGAACCAATACTGGATGAGATGATAAACCAATACTGGATGAGATGATAAAACAATACTGGATGAGATGATAACCCAATACTGGATGAGATGATAACCCAATACGTGATGAGATGATAAACCAATACTGGATGAGATGATAAACCAATACTCGATGAGATGACACACCAATACTAGATGAGATGAAGAACAATATTGGATGAGATGAATCAATGCTGGATGAGATGATGAACCAATACTGGATGAGATAAAGAACTATACTGGATGAGATGAACCAAATGTGGATGAGATGAAGAGCCAATGTTGGATGAGATGAAGAACTATACTGGATGAGATAAAGAACTATATTGGATGAGATGAATCAATGCTGGATGAGACAAAGAACCAATGCTGGATGAGATGAAGAACCAATACTGGATGAGATGAGGAAATAATGCTGAATGAGATAAAGAACTGTACTGGATGAGATGATGAACAATTGCTGGATGAGATGAACCAATGCTGGATGAGATCGACCAATGCTGGATGAAATGAACCAATGCTGGATGAGATGGACCAATGCTGGATGAAATGAACCAATGCTGGATGAGATGGACCAATGCTGGATGAGATGGACCAATGCTGGATGAAATGAACCAATGCTGGATGAGATGGAACAATGCTGGATGAGATGAACCAATGCTGGATGAAATGAACCAATGCTGGATGAGATGGACCAATGCTGGATGAAATGAACCAATGATGGATGAGATGGAACAATGCTGGATGAGATGAACCAATGCTGGATGAAATGAACCAATGCTGGATGAGATGGACCAATGCTGGATGAAATGAACCAATGCTGGATGAGATGGACCAATGTTGGATGAAATGAACCAATGCTGGATGAGATGGACCAATGCTGGATGAAATGAACCAATGATGGATGAGATGGAACAATGCTGGATGAGATGAACCAATGCTGGATGAAATGAACCAATGCTGGATGAGATGGACCAATGTTGGATGAGATGAATCAATGCTGGATGAGATGGACCAATGTTTTATGAGATGACGAACCAATGCTGGGTGAGATGGACCAATGCTGGATGAAATGAACCAATGCTGGATGAGATGGACCAATGCTGGTGTCGTGAAATACTGAGAGTTAATGATTCCCAGAGGGACGACTGCATACACCGACTGCCCAGGTAGGAGAAGGGTTAACAAAGGAGAGACCAGGCGCATGTGTTTATAGGTCAAGACAGGAGAAGGGGCCGGCTAACCGCGCAGGTAAAAGGGTCGAGTGGAAAGATTCGTTTGGGACAAAGGCAGACAGCATTATTGGACAGCATATTGCGGTCTGGGTGAATGAATAACGGAAAAGTTCCAGTTCTGTAATTTTCCACTAAAAGGTGATAATGAAGTAGGGACTTGAGATGTCAAGCAAGGTCAAGGACTATGCGGCAGAGATGACCGATATAAAGAGGGTCAATTCTTTGTGTAAGTTTAGTGTGTGTTCCAAACTGACCTGAAGGAGATATGTTCTTGAGTGGGAATAGAAATACACGTCCCTAATGATGGAAAGAGGGGATAATAGTGTGTTATTCGCTAAGTGTTTTTTCAATTCCAAGAACATAGATGCCTAAATAAGGTATAAAGATATTAGGTATAGTTTAGCATAGGAATATAGATGTGTGTGAATAGCAATTACCATTTCTTTCTATTTATGGATAGTTTAGACTTTGGTGAATTCATATGTCTTATGCGGATGTACTTCGGAAGCCTTGTCATTATGGCTGGAGAAGGACACTTGCATAAGTAGTAGAAAGGGGCGGCTGCTTATCACTGGATTTGTTATACTTTTCCAGGTTCTACTCTCCTAGTGAAAGCAGAGACATGATGAAGAGTACTACATTAGACAACTAAAGTACATACGGAGAACCAAACAAACCTGAGAAAAAAGGTTAAGATGAAGAAAGAATAAAATAAAGAAAAAATACAGAACACTGTATGCTCAAACGAACATACCACTAAAACCCTTAAAAAGGAAAAGAGGTTAAACTGCGGCAGGCAGGGATATGTACAACTACATACGTATTGTACAAATAAAGGAAGAAAGAATAGACAATTAGAGACATTGATATTAATCTATAGACAATAGGAATAACTGTGACGAGGTGGTGGTTTTTTCGATGTTGGATATGCACCGTCATGAAACAGACTCGAGCGCAGTCATAAACTTACGGGACTTTTATTACGGTACAGTGACTCAGTGGTGAACAGTTTTTGTTTCATTCAATAACGGATTTACCATCAGATTCAAGCATACGGATAATCCCGGGTGAGCTCTGTCCTGTTTGATGTGATGTCCTGTGATCTTGAAGAATGACTGGGCGAGAAGCCACACCGCTGATAGACATGCAGAGTTCTTTCTAACACCAACCATAGAACACCCTATCAACTACACTTACAAAATCCATACATACACCAGACATAGTTTTATTAATAAATCTTCTGTTTATTGTTGAAAGAAACTGTTGTCGGAGTATGTGTTGAGAGAATAACAGAGAGAGAGTGAAACCATTAGATATATGGAAGGGAAGACAGAAGAGAGGAGTGTAGACTAAAGTCAGGCAATAATCCCAACAGATAATAAGTTTGAAGATGTACTTGTTGATTCCCACTCTCCTCTCGGGGAAGAACAGGACATAATTGGTGGAGCGAGCGGGGTAGGAAAAATACCCATATGACCTGGAGGCATAACAGGGCATATACATAGAGGGGTACCTGCATATTGGCACAGGCATAGCGGAGTACCTGCATGTTGGGACATACTGATTGGAATAAAAGAAAAAGAAGTATATATTGATGACTTTTAATGGAAGGACGTCCATTGGATATATGGTGCCATTACATTTATGGTAGAAACAGTTCATTAATGCTGGTGACTTTACAGTGAGAAAGTTCCAGACAGAGTGAATGTGGATAGGTGGTAAGACACATTACATACCTAGTCACACGGTCACACGTCTACATAAGTCTTTATCCTATATCTCCTCTTGCGGATGAGAGAGTGGTTGTGATGTACTGTGTGGGGTTGTAGATTAATAATATTTAAATGACATAGATAAATGATATAGGTTCTAGGTAGGAACATAATTGTATAGTGAGTACTCTTTACTGCCTTGAGGTGTCTTTACTCAACGTGCTGACTTACCTGCTTTAACTATGGCCACCCCCAAACTAACTACAGCAGAACTTAGGGCCAACGGAGAAGAAATTGGGCTGGCTGGTTCAGACTTAACTGATTACATCCAGGAAAGAGAGCGAGAGATTCGTCAAGCGGAACGAGAAGATCGCAAGACCGAGTGGGAAGTGAGAAGAATAGAGGTGGAGACCAAGCGACTAGAAATAGAGGTGGAGACCAAGCGACTAGAAATGGACCAGGAGACCAAGCGACTGGAAATGGAACAAGAGGCCAAGAAAATGGACCAGGAGACCAAGCGACTGGAAATGGAACAAGAGGCCAAGAAAATGGACCAGGAGACCAAGAAACTGGAAATGGAACAGACTGCCAGGAGACAAGAAATGGAACATGAATACCGCTTGAAAGAGTTAGAACTCAAGACACAAACTAAGGGTGAAATAGATGCAGCAGAAGGAAGTTCATCTTCACCTGGGGCAACATACATGAGTGGACAGGGTTACCATGCCATGAAGTTTCCCTTGGCGGTCTTTGATGAAAGTAAAGAGAAGGTATACCAGTTTTTGGATCGGTTCGAGGCTATGGCGGTCGCTATGGGACTGGATAGAACCAGATGGGCTCTTAAATTATCCCAGTCTTTACGTGGTTCAGGGTACGAGGTCTACACACGCCTACCACCAGGACAGGAAAATCAGTATGAGGAATTGAAAGCCGCTTTGATGAAACATTATGAAGTCACAGCCCAAACGTATAGGAAGAAGTTTAGATCGTCTAGACGAGAGCCGGGAGAACTATTCGCCGCCTACAGTCTAAGGCTGAAATCCTATCTCCAGAAATGGATGGACTTGGCAGAATTCAAGAGGGATTATGAGAGTCTCGAAGAGATGATGGTGGTCGACCAGATGCGAAAGCAAATGTCGAAACCTCTCAGAACCTTCTTGGGAGAACAAGGGGCGGAACGGAGTGATGTTGTGAATAAGCTGGCGGAACGGTTCGTAGAGGTACATGGAGAGGCGGCGGAACTAAGTACACAAACCAAAGGTCAGGAAAAACAAGACCGAAAGAAATCGACGAACGGAAAAGAAACCAAAGTGGAACCTTATAAAAAGACGTCAACGGAGAGTTCCGAGAAGGTGAAGGAAGGAACCAAGAACACCTTGAATTCTCCCGCAAAACGACCGTGGTCGGAGAAGTGGTGCTCGGTTTGCAAGGCGGCCTCTCACAACACAAAAGACTGCAGATCGAAACCGAAAAACCCTTACTTCGCGGCATGCCAAGTGAATCATAAGAAGGTGATCACAGACAAGGCTGAGGTCGGCGAAGGAGAAAGGAACAAAAAGAACACACGGAAACCTAGGAAGGGAACATGGTGCACACACTGCAGGTCGAAAGACCATACGACGGCAGAATGCCAAGGCAAGGCAAATGACGGTCCCTTCGAAACGCGCCTCGATGAACCCATCGAGGAATCCCAGGGAAAAGTCGAGGAGGGGGAAGACATTCCGGACCAAGGGAGACCCTCGGTAGTGGAATTGATTGAGGTGAATGGACAACCAGTCAAATGTTTATACGATACTGGACTGGATGGGGAAGCGGTGATTTCGGCGGATCTAGTATCCCCCGAACAACTCACAGGGGAGACCATGGAGATACAGCCTGCGACTAAGAGTGCTGTGGCCATGAAGTTACCCATTGCTCAAGTGGAGATTCGGTCAAGATACGTCACCGGCACAATCAAGGCCGCTGTATTGGTTGATCCCATATTTCCAGTCATCCTCGGATGCCGGTATGTCTTTCTGGGAATGCGAAAGGAACCAATTCACATGGGAGCTATGCAGACACGCTCTCAGAAGGAAACGGATCAGGCAGAGGCAAGGATTTCAAATCCAATGCCAGGGGAGTTACGAACGGCCCAGAGTGAGGATGATAACTTACGTCCTTGCTATAAGAAGTTGCAGAAGAGTGCTGTTCCACCCAAACGCGGACAGTACTACATGAAGAATCGGCTACTCTACCGGAGAGCCGGAAGGGGAGACAACTTACACGGTCAATTGGTAGTCCCGAAGGCTTACCGTTCACAAATTCTTCAGATGGGGCATACCATTTCGTTCAGTGGACACATGGGTATCGCCGCCACCATGCAACGGATTTCCTGTCATTATTATTGGCCAGGATTGACGGGAGATGTGAGTCGATATGTAAAGTCCTGCCCAGAGTGCCAGCGGGTGGCACCGAAACACTGGACAGCACCGGTGGTGTTGGGTGAGATGCCCATCATGAACTCTCCTTTCGAGAGGGTAGCCATCGATATCGTGGGTCCTCTTCCTAGGACCAAGAAGAGGAACATGTATATCCTCACCATGGTGGATTGCTGTTCAATGTGGAGTGAAGCCATACCATTGTCAACCATTGACTCGAAAAGAGTGGCTGATGCATTGATGGAGGCTTTTACCAGATTAGGTTTCCCTAATCAGATTCTGACGGATAATGGGTCACAGTTTTGTGGGAAACTAATGGAGGAGGTATTTGGGGTGTTTCACTCCAACCATATACATACCAGTCCTTACCACCCACAAGCTAATGGACAAGTAGAGCGT
This sequence comes from Cepaea hortensis, assembly GCA_963921405.1. NCBI lineage: Eukaryota > Metazoa > Mollusca > Gastropoda > Stylommatophora > Helicidae > Cepaea > Cepaea hortensis. The sequence continues at coordinate 24,193,907 of OY992891.1, forward strand.
TTCAACGGCACGTTGATGACAATGCTCAGGAAATTGGCCCAGGAAAAACCTGATAGGTGGGATGAATACATCCCGGCAGCCCTTTTTGCTTATAGGGAAGTGCCACATGGCTCAACAGGAGTACCGCCAGCAACTCTGCTGTTTGGTCGACCAATCAAGGGACCATTGGAAGCTTTATTGAGGAGTTGGACGGAGGAAGAAACTTCAGAAGAGGTGATTTCCTCGTACAAATACGTGGAGGAACTGAAGGAAAAACTTCACACGGGTTGGGCTCTGGCCACTCGAAACTTGAGAAAGGCCAGAAAGAGACATGCGGAGTACTATAACCGTAGGTCTAGAGACAGAGCTCTTGAAGTGGGAGACAAAGTTTTGTTGTTACTCCCAACTGGAAACAACAAACTGGAGATAGGCTGGCAAGGACCATTTCCCGTGGAAAGGATGGTATCCAGAACCAACTATCAAATACGGATCCGGGGAAAGTCGAAGATTTTTCATATTAATCTCTTGAGAAAATATGAAGAAAGAACCCGAAAAGGAGCAGCCCATCTCATGGCAATGGCGGTAGCAGTGGAGACTGAAACCGGACCAGATGAGGGGAGGGAGTATCCTCTAATAAACCAGGAAACTTATCGGGAAGTACAGGTGAACCCGGATCTGACTCTCCAAGAGAGGGAAAAGATTGGCCAGGTTCTCAAATCCCATAAGAAAATCCTGACGGATAAACCAGGACGGACGGAGCTGGTTGAGTTCGAGATGACCTTAACTACGCAGGATCCGGTTCGCCAAAAAATCTACCCAGTGCCCTTTGCTAAAGAGAAGGCTTTGGAGGAGGAGATACAGAAACTGTTGGAAGATGAGGTGATTGCACCATCCACATCCCCATATAATGCTGGAGTGGTGTTGTTACGCAAACCGAGTGGAGAACACCGGTTGTGTATTGACTATAGACTTTTGAATAGTCATACCCAGTTCCAAGTGGAACCGTTGCCTAATCCAACCCAGTTGTTCGCCAGGCTCCATAAGGCCAAGTACTTCTCTAAAGTAGATCTGAGTAGGGGTTATTATCAGATCCCGGTCAAACCAGAAGTTCGACATCTGCTGGCTTTCAGTACACCTACTGGACACTATGAGTTCAATGTCATGCCTTTTGGACTCAGTAATGCGCCTAGTGTGTTTACTCGCATGATGAGAGCGTTGTTGGATCCTCTACGTGACCCGGCCATTATCTCATTCATGGACGATATACTGATTGCCAGTGACAGATTAGATGACCATTTGGGATCCTTAGAGAGAGTTTTCGATAGGCTCCGGGAAGCCGGGCTTACTGCGCGACCAACCAAGTGCATGATTGGTTACCAAACTCTGGAATTTCTAGGTCATACCATCACTCCCGGGAAAATTGTCCCGGAGGCGAAGAACCTGGAAAAAGTCAGACGAGCTTCGAGGCCTAAAACCAAGAAAGATATAAGATCCTTCCTATCATTGTGTGGATTTTATCAAAAGTTCATTCCTCATTTTACCGAACTGGGAAATCCATTAACAGAGACCTTAAAAAAGGGACTTCCAGATACAGTTATATGGACGCCGGAATGTGAGGAGGCCTACAGTCAATTAAAGGAGGCGTTGGTGAACAAGCCAGTTTTACAACTCCCAGACCTCACAAAGCCATTTGTGCTAAGAACAGATGCAAGTGGGATCGGTATTGGAGCAGCCTTATTACAAGAAGGAATAGACGATGCTTCAGTTTTGAAACCTGTAGCTTATGCCAGTAAGAAACTCCTACCGGCAGAGAAAAATTATTCAACTGTTGAAAGAGAGTGCTTGTCACTCGTATGGGCTGTACAAAAATTTCAACCATACTTGTACGGAGTACAGTTCACGGTCCAGTCAGATCATCAACCCCTGATGTTCCTAGCTACATCACAGAAACTCAATGCCAGGTTGATGAGATGGTCACTGTTGCTGCAACAATACCACTTCACAGTGGAATACATCCCGGGAAAGGAGAATGTAGGAGCAGATTTCTTATCCAGACATCCAGCTCCGGAGGAAGAAGACTAGGGGTGTGGATCATGGGAATCAAACCTACAGTGAGAAAGATTCGACGCGGTCTAATCTCTTAAGAGGGGGCCTATGTCGTGAAATACTGAGAGTTAATGATTCCCAGAGGGACGACTGCATACACCGACTGCCCAGGTAGGAGAAGGGTTAACAAAGGAGAGACCAGGCGCATGTGTTTATAGGTCAAGACAGGAGAAGGGGCCGGCTAATCGCGCAGGTAAAAGGGTCGAGTGGAAAGATTCGTTTGGGACAAAGGCAGACAGCATTATTGGACAGCATATTGCGGTCTGGGTGAATGAATAACGGAAAAGTTCCAGTTCTGTAATTTTCCACTAAAAGGTGATAATGAAGTAGGGACTTGAGATGTCAAGCAAGGTCAAGGACTATGCGGCAGAGATGACCGATATAAAGAGGGTCAATTCTTTGTGTAAGTTTAGTGTGTGTTCCAAACTGACCTGAAGGAGATATGTTCTTGAGTGGGAATAGAAATACACGTCCCTAATGATGGAAAGAGGGGATAATAGTGTGTTATTCGCTAAGTGTTTTTTCAATTCCAAGAACATAGATGCCTAAATAAGGTATAAAGATATTAGGTATAGTTTAGCATAGGAATATAGATGTGTGTGAATAGCAATTACCATTTCTTTCTATTTATGGATAGTTTAGACTTTGGTGAATTCATATGTCTTATGCGGATGTACTTCGGAAGCCTTGTCATTATGGCTGGAGAAGGACACTTGCATAAGTAGTAGAAAGGGGCGGCTGCTTATCACTGGATTTGTTATACTTTTCCAGGTTCTACTCTCCTAGTGAAAGCAGAGACATGATGAAGAGTACTACATTAGACAACTAAAGTACATACGGAGAACCAAACAAACCTGAGAAAAAAGGTTAAGATGAAGAAAGAATAAAATAAAGAAAAAATACAGAACACTGTATGCTCAAACGAACATACCACTAAAACCCTTAAAAAGGAAAAGAGGTTAAACTGCGGCAGGCAGGGATATGTACAACTACATACGTATTGTACAAATAAAGGAAGAAAGAATAGACAATTAGAGACATTGATATTAATCTATAGACAATAGGAATAACTGTGACGAGGTGGTGGTTTTTTCGATGTTGGATATGCACCGTCATGAAACAGACTCGAGCGCAGTCATAAACTTACGGGACTTTTATTACGGTACAGTGACTCAGTGGTGAACAGTTTTTGTTTCATTCAATAACGGATTTACCATCAGATTCAAGCATACGGATAATCCCGGGTGAGCTCTGTCCTGTTTGATGTGATGTCCTGTGATCTTGAAGAATGACTGGGCGAGAAGCCACACCGCTGATAGACATGCAGAGTTCTTTCTAACACCAACCATAGAACACCCTATCAACTACACTTACAAAATCCATACATACACCAGACATAGTTTTATTAATAAATCTTCTGTTTATTGTTGAAAGAAACTGTTGTCGGAGTATGTGTTGAGAGAATAACAGAGAGAGAGTGAAACCACTAGATATATGGAAGGGAAGACAGAAGAGAGGAGTGTAGACTAAAGTCAGGCAATAATCCCAACAGATAATAAGTTTGAAGATGTACTTGTTGATTCCCACTCTCCTCTCGGGGAAGAACAGGACAGCTGGATGAAATGAACCAATGATGGATGAGACGGACCAATGTTGGATGAGATGGACCAATGTTGGATGAGATGAATCAATGCTGGATGAGATGGACCAATGCTGGATGAGATGAACCAATGATGGATGAAATGAACCAATGCTGGATGAGATGGACCAATGCTGGATGAAATGCCCCAATGATGGATGAGATGGACCAATTTTGGATGAGATGAACCAATGCTGGATGAGATGAACCAATGCTGGATGAGATGAACCAATGCTGGATGAGATGGACCAATGCTGGATGAGATGGATCAATGCTGGATGAAATGAACAAATGGTGGATGAGATGGACCAATGATGGATGAAATGAACCAATGCTGGATGAGATGGACCGATGATGGATGAAATGAACAAATGCTGGATGAGATGGACCAATGTTTTATGAGATGATGAACCAATGCTGGATGAGATGGACCAATGCTGGATGAAATGAACCAATGCTGGATGAGATAAAGAACCAATATTGGATAAGATGAAAAAGCAATGGTGGATGAGGTAAGGAACCAGTTCTGGATAAGATGAAAAAACAATGCTGGATGAGGCGAAGAACCAGTCCTTTATGAGATGAAGAACAAATGCTGGATGAGATAAAGAACCCATGCTGGTTGATCTAAAGAACACATCCGGAAATGTAGCTGTGTTTTTGCTGGTTTATGTTGACTACGTCATCCGTACAATGGTTGTTATGTGCCAGGCTAGGTGTTTTCCCCAAATTTAGGAATACAAGTGGCTTGCTCCTACAGTCACCACAGTCTACAGGCAGGATTGTTATTGCTGTAACCCCAGCTTCTGGCCGAGGATCAAACCCACATCCCACGTGATGAGAGGAAGACAAGATGTACAACCTGACACCTATTTTCATTCTACCACTAATATCATTCATTCATTCAGCAACATGTTTTTTTTTTGCAGAACTTCGCTCCCATAACAACCGTCCAGAAATCTTCTCTGTCATAGGCAAGATGTCCCGTGACCAATACACTAATCGGAAGACCATCCGCCACATCTTGCACCCATCTTCTCTTTGGTCTTCCTCTTCCTCTCTTCCCAGGCATATACCCCTCCATTATTGTTCTCTCCAAACTTTCATGACGTTTCAAGTGACCAAAATATTTCAACTTTCTTTGTTTTATCGTCTTCAGTATCCAACCTTCTTCAAATATTCAGTTCTTGTCGTATGGATTGCTATGAAGCTGAAGGGAGTATGTGTAACTGCTTAGAATGACCATTGAGCCTTTCCGTCTTATACAGGCTAAAGTCATAACCACTGAAACCGAACTTGCACAACACGACACGGAGATGGTTTTTTCACAGTCAACTTTACTACGACTCTACACTAGACATGTCGATAACACAACCAGTTGCTCCACAGAAAAATCACAAATATACCTAACAATGTCTAGAAATTCTATTCTATAAGAGCGGCGTTATGTTAGCCATGTTCCAGTAACAAGAACTATTATGTTAGCCATGTTCCAGTAACAAGAACTATGTCCGACATTGGCGTTCGCTCGAGTCTAACTCCTCTACGGTGACGTTTTGCGCTTGCACCAAAACGTCTTGCACACTTTTCAAGCTTTTGTAACCAATGCTGTGCAAAGTGTGTCTTACAATCCTCTCGCTTTTCACGTCTTGTTACAGGACTGTGCAAGTCTCTAAGTTACCTGTACGTAATAACCGATAGACTGATCCAGGTCTATGGCATTCATGCATTTGATATTCTTAGAACCCGTCGATAACATTTATAGTCAAAGGCATTTATGAGCTGTTCAGGTTGTTAAGTAGTTACTCAGTTATCACAGGCGTATGTTGCAATGAGAAAGATGCCTGCTCTTAAAAATCTACTTTTTGTAGTTATATCTTTCTCACTCCACAATGTATTCATTTTTTTTTTTAGTTTCTGATGAGCAATAGATATTCATCTTGTAATCTCTTTCATTGTGTCACCATTGTTGGTAATTAATGACCCAAGATATTCGATATATGCCACCACCTCCAATGTTTCCTCATTAACATATATTTCTTTCTCCATACTTGTTTTATCTGTATGCATTAGCTTTGTTTTTTGCTATGCTAAGATATAAGTAATAATATAATCATAATGGGTGATTTCAACGCAAAAATAGGAAAGCAAAGCGATGGATGCAGTGTAGGCACCATGGTTTGGGAGAGAGAAATGAAAGAGGATACTGTCATACTCTGACTACCTAATTTCCGAACGCCGCTCATGTCCGGAACAGCTCTGACTAGCTAGTTTTCCGAATGTCCGTCGTGCCTGGAACAGCTCTGTTCGGGCGCAACGACACGCACATGTCCGAATCGAAATCTCGCTGAGTGGATACCATCCGCAGACCGGTCTGGTTTGTGCGGGAAAGGCCCGTGGCGAACGAAATGCCCAATAAATCGAAGTGAGGAATTAAAGCAGTCATGAGCAGGACGCTACGATTCCCTCAGTGAGTCCAGTACCAGGGCGCTATGTGTCCGCTCTGCAACTATGGAAGTCACCCTGGATGGCGGAAAATGCTATGGACTGTCCCTGCCTTCCCTTGAGGGATGACCGTAAAGTCTACGACCGTTCCAACTTGACCAGCTGGGATACAGACGATACCACAAAAGTGAGAGTCTCCCAGGAGTGCTAACCTGGTCAAAAATTCACGCTGAAGTCGGATGAGTTGGCCCAAGGATGCATAACAACTCAACGCAATCACATCTGAAAAAACACTCCGGATGAACGCAAAGAAGAAGAAGAAGAAATTGTAAGAAGACACAGATTATGGTCGTCACTAGGAAGAACGAAATACCACAATGTAATATACAAGTAAATTGGAATATTCTTAAGCGAGTGAATAGGTATAATTATCTCGGAACAGTCATAACATCTGGTGGTACATGTCTTGAAGAGATTAGAACATGAATCTCTATGGCGAAGGTAGCCTTTTGCGAGATGGAAAACATATTTACCAATAAAAAAAAAAAATGTCATTTGCAACGAGAAAAAGAGTGTTGATTTGCTACACAGAACCTGTGCTTTTGTATGGATGTGAAGCGTGGACAATGAGCAAACAATCTGAAAAACATCTGATGGCTGTGAACATGTGGTTTCCGAGGAAAATGCAAAGAATACCATGGACAAACACATAAACCAATGACCAAGTCCTACAATAAACAAGTGAAAATCGTAAAGTAATTAGCAAATTAAACGTACGCAGACAAAATTTGTGGCCACGTTATGAGAAGAAAATTGGAGAACTTGGAGACAACTGGCATGATCAAGGGGAAGATACTACGGGGGAGGCATAGAAGTAAATACGTGGATGGCTTGACCACGTGTCATGGTCGAGACAGGAACACAGAGCTAATGCACGACTCTGTTGATCGAGTGAAATGGCGAGACATTACCGGCACGCTTACCGATATGGCACATGATGATGATGATGATTACGATGCTGCTGCTGCTGCTGCTGCTGCTGCTGATGATGATGATGATGATGATGATGATGATGATGATGATGATGATGATGATGATGTTACATAGAACTAATTTTAACACCCGGCTGCGAATCCTTGACAATTAGTAAACAGGCGAAAAAAAATCAGAAGCCTTGGAGCTATCTGGACACTTTGAGGCAGGCTAAGTCGCAAAGACAACTTATCACAAACATCAGAAAGAAGCAATCATAATTTTTTGGCCACATTATGAGAAGACAAAAATCGGAACATGATGTGACAACCGGAAACATTTGTAGAAAGAAAGATAGAAGAAGACAGCGAGAGAAAATTCTTGACAGTCGTGTGTCATGGTACGGGAAGAAGTCAATACATAAATTGATCCATGCCGTCGGAGATCGCAATTTGTGGGGAAACATGATTGCAAACATGATAATTGTATGTCTCCTCTATTCAACAATATAACGTACCACTGTTATAAACGGATATGTAGATACAAACGAAATTCACAGCTTACAGTGTCGCGCCACGCACTCAACTCTGTAGCAGGGCGACAGAACTAAGCACTACCAGTCCAACATGAGGGATATGCGACTGCAAATCGTAACCAGAAGCATAAACACTTGAGAAGCTTAGCAGTTGAAATGCCTATCCGCCATTTTGGGGAACGAAATCTATATACAGGGGGGGGGGGGCAAAATAATCTGACAAATTGGTAACTTCAATAAAACTAAATTAGAATAAATTAACAAAAAAGTACTTTTATTTATCAAATGTACACATGATGCCATACTGTTCTATGTTGTTTGAATAATGAAAAAAGTATTTTTATTTCCTAAATGTACATATGATGTCATTTTATTTCATTTTATTTTAAAAATTACATCAGTCAAATGTTCGCCATTATTGTCCACACACTGTTGAAGACGTTTGCGAAAGTTGTCCATAACTCGGCGGATAATTTCCATACAGTTACATGTGGACTGTGCAAGGGGCGTTCGTGTAACTCATGAGGATTGTTTTGGGACAAATAGCGGAAATTTTGCTTATTCACGCTTCCACACAAACGACAATGGGCCTCGTCACTGAAAATCACAATAGCAGTATGGGGAACATGTTGTTGAATTTCCACACACAAATCATTATTCGAACACCATAAAACAAAATGGCATCATGTGTACATTTGATAAATAAAAATACTGTTTTGTTCATTTACTCTAATTTACTTTTATTAAAGTTACAAATGTGTCAGATCATTTTGCCCCTCCCTATATATAAAAGAGAATGTTTGTGGCTTTGTGTCTTTGTTTGCGGGCGGGCGGGCGGACGGACGGACGGATCTCCGCCAGGAGTGAGCGAAGCCGGGCCGGGTCCTCTAGTATGGAATAAATCCCTGGGCAATGAAGTCGATCCTCTCGACATTTAATGTAATGTGTGTCTGCTGGGTTTCTACTGACTGCTGTTTCCATCGACGATGAACTATTTTCCGTGCAGGACTTTTGTGTTGGCATTCTGGTGGCGGCATTATGCAGTGTACCTGAGTGGGTTGTTCGTTTGATGAGACTCCTGTCTGTTACACTTTCTACGTTGGGCAGTGAGGGGTATTTCGTGTGATATTAACTTGCACAGGAACGGAGCATAATGGGGACGACCCGTTGCCGAGAGGTTCAAACCGCGACTACCTAACTAACCAACTAACTAACTAATTAACTAACTAACTAACTAACTAACTAACTAACTTACTAACTAACTAACTAACTAATTAACTAACTAACTAACTATTTAGATATAAGATAACAAACAGCTAAGCAAACCAAACCTACATTGGAGCATTGTCCATGAACCATGGCGGTTGTAGCACACGTGATGTAAATGCTAGGGATGTAGAATATGTGACGTGAGTGAGTGGGTGTAGAATGTGTTAGGTGAGTGAGAGGATGGTAAACATATTAGGTGGGTGAATGGTTGTAGAAAATCTCTTACTGACCTCGCCTTCCTCCTCCTCCTCCTTCTCCTCCTCCTCCTCCTCCTCGTCCTCCTGCTGCTGCTGCTCTGCTGCTCCTCCTCCTCCTCATTCTTCTTCTTCTTCTTCTTCTTCTTCTTCTTCTTCTTCTTCTTCTTCTTCTTCTTCTTCTTTCTTCTTCTTCTTCTTCTTCTTCTTCTTCTTCTTCTTCTTCTTCTTCTTCTTCTACTTCTTCTTCTTCTGCTGCGTTCGTCCGGAATGTTGTTTTAGACGTAATTGCTTTGTGTCTGTTTACAGCACAGCTGCAATATTTGCACCTTTCGGCCGACACATCCGACTTCTTCAGGCATTTGTTTACTGTTTAATTTTAATTGATTTTTTTTTATTTTTTTTTTTGGGGGGGGGGGGGGGGGGGAGGGCATACGGTTCTAGACCCTGGGGTCACAATGATCGCCTTTACTTCCAAGACATTATAGGACTCATTTGTGGCTGTGTCGACCTGGGAGCGAAGAACAATGTTGACACATCCGAATCCGCATAGCAGTGGATGGAATCCATGACAAAAAGTTCATCAGATGAGAGTCTAGCCTGCACTATACCACCGCGCGCCCATAAGACGAGTGTCTAGCCACCATGTTACAGTGTCTCCCAACAGACGAGTGTCTAGCTACTATGTTACAGTGTCTCCCAGCAGACCAGTGTCTAGCCACCATGTTACAGTGTCTCCCAGCAGACCAGTGTCTAGCCACCATGTTACAGTGTCTCCCAGCAGACCAGTGTCTAGCCACCATGTTACAGTGTCTCCCAGCAGACCAGTGTCTAGCCACCATGTTACAGTGTCTCCCAGCAGACGAGTGTCTAGCCACCATGTTACAGTGTCATTATCAACACTAAATTTATATCGGAAAGGATAATACTAGTACAGATCAAAGAAGGAAATAGAACAGCAATTTTTATACAAACATACGTCCCATGTAACGACACTTACAGCGACGAAGACAAAGACGAGTATTTTGATAAACTTGCAGACACGTTAAATAATGTCAGGGAGACAGATGAACTTATTGTGATGAGTGATTTTAACGGACGAATAGGCACACCACGAAGAACACCGTGGGATGAATGCATGGGGCCATTCATCGAAAAAAAAGACTGATTGTAACAGCAATGGTCAACGTCTACTCAACATGTGCTCCGAACATGGACTATTAATAGCAAATAATTATTTTAAACATCGTCGTAGCCACACCAAAACCTGGTATAAATGGAATGACATAGACCAAGCATCTCAAATTGACTTTATTCTAATTAGGAAATCAGACAGAGGACTACCATTAGATTCAAAAGCACTCCGAAATACAAATGTTGATACTGATCACAAAATACTCATAATAAAAAAAAAAGATTTCAACATACTGGAAAATAAGAAACAGAAAGGTAACAACACATGTCATCAATTATAGGAGGTTTGAGGAAAATACGGTTAAAGACGAATTCAATCAAGAAATCAAAAACTACATAAGAACATCCCTGATGACCACTCAAGCGTTGATAAGGAATGGACATGTTTCAAGGCTGCCATGCTCGACACACTGAAAAATAAATGTGGAACAAAGAAAATAGTGCAGGACAAAAGATTAAGAACAGCCTGGTGGAACAACGAAGTTAAAGATAGCATATTCAGAAAGAAGGTAGCGTTCAAAAAGTGGATCACAACCAAATCTGAACAAGACTATGTTACTTATAGAATCCTGGAGAATATACGGTGAAAAGATGGTGACCCTTAATAAAGACTACCCAAGAGAATTTATAAACGTGTCAACACAGTGAGAAACAGAGATGCATGCTACAACCCAACCATCATTATAAACAGCAAAAGAGGTATACCAATATTTAATCCACAACAAAGACTAGCAAGGTGGGCAGAATACTTTCAAGAGCAACTTAACCCCACACATAACATAGAAAACCTCACTTTTGTGCCTAAAAGTCATGGACAACAAGAACCAAATTTTATACCTGCAGAAGTCAAAGCAGTTATACAGAAAAGTCCTAAAAACAAATCACCAGGTCCTGATGGAATAACCACAGAAGCTATTCAGGCCTGTGGGGAAACAGTGGTAAAATGGCTAACAAGACTTTTTAATATAGCATGGTGTCGTGTCTTCCTTTAAAGTGTCGTCCCTGGAGTGAGGAGAGTCAACACTCACATTATAATTTTTCTTTCCTATCAATATCCTGGAGAATCCACCAGCTTCCGCCCAACACACTCCATCAGCCCGTGGACACCTTTTCCTATCACTCTCTCACTGTCGTACTATGCCCCCTCTCATACTTCCCAAACGCAACATACTCAACAACTCTTGCTTCTAAAAATTAATAAAGATTAATTTATTAAAAGAAAAGTGTAACGTATATGAGACGTGACTGTGAAGAAAATGTGTGTCGTGTATTCTGATGTAAATGTATAGGTCAGACCACAGAGTTCATGTTCAGAGTCCACTCATCATGGCAAGGATCACACGACATCACAAGACTCATCACAATGGACCTCACCGAAGTCGTATCCTTCTCTCCAGACATGTCCTCCTCCAGGAGCTCTGATGACCATGAGATCTGAATCCCATGTAAATATAATCCGTGAAAAATACTATTATTGTTCCTAACACAACGGATCCTAATAGTTTTAGAAAAACCAAGATCTCATAAGTCCGCACAGAGAAAAATAATGGAACGCTGTCTCATGAACATGACGTTTTCTTCTAGCGAAATGTTCAAATGTTCCCATGTAAATATAATCCGTGAAAAATACTATTATTGTTCCTAACACAACGGATCCTAATAGTTTTAGAAAAACCAAGATCTCATAAGTCCGCACAGTGAAAAATAATGGAACGCTGTCTCATGAACATGGCGTTTTCTTCTAGCGAAATGTTCTATATTTTCACTCTTAAACAGTCATTGTATCTAGACTAAAATGGCTTGCTTTATTTACTAGATATTGTCTGACAGTTCTGATTTCCTTGATACGTGGAACAACTACACTTAAATGTTATCTTTCCTCCAATGTGAACATCAGTCGCTACTGTTCTCGTCATACGTGGACTGCACATCCATTACTACTGGTGTTAAAGACTGGTATGAACTACAACTCATTTGGTACTTATCCTGTAGGATACTTCTACCATTCAGCTCCACTGAGCCATGGATATCAGCTTCTTCTAGCACCCGACCCATTTAGAAGGTAGCTGGCCAATCTTTCTGCATCATAATTTATCCGGGATCGGATTTTTCATTGGTTCCGGGTTCTTCATTCCAACCAGAGGAAACCTGTAAAATAGATCATACAACTGGTGATAGCCTCCCCATCACTGATCTCTATTAGATGATCGTGGCCATCGGCCTCGCTCAGAAAATTCAGTGGACCTAACTCGGTCAGGGACAGATGACTCAACCCATTGGTTATCATCAGGCCAAGACAAGAAAAAAAAATCAACAAACAGAATGCGGAACCCCGCCCACCAGGGACACCTACGGGAATATTCCAATTATCCCTCATTACTCAATTCTCAACTAGTAAAGCTTATCAACACTTCACTAATCTATTTTCAACTAACAGTGCTAATCATCACACTCTAGTTTTAACAAGACTACAGTCTATATTAATTAGAACTAATTATAATAGGTTCTACCTTAGGCAACACCGCAGTTAGATCAAATTACATCTACTCTTGCCATGACAGGCACGTGTAAAATTAAATTAACTCAATTCGCACACGGTAGACATTTTTCCAATCAGAACCGCAGTGCCGAAGCACGTCCGCCTCAATCAACGGATTTAGTTCAACTCCCCTCTCCAATCATGGTTTTTTGGCAACCTCCTAAAATTGGTCACGTGACGGTATTCTTCCTGTCCACACAGGTGTTATTTGGACATATCACCCATTGTCAAGAATCTATCCCCCCTGGCTTAGTCACTCTCAGAGTTGTCATCACTTGTTTTGACATCCCCAACAAGCTAGCGAGTTACTGTATGATCCCAACAACAGTTGTCAATAGCAATCTGCCAATCTGCGTGATGTCCGAAAACTATAAATGACAGACTGACTGTTTTCTTCCGAGCTGAGTACTTCCGCTTTCCATCCAACCTGTTTATGAACTGTCAAAGCGATGTATGGACTCATCTCACTCACTTCCCCTACACATCTGCAGCTGTTAACTTTGCCCGACCTGTGATGGTTGACATCCGATTGCAACCAGGATCCGACGGGTTCCATCTGTATTCGAATGTTGACAAACTGTCAAAGCGATGCAGCGACCCGTCTCACTCACCACCGAGTGTTCCCAATCCGTCGACCAGATGTAAACACGTGCAGTTTCATTTTCTGGATTTGTTGAAACAACCTTTGGCCTTGAACATGCCGCTAATTCAGAACGCCTTTTATTCTCATCACTGGTTAAATCACGTGGGTCTATTATGTGACATGGGCCCCCTCTTAAGAGAGTAGTCCATCTCACTCTTCTCCACCGTGAGTTTAATCCAGATGATTCATTCTTCTTCTTCAGGAGCTAGGTATCTTGATAAGAAATCCACTCCAACATTTTCCTTCCCAGGAATGTACTCCACTGTGAAATTATAAGGTTGAAGTAACAACGACCACCGCATCAAACGGGCGTTGAGCTTCTGAGAAGTAGCCAGGAACATCAGGGGCTGATGATCCGACTGGACTCGAAACTTAACTCCATACAAATATGGCTGGAATTTTTGTACTGCCCATACGAGGGACAAGCACTCTCTCTCGACGGTTGAATAATTCTCTCCGCCTGGAGTAGTTTCTTACTTGCGTATGCTACAGGTTTCAAAACCGAAGCATCGTCTTTTCCTTCCTGTAACAGAGCTGCCCCAATCCCAATCGCACTCGCATCCGTTCTCAACACAAATGGTTTGGAAAGGTCAGGGAGCTGTAATACAGGTTTGCTGACCAAGGCCTCCTTTAACTGACTATAGGCATTCTCACATTCTGGTGTCCAAATGATTTGGTCCGGGAATCCCCTTTTCAAGGTTTCCGTCAATGGAGCTCCCCGTTCAGTGAAATGTTGGATAAATTTGTGGTAGAACCCACACAACGAGAGAAAAGATCGCACATCCTTCTTCGTTTTTGGCCTTGGTGCATTTCTGATTTTCTCCAGGTTCTTCTCTTCTGGGACAATGTGTCCTGGAGTGATGGTGTGACCTAGAAATTCCAGAGTTTGGTAACCAATCATGCACTTGGTTGGACGAGCAGTAAGCCCTGCTTCCTTGAGCCTATTAAACACTCTCACCAAGGATTGTAAGTGGTCATCCAAGCTGTCACTGGAAATCAGAATATCATCCATGAATGAGATGATAGCCGGATCCTGTAAAGGATCAAGTAAAGTCCTCATCGTGCTTGTAAACACACTGGGTGCATTGCTGAGTCCAAAGGGCATGACCTTGAATTCGTAGTGTCCACTGGGTGTACTGAAAGCCAACAGTGGTCGAATCTCCGGTTTGACTGGTATCTGATAGTAACCCCGACTCAGATCCACCTTTGAAAAGTACCGAGCCTTATGGAGCCTAGCGAATAACTGGGTTGGATTCGGCAAAGGTTCCACCTGAAACTGTGTATGACTGTTCAGAAGTCGGTAATCTATACACAACCGGTGTTCTCCACTTGGTTTGCGTAACAAAACTACCTCTGCATTGTATGGGGATGTGGATGGTGCAATCACTTCATCCTCCAGCAGTTTCTGTATTTCCTCCTCCAGGGCATTTTCTTTAGAGAATGGCACTGGGTAAACCTTTTGACGAACAGGCTCCTGTGTGGTCAAAGTCATCTCGAACTCCACCAACCTCGTTCGTCCTGGTTTATCAGTCAGTATCTTCTTATGAGACTTGAGAACCTGGGTTATCCTTTCCCTCTCCTGGGAGGTCAGATCAGGGTTCACTTGCATATCCCTATAGGTTTCCTGGTGTACCAAGGGATATTCCCTGCCCTCGTTGGTTCCCACTTCCGTCTCCACTGCAACTGCCATTGCCATGAGGTGCGCTGCCTTGTCTCCGGGTCTCTCTTCGTATTTCCGCAAGAGATTGATATGGAAAATCTTCGACTTTCCCCGGCTCCGGATCTGATAGTTAGTTCTGGATATCACCCTTTCCACGGGAAATGGTCCTTGCCAACCTATCTCCAGTTTGTTGTTTCCCGTAGGGAGTAGCAACAAAACTTTATCTCCCACCTCTAGAGATCTTTCTTTAGACCTACGATTGTAGTAAGCCGCATGTCTTTTCCTGGCCTTTTTCAAGTTTTGATTCGCCAGAGTCCATCCCTTGTGGAGTCTTTCTTTCAGTTCCTCCACGTATTTATAGGATGAGATCACTTCTTCTGACGTCCACTCTTCAGTCCAACTCCTCAACATGGCTTCCAACAGTCCTTTGATTGGACGACCAAACAGCAACGTAGCGGGTTATAGTCCTGTTGAGCCATGAGGAACTTCCCGATAGGCAAAGAGTGCTGCTGGGATATATTCATCCCACCTATCAGATTTTTCCCGCGCTAGTTTCCTGAGCACTGTCATCAACGTGCCGTTGAAACGCTCTACTTGTCCATTGGCTCGAGGGTGGTAAGGGCTGGTATGGATATGGTTAGAGTGGAACACCCTAAATACCTCCTCCATAAGTTTTCCACAAAACTGGGACCCATTGTCCGTCAGAATTTGATCAGGGAAGCCTAATCTGGTAAAGGCCTCCATCAGTGCGTCCGCCACTCGTTTCGAGTCAATCTTGGTCAACGGTATGGCTTCACCCGACATTGTACAGCAATCCACCATTGTGAGTATATACATGTTCCTCTTCCTAGTCCTGGGAAGTGAACCCACGATATCGATGGCTACCCTCTCGAAAGGAGAGTTCATGATGGGCATCTCACCCAACACCACCGGTGCTGTCCAGTGTTTCGGTGCCACCCTCTGGCACTCAGGGCATGACTTCACATACCGACGCACATCATCTGTCATTCCCGGCCAATAGTAGTGGCAGGAAATTCGCTGCATGGTGGCGGCAATACTCATGTGTCCACTAAAGGAGATGGTATGCCCCATATGAAGAATCTGGGACCGGTGAGCTTTCGGGACGACCAACTGACCGTATAGATTGTCTCCCCTTCCTGCTCTCCTGTAAAGTATCCTATTCTTCATGTAGTACTGCCCCCGTCCTAGTGGATCAGCACTTTTCTGCAGCTTTCTGTAGCAAGGACGTAAAGTATCATCCTCACTCTGGGCAGTTCGTAGCTCCCCCGGCAATGGGTTAGTCACAATTGCTTCTGCCTCTTCCGTTCTCGTCTGAGAGCGAGTCTGTATTGCTCCCATATGGATTGGCTCCCTGGGCATTCCCAGAAAGACATACCGGAAACCTAGGGTTACTGGAAAAATGGGATCGGTCAATACAGCGGCCTTGATGGTGCCGATGACATACCTTGACCGAATCTCCACATTAGCAATGGGCAACTTCATGGCCACAACACTCTTCTGTGCAGGCTGTATCTCCATGGTCTCACCTGTGAATTGTTCTGGATGTACCAGATCCGCAGAAATCACGGCCTCCCCGTCCAGTCCTGTGTCGTACAAACACTCCACTTGACGACCGTTAACCTCTACCAATTCCACTACAGGTGGTTTTTCCTGGTCTGGAGTCTCTTCCTCGGCCTCGACCTGTTCGGTGGGCTCCACCTTAGGTTTCCCGGGGCACACGACGAATTGAGTGTCTTCTGACTTTTCCCTGCAGTCAATAGCATTGTGCGTATTCGACTTGCATTGGTTGCACCATTTCCCTGTCCTAGATTTTCTATTGCCGGACTTGAGTGAGCTCTCCTGGTGGCGAACTTCCTTGTTGACCTTGGCATTTTCCGTGACAACCTCCTTGGAAGTCACTTGACATGCTGCGATGTGAGGGTTCTTAGCCTTCGATTTGCAGTCCCTCGTATTGTGAGAGGGTGACTTACAAATTGAACACCACTTCTCCGACCACGGTCGTTTTGGTGTAGAGCTTGAAGTGCTCTTGCTTCCCTCCTTCTTCTTCTCTGAACTATCCTCTGATTTTTGCACATAAGGTTCCCACTTTTTAGTTCCTGAGTTTTTGGCTTTCTTCTTATCATGTTTCTCCTGACTTTTGGTGTTAGTGGAAAGGTTTTCCCCTGCCTCCCCATGTACCTCGACGAACCGTTCTGCTAATTTTGTCACGAGGTAAATACGTTCCGCTCCTTGTTCTCCCAGGAACGTCCTGAGAGGTTTAGACATTTGCTTCTTCAGCTGGTCGACCACCATGAGCTCTTCCAGACTCTCATAGTCATGTGCGAACCCAGCCAAATCCATCCACTTATGGAGATAGGATTTTAGACGCAAACTGTAGGCGGCAAACAACTCCCCCGGTTCTCGTTTCGCTGCTCGAAATTTTTTCCGGTAGGTATGTGACGTAACCTCGAATCGTTTCAGCAGAGCCGTCTTTAATTCGTCGTAATTGTTCTCATGTCCTGGTGGCAGGCGAGAATAAACCTCGTAGCCGGTCCCGCGTAATCCCTGGGATAGCTTGAGATTCCATTTGTTACGCTCCAGACCCATAGCAATAGACATTGCCTCGAAGCGTTGAAGGTACTGGTCAATCTTCTCTTTGTCCTCCTCGTAGACCGCTAAAGGAAACTTCATAGCATGGTACCCATGTCCACCTACTGGTGTTGAGCCTGGGATGGAGGAACCTTCAACTGCTCCCTCAGTTTCTCCATTAGATTGACTCTTCAACTCGAGCTCCCTCATCCGGTACTCGTGCTCCCTTTTCTGAGCTTCTTGTTCAGCTTCCAGTTTCCTAGCTGCTTGCTCAGCTTCAAATTTCTTAGCTGCTTGCTCAGCTTCCAATTTCCTCGCAGCTTGTTCTGTTTCCCATTTCCTAGCAGCCTGCTCTGCCTCCAATTTCCTAGCTTCTTGTTCCAACTCCATCCTTCTCAATTCCAACTCGGCCTTTCGATCTTCCCTTTCTGCTTGACGATACTCTCTCTCCACTTCCTGTATGTAATCCGTTAGGGCAGAACCCGACAATCTTCCCCCTTTGCCTTTAATTCTGCTGTGGTTAGTTTCGGATTGGCCATTTCAGAGAGGTAAGCTAGCAGGTTGAGTACAATATAACTGAAAACTAATATACAGATATATGACCAAGTACTATTAATCTAGATATTACCACACACAGCACATTCACTCAGTGACAAGAATAGAATCAGGACCACAGACCTATGCAGACGTGTGAAGTGTGAACAGGTAAGATATTTGTCCTAACCCCTATCCACATTCACTCTAGCTGGATTCTCCAATATGATATCTCCGTTTTATAACTAAGGATCCCGTGTCAAAAGACCCCGTTGTCAGAAGATCCCACTGTCAAAGGATCCCAATTGCAGGAGATCTCGCTGTCAAAGGATCCCGTTTACGAGAGATCCCGCTGTCCAAGGATTCCGTTTACGAGAGATCCCGCTGTCCAAAGATCCCGTTATCGAGCCCCCAATAATGTCGTGTCTTCCTTTAAAGTGTAGTCTCTGGAGTGAGGAGAGTCAACACCCACATTATAATTTTTCTTTCCTATCAATATCCTGGAGAATCCACCAGCTTCCGTCCAACACACTCCATCAGCCCGTGGACACCTTTTCCTATCACTCTCTCACTGTCGTACTATGCCCCCTCTCATACTTCCCCATCGCAACATACTCAACAACTCTTGCTTCTAAAAATTAATAAAGATTAATTTATTAAAAGGAAAGTGTAACGTATATGAGACGTGTCTGTGAAGAAAATGTGTGTCGTGTATGCTGATGTAAATGTATAGGTCAGACCACAGAGTTCATGTTCAGAGTCCACTCATCATGGCAAGGATCACACGACATCACAAGACTCATCACAATGGACCTCACCGAAGTCGTATCCTTCTCTCCAGACATGTCCTCCTCCAGGAGCTCTGATGACCATCAGATCTGAATCCCATGTAAATATAATCCGTGAAAAATACTATTATTGTTCCTAACACAACGGATCCTAATAGTTTTAGAAAAACCAAGATCTCATAAGTCCGCACAGTGAAAAATAATGGAACGCTGTCTCATGAACATGGCGTTTTCTTCTAGCGAAATGTTCTATATTTTCACTCTTAAACAGTCATTGTATCTAGACTAAAATGGCTTGCTTTATTTACTAGATATTGTCTGACAGTTCTGATTTCCTTGATACGTGGAACAACTACACTTAAATGTTATCTTTCCTCCAATGTGAACATCAGTCGCTACTGTTCTCGTCATACGTAGACTGCAGATCCATCACTACTGGTGTTAAAGACTGGTATGACCTACAACTCATTTGGTACTTATCCTGTAGGATACTTCTACCATTCAGCTCCACTGAGCCATGGGTATCAGCTTCTTCTAGCACCGACCCATTTAGAAGGTAGCTGGCCAATCTTTCTGCATCATAATTTATCCGGAATCGGATTTTTCATTGGTTCCGGGTTCTTCATTCCAACCAGAGGAAACCTGTAAAATAGATCATACAACTGGTGATAGCCTCCCCATCACTGATCTCTATTAGATGATCGTGGCCATCGGCCTCGCTCAGAAAATACAGTGGACCTAACTCGGTCAGGGACAGATGACTCAACCCATTGGTTATCATCAGGCCAAGACAAGAAAAAAATAAATCAACAAACAGAATGCGGAACCCCGCCCACCAGGGACACCTACGGGAATATCCCAATTATCCCTCATTACTCAATTCTCAACTAGTAAAGCTTATCAACACTTCACTAATCTATTTTCAACTAACAGTGCTAATCATCACACTCTAGTTTTAACAAGACTACAGTCTATATTAATTAGAACTAATTATAATAGGTTCTACCTTAGGCAACACCGCAGTTAGATCAAATTACATCTACTCTTGCCATGACAGGCACGTGTAAAATTAAATTAACTCAATTCGCACACGGTAGACATTTTTCCAATCAGAACCGCAGTGCCGAAGCACGTCCGCCTCAATCAACGGTTTTAGTTCAACTCCCCTCTCCAATCATGGTTTTTGGCAACCTCCTAAAATTGGTCACGTGACGGTATTCTTCCTGTCCACACAGGTGTTATTTGGACATATCACCCATTGTCAAGAATCTATCCTCCCTGGCTTAGTCACTGTCAGAGTTGTCATCACTTGTTTTGACATCCCCAACAAGCTAGCGAGTTACTGTATGATACCAACAACAGTTGTCAATAGCAATCTGCCAATCTGCGTGATGTCCGGAAACTATAAATGACAGACTGACTGTTTTCTTCCGAGCTGGGTACTTCCGCTTTCCATCCAACCTGTTTATGAACTGTCAAAGCGATGTATGGACTCATCTCACTCACTTCCCCTACACATCTGCAGCTGTTAACTTTGCCCGACCTGTGATGGGTGACATCCGATTGCAACCAGGATCCCACGGGTTCCATCTGTATTCGAATGTTGACAAACTGTCAAAGCGATGCAGGGACCCGTCTCACTCACCACCGAGTGTTCCCAATCCGTTGACCAGATGTAAACACGTGCAGTTTCATTTTCTGGATTTGTTGAAACAACCTTTGACCTTGAACATGCCGCTAATTCAGAACGCCTTTTATTCTCATCACTGGTTAAATCACGTGGGTCTATTATGTGACACAGGCCCCCTCTTAAGAGAGTAGTCCATCTCACTCTTCTCCACCGTGAGTTTAATCCAGATGATTCATTCTTCTTCTTCAGGAGCTATGTGTCTTGATAAGAAATCGACTCCAACATTTTCCTTCCCAGGAATGTACTCCACTGTGAAATTATAAGGTTGAAGTAACAACGACCACCGCATCAAACGGGCGTTGAGCTTCTGAGAAGTAGCCAGGAACATCAGGGGCTGATGATCCGACTGGACTCGAAACTTAACTCCATACAAATCTGGCTGGAATTTTTGCACTGCCCATACGAGGGACAAGCACTCTCTCTCTCTCGACGGTTGAATAATTCTCTCCGCCTGGAGTAGTTTCTTACTTGCGTATGCTACAGGTTTCAAAACCGAAGCATCGTCTTTTCCTTCCTGTAACAGAACTGCCCCAATCCCAATCGCACTCGCATCCGTTCTCAACACAAATGGTTTGGAAAGGTCAGGGAGCTGTAATACAGGTTTGCTGACCAAGGCCTCCTTTAACTGACTATAGGCATTCTCACATTCTGGTGTCCAAATGATTTGGTCCGGGAATCCCCTTTTCAATGTTTCCGTCAATGGAGCTCCCCGTTCAGTGAAATGTGGGATAAATTTGTGGTAGAACCCACACAACGAGAGAAAAGATCGCACATCCTTCTTCGTTTTTGGCCTTGGTGCATTTCTGATTTTCTCCAGGTTCTTCTCTTCTGGGACAATGTGTCCTGGAGTGATGGTGTGACCTAGAAATTCCAGAGTTTGGTAACCAATCATGCACTTGGTTGGACGAGCAGTAAGCCCTGCTTCCTTGAGCCTATTAAACACTCTCTCCAAGGATTGTAAGTGGTCATCCAAGCTGTCACTGGAAATCAGAATATCATCCATGAATGAGATGATAGCCGGATCCTGTAAAGGATCAAGTAAAGTCCTCATCATGCGTGTAAACACACTGGGTGCATTGCTGAGTCCAATGGGCATGACCTTGAATTCGTAGTGTCTACTGGGTGTACTGAAAGCCAACAGTGGTCGAATCTCCGGTTTGACTGGTATCTGATAGTAACCCCGACTCAGATCCACCTTTGAAAAGTACCGAGCCTTATGGAGCCTAGCGAATAACTGGGTTGGATTCGGCAAAGGTTCCACCTGAAACTGTGTATGACTGTTCAAAAGTCGGTAATCTATACACAACCGGTGTTCTCCACTTGGTTTGCGTAACAAAACTACCCCTGCATTGTATGGGGATGTGGATGGTGCAATCACGTCATCCTCCAGCAGTTTCTGTATTTCCTCC
This sequence comes from Cepaea hortensis, assembly GCA_963921405.1. Taxonomy (NCBI): domain Eukaryota; kingdom Metazoa; phylum Mollusca; class Gastropoda; order Stylommatophora; family Helicidae; genus Cepaea; species Cepaea hortensis. The sequence goes on from OY992891.1 coordinate 24,216,092, forward strand.
TCCAGGGCCTTTTCTTTAGAGAATGGCACTGGGTAAACCTTTTGACGAACAGGCTCCTGTGTGGTCAAAGTCATCTCGAACTCCACCAACCTCGTTCGTCCTGGTTTATCAGTCAGTATCTCCTTATGAGACTTGAGAACCTGGGTTATCCTTTCCCTCTCCTGGGAGGTCAGATCAGGGTTCACTTGCACATCCCTATAGGTTGCCTGGTGTACCAAGAGATATTCCCTGCCCTCGTTGGTTCCCACTTCCGTCTCCACTGCAACTGCCATTGCCATGAGGTGCGCTGCCTTGTCTCCGGGTCTCTCTTCGTATTTCCGCAAGAGATTGATATGGAAAATCTTCGACTTCCCCGGATCCGGATCTGATAGTTGGTTCTGGATATCACCCTTTCCACGGAAAATGGTCCTTGCCAACCTATCTCCAGTTTGTTGTTTCCCGTAGGGAGTAGCAACAAAACTTTATCTCCCACCTCTAGAGATCTTTCTTTAGACCTACGGTTGTAGTAAGCCGCATGTCTTTCTCTGGCCTTTTTCAAGTTTTGATTCGCCAGAGTCCATCCCTTGTGGAGTTTTTCTTTCAGTTCCTCCACGTATTTATAGGATGAGATCACTTCTTCTGACGTCCCCTCTTCAGTCCAACTCCTCAACATGGCTTCCAACGGTCCTTTGATTGGACGACCAAACAGCAACGTAGCGGGTTATAGTCCTGTTGAGCCATGAGGAACTTCCCGATAGGCAAAGAGTGCTGCTGGGATATATTCATCCCACCTATCAGGTTTTTCCTGCGCTAGTTTCCTGAGCACTGTCATCAACGTGCCGTTGAAACGCTCTACTTGTCCATTGGCTTGACGGTGGTAAGGGCTGGTATGGATATGGTTAGAGTGGAACACCCTAAATACCTCCTCCATAAGTTTTCCACAAAACTGGGACCCATTGTCCGTCAGAATTTGATCAGGGAAGCCTAATCTGGTAAAGGCCTCCATCAGTGCGTCCGCCACTCGTTTCGAGTCAATCGTGGTCAACGGTATGGCTTCACCCCACATTGTACAGCAATCCACCATTGTGAGTATATACATGTTCCTCTTCCTAGTCCTGGGAAGTGAACCCACGATATCGATGGCTACCCTCTCGAAAGGAGAGTTCATGATGGGCATCTCACCCAACACCACCGGTGCTGTCCAGTGTTTCGGTGCCACCCTCTGGCACTCAGGGCATGACTTCACATACCGACGCACATCATCTGTCATTCCCGGCCAATAGTAGTGGCAGGAAATTCGCTACATGGTGGCGGCAATACTCATGTGTCCACTAAAGGAGATGATATGTCCCATATGAAGAATTTGGGACCGGTGAGCTTTCGGGACGACCAACTGACCGTATAGATTGTCTCCCCTTCCTGCTCTCCTGTAGAGTATCCTATTCTTCATGTAGTACTGCCCCCGTCCTGGTGGATCAGCACTTTTCTGCAGCTTTCTGTAGCAAGGACGTAAAGTATCATCCTCACTCTGGGCAGTTCGTAGCTCCCCCGGCAATGGGTTAGTCACAATTGCTTCTGCCTCTTCCGTTCTCGTCTGAGAGCGAGTCTGTATTGCTCCCATATGGATTGGCTTCCTGGGCTTTCCCAGAAAGACATACCGGAAACCTAGGATTACTGGAAAAATGGGATCGGTCAATACAGTGGCCTTGATGGTGCCGATGACATACCTTGACCGAATCTCCACATTAGCAATGGGCAACTTCATGGCCACAGCACTCTTCTGTGCAGGCTGTATCTCCATGGTCTCACCTGTGAATTGTTCTGGATGTACCAGATCCGCAGAAATCACGGCCTCCCCGTCCAGTCCTGTGTCGTACAGACACTCCACTTGACGACCGTTAACCTCTACCAATTCCACTACAGGTGGTTTTTCCTGGTCTGGAGTCTCTTCCTCGGCCTCGACCTGTTCGGTGGGCTCCACCTTAGGTTTCCCGGGGCACACGACGAATTGAGTGTCTCCTGACTTTTCCCTGCAGTCAATAGCATTGTGCGTATTCGACATGCATTGGTTGCACCATTTCCCTGTCCTAGATTTTCTATTGCCGGACTTGAGTGAGCTCTCCTGGTGGCGAGCTTCCTTGTTGACCTTGGCATTTTCCGTGACAACCTCCTTGGAAGTCACTTGACATGCTGCGAAGTGAGGGTTCTTAGCCTTCGATTTGCAGTCCCTCGTATTGTGAGAGGGTGACTTACAAATTGAACACCACTTCTCCGACCACGGTCGTTTTGGTGTAGAGCTTGAAGTGCTCTTGCTTCCCTCCTTCTTCTTCTCTGAACTATCCTCTGATTTTTGCACATAAGGTTCCCACTTTTTAGTTCCTGAGTTTTTGGCTTTCTTCTTATCATGTTTCTCCTGACTCATGAACATGGCGTTTTCTTCTAGCGAAATGTTCTATATTTTCACTCTTAAACAGTCATTGTATCTAGACTAAAATGGCTTGCTTTATTTACTAGATATTGTCTGACAGTTCTGATTTCCTTGATACGTGGAACAACTACACTTAAATGTTATCTTTCCTCCAATGTGAACATCAGTCGCTACTGTTCTCGTCATACGTAGACTGCAGATCCATCACTACTGGTGTTAAAGACTGGTATGACCGACAACTCATTTGGTACTTATCCTGTAGGATACTTCTACCATTCAGCTCCACTGAGCCATGGGTATCAGCTTCTTCTAGCACCGACCCATTTAGAAGGTAGCTGGCCAATCTTTCTGCATCATAATTTATCCGGGATCGGATTTTTCATTAGTTCCGGGTTCTTCATTCCAACCAGAGGAAACCTGTAAAATAGATCATACAACTGGTGATAGCCTCCCCATCACTGATCTCTATTAGATGATCGTGGCCATCGGCCTCGCTCAGAAAATACAGTGGACCTAACTCGGTCAGGGACAGATGACTCAACCCATTGGTTATCATCAGGCCAAGACAAGAAAAAAAAATCAACAAACAGAATGCGGAACCCCGCCCACCAGGGACACCTACGGAATATCCCAATTATCCCTCATTACTCAATTCTCAACTAGTAAAGCTTATCAACACTTCACTAATCTATTTTCAACTAACAGTGCTAATCATCACACTCTAGTTTTAACAAGACTACAGTCTATATTAATTAGAACTAATTATAATAGGTTCTACCTTAGGCAACACCGCAGTTAGATCAAATTACATCTACTCTTGCCATGACAGGCACGTGTAAAATTAAATTAACTCAATTCGCACACGGTAGACATTTTTCCAATCAGAACCGCAGTGCCGAAGCCCGTCCGCCTCAATCAACGGTTTTAGTTCAACTCCCCTCTCCAATCATGGTTTTTGGCAACCTCCTAAAATTGGTCACGTGACGGTATTCTTCCTGTCCACACAGGTGTTATTTGGACATATCACCCATTGTCAAGAATCTATCCTCCCTGGCTTAGTCACTGTCAGAGTTGTCATCACTTGTTTTGACATCCCCAACATGCTAGCGAGTTACTGTATGATACCAACAACAGTTGTCAATAGCAATCTGCCAATCTGCGTGATGTCCGGAAACTATAAATGACAGACTGACTGTTTTCTTCCGAGCTGGGTACTTCCGCTTTCCATCCAACCTGTTTATGAACTGTCAAAGCGATGTATGGACTCATCTCACTCACTTCCCCTACACATCTGCAGCTGTTAACTTTGCCCGACCTGTGATGGGTGACATCCGATTGCAACCAGGATCCCACGGGTTCCATCTGTATTCGAATGTTGACAAACTGTCAAAGCGATGCAGGGACCCGTCTCACTCACCACCGAGTGTTCCCAATCCGTTGACCAGATGTAAACACGTGCAGTTTCATTTTCTGGATTTGTTGAAACAACCTTTGACCTTGAACATGCCGCTAATTCAGAACGCCTTTTATTCTCATCACTGGTTAAATCACGTGGGTCTATTATGTGACACAGCCCCCCTCTTAAGAGAGTAGTCCATCTCACTCTTCTCCACCGTGAGTTTAATCCAGATGATTCATTCTTCTTCTTCAGGAGCTATGTGTCTTGATAAGAAATCCACTCCAACATTTTCCTTCCCAGGAATGTACTCCACTGTGAAATTATAAGGTTGAAGTAACAACGACCACCGCATCAAACGGGCGTTGAGCTTCTGAGAAGTAGCCAGGAACATCAGGGGCTGATGATCCGACTGGACTCGAAACTTAACTCCATACAAATATGGCTGGAATTTTTGCACTGCCCATACGAGGGACAAGCACTCTCTCTCTCGACGGTTGAATAATTCTCTCCGCCTGGAGTAGTTTCTTACTTGCGTATGCTACAGGTTTCAAAACCGAAGCATCGTCTTTTCCTTCCTGTAACAGAGCTGCCCCAATCCCAATCGCACTTGCATCCGTTCTCAACACAAATGGTTTGGAAAGGTCAGGGAGCTGTAATACAGGTTTGCTGACCAAGGCCTCCTTTAACTGACTATAGGCATTCTCACATTCTGGTGTCCAAATGATTTGGTCCGGGAATCCCCTTTTCAAGGTTTCCGTCAATGGAGCTCCCCGTTCAGTGAAATGTGGGATAAATTTGTGGTAGAACCCACACAACGAGAGAAAAGATCGCACATCCTTCTTCATTTTTGGCCTTGGTGCATTTCTGATTTTCTCCAGGTTCTTCTCTTCTGGGACAATGTGTCCTGGAGTGATGGTGTGACCTAGAAATTCCAGAGTTTGGTAACCAATCATGCACTTGGTTGGACGAGCAGTAAGCCCTGCTTCCTTGAGCCTATTAAACACTCTCTCCAAGGATTGTAAGTGGTCATCCAAGCTGTCACTGGAAATCAGAATATCATCCATGAATGAGATGATAGCCGGATCCTGTAAAGGATCAAGTAAAGTCCTCATCATGCGTGTAAACACACTGGGTGCATTGCTGAGTCCAATGGGCATGACCTTGAATTCGTAGTGTCCACTGGGTGTACTGAAAGCCAACAGTGGTCGAATCTCCGGTTTGACTGGTATCTGATAGTAACCCCGACTCAGATCCACCTTTGAAAAGTACCGAGCCTTATGGAGCCTAGCGAATAACTTGGTTGGATTCGGCAAAGGTTCCACCTGAAACTGTGTATGACTGTTCAAAAGTCGGTAATCTATACACAACCGGTGTTCTCCACTTGGTTTGCGTAACAAAACTACCCCTGCATTGTATGGGGATGTGGATGGTGCAATCACGTCATCCTCCAGCAGTTTCTGTATTTCCTCCTCCAGGGCCTTTTCTTTAGAGAATGGCACTGGGTAAACCTTTTGACGAACAGGCTCCTGTGTGGTCAAAGTCATCTCGAACTCCACCAACCTCGTTCGTCCTGGTTTATCAGTCAGTATCTCCTTATGAGACTTGAGAACCTGGGTTATCCTTTCCCTCTCCTGGGAGGTCAGATCAGGGTTCACTTGCACATCCCTATAGGTTTCCTGGTGTACCAAGAGATATTCCCTGCCCTCGTTGGTTCCCACTTCCGTCTCCACTGCAACTGCCATTGCCATGAGGTGCGCTGCCTTGTCTCCGGGTCTCTCTTCGTATTTCCGCAAGAGATTGATATGGAAAATCTTCGACTTCCCCGGATCCGGATCTGATAGTTGGTTCTGGATATCACCCTTTCCACGGGAAATGGTCCTTGCCAACCTATCTCCAGTTTGTTGTTTCCCGTAGGGAGTAGCAACAAAACTTTATCTCCCACCTCTAGAGATCTTTCTTTAGACCTACGGTTGTAGTAAGCCGCATGTCTTTCTCTGGCCTTTTTCAAGTTTTGATTCGCCAGAGTCCATCCCTTGTGGAGTTTTTCTTTCAGTTCCTCCACGTATTTATAGGATGAGATCACTTCTTCTGACGTCCCCTCTTCAGTCCAACTCCTCAACATGGCTTCCAACGGTCCTTTGATTGGACGACCAAACAGCAACGTAGCGGGTTATAGTCCTGTTGAGCCATGAGGAACTTCCCGATAGGCAAAGAGTGCTGCTGGGATATATTCATCCCACCTATCAGGTTTTTCCTGCGCTAGTTTCCTGAGCACTGTCATCAACGTGCCGTTGAAACGCTCTACTTGTCCATTGGCTTGACGGTGGTAAGGGCTGGTATGGATATGGTTAGAGTGGAACACCCTAAATACCTCCTCCATAAGTTTTCCACAAAACTGGGACCCATTGTCCGTCAGAATTTGATCAGGGAAGCCTAATCTGGTAAAGGCCTCCATCAGTGCGTCCGCCACTCGTTTCGAGTCAATCGTGGTCAACGGTATGGCTTCACCCCACATTGTACAGCAATCCACCATTGTGAGTATATACATGTTCCTCTTCCTAGTCCTGGGAAGTGAACCCACGATATCGATGGCTACCCTCTCGAAAGGAGAGTTCATGATGGGCATCTCACCCAACACCACCGGTGCTGTCCAGTGTTTCGGTGCCACCCTCTGGCACTCAGGGCATGACTTCACATACCGACGCACATCATCTGTCATTCCCGGCCAATAGTAGTGGCAGGAAATTCGCTACATGGTGGCGGCAATACTCATGTGTCCACTAAAGGAGATGGTATGTCCCATATGAAGAATCTGGGACCGGTGAGCTTTCGGGACGAGCAACTGACCGTATAGATTGTCTCCCCTTCCTGCTCTCCTGTAGAGTATCCTATTCTTCATGTAGTACTGCCCCCGTCCTGGTGGATCAGCACTTTTCTGCAGCTTTCTGTAGCAAGGACGTAAAGTATCATCCTCACTCTGGGCAGTTCGTAGCTCCCCCGGCAATGGGTTAGTCACAATTGCTTCTGCCTCTTCCGTTCTCGTCTGAGAGCGAGTCTGTATTGCTCCCATATGGATTGGCTTCCTGGGCATTCCCAGAAAGACATACCGGAAACCTAGGATTACTGGAAAAATGGGATCGGTCAATACAGTGGCCTTGATGGTGCCGATGACATACCTTGACCGAATATCCACATTAGCAATGGGCAACTTCATGGCCACAGCACTCTTCTGTGCAGGCTGTATCTCCATGGTCTCACCTGTGAATTGTTCTGGATGTACCAGATCCGCAGAAATCACGGCCTCCCCGTCCAGTCCTGTGTCGTACAGACACTCCACTTGACGACCGTTAACCTCTACCAATTCCACTACAGGTGGTTTTTCCTGGTCTGGAGTCTCTTCCTCGGCCTCGACCTGTTCGGTGGGCTCCACCTTAGGTTTCCCGGGGCACACGACGAATTGAGTGTCTCCTGACTTTTCCCTGCAGTCAATAGCATTGTGCGTATTCGACATGCATTGGTTGCACCATTTCCCTGTCCTAGATTTTCTATTGCCGGACTTGAGTGAGCTCTCCTGGTGGCGAGCTTCCTTGTTGACCTTGGCATTTTCCGTGACAACCTCCTTGGAAGTCACTTGACATGCTGCGAAGTGAGGGTTCTTAGCCTTCGATTTGCAGTCCCTCGTATTGTGAGAGGGTGACTTACAAATTGAACACCACTTCTCCGACCACGGTCGTTTTGGTGTAGAGCTTGAAGTGCTCTTGCTTCCCTCCTTCTTCTTCTCTGAACTATCCTCTGATTTTTGCACATAAGGTTCCCACTTTTTAGTTCCTGAGTTTTTGGCTTTCTTCTTATCATGTTTCTCCTGACTTTTGGTGTTAGTGGAAAGGTTTTCCCCTGCCTCCCCATGTACCTCGACGAACCGTTCTGCTAATTTTGTCACGAGGTCAATATGTTCCGCTCCTTGTTCTCCCAGGAACGTCCTGAGAGGTTTAGACATTTGCTTCTTCAGCTGGTCGACCACCATGAGCTCTTCCAGACTCTCATAGTCATGTGCGAACCCAGCCAAATCCATCCACTTATGGAGATAGGATTTTAGACGCAAACTGTAGGCGGCAAACAACTCCCCCGGTTCTCGTTTCGCTGCTCGAAATTTTTTCCGGTAGGTATGTGACGTAACCTCGAATCGTTTCAGCAGAGCCGTCTTTAATTCGTCGTAATTGTTCTCATGTCCTGGTGGCAGGCGAGAATAAACCTCATAGCCGGTCCCGCGTAATCCCTGGGATAGCTTGAGATTCCATTTGTTACGCTCCAGACCCATAGCAATAGACATTGCCTCGAAGCGTTGAAGGTACTGGTCAATCTTCTCTTTGTCCTCCTCGTAGACCGCTAAAGGAAACTTCATAGCATGGTACCCATGTCCACCTACTGGTGTTGAGCCTGGGATGGAGGAACCTCCAACTGCTCCCTCAGTTTCTCCATTAGATTGACTCTTCAACTCGAGCTCCCTCATCCGGTACTCGTGCTCCCTTTTCTGAGCTTCTTGTTCAGCTTCCAGTTTCCTAGCTGCTTGCTCAGCTTCAAATTTCTTAGCTGCTTGCTCAGCTTCCAATTTCCTCGCAGCTTGTTCTGTTTCCCATTTCCTAGCAGCCTGCTCTGCCTCCAATTTCCTAGCTTCTTGTTCCAACTCCATCCTTCTCAATTCCAACTCGGCCTTTCGATCTTCCCTTTCTGCTTGACGATACTCTCTCTCCACTTCCTGTATGTAATCCGTTAGGGCAGAACCCGACAATCTTCCCCCTTTGCCTTTAATTCTGCTGTGGTTAGTTTCGGAGTGGCCATTTCAGAGAGGTAAGCTAGCAGGTTGAGTACAATATAACTGAAAACTAATATACAGATATATGACCAAGTACTATTAATCTAGATATTACCACACACAGCACATTCACTCAGTGACAAGAATAGAATCAGGACCACAGACCTATGCAGACGTGGAAAGTGTGAACAGGTAAGATATTTGTCCTAACCCCTATCCACATTCACTCTAGCTGGATTCTCCAATATGATATCTCCGTTTTATAACTAAGGATCCCGTGTCAAAAGACCCCGTTGTCAGAAGATCCCACTGTCAAAGGATCCCAATTGCAGGATATCTCGCTGTCCAAGGATCCCGTTTACGAGAGATCCCGCTGTCCAAGGATTCCGTTTACGAGAGATCCCGCTGTCCAAAGATCCCGTTATCGATCCCCCAATAATGTCGTGTCTTCCTTTAAAGTGTAGTCTCTGGAGTGAGGAGAGTCAACACCCACATTATAATTTTTCTTTCCTATCAATATCCTGGAGAATCCACCAGCTTCCGTCCAACACACTCCATCAGCCCGTAGACACCTTTTCCTATCACTCTCTCACTGTCGTACTATGCCCCTTCTCATACTTCCCCATCGCAACATACTCAACAACTCTTGCTTCTAAAAATTAATAAAGATTAATTTATTAAAAGGAAAGTGTAACGTATATGAGACGTGTCTGTGAAGAAAATGTGTGTCGTGTATGCTGATGTAAATGTATAGGTCAGACCACAGAGTTCATGTTCAGAGTCCACTCATCATGGCAAGGATCACACGACATCACAAGACTCATCACAATGGACCTCACCGAAGTCGTATCCTTCTCTCCAGACATGTCCTCCTCCAGGAGCTCTGATGACCATCAGATCTGATTCCCATGTAAATATAATCCGTGAAAAATACTATTATTGTTCCTAACACAACGGATCCTAATAGTTTTAGAAAAACCAAGATCTCATAAGTCCGCACAGTGAAAAATAATGGAACGCTGTCTCATGAACATGGCGTTTTCTTCTAGCGAAATGTTCTATATTTTCACTCTTAAACAGTCATTGTATCTAGACTAAAATGGCTTGCTTTATTTACTAGATATTGTCTGACAGTTCTGATTTCCTTGATACGTGGAACAACTACACTTAAATGTTATCTTTCCTCCAATGTGAACATCAGTCGCTACTGTTCTCGTCATACGTAGACTGCAGATCCATCACTACTGGTGTTAAAGACTGGTATGACCTACAACTCATTTGGTACTTATCCTGTAGGATACTTCTACCATTCAGCTCCACTGAGCCATGGGTATCAGCTTCTTCTAGCACCGACCCATTTAGAAGGTAGCTGGCCAATCTTTCTGCATCATAATTTATCCGGGATCGGATTTTTCATTGGTTCCGGGTTCTTCATTCCAACCAGAGGAAACCTGTAAAATAGATCATACAACTGGTGATAGCCTCCCCATCACTGATCTCTATTAGATGATCGTGGCCATCGGCCTCGCTCAGAAAATACAGTGGACCTAACTCGGTCAGGGACAGATGACTCAACCCATTGGTTATCATCAGGCCAAGACAAGAAAAAAATAAATCAACAAACAGAATGCGGAACCCCGCCCACCAGGGACACCTACGGGAATATCCCAATTATCCCTCATTACTCAATTCTCAACTAGTAAAGCTTATCAACACTTCACTAATCTATTTTCAACTAACAGTGCTAATCATCACACTCTAGATTTAACAAGACTACAGTCTATATTAATTAGAACTAATTATAATAGGTTCTACCTTAGGCAACACCGCAGTTAGATCAAATTACATCTACTCTTGCCATGACAGGCACGTGTAAAATTAAATTAACTCAATTCGCACACGGTAGACATTTTTCCAATCAGAACCGCAGTGCCGAAGCACGTCCGCCTCAATCAACGGTTTTAGTTCAACTCCCCTCTCCAATCATGGTTTTTGGCAACCTCCTAAAATTGGTCACGTGACGGTATTCTTCCTGTCCACACAGGTGTTATTTGGACATATCACCCATTGTCAAGAATCTATCCTCCCTGGCTTAGTCACTGTAAGAGTTGTCATCACTTGTTTTGACATCCCCAACAAGCTAGCGAGTTACTGTATGATACAAACAACAGTTGTCAATAGCAATCTGCCAATCTGCGTGATGTCCGGAAACTATAGATGACAGACTGACTGTTTTCTTCCGAGCTGGGTACTTCCGCTTTCCATCCAACCTGTTTATGAACTGTCAAAGCGATGTATGGACTCGTCTCACTCACTTCCCCTACACATCTGCAGCTGTTAACTTTGCCCGACCTGTGATGGGTGACATCCGATTGCAACCAGGATCCCACGGGTTCCATCTGTATTCGAATGTTGACAAACTGTCAAAGCGATGCAGGGATCCGTCTCACTCACCACCGAGTGTTCCCAATCCGTTGACCAGATGTAAACACGTGCAGTTTCATTTTCTGGATTTGTTGAAACAACCTTTGACCTTGAACATGCCGCTAATTCAGAACGCCTTTTATTCTCATCACTGGTTAAATCACGTGGGTCTATTATGTGACACATGCCCCCTCTTAAGAGAGTAGTCCATCTCACTCTTCTCCACCGTGAGTTTAATCCAGATGATTCATTCTTCTTCTTCAGGAGCTATGTGTCTTGATAAGAAATCCACTCCAACATTTTCCTTCCCAGGAATGTACTCCACTGTGAAATTATAAGGTTGAAGTAACAACGGCCACCGCATCAAACGGGCGTTGAGCTTCTGAGAAGTAGCCAGGAACATCAGGGGCTGATGATCCGACTGGACTCGAAACTTAACTCCATACAAATATGGCTGGAATTTTTGCACTGCCCATACGAGGGACAAGCACTCTCTCTCTCGACGGTTGAATAATTCTCTCCGCCTGGAGTAGTTTCTTACTTGCGTATGCTACAGGTTTCAAAACCGAAGCGTCGTCTTTTCCTTCCTGTAACAGAGCTTCCCCAATCCCAATCGCACTTGCATCCGTTCTCAACACAAATGGTTTGGAAAGGTCAGGGAACTGTAATACAGGTTTGCTGACCAAGGCCTCCTTTAACTGACTATAGGCATTCTCACATTCTGGTGTCCAAATGATTTGGTCCGGGAATCCCCTTTTCAATGTTTCCGTCAATGGAGCTCCCCGTTCAGTGAAATGTGGGATAAATTTGTGGTAGAACCCACACAACGAGAGAAAAGATCGCACATCCTTCTTCGTTTTTTGGCCTTGGTGCATTTCTGATTTTCTCCAGGTTCTTCTCTTCTGGGACAATGTGTCCTGGAGTGATGGTGTGACCTAGAAATTCCAGAGTTTGGTAACCAATCATGCACTTGGTTGGACGAGCAGTAAGCCCTGCTTCCTTGAGCCTATTAAACACTCTCTCCAAGGATTGTAAGTGGTCATCCAAGCTGTCACTGGAAATCAGAATATCATCCATGAATGAGATGATAGCCAGATCCTGTAAAGGACCAAGTAAAGTCCTCATCATGCGTGTAAACACACTGGGTGCATTGCTGAGTCCAATGGGCATGACCTTGAATTCGTAGTGTCCACTGGGTGTACTGAAAGCCAACAGTGGTCGAATCTCCGGTTTGACTGGTATCTGATAGTAACCCCGACTCAGATCCACCTTTGAAAAGTACCGAGCCTTATGGAGCCTAGTGAATAACTGGGTTGGATTCGGCAAAGGTTCCACCTGAAACTGTGTATGACTGTTCAAAAGTCGGTAATCTATACACAACCGGTGTTCTCCACTTGGTTTGCGTAACAAAACTACCCCTGCATTGTATGGGGATGTGGATGGTGCAATCACGTCATCCTCCAGCAGTTTCTGTATTTCCTCCTCCAGGGCCTTTTCTTTATAGAATGGCAATGGGTAAACCTTTTGACGAACAGGCTCCTGTGTGGTCAAAGTCATCTCGAACTCCACCAACCTCGTTCGTCCTGGTTTATCAGTCAGTATCTCCTTATGAGACTTGAGAACCTGGGTTATCCTTTCCCTCTCCTGGGAGGTCAGATCAGGGTTCACTTGCACATCCCTATAGGTTTCCTGGTGTACCAAGAGATATTCCCTGCCCTCGTTGGTTCCCACTTCCGTCTCCACTGCAACTGCCATTGCCATGAGGTGCGCTGCCTTGTCTCCGGGTCTCTCTTCGTATTTCCGCAAGAGATTGATATGGAAAATCTTCGACTTCCCCGGATCCGGATCTGATAGTTGGTTCTGGATATCACCCTTTCCACGGGAAATGGTCCTTGCCAACCTATCTCCAGTTTGTTGTTTCCCGTAGGGAGTAGCAACAAAACTTTATCTCCCACCTCTAGAGATCTTTCTTTAGACCTACGGTTGTAGTAAGCCGCATGTCTTTCTCTGGCCTTTTTCAAGTTTTGATTCGCCAGAGTCCATCCCTTGTGGAGTTTTTCTTTCAGTTCCTCCACGTATTTATAGGATGAGATCACTTCTTCTGACGTCCCCTCTTCAGTCCAACTCCTCAACATGGCTTCCAACGGTCCTTTGATTGGACGACCAAACAGCAACGTAGCGGGTTATAGTCCTGTTGAGCCATGAGGAACTTCCCGATAGGCAAAGAGTGCTGCTGGGATATATTCATCCCACCTATCAGGTTTTTCCTGCGCTAGTTTCCTGAGCACTGTCATCAACGTGCCGTTGAAACGCTCTACTTGTCCATTGGCTTGACGGTGGTAAGGGCTGGTATGGATATGGTTAGAGTGGAACACCCTAACTACCTCCTCCATAAGTTTTCCACAAAACTGGGACCCATTGTCCGTCAGATTTTGATCAGGGAAGCCTAATCTGGTAAAGGCCTCCATCAGTGCGTCCGCCACTCGTTTCGAGTCAATCGTGGTCAACGGTATGGCTTCACCCCACATTGTACAGCAATCCACCATTGTGAGTATATACATGTTCCTCTTCCTAGTCCTGGGAAGTGAACCCACGATATCAATGGCTACCCTCTCGAAAGGAGAGTTCATGATGGGCATCTCACCCAACACCACTGGTGCTGTCCAGTGTTTCGGTGCCACCCTCTGGCACTCAGGGCATGACTTCACATACCGACGCACATCATCTGTCATTCCCGGCCAATAGTAGTGGCAGGAAATTCGCTACATGGTGGCGGCAATACTCATGTGTCCACTAAAGGAGATGATATGACCCATATGAAGAATTTGGGACCGGTGAGCTTTCGGGACGACCAACTGACCGTATAGATTGTCTCCCCTTCCTGCTCTCCTGTAGAGTATCCTATTCTTCATGTAGTACTGCCCCCGTCCTGGTGGATCAGCACTTTTCTGCAGCTTTCTGTAGCAAGGACGTAAAGTATCATCCTCACTCTGGGCAGTTCGTAGCTCCCCCGGCAATGGGTTAGTCACAATTGCTTCTGCCTCTTCCGTTCTCGTCTGAGAGCGAGTCTGTATTGCTCCCATATGGATTGGCTTCCTGGGCATTCCCAGAAAGACATACCGGAAACCTAGGATTACTGGAAAAATGGGATCGGTCAATACAGTGGCCTTGATGGTGCCGATGACATACCTTGACCGAATCTCCACATTAGCAATGGGCAACTTCATGGCCACAGCACTCTTCTGTGCAGGCTGTATCTCCATGGTCTCACCTGTGAATTGTTCTGGATGTACCAGATCCGCAGAAATCACGGCCTCCCCGTCCAGTCCTGTGTCGTACAGACACTCCACTTGACGACCGTTAACCTCTACCAATTCCACTACAGGTGGTTTTTCCTGGTCTGGAGTCTCTTCCTCGGCCTCGACCTGTTCGGTGGGCTCCACCTTAGGTTTCCCGGGGCACACGACGAATTGAGTGTCTCCTGACTTTTCCCTGCAGTCAATAGCATTGTGCGTATTCGACATGCATTGGTTGCACCATTTCCCTGTCCTAGATTTTCTATTGCAGGACTTAAGTGAGCTCTCCTGGTGGCGAGCTTCCTTGTTGACCTTGGCATTTTCCGTGACAACCTCCTTGGAAGTCACTTGACATGCTGCGAAGTGAGGGTTCTTAGCCTTCGATTTGCAGTCCCTCGTATTGTGAGAGGGTGACTTACAAATTGAACACCACTTCTCCGACCACGGTCGTTTTGGTGTAGAGCTTGAAGTGCTCTTGCTTCCCTCCTTCTTCTTCTCTGAACTATCCTCTGATTTTTGCACATAAGGTTCCCACTTTTTAGTTCCTGAGTTTTTGGCTTTCTTCTTATCATGTTTCTCCTGACTTTTGGTGTTAGTGGAAAGGTTTTCCCCTGCCTCCCCATGTACCTCGACGAACCGTTCTGCTAATTTTGTCACGAGGTCAATATGTTCCGCTCCTTGTTCTCCCAGGAACGTCCTGAGAGGTTTAGACATTTGCTTCTTCAGCTGGTCGACCACCATGAGCTCTTCCAGACTCTCATAGTCATGTGCGAACCCAGCCAAATCCATCCACTTATGGAGATAGGATTTTAGACGCAAACTGTAGGCGGCAAACAACTCCCCCGGTTCTCGTTTCGCTGCTCGAAATTTTTTCCGGTAGGTATGTGACGTAACCTCGAATCGTTTCAGCAGAGCCGTCTTTAATTCGTCGTAATTGTTCTCATGTCCTGGTGGCAGGCGAGAATAAACCTCGTAGCCGGTCCCGCGTAATCCCTGGGATAGCTTGAGATTCCATTTGTTACGCTCCAGACCCATAGCAATAGACATTGCCTCGAAGCGTTGAAGGTACTGGTCAATCTTCTCTTTGTCCTCCTCGTAGACCGCTAAAGGAAACTTCATAGCATGGTACCCATGTCCACCTACTGGTGTTGAGCCTGGGATGGAGGAACCTTCAACTGCTTTCAGTTTCCTAGCTGCTTGCTCAGCTTCAAATTTCTTAGCTGCTTGCTCAGCTTCCAATTTCCTCGCAGCTTGTTCTGCTTCCCATTTCCTAGCAGCCTGCTCTGCTTCCAATTTCCTAGCTTCTAGTTCCAACTCCATCCTTCTCAATTCCAACTCGGCCTTTCGATCTTCCCTTTCTGCTTGACGATACTCTCTCTCCACTTCCTGTATGTAATCCGTTAGGGCAGAACCCGACAATCCCAAGTCTTCCCCCTTTGCCTTTAATTCTTCTGTGGTTAGTTTCGGAGTGGCCATTTCAGAGAGGTAAGCTAGCAGGTTGAGTACAATATAACTGAAAACTAATATACAGATATATGACCAAGTACTATTAATCTAGATATTACCACACACAGCACATTCACTCAGTGACAAGAGTAGAATCAGGACCACAGACCTATGCAGACGTGTGAAGTGTGAACAGGTAAGATATTTGTCCTAACCCCTATCCACATTCACTCTAGCTGGATTCTCCAATATGATATCTCCGTTTTATAACTAAGGATCCCGTATCAAAAGACCCCGTTGTCAGAAGATCCCACTGTCAAAGGATCCCACTTGCAGGAGATCTCGCTGTCCAAGGATCCCGTTAACGAGAGATCCCGCTGTCCAAGGATTCCGTGTACGAGAGATCCCGCTGTCCAAAGATCCCGTTATCGAGCCCCCAATAATGTCGTGTCTTCCTTTAAAGTGTCGTCTCTGGAGTGAGGAGAGTCAACACCCACATTATAATTTTTCTTTCCTATCAATTTCCTAGAGAATCCACCAGCTTCCGTCCAACACACTCCATCACACCGTGGACACCTTTTCCTATCACTCTCTCACTGTCGTACTATGCCCCCTCTCATACTTCCCCAACGCAACATACTCAACAACTCTTGCTTCTAAAAATTAATAAAGATTAATTTATTAAAAGAAAAGTGTAACGTATATGAGACGTGGCTGTGAAGAAAATGTGTGTCGTGTATTCTCATGTAAATGTATAGGTCAGACCACAGAGTTCATGTTCAGAGTCCACTCATCATGGCAAGGATCACACGACATCACAAGACTCATCACAATGGACCTCACCGAAGTCGTATCCTTCTCTCCAGACATGTCCTCCTCCAGGAGCTCTGATGACAATGAGATCTGAATCCCATGTAAATATAATCCGTGAAAAATACTATTATTTTTTCTAACACAACGGATCCTAATAGTTTTAGAAAAACCAAGATCTCATAAGTCCGCACAGTGAAAAATAATGGAACGCTGTCTCATGAACATGGCGTTTTCTTCTAGCGAAATGTTCTATATTTTCACTCTTAAACAGTCATTGTATCTAGACTAAAATGGCTTGCTTTATTTACTAGATATTGTCTGACAGTTCTGATTTCCTTGATACGTGGAACAACTACACTTAAATGTTATCTTTCCTCCAATGTGATCATCAGTCGCTACTGTTCTCGTCATACGTGGACTGCACATCCATCACTACTGGTGTTAAAGACTGGTATGAACTACAACTCATTTGGTACTTATCCTGTAGGATACTTCTACCATTCAGCTCCACTGAGCCATGGGTATCAGCTTCTTCTAGCACCGACCCATTTAGAAGGTAGCTGGCCAATCTTTCTGCATCATAATTTATCCGGGATCGGAATTTTCATTGGTTCCGGGTTCTTCATTCCAACCAGAGGAAACCTGTAAAATAGATCATACAACTGGTGATAGCCTCCCCATCACTGATCTCTATTAGATGATCGTGGCCATCGGCCTCGTTCAGAAAATACAGTGGACCTAACTCGGTCAGGGACAGATGACTCAACCCATTGGTTATCATCAGGCCAAGACACACAAAAAAAAAATCAACAAACAGAATGCGGAACCCCGCCCACCAGGGACAACTACGGGAATATCCCAATTATCCCTCATTACTCAATTCTCAACTAGTAAAGCTTATCAACACTTCACTAATCTATTTTCAACTAACAGTGCTAATCATCACACTCTAGTTTTAACAAGACTACAGTCTATATTAATTAGAACTAATTATAATAGGTTCTACCTTAGGCAACACCGCAGTTAGATCAAATTACATCTACTCTTGCCATGACAGGCACGTGTAAAATTAAATTAACTCAATTCGCACACGGTAGACATTTTTCCAATCAGAACCGCAGTGCCGAAGCACGTCCGCCTCAATCAACGGTTTTAGTTCAACTCCCTTCTCCAATCATGGTTTTTGGCAACCTCCTAAAATTGGTCACGTGACGGTATTCTTCCTGTCCACACAGGTGTTATTTGGACATATCACCCATTGTCAAGAATCTATCCTCCCTGGCTTAGTCACTGTCAGAGTTGTCATCACTTGTTTTGACATCCCCAACAAGCTAGCGAATTACTGTATGATCCCAACAACAGTTGTCAATAGCAATCTGCCAATCTGCGTGATGTCCGGAAATTATAAATGACAGACTGACTGTTTTCTTCCGAGCTGGGTACTTCCGCTTTCCATCCAACCTGTTTATGAACTGTCAAAGCGATGTATGGACTCATCTCACTCACTTCCCCTACACATCTGCAGCTGTTAACTTTGCCCGACCTGTGATGGCTGACATCCGATTGCAACCAGGACCCCACGGGTTCCATCTGTATTCGAATGTTGACAAACTGTCAAAGCGATGCAGGGACCCGTCTCACTCACCACCGAGTGTTCCCAATCCGTCGACCAGATGTAAACACGTGCAGTTTCATTTTCTGGATTTTTTGAAACAACCTTTG
Source organism: Cepaea hortensis (assembly GCA_963921405.1). Taxonomy (NCBI): domain Eukaryota; kingdom Metazoa; phylum Mollusca; class Gastropoda; order Stylommatophora; family Helicidae; genus Cepaea; species Cepaea hortensis. The sequence goes on from OY992891.1 coordinate 24,234,412, forward strand.
GCCTTGAACATGCCGCTAATTCAGAACGCCTTTTATTCTCATCACTGGTTAAATCACGTGGGTCTATTATGTGACACATGGGAAGAAAGAAAAGTCCCAGATGATTGGCAACAGGCAATAACGCAATAATAGTACCAATATGCAAAAAGAAAGGCAATATGAGAGAGTGCGAAACATACAGAGGTATATCACTCCTGAGCCATATAGGGAAAATGTATGCAAAACTATTGGAACAAAGAGCTAGACTCATAGTTGAACAACAGTTAAGCAAAGTACAATTCGGTTTTCGGAAAGGTAAAACTTGCACTGATGCACTATTTACACTTAGACAAATAAGTGGAAAAAAACTATCGAATATAGTGACCAGCAGAATATTGTGTTTGTAGACCAGGAAAAGTCTTTCGATAGAGTAGACAGATACAAATTATGGACCATCCTTGAAGACTATGGGATACAAGGGCAACTGTAGAAAACATCATAGCCATGTACCACTCGAGCCTAAGTGCAGTAAGAACACAGGAAGGTATATCAGATATGTTCACAGTCAATACAGGAGTGAGGCAGGGATGTGTGCTCACTCCCCTGCTATTTAATATCTAAATGGACAGAATATCCAAAGAAGCATGTCTTGACAGAACAGATTTAGAAAATTTAGAACTCTTTACTCCAGATGAAACAACTGATCCACAAGAAATAAATGAACTTCTATTTGCAGACGATCAATGCCTGTTTTATAGCGACGAGGGCAGACTGCAAAATCATATTAATAATCTGAGTTCAACATGCAGCTGATACAATAAACACAGCCAAAACCGAAGTAATGCAAGTTAGCAGATCGCCGGGCCCACTAAGTATACAGATAAATAGCACAACTCTGAAACAAGTTAAAGAATTCAAATACCTTGGAAGTATGATCACAGAAGATGGCAGATTGGACAGAGAAATCGAAATCAGATGTCAAAAAGCTAGTGCACTTACATATCAACTATCACCCTTACTGAAACATCCAAATATACTCATGTCCACAAAACGAAAGATAATAAACAGCATATTCACACCAACCCTATGCTACCAATCTTAAGGCTGGAATTTATCCAAATCACACTTTCGCAAAATCAACACCTGCGAGATGAGATGCCTGAGAAGAGCTGCCAACTTAACTGGAAAGAGACCGAGCCATATGGGATAAAACCCGGGTCAATGACGTCTTTCAGGTGACTGCCATTTCCATCGACGATGAACTGTATTTTTCATGGACGACTTTTGTGTTGGCATTCTGGCGGCGGCATTGTGCACAGTGTACCTGTGCGGGCTGTTGGCTTGCCGATACTCCTGTCTGTCCAATTGTTCACTTTTGGCAGTCAGGAGCATTTTGTGTGATATTCACTGGCACAGGAACGGAGCAATATGGGGACAACCCGTTGCCGTGAAGTTGGAAATAGACTAACTAACAAACTAACTAACTAACTAACTAACTAACTAACTAACTAACTAACTAACTAACTAACTAGCTAACTAACTAACTAACCAACTAACAATACGAGACATAGTAAGTAATGCTATTATCAGATCGACTGTGGGATCAACACCTTGTGCCACATTTATTGAAAAACTGAAGATCAAGTGGTTTGGCCATGTCGTTAGAATGCAACACCAGCAATTACCATCACTGGCCTTACATCAAAGATCATCTGCGACGAGACCACGAGGACGTCCAAGAAGAAAATGGATTGACGACATCACAGACATTGTACATCCACACGGAATGACACTATCCAGTGCCGCCCACCGGGCGCTGGAACACAAATTATTCCTCCCCACGACGCTTGACGGCAGAAGTGGATGATGATGATTATGATGATGATAACTTACTTATTTCATGCAAGCTGTAAGCGAATGCAGTAATTGTATTTTGTGGTGCCTTGTTGATTTCAGCTCTAAAAAAAAAAAAAAAAAAAAAACTTATTCATGAGATACCGTATGTGTTTGTAACTTCCATTTTAGAAACAGTCATATTATGTGATAGCCATATATCATACATCAGGTGGAGTGGTGTGTTAGGTAGAACATCCGCCTTTAACCTATGGCAAACTGGTTCGATCGATGGTTTGGAAGGGTAGACAAAAATAAAAACAGTGAAAATCAAACTCTATTTCTGAACTTAAGCAAAACAAATATGTTATGTTGTTTGTCCATCAAGAATGATGATGACCATTCATTTCATCCAGTGCGGTTGAAAGTATGGAGCCGTGAGTTCTAAGATGGCTGATAAGGCCTATTTTGGCTCGAAATGTTCTTTGACAATGTGGACAAAGAATGCTTGACGTTTCTGGAGGAGGATTTTCTGCAGTGGTTTTTCTGTTCTGTCGTTTCTTCACAGCTCTTGCAGTCCTGGTTGCCTCACAAGTGACTGCACCTTTGCGTAATGATGCACACCACGAATTTAGGTCTCTGACTGCAGTCTCCCAGGTGTCATGATGAATTCCAAAAGCATTCAGTGAGATTTTCAGAGTGTCGTTAAAGCGTTTCCTCTGGCCGCAACAGAGAGAACAAACTGAAGTATCTGGGAATCACATTTGACAGGAGCCTGTCCTTCAAGGATCATGTGGAGACGGTTGTGACAAGATCTCAAAAGGGACTCAACGCATTTAAAACTATGGCTGCAATGAACATAGAGCAGAGAATGCTTTTCAGACTATGGACTAGGACTGCTCACTGTCTCAAAGAGTCAGCTGGTGAGATTGGAGCGCATACAGAACGAGGCTATGCGGGTCATTCTGGGATGCACCAGAGACATCACGTAGTGTGCATGCTGTACATCCTTGGTTTGCCGACTGTTGCTGGTAGGCTCAAGGTGATGCAGGCGAAGGCATACCTCAGAGTAGCTGCAGACACAGACCACCCACTGCATGAGGCGCTGGACGCGGTTAAGGGCCAGCGACTGGTAAGAGGGAAATCATGGATGGCTCAGGCGGCGGATACGATCAGACAGGTGTGCCCCTTGGAGAACATTAGGCGAGGAGAGGAGTGGGTCAGAGTGCCATCGGAGCAGTAAGACTTGTGCAGAATTATAATCACATTGAGCCGGGAGTGCAGGTAGGGGCCAGCAGGGGCCATGGAAGTGGAAATCCAGCAACTAATTCAGGATAATGCTTGCCCGGGTGATGTGATTATCTACACAGATGGTTAGGTGTTGAGAGGTAGTAGAAGTGCCTGGGGGTTCTTAGCAAAGGTCGACGTTTGGTGCAGGAGAGCCTGGCATATGATACCACACCATCTAGCTTAAGAAAGGAGGTGGAGGCAGTCAGTGCAGCTTTCCGCTGGATGGAGAATACGATACACACACACATCGTGATTGTAACTGACTCAGAAAGCATGCTGACGAGGGTGAGGACTGGCAAGCTTCGTGCCGAGTGGCTTGCTTCGCTTCGGAAGTCACGGGTGGCATCACCTGAATCTTTTCTCCGGGGCATGCTGGTGTGTTGGTGAATTAACAGGCAAACAGATTGGCTGGCTCTGCAAAACTTGGTGGAGTATTGATGCATGATAAGGCAGACGTGGTTGCGGCCTTGTGGGAGCACGTGTACACCTCGGAGGAGCAAATGGATCACCATGGTCTGGCAAGAATGCAACAGCGTGGAGTGACGAGGGGATCTGGCCGATGCTCGACGCTTAGAGGAAAGGCGAGACGCACATATAATCAGATTGCTACTGGTACTACTGGGGTTGGAACTCTTCGCTGGGTTCTGAGGATGGGGACGGAGCGCTTATGAGAATACCCCGAATGCTGTGATGTCGGTTCCTAAATAACTCAATCAATCAAACACTCTGGCTGCCTTGGGAGCGTTTACCATAACACAACTCGTCGTAAAAAAATTCGTTTAGGGAGCCTGTGATCTGGCATGCGAGTCAAGTGACCAGCCAAGCGAATCTGATTCTTCATAAGCAGAGTGTGGATACTGGGCGTGGACGCTCTTTCTAGGACTTCAGTGTCTGGGATCTTGTCTTGCCATTTAATCTTCAGTAACTTCCTAAGGCAGACTGTGTGAAAATGGTTTAATTTCCTAGCGTATCCTTGAAAAACAGTCCAGGTTTCACAAGCATATAGCAGTGTGGATAATACAACTGCTTTGTAGACTTTCAGCTTTGTTTTCAGGCTTATTCCATTTCTGTCCCATACATTTTTGTACAGTCTGCCAAAGGCCGCGCTGGCCTTGGAGATTCTTGCATTCACTTCATCATCAATTGTGGCAGCTTGTGACACAGTGCTGCCAAGATAGGTGAATTTGTCCACATCACTTAGACTATGACCATTCACTTTGATATTCGGCACAGTGTGATTATTCCCTGGAGCTGGCTGGTACATAACTACAGTCTTCTCCAAGTTGATGTTGAGCCCAAAGTTGGCACAGGCATGTGAGAAAGCTGAAACATTATGTTGCATGTCCGCCTCTGAGTTGGCGTATAGAGCGCAATCATCAGCAAACAGGAGCTCTCTAACGGTGTCGCTGTTAATTTTGATTTTAGCTTTCAGCCTTCTGAGATTGAATAACGTTCCATCCATGCGGTAGTTCATGTCTATTCCAATGTCGTTGTTCTCGAAGGCATTCGTCAACATAGCTCAAAACATGAGGCTGAACAGTGTTGGTGCCAAGACACATCCTTGCTTCACTCCGTTGGTGACAGGAAAGGGCTCAGACAGTTCACCATTTTCCTGTACTCTTGCCTGCATGCCATCATGAAATAGCCGCACTATTTGGACAAACTTTCGTGGACAGCCATATTTTGCCATATTCTTCAACAGTCCTTCTCTCCTGACTGTATCAAAAGCCTTGGTAAGGCCAATGAAAGTTGTGAACATTTCGCAGTTCTGTTCCTGACATTTCTCTTGCAGCTGCCTTGCAGAGAAAATCATGTCAACAGTTCCACGTTATTTTCTTAAGCCACACTGACTCTGAGTAAGAAGTCCTTGATCGAGATGGGCCGTGAGTCAATTGAGAAGAATTCTGGCGAGTATCTCCCCCGATGATGTTTCCACCTTGTCGTGGTGGGGGAGCTTGAGTTTCTCAATGACCCTGAGAGCTATGCCGGCGGTAGCGTAGCTACCAGCAGGGCCTCCCAAGCCGGACAGGTCAAAGGGTAGAGAACAGACAAAGAGAAACACCCTGGTCCCCACCTTTGTAAAAACCATTTTTGTTACGAAATAGATACATGAGCCTCGAATTCGGACTGACTTATCCGGACAACGACCTTAGAACGTTAAAGGACTTTTGAGATTTGGAACATGGAATGTACGGACACTATATAGAGCTGGAGCGGCCGAAGAACTAACCCGGGAGCTGGTTGAATATCAACTGGATATAACAGAAATTCAAGAATTCAAGAAATAAGGTGGCCAGGAGAGCAAAATGGAATGATTATAATATATGGAGGAAACACTCAAAATAAACATGAATTAGGAACAGGATTTGTCATCAAAAAAGAGTTATGAGGGGAACGTTTTAAACTTTAAAGCTGTTAATGACAGGATTAGTAAATTACGAATAAGAGGTAAATGGAAAAATATAACGATAATTAATGTACATGCACCTACTGAAAAAACAGCAGATGGACAGATGGGTAGAGCACTATTCGGAGCTTTACTCAAGTGAGACCAAACTAGCGGTTAATGCCCTGAACGTCATAGAGGCTCTACCAGTTCTTGACCACCTGGACACACTTCCCACCATAACAGAAGTTAAGTGTGCTATAAATGAACTTGCATCTGGCAAGGCTCCAGGTAAGGATGGGATTCCAAAAGAGGTTATCAGGAGTGGGCAAGACACACTCACTCTACAGATCCACTAGCTAATAGAGCTATGCTGGCGAGAAGGACAAGTCCCACAGGATTTCAAAGATTCAAGCATCATAACACTGTACAAGAACAAAGGCGATCGGAGCGACTGCAACAACTATAGGGGTATCTCACTTCTGTGTATTGTTGGAAAAGTATTTGCCAGAATTGTTCTGCACAGACTTCAAGTCCTAGGAGATCAAGTCTACCCCGAATCACAGTGTTGCTTTCGACAGAACCGGTCTACCATTGATATGATATTCTCATTGCGACAAATGCAAGAAAAATGCCGTGAACAGAATCAACCACTGATTTGATTTGGTCAGTCGTGAGGGTCTGTTTAAGGCACTAAAGAAGATTGGCTGCCCACCAACTCTTTTGTCCATTGTGGAATCGTTCCACACAAGCATGAAGGGTATAATCAAGTTTGATGGTGTAACTTCTGAAGAATTTGAAGGTTGTGTACTAGCTCCCACCCTCTTTGGAATATACTTTTTACTTCTACTGAAATATGCCTTTCGTGATCAGGATGGTGGTATATACATTCACTCACGCTCAGATGGCGGCCTTTACAATGCTCAGAGATTGAAGGCCAAGACCAAAATTAGGAGGATACTGATCAGATAGTTGCTTTTTGCAGATGATGCTGCAGTTACGACCCACTCTGAGGAAGAATTACAATGTCTACTATCTGCATTCTCCAATGCTTGTTCTGAATTTGGTTTAACAATTAGCAAAAAGAAGACACAGATTATGTCACAAGGTGCACATGGGGTACCATCAATCTTTATTGACGACGCCGAACTAGAGATGGTAGACCATTTTACATATCGAGGATCAGTGGTAAATAGCAAACTATCCCTAGATCAGGAAATCAACTTCCGGATTGGTAAGGCATCAACAACAATGAACAGGTTAAGAAAAAGAGTCTGGGAGAACAGAAAGCTTACTACAAAAACAAAAGTTCTTGTCTATCAAGCCTGTGTCCTTAGTACTCTTCTTTATGGCAGTGAAACCTGGACAACTTACTCACACCAAGAGAAACGTTTAAACAGCTTTCATATGCGGTGTCTGCGAAGAATTCTTGGTATTAAGTGGTAAGACAAAATCACAACTACTGAAGTATTGGAAAGATCAGGTTGTGTGACAGTTTATTCCGTGCTCAGTCTTCGTAGACTTAGATGGATAGGACATCTTAGGAGGATGGATGATGGTAGAATACGAAAGGACATCTTTTTTGGTGAATTACAGATGGGTAAGATATCTTAGGGTCGGCCTCTACTACGATACAAAGATGTGTGTAAGCGGGACATGATTGATACAGGCATTGATAATGCACATTGGGAGCAAGTCGCCGCTGAACGTGTTGCATGGAGGGCAAACATCAGAAATGGAATAAAGACAAAGGAGAAAATTATTGCAGATAAGTCACATACCGAGCGTGTAAGACGTAAGATGGTGCATGATGGTGGAAATGACCACGTGTTCACATGCACCCACTGTGAACGGACATTTACAGCGCAAATTGGCCTTATCAGTCACATGCGCTACCGCCATAGGTAAAAGTTATTATGCCTTTTTAAAGCACAAACTATCCTCTGTCAAGACGGCAAGGTGCCAATGACCTACTGAAGAGAAAGAAGATGATATTAAAGAAGACTTTTATAATTATCTGGAAGATGTCATAGAAGAAACCCCCAAACAGGACATCCTGATTGTGCTGGGAGACTTCAATGCAAAAATAGGTAGAGAGCAAACTAATAAAAGAAAAGTGGCCGGTATGGAAAGCCTACATACAACTTCAAATAATAATGGATAGTGAGTCATCAAACTGGCAGAAGCCAAAGGACTGCAGATTAGCAGTACCAGACTACAAAGAAAGGATATACACAAACAAACTTGGAAATCATGTGACAAGAGAACCTATAATCAAATAGATCACATTTTAATTAACAACAGAAATGCATCAAACATACAGCAAGTTAAAAGTTATAGAGGAGCTGAGTGCCACAGTGACCACTTCCTCGTTGGAGCAAAATTTAAAATAAAACTTAAGAGAGCTTTCTATACTAAATTGCAAAGATTACACCCAACATATAACAGAGAAGAACTACAAGAAATTACAGTCAAAGAGAAATTTACAGATGAAATAAAATGTAAACTTGAAACTCTGCAAAACCCTTTGGAGGAAAGCGTTGACCAAACTTGGTTGAACATCAAGAATACAATTCAATCCACAGCAGAAGAATGTCTCTGTGTGTTAACCACGCATAGAAAGAACAGATGGTTCAATCAAAAATGTGAAGAAGCAGTCATTAGGAAAATGAATGCCAGACATTTATGGTTAAATGACATCAACAACATCCAAAAGGAAGAGCATTATAGGAATGAATGTAAAGAGGCTACAAAAGTAGTCCGTCAGCAGAAGCGAGAATATATGAGTAATATAATCAAAGATATGGAAACTAATCACCAGAAAAATTAATCCAGAAAGTTTTTTAAAGAACTGAAGTTAATGAAACGAGGGCACCAACAAAACACATATGGTTTAAAAATAAAAAATGGGAATATGATAAATACCAATGAGGAAATGTGCAACACATGGAAAGAATATTTTGTTGAATTACTAAATTGTGAAGCTCCAAGTAACACTTTCCCACAGGAAGAGGTTCTAACATGTGAACCACAAATTGAAGAACCTACATTTGAAGAAATCCTATATGTAATCACACGACTTAAAAACAATAAGGCAACTGGGACTGATGGAATTGCTGCTGAATTTATAAATGCAGGTGGCCATGCATTACATCTAAAGCTATACGAACTAATAATATAAATCTGGAGGACAGAAGAATTACCCCATGACTGGAAAGAGTCATTACTGATACCTATCTTTAAAAAAGGAGACAAGTTCCAATGTGGAAATTATAGAGGAATATCACTACTGTCCACAAGCTATAAGATACTATCCGCAGTATTACTAAATAGACTAAAACCATATTCAGAAGACATATTAGGTGACTACTAGGCGGGTTTTAGACAAAACAGATCAACAATAGATCAGATATTTATCTTACGACAAATAGCCGAGAAAAATTGGGAATATAAAAGAGATCTCCATAACATTTTTGTGGATTTTAAAAAGGCTTATGATAGTGTCCATAGGAATAGTCTATGGAATGCTATGCAGAAATTTGGAATACCAAGGAAGTTAATCAACATGACCAGACTATGCATGGAAGATACTTATAATATAGTAACAAATAAAGGCAGGAAATCAGACCCCTTCCAAATAACATCTGGCTTGAAACAGGGTGATGCACTATCGCCGCTACTCTTCAATCTGGTCTAGAGAAAGTTGTAAGGAAGGTAAAGGAGGAATGTGATATTGGAGGAACATCCAAACTGCTTGGTTATGCAGATGATATAGATATAGGGCAAAGTGAACAAAAGACATTGGAAATATTGACTCACTTAAAGGAAAAAGCCCAAAAGATGGGGCTGGTTATCAACCAAGATAAGACAGAATATATGGTAATTTCAAGAGAAGGAATGGCTAAAAACTCTGGCCACATACAAATAGATAATATGACCATTAAAAGAACGGAAACATACAAATACCTGGGTACAATCTTCAACTGCTCCAACATCATAAGGGAAGAAATACAAACTACAATCAACTCTGGAAATAAGATATACTATGCACTACAACATCTACTAAAATCAAATGCGCTATCTCGTAACACCAAAATCACAATATACAAAACACTGATCAGACCAGTTGTGCTGTATGGCTCTGAAACCTGGAGTACAACGAAAGGAGACGAAGCCTTGTTACAAACCTTTGAGAACAAAATTTGGGCCCATTAGGGATACACAAAGTGGAGAGTGGAAAAGAAGAAGTAACAAAGACATTTATGATCTGTTTAAGTCCCCGCTAATCACTGGTATCATGAAGGCTAATAGACTACAATGGCTGGGGCATATAGAAAGAATGGAAGATAATAGGGAAACAAAACTCGCTTACACTCAGGAAATAAATGACCGTAGACCCCGAGGTAGACCAAGAAGGCGGTGGAGAGATAATACATATACAGACCTACAAGCACTTGGAATCAACGACTGGCAAGAGAAGGCCCACCAGAGAGACGAATGGAGACGGATTGTATCTGCAGCAAAGAACCTCAATGGCTCGGAACGCTGAAGAAGAAAAAGATCTTCCTTGCAATTGAAAGCTAGGAGATGCCTCGGTGGTTGTCAAAGGATTGGCGGTTTCCTTTTCGTTCAAAATTTTAAAAAAATATATATAATATTAACAGAAACAACCACAGGTCACAATAAACAATGGAGAAACTGAAAACGTCACAGACTGTGAATATCTTAGCTCTTTAATCAACAACAATGGGGACGATTCAACAAATGTGCAACAATGGGGACGATTCAAGAAAAGTACAAAAATGGGGACGGTTCAAGAAAAGTGCAACAATGGGGACGTCTCAACACAAGTGCGACAATGGGGACGATTAACAAAAGTGCAACAATGGGGACGTATCAACAAAAGTGCAACAATGGGGACGGTTCAACAGAAGTGCAACAATGGGGACAATTCAACAGAAGTGCAACAATGGGGACAATTCAACAGAAGTGCAACAATGGGGACAATTCAACAGCAGTGCAACAATGGGGACAATTCAACAGAAGTGCAACAATGGGGACAATTCAACAGAAGTGCAACAATGGGGACAATTCAACAGAAGTGCAACAATGGGGACAATTCAACAGAAGTGCAACAATGGGGACAATTCAACAGAAGTGCAACAATGGGGACAATTCAACAGAAGTGCAACAAAGGGGACAATTCAACAGAAGTGCAACAATGGGGACAATTCAACAGAAGTGCAACAATGGGGACAATTCAACAGAAGTGCAACAATGGGGACAATTCAACAGAAGTGCAACAATGGGGACAATTCAACAGAAGTGCAACAATGGGGACAATTCAACAGAAGTGCAACAATGGGGACAATTCAACAGAAGTGCAACAATGGGGACAATTCAACGGGAAGTGCAATAATAGGGACAATTCAACAGAATGCAATAATGGGGACAATTCAACGGGAAGTGCAATAATAGGGACAATTCAACAGAAGTGCAACAATGGGGACAATTCAACAGAAGTGCAACAATGGGGACAATTCAACAGAAGTGCAACAATGGGGATGATTCAACAGAAGTGCAACAATGGGGATGATTCAACAGAAGTGCAACAATGCTGACAATTCAACGGGAAGTGCAACAATGGGGACAATTCAACAGAAGTGCAACAATGGGGATGATTCAACAGAAGTGCAACAATGCTGACAATTCAACGGGAAGTGCAACAATGGGGACAATTCAACAGAAGTGCAACAATGGGGACAATTCAACGGGAAGTGCAACAATGCTGACAATTCAACGGGAAGTGCAACAATGGGGACAATTCAAGAAAAGTGCAACAATGGGGACAATTCAACAGAAGTGCAACAATGGGGACAATTCAACAGAAGTGCAACAATGGGGACAATTCAATGGGAAGTGCAACAATGGGGACAATTCAACAGAAGTGCAACAATGCTGACAATTCAACAGGAGTGCAACAATGCTGACAATTCAACAGAAGTGCAACAATGCTGACAATTCAACAGAAGTGCAACAATGGGGACAATTCAACAGAAGTGCAACAATGCTGACAATTCAACAGAAGTGCAACAATGGGGACAATTCAACGGGAAGTGCAACAATGGGGACAATTCAACAGAAGTGCAACAATGGGGACAATTCAACAGAAGTGCAACAATGTTGACAATTCAACAGGAGTGCAACAATGGGGACAATTCAACAGAAGTGCAACAATGGGGACAATTTAACGGGAAGTGCAACAATGGGGACAATTCAACAGAAGTGCAACAATGGGGACAATTCAACAGAAGTGCAACAATGGGGACAATTCAACAGGAGTGCAACAATGGGGACAATTCAACAGAAGTGCAACAATGCTGACAATTCAACAGGAAGTGCTGACAATTCAACAGGAAGTGCAACAATGGGGACAATTCAACAGAAGTAAAGAATCAGGCCGGACATAGCACTGCAGAGATTACACGGTTGTAAGAACGTCTGGCACAACAGAACAAGCACCTTGAAGTAAATGTGTTGACAACACGAATCTTTCCCGTAGCAACATACACATATGGGCCAAGGAAGGGGATTGCAGATTTTGAGCTCAAATTTTCGAGAGAATTTCTGAGAATATCCTAGACCGAGACGAAGAAAAATATTGAGATTTTGCAGGTCCTGAACATGGTCACAAATGACCCATAAACTGTGTCATGTCTCGGACACTGAAGTACTTTGGCCATATTGAACGTCATAGTGGCTGGGAGACAACAGGGATGAGCGGAGTGGTTGCTGGGAGAAGGGCAGCTGTTGAGAAACAGGTAGAGGGACCCATTACACTGCACACACCTTGGGCACGAGGGTCCATCAGCCGATAGACATGGCCAGAAACACCGAGGTGTATCGGCTCACGGCCATGAGAGTGGGGTTCTGTACAATTAGAAAAGAATTACAGTAAAGCATCGGTGTTCGTTGCCTTCGGTTATCGTAGATTTCGATTGCCGTCTATTTTTTCTCTCGAAAAATTTGTCTCAGTTTTCGTCGGTTTCCTCGGAGTTAGTCAACGTGCTCATGTGACATCGCTACTAATTTTGCGAAAACAAAGGGACCCACACGTTCCACGTTCTTCTGCTCAATTTGGTGTTGTTTTTCGTTGTGGGAGCATCACTTGCTAATAATAAAATACGAGAGCGGCATTAAGGCTGCTTAAATCGGCCGCATGTACGGGAAGACCCCCATCCACGATAAATTCTATCGTGGAGAAAAGAGAAGAAATAAAGGAGGCTAATGTAGCGAAAGCCTGAATGTGCTAACGAAACAGAGATCGCAAACAATTGAAGATGTCGAACAGTTATTAATAATTTGGATAAATCAAAAACAGTTAGTTGGCGATTCTGTTACGAAGGCAATCATATGTGAAAACGCCAGACTGTTGTATGCCGATCTCATTAAGAAAATGCATGGGACGAGTGCTAATGTATTTAGCCAAAGGCCAGCAAAGGATCATCATCATCATCATCATCATCATCATCATCATCATCATCATCATCATCTTCCACTTCTGCCGTCAAGCATCGTGGGGAGGAATAATTTGCGTTCCAGCGCCCGGTGGGCGGCACTGGATAGTGTCATTCCGTGTGGTTGTACAATGTCTTTGATGTCGTCAATCCATTTTCTTCTTGAACGTCCTCGTGGTCTCGTCGCAGATGATCTTTGATATAAGGCCAGTGATGGTAGTTGCTGATGTTGCATTCTAACGACCTAACCAAACCACTTGATCTTCTATCTTTCAATAAATGTGGCACAAGGTGTTGATCCCACAGTCTATCTGATAATACCATTTCTTACTCGGTCTCGGATTGTTAAGTTGGCAGCTCTCCTCAGGCATCTCATTTCGCAGGTGTTGATTTTGCGAAGGTGTAATTTGGATAAAGTCCAGGTTTGAGATTGGTAGCATAGGGTTGGTGTGAATATACTGTTTATTATCTGTCGTTTTGCGGGCATGGGTATGTTTGAATGTTTCAGTAAGGGTAATAGTTGATATGTAAGTGCACTAGCTTTTTGACATCTGATTTCAATTTCTCTGTCCAATCTGCCATCTTCTGTGATCATACTTCCAAGATATTTGAATTCTTTAACTTGTTTCAGAGTTGTGTTATTTATCTGCATACTTAGTGGGCCTGGCGATCTGCTAACTCGCATTACTTCGGTTTCGGCTGTGTTGATACTCATATTGTATCAGCTGCAGGTTGAACTCAGATTATTAATATGATTTTGTAGTCTGCCCTCGTCGCTATAAAACAGGCATTGATCGTCTGCAAATAGAAGTTCATTTATTCCCTGTGGGTCAGTTGTTTCATCTGGAGTAGAGTTCTAAATTTTCTGAATCTGTTATGTCGACACTTGCTTCTTTGGAAATTCTGTCCATGTAGATATTGAATAGCAGGGAAGAGAGCACACATCCCTGCCTCACTCCTGTAATGACTGTGAACATATCTGATATACCTTCTTGTGTTCTTACTGCACTTCGGCTCGAGTGGTACAAGCTATGATATTTTCTAGCAGTTGCCCTTGTATCCCATAGTCTTCAAGGATGGTCCATAATTTTTATCTGTCTACTCTATCGAAAGCCTTTTCCTGATCTACAAACACAATATTCTGGTGGTCACTATATTCGATAGTTTTTTCACATATTTGTCTAAGTGTAAATAATGCATCAGTGCAACTTTTTCCTTCCGAAAACCGAATTGTGCTTTGCTTAACTGTTGTTCAACTATTGGTCTAGCTCTTTGTTCCAATAGTTTTGCATACATTTTCCCTATGTGGCTCAGGAGTGATTTACCTCTGTATGTTTCGCATTCTCTCATAGTGCCTTTCTTTTTCCATATTGGTACTATTGTTGCCTGTTGCCAATCATCTGGGACTTTTCTTTCTTCCCATGCTATATTAAAAAGTCTTGTTAGCCATTTAACTCCTGTTTCCCCGCAGGCCTGAATAGCTTCTGTGGTTATTCCATCTGGACCAGGTGATTTGTTTTTAGGACTTTTCTGTATAACTGCATTGACTTCTGCAGTTATGAAATTTGGTTCTTGCTGTCCCTGGTATTTAGGCACAAAAGTGAGGTTTTCTATGTTATGTGTGGGGTTAAGTAGTTCTTGAAAGTATTCTGCCCACCTTGCTGGTCTTTGTTGTGGATTAAATATTGGTATACCTCTTTTGCTGTTTATAATGGTGGTTGGGTTGTAGCATGCATCTCTGTTTCTCATTGTGGTGACACGTTTATAAAATTCTCTTGGGCAGTCTTTGCTAAGGGTCGCCATCTGTTCATCGTATATTCTCCAGGATTCTATAAGTAACATAGTCTTGTTCAGATTTGGTTGTGATCCACTTTTTGAACGCTACCTTCTTTCTGAATATGCTATCTTTAACTTCGTTGTTCCATCAGGCTGTTCTTAATCTTTTGTCCTGCCCTAGTTTCTTTGTTCCACATTTATTTTCCAGTGTGTCGAGCATGGCAGCCTTGAAACATGTCCATTCCTTATCTTGAGTGGTCATCAGGGATGTTCTTATGTAGGTTTTTGATTTCTTGATTGAATTCGTCTTTAACCGTATTTTCCTGCAGCCTCCTATAATTGATGGCGTGTGTTGTTACCTTTTTGTTTATTTTCCTGTGTGGGGAAATCTTTTTTATTATGACTGGTTTGTGATCAGTATCAACATCTGTATTTGGGAGTACTCTTGAATCGAATAGTAGCCTTCTGTCTGATTTCCTAATTAGAATAAAGTCAATTTGAGATGCTTGGTCTATGTCATTCCATTTATACCAGGTTTTGGTGTGGCTACGACGATGTTTAAAAAAATTATTTGCTATTATTAGTCCGTGTTCGGAGTATATGTTGAGTAGATGTTGACCATTGCTGTTACAATCAGTCTCTGTGTCGCTGAATGGCCCCATGCAATCCTCCCACGGTGTTCTTCGTGTGCCTATTCGTCCGTTAAAATCACCCATCACAACTAGTTCATCTGTCTCTTTGACATTATTTAACGTGTCTGCAAGTTTATCAAATTATTCGTCTTTGTCTTCGTCGCTGTAAGTGTCGTTACATGAGGCGTATGTTTGTATAAAAGTTGTTGTTCTACTTCCTTCTTTGATCAGTACTAATATTATCCTTTCCGATATAAATTTAGTGTTGATAAAGGCTTTCGCTTTGTCTGGATGTAACAAAAAAAAACCACTCCATGTTTAGCTGTAGCTCGCTGATCGACGCCACTCCATATAAGAACGTAACCTTCATGTGTTCGTTTCGTGTCTGCCCCTTTTTCCTAGTGTCTGCGAGTCCTAATAATTGAATATTTGATTTTTAAATAAACTCTACGAGAGCTGGTTCCTTATATCCTAGACCTGTAACATTCCAAGTCGCGAAAATCTCCTTTCTATTTGAAGTATTTCGAAGTTTAGCAGTTGTCGTCGTTAGTCGCTTGTTGTTCGGCCTTGGTGTGCTGTTTCCGGCGTGAACGCTGATAGAGTTGCGTTTTAATTTCAATTTCCTCCATAATTCTCGAGCAATAGTTCTTGAACAAATAAATTCCCTATAGGTTTGCTGGACCTGTCGTAGGTAGCAAAGGATGGTTTGAAAAATTCAAGAGGCGCCTGGTACACATAGTGCAACTACGCACGACGAAAGTATGAGTTTGGAATAGTCTGGGGTCGAAAAATAGTATTAAACACTATATTTATGTGGTTTGTTTTGGTATGTATTTTGGAGTGTCTAGAACCAATTAATTGGATTTACATTGATTCATATGGAAATAGTTGCCTCGGTTTTCACTTTTACATAGGAGGGTGATAATTATGAAGATACGTTCCCTCTTCTCCACGGCAAGAATCAATCCAGCAGTAATAACAACGTGCCACCACAGCCTTCTTTTAGTTACGAATCAGAGCCTGTAGTTGGAAGTCGTTACACACACGTGAGAAATCAACAGTATCCATTCCATTGTAACCCAGAGTTGTTATACCTCACACGTTTTAGCCCAGCTTCACTTCGTCAGGCACTTATGATGTCGCTGTTCCAAGGACCAACACAACCTGGTATTTACTAGCAATTCAACACCAAACGACACCGGATCTAGGTACACGAAAGAGCCTCTCCTAGAAAGTTTATGTGCATACTTGGTTATTGTTCTATATAGCAACGTATGCTATATATGCAATCACTCACCTACACCAACTATACCCATCAAAGACAAACAAGGCAATCAATTGTTATCCGACGACCTTCAAAAGCAACGATGGGCAGAACATTTCAAAGAAATATTAAATAGACCGCAGCCTGACACTGTTCCGAACCTGGATGGAGAAATTGCTAAGCCCCCCCCCCCCCCCCCCACTAGATGCCTCATGCGAGTCATTCACCATGGAAGAGATTAAAGCAGCCATCAAAAAACTAAAGAACAACAAAGCTGTTGGTGAAGATGAAGTCACAGGAGAAATGCTCAAACAGCAGATGAGAACACCTTACAACGTTTGTTACAGCTGATCAATGAAATCTGGAAAAGCGAATCCCCACCACAACAGTGGAAAGATGGTGTAATTTTCAAACTGCCTAAAAAGGGCGATATGTCTGATTGCAATAATTGGCGTGGTATCACTCTATTATCAGTACCAGGAAAACGTTTTTGTAGCATGTTACTTGAGAGATTGAAAAAAGCGATAGATGAAAGGCTCAGAGAAGAACAAGCAGGCTTCAGACCAAAACAGTCATGCATAGACCACATTTTCACCCTCAGAATAATCATTGAAGACTCCGTAGAATTCCAGTCGAAATTAATCACCAACTTTGTCGACTTTCAAAAAGCATTCGACAGTATCCATCGTCCTTCACTTTGGAATCTACTTAACATCTATGGTTTTCCTACCAAATATACCAACGTCATAAAATCTTTCTACAAAGAGACACGTTGCTGTGTAAGAACAGAAACAGGCAACTCTGACTGGTTCTCAGTCGAAACAGGAGTGAAAGAAACAGGGTTGTGTCTTATCACTGATGCTTTTTGGAATAGCTATCGATTGGGTCATGCGCAAATGCACAAACAACACAAATATGGGTATCCATTGGGTTGACAAAATTCTAGAAGACCTGGACTTTGCCGACGACATAGTGCTTTTGAGTTCAACACACCCGGATGCCCAAGAGAAAATAAACCACCTCCAAAATGTTTCAGGGCAAATTGGTCTCCAAATTAACACCACAAAAACAAAGACCATTGATCTTACCAACAGTTCAGATGACAGCTACGTGCTTGAAAAAGTCAACAGCTTCACATACCTAGGAAGCAAAATGACATCTACAGGGGACTCAACACCAGAAATATCATCTAGAATCGCACTGGCATCTAGTGCCTTCAATAAACTGTCAAACATCTGGAAGTCAAAGACACTCAGCAAACACACAAAACTTAAAATCTTCAACTCTTGTGTGATTCCAGTGTTAACGTATGGATATGAAAGTTGGAAATCAACGGTAGCTTTAGATAAAAAATTAGACAATTTTGAGAACAAATGTCTTAGAAGACTTCTAAACATCCACTGGTCAGACTTCAGAACCAATTCGCAAATAAGACAAGAGACTAAGCAAGATACAATATCCAATTTCATAAGAAGACGCCGTTGGAACTACATCGGCCATGTACTCAGAATGGACAAGACAAGACTCCCCTACCAAGCCCTCATATGGTCACCGGTAGGGAAAATAAAACGGGGAAGACCAAGAGAGACCCTGCGTAGAACCATCATTATAGAAGGCTCATTCAATGGCCAAGTAAATATCCAAGATCTACAACAGGTAGCAGCGAACCGCCAGGCATGGAGAGTCAGGACTTCTGCCCTATGCGCCGCCTTAGGCTCAAGAGGAAAGACTAAATAACTAACTATAGTAACGTATTAAATTGTACGTGACTATAAACATTGACTCGTCTTGAAGTCACAGAGATTGACACTTAGTTGGATATCTTTTATAATACTTTTTATCGCGTTTATACTGTGAATGAGGGGGTCTTCACTGATCATCCTTACTGATCTTTATACGTATTTTGTGTGTATGCGTGTGCATGCATATTGATAGAGATATTACTGTTTCTCTGTACTTTAGAGTGTGTATTATTATAACGGACGTAAGTTGTATTCAATTTGTATTTTTAAAAATTCATGATTACGCATTGTTAAAATGTCTAATAAGTACGAACACTGGCTCAGTAATAATGGGCTGAGAATCGGGCATTTAAATATCTCCCATCTATTAGGGGAGCTGCCTGAGCTATCACTTATATTTAATCAAAATTTTCACATGTTCGGCGTTAGCGAAAGTCGATTAAATAGCAACATCTCAGATGATGACATAGCTATCAGAGGCTTTAAAACCATTAGAAGAAATCCCTATCAGAAACAAGAGACGGGTATTGCAGTGTTTATTTCTAACTCGCTTAACGCCCACCGTAGGCTAGATTTTGAAACCTGTGAGATTGAGTGTGTATGGCTTGAGGTTAAGCTTCAAAATCGCATACCCCTAGTAGTTGGCTACCTTTATCGAAACCCCAGTGCAGGAAATATCTCGTATGAAACATTCACCACTATGATGAATGTAGTCTTTAGTAATGCTAGAGAAATAATACTATACTGTGGGGCGACTTCAACATAGACACTAACAAATCAAACAATACATGGGAAAACATAATAGAGTCATATACCTTCCCATAGTTAGTCAAATAAGCCACTAGAATAACAAAATCATCTGCAACACTTATAGATCATATCTATACTACGTGTGCTGACAACATCACAGAATGTACTGTACCTATTAATGCAATGAGCGATCACTACCCAGTATGTTGCACGTGGTCGAAAAGAGGTACCAAAACTCCGAAAAACAAACATATAAGTATAAAATATAGAAATTATAAAAACTTCAATCAAGATGCCTTTTTACAAGACTTGCTCAACTCATCTCTGGACTATATTTACCAGATGACCCAGATGATACTCTGGACAACTGTCTGAAGACCTTTCTAAGCGTATTTGATAAGCATGTTCCATTTAAGGAAGTTCGTGTTAAACATCACACTAAGCCCCCGTGGATCACACAGGAGGTAGCTGAACTTATGAGAGACCGGGACAGGGCACATAAAAATAGAGATCTAACTATGTACCGTAGTCTGAGAAACAAAGTTCAATATGTTATTCGAAAGGAAAAGAAAAACTATTTTAAGAACTTAATAATAGATAAAAGCAACACTAAACATATCTTCTTCTTCTTCAGCGTTCCGAGCCATTGAGGTTCTTTGCTGCAGATACAAACCTCTCTCTGGTTGATCTTCTCTTACCAGTCATTGATTCCAAGTGCTTGTAAGTCTGTATATGTATTATCTCTCCACCGCCTTCTTGGTCTACCTCGGGGTCTACGGTCATTTATTTCCTGAGTGTAAGCGAGGTTTGTTTCCCTATTATCTTCCATTCTTTCTATATGCCCCAGCCATTGTAGTCTATTAGCCTTCATGATACCAGTGATTAGCGGGGACTTAAACAGATCATAAATGTCTTTGTTACTTCTTCTTCTCCACTCTCCACTTTGTGTATCCCTAATGGGTCCAAAGATGCGTCTTAAAACTTTGTTCTCAAAGGTTTGTAGCAAGGCTTCGTCTCCTTTCGTTGTACTCCAGGTTTCAGAACCATACAGCACAACTGGTCTGATCAGTGTTTTGTATATTGTGATCTTGGTGTTACGAGATAGCGTCTTTGATTTTTTAGTAGATGTTGTAGTGCATAGTATATCTTATTTCCAGAATTGATTCTAGTTTGTATTTCTTCCCTTATGATGTTGGAGAAATTGAAGATTGTACCCAGGTATTTGTATGTTTCCGTTCTTTTAATGGTCATATTATCTATTTGTATGTGGCCAGAGTTTTTAGCCATTCCTTCTCTTGAAATTACCATATACTCTGTTTTATCTTGATTGATAACCAGCCCCATCTGTTGGGCTTTTTCCTTTAAGTGAGTCAATATTTCCAATGTCTTTTGTTCATTTTCCCCTATAATATCTATATCATATGCATAACCAAGCAGCTTGGATGTTCCTCCAATATCACATTCCTCCTTTACCTTCCTTACACCTTTCTCTAGATCCAGAGTGAAGAGTAGCGGCGATAGTGCATCACCCTGTTTCAAGCCAGATGTTATTTGGAAAGGGTCGGATTTCCTGCCTTTATATATTACTATGGAAAGCAATTAATAACTTGACAAACAAACACAAATCATCACAATCGACACCATCAAATCAGATTACATGTGATCAATTCAGTAGTTTCTTTCAGTCTGACATAAACCAACTGAAGGCTGCAATATCAGATGTGCCTATGATATATCTTTATTATCATCATTCTGTGAGAGCAAATGCTATGGAGACATTCCCACAAACATACAACTAATGACGACCACTGAAGTATTTTACTCATCCCAGTAACCTAACAAACAATAACTCATCATGACTAGATGGAATCAGTAAACGGATCCTTCGCTACCCTGCACCGGCGAACTGCAAGTCACTAACTTTTATATACAATCAATGTCTCACCAAAGGCCACTTCCCATCAGCCTTTAAAATCGCTAAAGTGTATCATCATTTAAAAGCTGGTTCATTAGACGATTGTACCATGAGTAATTATAGGCCAATTTCCATATTATCCTCTTTATCCAAACCGCTAGAAAAGCACATCCACAAAACAACACTAGAGCACTTAGTTCGCCACAAACTAATAGCTGACAGTCAGTCAGGATTTTGGCCAAAATATTCCTGTCATACGGCTCTAACAAGCATGATAGAAAACTGGCATCAAAATATTAAGAACAATACTCTATGTGGAACGATGTTTATAGACTTTAAAAAAGCATTCGATATTATAGATCGTACTATCCTAATTAAACAACTAGAAACAATGAAAGTAAGCTTTAATATAGTGACATTAATAAACACATTTTTATTAGACAGAAAACAAGTAGAATCACACAATAAATCTATATCCCAAGCCATTACCATTAATACTGGAGTACCTCAGGGGTCTATACTTGGCCCTCTGTTATTTGCCATTTATATAAATGATCTTCCCTTATATCTGTCATCGTCCTGCGATCTATTTGCAGACGACTGCACATTATATACAAACCCTATTGATCGTAATGTGCTAGAATTATCCTTGCAACAGGAAATAAATAGTGTAGTTAACTGGAGTCATGCAAACCGCATGCAAATTAACATTTCTAAAACAAAGTCTATGTTAATAGGAACCAGGCAAAGATTTCACACTCTAAACACGCAGAGAACTCTTCAGCTGCACATTGGTAGCACGCCCACAGAAAGTGTAACCGAGCACAAGGCACTGGGTCTTATCATAGATCAAAATCTATCCTTTAATTCCCATGTTCATGCTCTAGTTAAACAAATAGCCAAAAAAGTATACCAACTTGCCAAAATTAAAAACTTCCTCGACGAAAACACACGAAAGATATTCTATACTTCCCACATACAAATACATATTGATTATTGCTCCACAATCTGGGATGGATGCTCCAAATCAATAACAAAACGCCTTCATTCACTCCAGAAAAGGGCAGTGCGTCTAACCAATGGTGATAAGTTTACAGACAATTCTAACCTAATTGAACGTCTTCAGTTACTGCCACTCCACAAACGCCTACTTTTTAATAAGGCTAAACTAACTCACAAAATCCTATTTCAAAATGCCCCAAGCTACCTTAGGCCATTGTTTAAATATAACGCAAGACATAGCGAACTACTAAATATACTTCATGTCCCTAAACCTAGGATAGACTTATACAAAACAAGCTTAGCATACTCTGCCACTCAGTTGTGGAATAATCTTCCACAAGAAATCAAAGTCACCACCAATCATTATACATACAGTCGCAACCTGTTTGAACACTACATCAGGTCAGACTACATGCCTCCTTTAAAAATAAACAGCAAAAAAAGACAATCATAATGGTAAATTATCTTGAACGACAACTAGCCAGGAAATAAAAACCATTCCCATATGTGTGGCACGTTACACCCACCTTGGGTATTTATGATGCCTATGTTAAACATTGCCTCCACGAGTCATGTATTATTGATTATTTTTCATGCGTTTTAATGCTTATTGTTCTTTTGTTGTCAAAAACTTGCTTCATAAGAGATGTTGAATGAAAGAATGTATGAGAGGAAATAGAGAAGAAGTGCAAAATGTCAGACGGGCCTGCGAGCCCAATTCTTAACCCTTTGAAAATAAAGATTTTCGTTCGTTCGTTCAGTTTCGGATTTCGCTGATTGTTTTCGGACGGATTTTCGACGAAAACCGAGGTTTTACTGTATTTACCTTCTCCATGATTCTAGAGTAGTGGAGTAGCCTCAGCTTTGAGGGTAGTGGCGCAAAACTCGGAGTGCGTTGAAATCCCCCAGTGTGGGAGATGGTGAAAGTGTAGATGGCAGGCCTGACAGGGTGCTATACTGGCCAAGTTTAAAAACTGCAAAACCCACCCACACAAAACTTAAAGTTTAGATCCACGCCCAGGCTGTAATTTTCGTGCGCTGTGTCGAAATTCTCCTTGTGTTAGAAATGGAAGGAGCCTGGAACCCACATCAAGGTGTGTGCGTGCATTGAAAGTGACCACTTCAGTAACACAGCTTTAACAATACGTTTCTACCCATTATATTTGTGTTATCTGTGTTAGCTGTGGGTTGGCGTTCAAATCATTATTGCAAATTAATAAAGCACACCCCACCAACTATAAAATATGACTTATCCTAGAGAATCCAAAGATCAACATGCACACAACAAAGAACACTGTATTACCAATGCCACACAGGCGTAAAATCACATCATGCCATTTGAAATGCATAAGATACGCTACTGAAAAGTCTATAACAGATATAGAGACAAATTAGAAACTAAAAATACATGTAGAGATTACGCTTATTACCGACTTTAAAGAACACCAAATAATTAAATAATTCGAACATTTAGCTACAACGGAACATGGTCAACCAGCGGCTAAAGAGAGCGTTCTACATGAGAATATTGAGATACAAGGTGAGAGGATGACCCAGGAAGAGTTGGTCAGATGGAATACAAGAGACATTGAAGAAACCAAACATGATGTGTTGGTACTGGCAACAATGCAAGTGAAATACTGAAAATTACATCTGCCTTGTCTCTGCGACGCTTCATGACAAAAGCAGTAGGGTGAAAGAAAAAGAAGAATAATGAACCGAAAAAATGAAATTGTACAAATAGTGCTTTCTGAGCGCATTTACTACAAGTTAATGACGGTTAGCTAAAATAAAACTACAGTTTCCTTGTCATTTCTAGTGGTGTATGATAAACTAAATGTTTCATGGTGGTATGTGGTTAGAAAAGGATGAAATAATTACTTCTCGAATGTCCTAATGCTTCGTAAATTTTTCTCAAAGTCATCCATTCTCGTTGTAATAACGTTGTTTATAAAGTTTTCCTCATCAATCGTTACCTGCCAACAAGAAAGAGTGAAGCCTGACCATTTATAACAGCAGACATACGCAAACAGTGATTTTAATCTATGGCTATGTATAACCATAGACATATGGAATTAGTGATTTAATCTATGGCTATGTATAACCACAGACATACGCAAATAGTGATTTTAATTTATGGCTATGTATAAACACTGCCATATGCAAATAGTGATTTTAATTTACGGCTTTGTATAATCACAGACATATTTAAATAGCGATTTTATTCTATGGCTAATGACCACAGACATTTGCAAATAGTTATCTTAATATATGGCTATGTATAACCACAGACTCTCTGGCTAAGGGGTTAACGTCTTTCTCTGTAATCCCTATATCCACGTAGGGTAACGCAGCTGCGGTAACGCAGCTGCGGAGTTTCGGTAGCGGATCCCATCGCGTTGGTTACTTACGGGGGTATGTGAGCCGGTCGCTCAGAAAGCAATGGCAAACTACTGAGCGTAATCTTGCCAAGAAATCAACAACAGCGGTAAAATGCTGGGGTTGACAGCGATGCATGTAAATATGATATGCGGAAAAAAATAACCACAGACATGTGCACATAGTGATTTTAATCTATGGCTATGTGTAACAAAATTAATCAACCACTCTTTGATATCAATGGCGCACACACGGGTCTCCCGCGATTGGCGTGGCTATAAGTAGGCGGAGTGTGGGTACGAGTAGATGGATTGTGCAAATAAGTAGGTGGGTTGTGGGTATGCGTTCGTGGGTTGTGGGTATGAGTAGGTGGGTTGTGGGTATGAGTAGGTGAGTTGTGGGTATGAGTAGGTTGTGTGTGGGTATGATCAGCTAGGATGAGGGTATGAGTAGGTCATGTGTAGGTATGGGTAGACCACGTATGTGTATGAGTTGGCAGGATATGTGTATGTGTAGGCGGGGTGTGGGTATGAGTACGTGGGGTGTGGGTATGATTAGGTGTGCTGTGGGTATGAGTAGGTGGGTTCTAGGTATGAGTAAATGGAGTATGGGTATGAGTAGGTGGGGTATGGGTATGAGTAGGTGAGATGTGAGTATGAGTAGGTGGAATGTGGGTATGAGTAGGTGGGTTCTAGGTATGAGTAAATGGAGTATGGGTATGAGTAGATGGGGTATGGGTATGAGTAGGTGGGGTATGGGTATGAGTAGGTGAGATGTGAGTATGAGTAGGTGGAATGTGGGTATGAGTAGGTGGGGTATGGTTATGAGTAGGTGGGATGAGAGTATAAGTATGTGGGATGTGAGTATGAGTAGGTGGAATGTGGGTATGAGTAGGTGGGATGTGGGTTTGAGTAGGCGGGGTGTGGGTATGAATAGGTGGGATGTGAGTATGAGTAGGTGGGATGTGAGTATGAGTAGGTGGGATGTGAGTATGAGTAGGTGGGATGTGAGTATGAGTAGGTGGGATGTGAGTATGAGTAGGTGGGATGTGAGTATGAGTAGGTGAGATGTGAGTATGAGTGGGTGTAATGTGAGTATGAGTAGATGGAATGTGGGTATGAGTAGGTGGGATGTGAGTATGAGTAGGTGGGATGTGAGTATGAGTAGGTGGGATGTGAGTATGAGTAGGTGAGATGTGAGTATGAGTGGGTGTAATGTGAGTATGAGTAGATGGAATGTGGGTATGAGTAGGTGGGATGTGAGTATGAGTAGGTGGGATGTGAGTATGAGTAGGTGGGATGTGAGTATGAGTAGGTGGGATGTGAGTATGAGTAGGTAGGATGTGAGTATGAGTAGGTGGGATGTGAGTATGAGTAGGTGGGATGTGAGTATGAGTAGGTGAGATGTGAGTATGAGTGGGTGTAATGTGAGTATGAGTAGATGGAATGTGGGTATGAGTAGGTGAAATGTGGGTGTGAGTAGGTGGGATGTGAGTATGAGTAGGTGGAATGTGGGTATGAGTAGGTGGGATGTGAGTATGAGTAGGTGGAATGTGGGTATGAGTAGGTGGAATGTGGGTATGAGTAGGTGGAATGTGGGTATGAGTAGGTGGAATGTGAGTATGAGTAGGTGGGATGTGAGTATGAGTAGGTGGGATGTGGGATTGAGTAGGTGGAATTTGGGTATAAGTAGGTGGGATGTGCGTTTGAGTAGGTGGAATGTGGGTATGAGTAGGTGGGATGTGGGTTTGAGTAGGTGGGATGTGAGTATGAGTAGGTGGGATGTGAGTATGAGTAGGTGGGATGTGAGTATGAGTAGGGGGATGTGAGTTCGAGTAGGCTGGGTGTGGGTATGAATAGGTGGGATGTGAGTATGAGTAGGTGGGATGTGAGTATGAGTAGGTGGGATGTGAGTATGAGTAGGTGGGGTGTGAGTATGAGTAGGTGGGATGTGAGTATGAGTAGGTGGGATGTGAGTATGAGTAGGTGGGATGTGAGTATGAGTAGGTGGGATGTGAGTATGAGTAGGTGGGATGTGAGTATGAGTAGGTGAAATGTGAGTATGAGTAGGTGGGATGTGAGTATGAGTAGGTGGGATATGAGTATGAGTGGGTGGAATGTGAGTATGAGTAGGTAGAATGTGGGTATGAGTAGGTGGGATGTGAGTATGAGTAGGTGGGATGTGAGTATGAGTAGGTGGGATGCGAGTATGAGTAGGGGGATGTGAGTTTGAGTAGGCTGGGTGTGGGTATGAATAGGTGGGATATGAGTATGAGTGGGTGGAATGTGAGTATGAGTAGGTGGAATGTGGGTATGAGTAGGTGGAATGTGAGTATGAGTAGGTGGGATGTGAGTATGAGTAGGTGGGATGTGAGTATGAGTAGGTGGGATGTGAGTATGAGTAGGTGGGATGTGAGTATGAGTAGATGGGATGTGAGTATGAGTGGGTGGAATGTGAGTATGAGGTGGGATGTAAGTATGAGTAGGTGGAATGTGAGTATGAGTAGGTGGAATGTGGGTATGAGTAGGTGGGATGTGGGATTGAGTAGGTGGAATTTGGGTATAAGTAGGTGGGATGTGCGTTTGAGTAGGTGGGATGTGGGTATGAGTAGGTGGGATGTGGGTTTGAGTAGGTGGGATGTGAGTATGAGTAGGTGGGATGTGAGTATGAGTAGGTGGGATGTGAGTATGAGTAGGGGGATGTGAGTTCGAGTAGGCTGGGTGTGGGTATGAATAGGTGGGATGTGAGTATGAGTAGGTGGGATGTGAGTATGAGTAGGTGGGATGTGAGTATGAGTAGGTGGGGTGTGAGTATGAGTAGGTGGGATGTGAGTATGAGTAGGTGGGATGTGAGTATGAGTAGGTGGGATGTGAGTATGAGTAGGTGGGATGTGAGTATGAGTAGGTGGGATGTGAGTATGAGTAGGTGAAATGTGAGTATGAGTAGGTGGGATGTGAGTATGAGTAGGTGGGATATGAGTATGAGTGGGTGGAATGTGAGTATGAGTAGGTAGAATGTGGGTATGAGTAGGTGGGATGTGAGTATGAGTAGGTGGGATGTGAGTATGAGTAGGTGGGATGCGAGTATGAGTAGGGGGATGTGAGTTTGAGTAGGCTGGGTGTGGGTATGAATAGGTGGGATATGAGTATGAGTGGGTGGAATGTGAGTATGAGTAGGTGGAATGTGGGTATGAGTAGGTGGAATGTGCGTATGAGTAGGTGGGATGTGACTATGAGTAGGTGGGATGTGAATATGAGTAGGTGGGATGTGAGTATGAGTAGGTGGGATGTGAGTATGAGTAGGTGGGACGTGAGTATGAGTTGGTGGGATGTGAGTATGAGTAGATGGGATGTGAGTATGAGTAGGTGGGATGTGAGTATGAGTAGGTGGGATGTGAGTATGAGTAGGTGGGATGTGAGTATGAGTAGGTGGGATGTGAGTATGAGTAGGTGGGATGTGAGTATGAGTAGATGGGATGTGAGTATGAGTGGGTGGAATGTGAGTATGAGTAAGTGGAATGTGGGTATTAGTAGGTGCAATCTGGGTACGAGTAGTTGGAATGTGGGTATGAGTAGGTGGAATGTGGGTATGAGTAGGTGGGATGTGTGTACGAGTAGGTGGGATGTAAGTATGAGTAGGTGGAATGTGAGTATGAGTAGGTGGAATGTGGGTATGAGTAGGTGGGATGTGAGTATGAGTAGGTGGGATGTGAGTATGAGTAGGTGGGATGTGAGTATGAGTAGGTGGGATGTGAGTATGAGTAGGTGAAATGTGAGTATGAGTAGGTGGGATGTGAGAACGATTAGGTGGGATGTAAGTATGAGTAGGTGGAATGTGAGTATGAGTAGGTGGAATGTGGGTATGAGTAGGTGGGATGTGAGTATGAGTAGGTGGGATGTGAGTATGAGTAGGTGGGATGTGAGTATGAGTAGGTAGGATGTGAGTATGAGTAGGTGGAATGTGGCTATGAGTAGGTAGGATGTGAGTATGAGTGGGTGGAATGTGAGTATGAGTGGGTGGAATGTGGGTATGAGTAGGTGAAATGTGGGTTTGAGTAGGTGGAATGTGGGTATGAGTAGGTGGGATGTGCGTTTGAGTAGGTTGAATGTGGGTATGAGTAAGTGGGATGTGGGTTTGAGTAGGTGGGATGTGAGTATGAGTAGGTGGGATGTGAGTATGAGTAGGTGTGATGTGAGTATGAGTAGGGGGATGTGAGTTTGAGTAGGCTGGGTGTGGGCATGAATAGGTGGGATGTGAGTATGAGTAAGTGGGATGTGAGTTTGAGTAGGTGGGATGTGAGTATGAGTAGGTGGGGTGTGAGTATGAGTAGGTGGGATGTGAGTATGAGTAGGTGGGATGTGAGTATGAGTAGGTGGGATGTGAATATGAGTAGGTGGGATGTGAGTATGAGTAGGTGAAATGTGAGTATGAGTAGGTGAGATGTGAGTATGAGTAGGTGGGATATGAGTATGAGTGGGTGGAATGTGAGTATGAGTAGGTGGAATGTGGGTATGAGTAGGTGGGATGTGAGTATGAGTAGGTGGGATGTGAGTATGAGTAGGTGGGATGTGAGTATGAGTAGGGGGATGTGAGTTTGAGTAGGCTGGGTGTGGGTATGAATAGGTGGGATATGAGTATGAGTGGGTGGAATGTGAGTATGAGTAGGTGGAATGTGGGTATGAGTAGGTGGAATGTGTGTATGAGTAGGTGGGATGTGACTATGAGTAGGTGGGATGTGAATATGAGTAGGTGGGATGTGAGTATGAGTAGGTGGGATGTGAGTATGAGTAGGTGGGACGTGAGTATGAGTTGGTGGGATGTGACTATGAGTAGATGGGATGTGAGTATGAGTAGGTGGGATGTGAGTATGAGTAGGTGGGATGTGAGTATGAGTAGGTGGGATGTGAGTATGAGTAGGTGGGATGTGAGTATGAGTATGTGGGATGTGAGTATGAGTAGATGGGATGTGAGTATGCGTGGGTGGAATGTGAGTATGAGTAAGTGGAATGTGGGTATTAGTAGGTGCAATCTGGGTACGAGTAGTTGGAATGTGGGTATGAGTAGGTGGAATGTGGGTATGAGTGGGTGGGATGTGTGTACGAGTAGGTGGGATGTAATTATGAGTAGGTGGAATGTGAGTATGAGTAGGTGGAATGTGGGTATGAGTAGGTGGGATGTGAGTATGAGTAGCTGGGATGTGAGTATGAGTAGGTGGGATGTGAGTATGAGTAGGTGGGATGTGAGTATGAGTAGGTGAAATGTGAGTATGAGTAGGTGGGATGTGAGAACGATTAGGTGGGATGTAAGTATGAGTAGGTGGAATGTGAGTATGAGTAGGTGGAATGTGGGTATGAGTAGGTGGGATGTGAGTATGAGTAGGTGGGATGTGAGTATGAGTAGGTGGGATGTGAGTATGAGTAGGTGGGATGTGAGTATGAGTAGGTAGGATGTGAGTATGAGTAGGTGGAATGTGGCTATGAGTAGGTAGGATGTGAGTATGAGTGGGTGGAATGTGAGTATGAGTGGGTGGAATGTGGGTATGAGTAGGTGAAATGTGGGTTTGAGTAGGTGGAATGTGGGTATGAGTAGGTGGGATGTGCGTTTGAGTAGGTTGAATGTGGGTATGAGTAAGTGGGATGTGGGTTTGAGTAGGTGGGATGTGAGTATGAGTAGGTGGGATGTGAGTATGAGTAGGTGTGATGTGAGTATGAGTAGGGGGATGTGAGTTTGAGTAGGCTGGGTGTGGGCATGAATAGGTGGGATGTGAGTATGAGTAGGTGGGATGTGAGTATGAGTAGGTGGGATGTGAGTATGAGTAGGTGGGGTGTGAGTATGAGTAGGTGGGATGTGAGTATGGGTAGGTGGGATGTGAGTATGAGAAGGTGGGATGTGAGTATGAGTAGGTGGGATGTGAGTATGAGTAGGTGAAATGTGAGTATGAGTATGTGAGATGTGAGTATGAGTAGGTGGGATATGAGTATGAGTGGGTGGAATGTGAGTATGAGTAGGTGGAATGTGGGTATGAGTAGGTGGAATGTGGGTATGAGTAGGTGGGATGTGAGTATGAGTAGGTGGGATGTGAATATGAGTAGGTGGGATGTGAGTATGAGTAGGTGGGATGTGAGTATGAGTAGGTGGGACGTGAGTACGAGTTGATGGGATGTGAGTATGAGTAGGTGGGATGTGAGTATGAGTAGGTAGGATGTGAGTATGAGTAGGTGGAATGTGGCTATGAGTAGGTGGAATGTGAGTATGAGTAGGTGGAATGTGGGTATGAGTAGGTGGGATGTGAGTATGAGTAGGTGGGATGTGAGTATGAGTAGGTGGGATGTGAGTATGAGTAGGTGTGATGTGAGTATGAGTAGGTAGGATGTGAGTATGAGTAGGTGGAATGTGGCTATGAGTAGGTGGGATGTGAGTATGAGTGGGTGGAATGTGAGTATGAGTAGGTGGAATGTGGGTATCAGTAGGTTGAATGTGGGTATGAGTATGTGAAATGTGGGTATGAGTAGGTGGAATGTGGCAATAAGTAGGTGGGATGTGAGTATGAGTGGGTTGAATGTGAGTATGAGTAGGTGAAATGTGGGTTTGAGTAGGTGGAATGTGGGTATGAGTAGGTGGGATGTGCGTTTGAGTAGGTGGAATGTGGGTATGAGTAAGTGGGATGTGGGTTTGAGTAGGTGGGATGTGAGTATGAGTAGGTGGGATGTGAGTATGAGTAGGTAGGATGTGAGTATGAGTAGGGGGATGTGAGTTTGAGTAGGCTGGGTGTGGGTATGAATAGGTGGGATATGAGTATGAGTGGGTGGAATGTGAGTATGAGTAGGTGGAATGTGGGTATGAGTAGGTGGAATGTGCGTATGAGTAGGTGGGATGTGACTATGAGTAGGTGGGATGTGAATATGAGTAGGTGGGATGTGAGTATGAGTAGGTGGGATGTGAGTATGAGTTGGTGGGATGTGAGTATGAGTAGATGGGATGTGAGTATGAGTAGGTGGGATGTGAGTATGAGTAGGTGGGATGTGAGTATGAGTAGGTGGGATGTGAGTATGAGTAGATGGGATGTGATTATGAGTGGGTGGAATGTGAGTATGAGTAAGTGGAATGTGGGTATTAGAAGGTGCAATCTGGGTATGAGTAGTTGGAATGTGGGTATGAGTAGGTGGAATGTGGGTATGAGTAGGTGGGATGTGTGTACGAGTAGGTGGGATGTAAGTATGAGTAGGTGGAATGTGAGTATGAGTAGGTGGAATGTGGGTATGAGTAGGTGGGATGTGAGTATGAGTAGGTGGGATGTGAGTATGAGTAGGTGGGATGTGAGTATGAGTAGGTGAGATGTGAGTATGAGTAGGTGAAATGTGAGTATGAGTAGGTGGGATGTGAGAACGATTAGGTGGGATGTAAGTATGAGGAGGTGGAATGTGAGTATGAGTAGGTGGAATGTGGGTATGAGTAGGTGGGATGTGAGTATGAGTAGGTGGGATGTGAGTATGAGTAGGTGGGATGTGAGTATGAGTAGGTGGGATGTGAGTATGAGTAGGTAGGATGTAAGTATGAGTAGGTGGAATGTGGGTATGAGTAAGTGGGATGTGGGTTTGAGTAGGTGGGATGTGAGTATGAGTAGGTGGGATGTGAGTATGAGTAGGTGGGATGTGAGTATGAGTAGGGGGATGTGAGTTTGAGTAGGCTGGGTGTGGGTATGAATAGGTGGGATATGAGTATGAGTGGGTGGAATGTGAGTATGAGTAGGTGGAATGTGGGTATGAGTAGGTGGAATGTGCGTATGAGTAGGTGGGATGTGACTATGAGTAGGTGGGATGTGTATATGAGTAGGTGGGATGTGAGTATGAGTAGGTGGGATGTGAGTATGAGTTGGTGGGATGTGAGTATGAGTAGATGGGATGTGAGTATGAGTAGGTGGGATGTGAGTATGAGTAGGTGGAATGTGAGTATGAGTAGGTGGGATGTGAGTATGAGTAGGTGGGATGTGAGTATGAGTAGGGGGATGTGAGTTTGAGTAGGCTGGGTGTGGGTATGAATAGGTGGGATATGAGTATGAGTGGGTGGAATGTGAGTATGAGTAGGTGGAATGTGGGTATGAGTAGGTGGAATGTGCGTATGAGTAGGTGGGATGTGACTATGAGTAGGTGGGATGTGAATATGAGTAGGTGGGATGTGAGTATGAGTAGGTGGGATGTGAGTATGAGTTGGTGGGATGTGAGTATGAGTAGATGGGATGTGAGTATGAGTAGGTGGGATGTGAGTATGAGTAGGTGGAATGTGAGTATGAGTAGGTGGGATGTGAGTATGAGTAGGTGGGATGTGAGTATGAGTAGGTGGGATGTGAGTATGAGTAGGTGGGATGTGAGTATGAGTAGATGGGATGTGATTATGAGTGGGTGGAATGTGAGTATGAGTAAGTGGAATGTGGGTATTAGAAGGTGCAATCTGGGTATGAGTAGTTGGAATGTGGGTATGAGTAGGTGGAATGTAGGTATGAGTAGGTGGGATGTGTGTACGAGTAGGTGGGATGTAAGTATGAGTAGGTGGAATGTGAGTATGAGTAGGTGGAATGTGGGTATGAGTAGGTGGGATGTGAGTATGAGTAGGTGGGATGTGAGTATGAGTAGGTGGGATGTGAGTATGAGTAGGTGAGATGTGAGTATGAGTAGGTGAAATGTGAGTATGAGTAGGTGGGATGTGAGAACGATTAGGTGGGATGTAAGTATGAGGAGGTGGAATGTGAGTATGAGTAGGTGGAATGTGGGTATGAGTAGGTGGGATGTGAGTATGAGTAGGTGGGATGTGAGTAAGAGTAGGTGGGATGTGAGTATGAGTAGGTGGGATGTGAGTATGAGTAGGTAGGATGTAAGTATGAGTAGGTGGAATGTGGCTATGAGTAGGTAGGATGTGAGTATGAGTGGGTGGATGTGAGTATGAGTGGGTGGAATGTGGGTATGAGTAGGTGAAATGTGGGTTTGAGTAGGTGGAATGTGGGTATGAGTAGGTGGGATGTGCGTTTGAGAAGGTTGAATGTGGGTATGAGTAAGTGGGATGTGGGTTTGAGTAGGTGGGATGTGAGTATGAGTAGGTGGGATGTGAGTATGAGTAGGTGTGATGTGAGTATGAGTAGGGGGATGTTAGTTTGAGTAGGCTGGGTGTGGGCATGAAAAGGTGGGATGTGAGTATGAGTAGGTGGGATGTGAGTATGAGTAGGTGGGATGTGAGTATGAGTAGGTGGGGTGTGAGTATGAGTAGGTGGGATGTGAGTATGAGTAGGTGGGATGTGAGTATGAGTAGGTGGGATGTGAGTATGAGTAGGTGGGATGTGAGTATGAGTAGGTGAAATGTGAGTATGAGTAGGTGAGATGTGAGTATGAGTAGGTGGGATATGAGTATGAGTGGGTGGAATGTGAGTATGAGTAGGTGGAATGTGGGTATGAGTAGATGGAATGTGGGTATGAGTAGGTGGGATGTGAGTATGAGTAGGTGGGATGTGAATAGAAGTAGGTGGGATGTGAGTATGAGTAGATGGGATGTGAGTATGAGTAGGTGGGACGTGAGTATGAGTTGGTGGGATGTGAGTATGAGTAGGTGGGATGTGAGTATCAGTAGGTGGGATGTGAGTATGAGTAGGTGGGATGTGAGTATGAGTAGGTGGGATGTGAGTATGAGTAGGTGGGATGTGAGTATGAGTAGGTGGGATGTGAGTATGAGTAGGTGGGATGTGAGTATGAGTGGGTGGAATGAGAGTATGAGTAGGTGGAATGTGGGTATGAGTAGGTGCAATTTGGGTATGAGTAGGTGGGATGTGAGTATGAGTAGGTGGAATGTGGGTATGAGTAGTTGGAATGTGGGTATGAGTAGGTGGAATGTGGGTATGATTAGGTGGAATATGAGTATGAGTAGGTGGGATGTGAGTACGAGTAGGTGGGATGTAAGTATGAGTAGGTGGAATGTGAGTATGAGTAGATGGAATGTGGGTATGAGTAGGTGGGATGTGAGTATGAGTTGGTGGGATGTGAGTATGAGTTGGTGGGATGTGAGTATTATTAGGTGGGATGTGAGTATGAGTAGGTGGAATGTGGGTATGAGTAGGTGAAATGTGAGTATGAGTATGTGGGATGTGAGAACGATTAGGTGGGATGTAAGTATGAGTAGGTGGAATGTGAGTATGAGTAGGTGGAATGTGGATATGAGTAGGTGGAATGGCGGTATGAGTATGTGGGATGTGAGTATGAGTAGGTGGGATGTGAGTATGAGTAGGTGAAATGTGAGTATGAGTAGGTGAAATGTGAGTATGAGTATGTGAGATGTGAGTATGAGTAGGTGGAATGTGGGTATGAGTAGGTGGAATGTGGGTATGAGTAGGTGGGATGTGAGTATGAGTAGGTGGAATGTGGGTATGAGTAGGTAGATTGTGGGTATGAGCAGGTGGAATGTGGGTATGAGTAGGTGGGATGTGAGAACGATTAGGTGGGATGTAAGTATGAGTAGGTGGAATGTGAGTATGAGTAGGTGGAATGTGGGTATGAGTAGGTGGAATGTGGGTATGAGTAGGTGGTATGTGAGTATGAGTAGGTGGGATGTGAGTATGAGTAGGTGGGATGTGAGTATGAGTAGGTGGGATGTGAGTATGAGTAGGTGAAATGTGGCTATGAGTAGGTGGGATGTGAGTATTAGTGGGTTGAATGTGAGAATGAGTAGGTGGAATGTGGGTATGAGTAGGTGGGATGTGAGTATGAGCGGGTGGAATGTGAGTATGAGTAGGTGGAATGTGGGTATGAGTAGGTGTGATGTGAGTATGAGTAGGGGGATGTGAGTTTGAGTAGGCTGGGTGTGGGCATGAATAGGTGGGATGTGAGTATGAGTAGGTGGGATGTGAGTATGAGTAGGTGGGATGTGAGTATGAGTAGGTGGGGTGTGAGTATGAGTAGGTGGGATGTGAGTATGAGTAGGTGGGATGTGAGTATGAGTAGGTGGGATGTGAGTATGAGTAGGTGGGATGTGAGTATGAGTAGGTGAAATGTGAGTATGAGTAGGTGAGATGTGAGTATGAGTAGGTGGGATATGAGTATGAGTGGGTGGAATGTGAGTATGAGTAGGTGGAATGTGGGTATGAGTAGATGGAATGTGGGTATGAGTAGGTGGGATGTGAGTATGAGTAGGTGGGATGTGAATAGAAGTAGGTGGGATGTGAGTATGAGTAGGTGGGATGTGAGTATGAGTAGGAGGGACGTGAGTATGAGTTGGTGGGATGTGAGTATGAGTAGGTGGGATGTGAGTATCAGTAGGTGGGATGTGAGTATAAGTAGGTGGGATGTGAGTATGAGTAGGTGGGATGTGAGTATGAGTAGGTGGGATGTGAGTATGAGTAGGTGGGATGTGAGTATGAGTAGGTGGGATGTGAGTATGAGTGGGTGGAATGAGAGTATGAGTAGGTGGAATGTGGGTATGAGTAGGTGCAATTTGGGTATGAGTAGGTGGGATGTGAGTATGAGTAGGTGGAATGTGGGTATGAGTAGTTGGAATGTGGGTATGAGTAGGTGGAATGTGGGTATGATTAGGTGGAATATGAGTATGAGAAGGTGGGATGTGAGTACGAGTAGGTGGGATGTAAGTAAGAGTAGGTGGAATGTGAGTATGAGTAGATGGAATGTGGGTATGAGTAGGTGGGATGTGAGTATGAGTTGGTGGGATGTGAGTATGAGTTGGTGGGATGTGAGTATTATTAGGTGGGATGTGAGTATGAGTAGGTGGAATGTGGGTATGAGTAGGTGAAATGTGAGTATGAGTAGGTGGGATGTGAGAACGATTAGGTGGGATGTAAGTATGAGTAGGTGGAATGTGAGTATGAGTAGGTGGAATGTGGGTATGAGTAGGTGGAATGGCGGTATGAGTATGTGGGATGTGAGTATGAGTAGGTGGGATGTGAGTATGAGTAGGTGAAATGTGAGTATGAGTATGTGAGATGTGAGTATGAGTAGGTGGAATGTGGGTATGTAGGTGGAATGTGGGTATGAGTAGGTGGGATGTGAGTATGAGTAGGTGGAATGTGGGTATGAGTAGGTAGATTG
The DNA here is from genome assembly GCA_963921405.1 of Cepaea hortensis. NCBI lineage: Eukaryota > Metazoa > Mollusca > Gastropoda > Stylommatophora > Helicidae > Cepaea > Cepaea hortensis. The sequence continues at coordinate 24,270,954 of OY992891.1, forward strand.
TGGGTATGAGCAGGTGGAATGTGGGTATGAGTAGGTGGGATGTGAGAACGATTAGGTGGGATGTAAGTATGAGTAGGTGGAATGTGAGTATGAGTAGGTGGAATGTGGGTATGAGTAGGTGGAATGTGGGTATGAGTAGGTGGGATGTGAGTATGAGTAGGTGGGATGTGAGTATGAGTAGGTGGGATGTGAGTATGAGTAGGTGGGATGTGAGTATGAGTAGGTGAAATGTGGCTATGAGTAGGTGGGATGTGAGTATGAGTGGGTTGAATGTGAGAATGATTAGGTGGAATGTGGGTATGAGTAGGTGGGATGTGAGTATGAGCGGGTGGAATGTGAGTATGAGTAGGTGGAATGTGAGTATGAGTAGGTGGGATGTGGGTATGAGTAGGTGGGATGTGAGTATGAGTAGGTGGAATGTGGGTATGAGTAGGTGGAATGTGGGTATGAGTAGGTGGAATGTTGGTATGAGTAGGTGGAATGTGAGTATGAGTAGGTGGGATGTGAGAACGATTAGGTGGGATGTAAGTATGAGTAAGAGGAATGGGAGTATGAGTAGGTGGAATGTGGGTATGAGTAGGTGGGATGTGAGTATGAGTAGATGGGATGTGAGTATGAGTAGGTGGGATGTGAGTATGAGTAGGTGGGATGTGAGTATGAGTAGGTAGGATGTGAGTATGAGTAGGTGGAATGTGGATATGAGTAGGTGGGATGTGAGTATGAGTGGGTGGAATGTGAGTATGAGTAGGTGGAATGTGGGTATGAGTAGGTGGAATGTGGGTATGAGTAGGTGAAATGTAGGTATGAGTAGGTGGAATGTGGCTATGAGTAGGTGGGATGTGAGTATGAGTGGGTTGAATGTGAGTATGAGTAGGTGGAATGTGGGTATGAGTAGGTGGGATGTGAGGATAAGTGGGTTGAATGTGAGTATGAGTAGGTGGAATGTGGGTATGAGTAGGTGGAATGTGGGTATGAGTAGGTGGAATGTGGGTATGAGTAGGTGAGATGTGGGTATGAGTAGGCGGGGTGTAGGTATGAGTAGGTGGGATGTGAGTATGAGTAGGTGGAATGTGGGTATGAGTAGGTGGAATGTGGGTATGAGTAGGTGGAATGTGGGTATGAGTAGGTGGAATGTGAGTATTAGTAGGTGGGATGTGAGTATGAGTAGGTGGGATGTAAGTATGAGTAGGTGGGATTTGGGTTTGAGTAGGTGGAATGTGGGTATGAGTAGGTAGGATGTGGGTTTGAGTAGGTGGAATGTGGGTATGAGTAGGTGGGATGTGAATCTGAGTAGGCGGGGTGTGGGTATGAATAGGTGGGATGTGAGTATGAGTAGGTGGGATGTGAGTATGAGTAGGTGGGATGTGAGTATGAGTAGGTGGGATGTGAGTATGAGTAGGGGGATGTGAATGTGAGTAGGCTGGGTGTTGGTATGAATAGGTGGGATGTGAGTATGAGTAGGTGGGATGTGAGTATAAGTAGGTGATATGTGAGTATGAGTAGGTGGGATGTGAGTATGAGTAGGTGGGATGTGAGTATGAGTAGGTGGGATGTGAGTATGAGTAGGTGGGATGTGAGTATGAGTAGGTGGGATGTGAGTATGAGTAGGTGGAATGTGAGTATGAGTAGGTGGGATGTGAGTATGAGTAGGTGGGATGTGAGTAAGAGTTGGTGGAATGTGAGTATGAGTAGGTGGAATGTGGGTATGAGTAGGTTGAATGTGGGTATGAGTAGGTAGGATGTGAGTATGAGTAGATGGGATGTGAATATGAGTAGGTGGGATATGAGTATGAGTAGGTGGGATGTGAGTATGAGTAGGTGGGACGTGAGTATGAGTAGGTGGGATGTGAGTATGAGTAGGTGGGATGTGAGTATGAGTAGGTGGGATGTGAGTATGAGTAGGTGGGATGTGAGTATGAGTAGGTGGGATGTGAGTATGAGTAGGTGGGATGTGAGTATGAGTAGGTGGGATGTGAGTATGAGTAGGTGGAATGTGGGTATGAGTAGGTGGGATGTGAGAACGATTAGGTGGGATGTAAGTATGAGTAGGTGGAATGTGAGTATGAGTAGGTGGAATGTGGGTATGAGTAGGTGGAATGTGGGTATGAGTAGGTGGGATGTGAGTATGAGTAGGTGGGATGTGAGTATGAGTAGGTTGGATGTGAGTATTAGTAGGTGGGATGTGAGTATGAGTAGGTGAAATGTGAGTATGAGTAGGTGAAATGTGGCTATGAGTAGGTGGGATGTGAGTATGAGTAGGTGGGATGTGAGTATGAGTAGGTGGGATGTGAGTATGAGTAGGTGGGATGTGAGTATGAGTAGGTGGGATGTGAGTATGAGTGGGTGGAATGAGAGTATGAGTAGGTGGAATGTGGGTATGAGTAGGTGCAATTTGGGTATGAGTAGGTGGGATGTGAGTATGAGTAGGTGGAATGTGGGTATGAGTAGTTGGAATGTGGGTATGAGTAGGTGGAATGTGGGTATGATTAGGTGGAATATGAGTATGAGTAGGTGGGATGTGAGTACGAGTAGGTGGGATGTAAGTATGAGTAGGTGGAATGTGAGTATGAGTAGATGGAATGTGGGTATGAGTAGGTGGGATGTGAGTATGAGTTGGTGGGATGTTAGTATGAGTTGGTGGGATGTGAGTATTATTAGGTGGGATGTGAGTATGAGTAGGTGGAATGTGGGTATGAGTAGGTGAAATGTAAGTATGAGTAGGTGGGATGTGAGAACGATTAGGTGGGATGTAAGTATGAGTAGGTGGAATGTGAGTATGAGTAGGTGGAATGTGGGTATGAGTAGGTGGAATGGCGGTATGAGTATGTGGGATGTGAGTATGAGTAGGTGGGATGTGAGTATGAGTAGGTGAAATGTGAGTATGAGTATGTGAGATGTGAGTATGAGTAGGTGGAATGTGGGTATGAGTAGGTGGAATGTGGGTATGAGTAGGTGGGATGTGAGTATGAGTAGGTGGAATGTGGGTATGAGTAGGTAGATTGTGGGTATGAGCAGATGGAATGTGGGTATGAGTAGGTGGCATGTGAGAACGATTAGGTGGGATGTAAGTATGAGTAGGTGGAATGTGAGTATGAGTAGGTGGAATGTGGGTATGAGTAGGTGGAATGTGGGTATGAGTAGGTGGGATGTGAGTATGAGTAGGTGGGATGTGAGTATGAGTAGGTGGGATGTGAGTATGAGTAGGTGGGATGTGAGTATGAGTAGGTGAAATGTGGCTATGAGTAGGTGGGATGTGAGTATGAGTGGGTTGAATGTGAGAATGAGTAGGTGGAATGTGGGTATGAGTAGGTGGGATGTGAGTATTAGCGGGTGGAATGTGAGTATGAGTAGGTGGAATGTGGGTATGAGTAGGTGGGATGTGGGTATGAGTAGGTGGGATGTGAGTATGAGTAGGTGGAATGTGGGTATGAGTAGGTGGAATGTGGGTATGAGTAGGTGGAATGTTGGTATGAGTAGGTGGAATGTGAGTATGAGTAGGTGGGATGTGAGAACGATTAGGTGGGATGTAAGTATGAGTAAGTGGAATGTGAGTATGAGTAGGTGGAATGTGGGTATGAGTAGGTGGGATGTGAGTATGAGTAGGTGGGATGTGAGTATGAGTAGGTGGGATGTGAGTATGAGTAGGTGGGATGTGAGTATGAGTAGGTAGGATGTGAGTATGAGTAGGTGGAATGTAGATATGAGTAGGTGGGATGTGAGTATGAGTGGGTGGAATGTGAGTATGAGTAGGTGGAATGTGGGTATGAGTAGGTGGAATGTGGGTATGAGTAGGTGAAATGTAGGTATGAGTAGGTGGAATGTGGCTATGAGTAGGTGGGATGTGAGTATGAGTGGGTTGAATGTGAGTATGAGTAGGTGGAATGTGGGTATGAGTAGGTGGGATGTGAGGATAAGTGGGTTGAATGTGAGTATGAGTAGGTGGAATGTGGGTATGAGTAGGTGAAATGTGGGTATGAGTAGGTGGAATGTGGGTATGAGTAAGTGAGATGTGGGTATGAGTAGGCGGGGTGTGGGTATGAGTAGGTGGGATGTGAGTATGAGTAGGTGGAATGTGGGTATGAGTAGGTGGAATGTGGGTATGAGTAGGTGGAATGTGGGTATGAGTAGGTGGAATGTGAGTATTAGTAGGTGGGATGTGAGTATGAGTAGGTGGGATGTAAGTATGAGTAGGTGGGATTTGGGTTTGAGTAGGTGGAATGTGGGTATGAGTAGGTAGGATGTGGGTTTGAGTAGGTGGAATGTGGGTATGAGTAGGTGGGATGTGAGTCTGAGTAGGCGGGGTGTGGGTATGAATAGGTGGGATGTGAGTATGAGTAGGTGGGATGTGAGTATGAGTAGGTTGGATGTGAGTATGAGTAGGTGGGATGTGAGTATGAGTAGGGGGATGTGAATGTGAGTAGGCTGGGTGTTGGTATGAATAGGTGGGATGTGAGTATGAGTAGGTGGGATGTGAGTATGAGTAGGTGATATGTGAGTATGAGTAGGTGGGATGTGAGTATGAGTAGGTGGGATGTGAATATGAGTAGGTGGGATGTGAGTATGAGTAGGTGGGATGTGAGTATGAGTAGGTGGGATGTGAGTATGAGTAGGTGGAATGTGAGTATGAGTAGGTGGGATGTGAGTATGAGTAGGTGGGATGTGAGTAAGAGTGGGTGGAATGTGAGTATGAGTAGGTGGAATGTGGGTATGAGTAGGTTGAATGTGGGTATGAGTAGGTGGGATGTGAGTATGAGTAGATGGGATGTGAATATGAGTAGGTGGGATATGAGTATGAGTAGGTGGGATGTGAGTATGAGTAGGTGGGACGTGAGTATGAGTAGGTGGGATGTGAGTATGAGTAGGTGGGATGTGAGTATGAGTAGGTGGGATGTGAGTATGAGTAGGTGGGATGTGAGTATGAGTAGGTGGGATGTGAGTATGAGTAGGTGGGATGTGAGTATGAGTAGGTTGGATGTGGGTATGATTAGGTGGAATATGAGTATGAGTTGGTGGGATGTGAGTATGAGTTGGTGGGATGTGAGTATGAGTAGGTGGAATGTGAGTATGAGTAGGTGAAATGTGAGTATGAGTAGGTGGGATGTGAGAACGATTAGGTGGGATGTAAGTATGAGTAGGTGGAATGTGAGTATGAGTAGGTGTAATGTGGGTATGAGTAGGTGGAATGGCGGTATGAGTATGTGGGATGTGAGTATGAGTAGGTGGGATGTGGGTATGAGTAGGTGAAATGTGAGTATTTGTAGGTGGGATGTGAGTATTTGTAGGTGGGATGTGAGTATGAGTAGGTGAAATGTGAGTATGAGTAGGTGAAATGTGGGTATGAGTAGGTGGGATGTGAGTATGAGTGGGTTGAATGTGAGAATGAATAGGTGGAATGTGGGTATGAGTAGGTGGGATGTGAGTATGAGCGGGTGGAATGTGAGTATGAGTAGGTGGAATGTGGGTATGAGGAGGTGGGATGTGGGTATGAGTAGGTAGGATGTGAGTATGAGTAGGTGGAATATGAGTATGAGTTGGTGGGATGTGAGTATGAGTTGGTGGGATGTGAGTATGAGTAGGTGGAATGTGAGTATGAGTAGGTGAAATGTGAGTATGAGTAGGTGGGATGTGAGAACGATTAGGTGGGATGTAAGTATGAGTAGGTGGAATGTGAGTATGAGTAGGTGTAATGTGGGTATGAGTAGGTGGAATGGCGGTATGAGTATGTGGGATGTGAGTATGAGTAGGTGGGATGTGAGTATGAGTAGGTGAAATGTGAGTATTTGTAGGTGGGATGTGAGTATGAGTAGGTGAAATGTGAGTATGAGTAGGTGAAATGTGGGTATGAGTAGGTGGGATGTGAGTATGAGTGGGTTGAATGTGAGAATGAATAGGTGGAATGTGGGTATGAGTAGGTGGGATGTGAGTATGAGCGGGTGGAATGTGAGTATGAGTAGGTGGAATGTGGGTATGAGGAGGTGGGATGTGGGTATGAGTAGGTAGGATGTGAGTATGAGTAGGTGGAATGTGGGTATGAGTAGGTGGAATGTGGGTATAAGTAGGTGGAATGTTGGTATGAGTAGGTGGAATGTGAGTATGAGTAGGTGGGATGTGAGAACGATTAGGTGGGATGTAAGTATGAGTAAGTGGAATGTGAGTATGAGTAGGTGGAATGTGGGTATGAGTAGGTGGGATGTGAGTATGAGTAGGTGGGATGTGAGTATGAGTAGGTGGGATGTGGGTATGAGTATGTGGGATGTGAGTATGAGTAGGTGGAATGTGGCTATGAGTAGGTGGGATGTGAGTATGAGTGGGTTGAATGTGAGTATGAGTAGGTGTAATGTGGGTATGAGTAGGTGGGATGTGAGGATAAGTGGGTTGAATGTGAGTATGAGTAGGTGGAATGTGGGTATGAGTAGGTGGAATGTGGGTATGAGTAGGTGGAATGTGGGTATGAGTAGGTGAGATGTGGGTATGAGTAGGCGGGGTGTAGGTATGAGTAGGTGGGATGTGAGTATGAGTAGGTGGAATGTGGGTATGAGTAGGTGGAATGTGGGTATGAGTAGGTGGAATGTGAGTATTAGTAGGTGGGATGTGAGTATGAGTAGGTGGGATGTAAGTATGAGTAGGTGGGATTTGGGTTTGAGTAGGTGGAATGTGGGTATGAGTAGGTAGGATGTGGGTTTGAGTAGGTGGAATGTGGGTATGAGTAGGTGGGATGTGAGTCTGAGTAGGCGGGGTGTGGGTATGAATAGGTGGGATGTGAGTATGAGTAGGTGGGATGTGAGTATGAGTAGGTTGGATGTGAGTATGAGTAGGTGGGATGTGAGTATGAGTAGGTGGGATGTGAGTATGAGTAGGTGGGATGTGAGTATGAGTAGGTGGGATGTGAGTATGAGTTGGTGGGATGTGAGTATGAGTTGGTGGGATGTGAGTATTATTAGGTGGGATGTGAGTATGAGTAGGTGGAATGTGGGTATGAGTAGGTGAAATGTGAGTATGAGTAGGTGGGATGTGAGAACGATTAGGTGGGATGTAAGTATGAGTAGGTGGAATGTGAGTATGAGTAGGTGGAATGTGGATATGAGTAGGTGGAATGGCGGTATGAGTATGTGGGATGTGAGTATGAGTAGGTGGGATGTGAGTATGAGTAGGTGAAATGTGAGTATGAGTATGTGAGATGTGAGTATGAGTAGGTGGAATGTGGGTATGAGTAGGTGGAATGTGGGTATGAGTAGGTGGGATGTGAGTATGAGTAGGTGGAATGTGGGTATGAGTAGGTAGATTGTGGGTATGAGCAGGTGGAATGTGGGTATGAGTAGGTGGGATGTGAGAACGATTAGGTGGGATGTAAGTATGAGTAGGTGGAATGTGAGTATGAGTAGGTGGAATGTGGGTATGAGTAGGTGGAATGTGGGTATGAGTAGGTGGTATGTGAGTATGAGTAGGTGGGATGTGAGTATGAGTAGGTGGGATGTGAGTATGAGTAGGTGGGATGTGAGTATGAGTAGGTGAAATGTGGCTATGAGTAGGTGGGATGTGAGTATTAGTGGGTTGAATGTGAGAATGAGTAGGTGGAATGTGGGTATGAGTAGGTGGGATGTGAGTATGAGCGGGTGGAATGTGAGTATGAGTAGGTGGAATGTGGGTATGAGTAGGTGTGATGTGAGTATGAGTAGGGGGATGTGAGTTTGAGTAGGCTGGGTGTGGGCATGAATAGGTGGGATGTGAGTATGAGTAGGTGGGATGTGAGTATGAGTAGGTGGGATGTGAGTATGAGTAGGTGGGGTGTGAGTATGAGTAGGTGGGATGTGAGTATGAGTAGGTGGGATGTGAGTATGAGTAGGTGGGATGTGAGTATGAGTAGGTGGGATGTGAGTATGAGTAGGTGAAATGTGAGTATGAGTAGGTGAGATGTGAGTATGAGTAGGTGGGATATGAGTATGAGTGTGTGGAATGTGAGTATGAGTAGGTGGAATGTGGGTATGAGTAGATGGAATGTGGGTATGAGTAGGTGGGATGTGAGTATGAGTAGGTGGGATGTGAATAGAAGTAGGTGGGATGTGAGTATGAGTAGGTGGGATGTGAGTATGAGTAGGAGGGACGTGAGTATAAGTTGGTGGGATGTGAGTATGAGTAGGTGGGATGTGAGTATCAGTAGGTGGGATGTGAGTATAAGTAGGTGGGATGTGAGTATGAGTAGGTGGGATGTGAGTATGAGTAGGTGGGATGTGAGTATGAGTAGGTGGGATGTGAGTATGAGTAGGTGGGATGTGAGTATGAGTGGGTGGAATGAGAGTATGAGTAGGTGGAATGTGGGTATGAGTAGGTGCAATTTGGGTATGAGTAGGTGGGATGTGAGTATGAGTAGGTGGAATGTGGGTATGAGTAGTTGGAATGTGGGTATGAGTAGGTGGAATGTGGGTATGATTAGGTGGAATATGAGTATGAGAAGGTGGGATGTGAGTACGAGTAGGTGGGATGTAAGTAAGAGTAGGTGGAATGTGAGTATGAGTAGATGGAATGTGGGTATGAGTAGGTGGGATGTGAGTATGAGTTGGTGGGATGTGAGTATGAGTTGGTGGGATGTGAGTATTATTAGGTGGGATGTGAGTATGAGTAGGTGGAATGTGGGTATGAGTAGGTGAAATGTAAGTATGAGTAGGTGGGATGTGAGAACGATTAGGTGGGATGTAAGTATGAGTAGGTGGAATGTGAGTATGAGTAGGTGGAATGTGGGTATGAGTAGGTGGAATGGCGGTATGAGTATGTGGGATGTGAGTATGAGTAGGTGGGATGTGAGTATGAGAAGGTGAAATGTGAGTATGAGTATGTGAGATGTGAGTATGAGTAGGTGGAATGTGGGTATGTAGGTGGAATGTGGGTATGAGTAGGTGGGATGTGAGTATGAGTAGGTGGAATGTGGGTATGAGTAGGTAGATTGTGGGTATGAGCAGGTGGAATGTGGGTATGAGTAGGTGGGATGTGAGAACGATTAGGTGGGATGTAAGTATGAGTAGGTGGAATGTGAGTATGAGTAGGTGGAATGTGGGTATGAGTAGGTGGAATGTGGGTATGAGTAGGTGGGATGTGAGTATGAGTAGGTGGGATGTGAGTATGAGTAGGTGGGATGTGAGTATGAGTAGGTGGGATGTGAGTATGAGTAGGTGAAATGTGGCTATGAGTAGGTGGGATGTGAGTATGAGTGGGTTGAATGTGAGAATGATTAGGTGGAATGTGGGTATGAGTAGGTGGGATGTGAGTATGAGCGGGTGGAATGTGAGTATGAGTAGGTGGAATGTGAGTATGAGTAGGTGGGATGTGGGTATGAGTAGGTGGGATGTGAGTATGAGTAGGTGGAATGTGGGTATGAGTAGGTGGAATGTGGGTATGAGTAGGTGGAATGTTGGTATGAGTAGGTGGAATGTGAGTATGAGTAGGTGGGATGTGAGAACGATTAGGTGGGATGTAAGTATGAGTAAGAGGAATGGGAGTATGAGTAGGTGGAATGTGGGTATGAGTAGGTGGGATGTGAGTATGAGTAGATGGGATGTGAGTATGAGTAGGTGGGATGTGAGTATGAGTAGGTGGGATGTGAGTATGAGTAGGTAGGATGTGAGTATGAGTAGGTGGAATGTGGATATGAGTAGGTGGGATGTGAGTATGAGTGGGTGGAATGTGAGTATGAGTAGGTGGAATGTGGGTATGAGTAGGTGGAATGTGGGTATGAGTAGGTGAAATGTAGGTATGAGTAGGTGGAATGTGGCTATGAGTAGGTGGGATGTGAGTATGAGTGGGTTGAATGTGAGTATGAGTAGGTGGAATGTGGGTATGAGTAGGTGGGATGTGAGGATAAGTGGGTTGAATGTGAGTATGAGTAGGTGGAATGTGGGTATGAGTAGGTGGAATGTGGGTATGAGTAGGTGGAATGTGGGTATGAGTAGGTGAGATGTGGGTATGAGTAGGCGGGGTGTAGGTATGAGTAGGTGGGATGTGAGTATGAGTAGGTGGAATGTGGGTATGAGTAGGTGGAATGTGGGTATGAGTAGGTGGAATGTGGGTATGAGTAGGTGGAATGTGAGTATTAGTAGGTGGGATGTGAGTATGAGTAGGTGGGATGTAAGTATGAGTAGGTGGGATTTGGGTTTGAGTAGGTGGAATGTGGGAATGAGTAGGTAGGATGTGGGTTTGAGTAGGTGGAATGTGGGTATGAGTAGGTGGGATGTGAATCTGAGTAGGCGGGGTGTGGGTATGAATAGGTGGGATGTGAGTATGAGTAGGTGGGATGTGAGTATGAGTAGGTGGGATGTGAGAATGAGTAGGTGGGATGTGAGTATGAGTAGGTGGGATGTGAGTATGAGTAGGTGGGATGTGAGTATGAGTAGGTGGAATGTGAGTATGAGTAGGTGGGATGTGAGTATGAGTAGGTGGGATGTGAGTAAGAGTTGGTGGAATGTGAGTATGAGTAGGTGGGATGTGAGTATGAGTAGGTGGAATGTGAGTATGAGTAGGTGGGATGTGAGTATGAGTAGGTGGGATGTGAGTATAAGTAGGTGATATGTGAGTATGAGTAGGTGGGATGTGAGTATGAGTAGGTGGGATGTGAGTATGAGTAGGTGGGATGTGAGTATGAGTAGGTGGGATGTGAGTATGAGTAGGTGGGATGTGAGTATGAGTAGGTGGAATGTGAGTATGAGTAGGTGGGATGTGAGTATGAGTAGGTGGGATGTGAGTAAGAGTTGGTGGAATGTGAGTATGAGTAGGTGGAATGTGGGTATGAGTAGGTTGAATGTGGGTATGAGTAGGTAGGATGTGAGTATGAGTAGATGGGATGTGAATATGAGTAGGTGGGATATGAGTATGAGTAGGTGGGATGTGAGTATGAGTAGGTGGGACGTGAGTATGAGTAGGTGGGATGTGAGTATGAGTAGGTGGGATGTGAGTATGAGTAGGTGGGATGTGAGTATGAGTAGGTGGGATGTGAGTATGAGTAGGTGGGATGTGAGTATGAGTAGGTGGGATGTGAGTATGAGTAGGTGGGATGTGAGTATGAGTAGGTGGAATGTGGGTATGAGTAGGTGGGATGTGAGAACGATTAGGTGGGATGTAAGTATGAGTAGGTGGAATGTGAGTATGAGTAGGTGGAATGTGGGTATGAGTAGGTGGAATGTGGGTATGAGTAGGTGGGATGTGAGTATGAGTAGGTGGGATGTGAGTATGAGTAGGTTGGATGTGAGTATTAGTAGGTGGGATGTGAGTATGAGTAGGTGAAATGTGAGTATGAGTAGGTGAAATGTGGCTATGAGTAGGTGGGATGTGAGTATGAGTAGGTGGGATGTGAGTATGAGTAGGTGGGATGTGAGTATGAGTAGGTGGGATGTGAGTATGAGTAGGTGGGATGTGAGTATGAGTGGGTGGAATGAGAGTATGAGTAGGTGGAATGTGGGTATGAGTAGGTGCAATTTGGGTATGAGTAGGTGGGATGTGAGTATGAGTAGGTGGAATGTGGGTATGAGTAGTTGGAATGTGGGTATGAGTAGGTGGAATGTGGGTATGATTAGGTGGAATATGAGTATGAGTAGGTGGGATGTGAGTACGAGTAGGTGGGATGTAAGTATGAGTAGGTGGAATGTGAGTATGAGTAGATGGAATGTGGGTATGAGTAGGTGGGATGTGAGTATGAGTTGGTGGGATGTTAGTATGAGTTGGTGGGATGTGAGTATTATTAGGTGGGATGTGAGTATGAGTAGGTGGAATGTGGGTATGAGTAGGTGAAATGTAAGTATGAGTAGGTGGGATGTGAGAACGATTAGGTGGGATGTAAGTATGAGTAGGTGGAATGTGAGTATGAGTAGGTGAAATGTAGGTATGAGTAGGTGGAATGTGGCTATGAGTAGGTGGGATGTGAGTATGAGTGGGTTGAATGTGAGTATGAGTAGGTGGAATGTGGGTATGAGTAGGTGGGATGTGAGGATAAGTGGGTTGAATGTGAGTATGAGTAGGTGGAATGTGGGTATGAGTAGGTGAAATGTGGGTATGAGTAGGTGGAATGTGGGTATGAGTAGGTGAGATGTGGGTATGAGTAGGCGGGGTGTGGGTATGAGTAGGTGGGATGTGAGTATGAGTAGGTGGAATGTGGGTATGAGTAGGTGGAATGTGGGTATGAGTAGGTGGAATGTGGGTATGAGTAGGTGGAATGTGAGTATTAGTAGGTGGGATGTGAGTATGAGTAGGTGGGATGTAAGTATGAGTAGGTGGGATTTGGGTTTGAGTAGGTGGAATGTGGGTATGAGTAGGTAGGATGTGGGTTTGAGTAGGTGGAATGTGGGTATGAGTAGGTGGGATGTGAGTCTGAGTAGGCGGGGTGTGGGTATGAATAGGTGGGATGTGAGTATGAGTAGGTGGGATGTGAGTATGAGTAGGTTGGATGTGAGTATGAGTAGGTGGGATGTGAGTATGAGTAGGTGGGATGTGAGTATGAGTAGGTGGAATGTGAGTATGAGTAGGTGGGATGTGAGTATGAGTAGGTGGGATGTGAGTAAGAGTTGGTGGAATGTGAGTATGAGTAGGTGGGATGTGAGTATGAGTAGGTGGAATGTGAGTATGAGTAGGTGGGATGTGAGTATGAGTAGGTGGGATGTGAGTATAAGTAGGTGATATGTGAGTATGAGTAGGTGGGATGTGAGTATGAGTAGGTGGGATGTGAGTATGAGTAGGTGGGATGTGAGTATGAGTAGGTGGGATGTGAGTATGAGTAGGTGGGATGTGAGTATGAGTAGGTGGGATGTGAGTATGAGTAGGTGGGATGTGAGTATGAGTAGGTGGGATGTGAGTATGAGTAGGTGGGATGTGAGTATGAGTAGGTGGGATGTGAGTATGAGTAGGTGGGATGTGAGTAAGAGTTGGTGGAATGTGAGTATGAGTAGGTGGAATGTGGGTATGAGTAGGTTGAATGTGGGTATGAGTAGGTAGGATGTGAGTATGAGTAGATGGGATGTGAATATGAGTAGGTGGGATATGAGTATGAGTAGGTGGGATGTGAGTATGAGTAGGTGGGACGTGAGTATGAGTAGGTGGGATGTGAGTATGAGTAGGTGGGATGTGAGTATGAGTAGGTGGGATGTGAGTATGAGTAGGTGGGATGTGAGTATGAGTAGGTGGGATGTGAGTATGAGTAGGTGGGATGTGAGTATGAGTAGGTGGGATGTGAGTATGAGTAGGTGGAATGTGGGTATGAGTAGGTGGGATGTGAGAACGATTAGGTGGGATGTAAGTATGAGTAGGTGGAATGTGAGTATGAGTAGGTGGAATGTGGGTATGAGTAGGTGGAATGTGGGTATGAGTAGGTGGGATGTGAGTATGAGTAGGTGGGATGTGAGTATGAGTAGGTTGGATGTGAGTATTAGTAGGTGGGATGTGAGTATGAGTAGGTGAAATGTGAGTATGAGTAGGTGAAATGTGGCTATGAGTAGGTGGGATGTGAGTATGAGTAGGTGGGATGTGAGTATGAGTAGGTGGGATGTGAGTATGAGTAGGTGGGATGTGAGTATGAGTAGGTGGGATGTGAGTATGAGTGGGTGGAATGAGAGTATGAGTAGGTGGAATGTGGGTATGAGTAGGTGCAATTTGGGTATGAGTAGGTGGGATGTGAGTATGAGTAGGTGGAATGTGGGTATGAGTAGTTGGAATGTGGGTATGAGTAGGTGGAATGTGGGTATGATTAGGTGGAATATGAGTATGAGTAGGTGGGATGTGAGTACGAGTAGGTGGGATGTAAGTATGAGTAGGTGGAATGTGAGTATGAGTAGATGGAATGTGGGTATGAGTAGGTGGGATGTGAGTATGAGTTGGTGGGATGTTAGTATGAGTTGGTGGGATGTGAGTATTATTAGGTGGGATGTGAGTATGAGTAGGTGGAATGTGGGTATGAGTAGGTGAAATGTAAGTATGAGTAGGTGGGATGTGAGAACGATTAGGTGGGATGTAAGTATGAGTAGGTGGAATGTGAGTATGAGTAGGTGAAATGTAGGTATGAGTAGGTGGAATGTGGCTATGAGTAGGTGAGATGTGAGTATGAGTGGGTTGAATGTGAGTATGAGTAGGTGGAATGTGGGTATGAGTAGGTGGGATGTGAGGATAAGTGGGTTGAATGTGAGTATGAGTAGGTGGAATGTGGGTATGAGTAGGTGAAATGTGGGTATGAGTAGGTGGAATGTGGGTATGAGTAGGTGAGATGTGGGTATGAGTAGGCGGGGTGTGGGTATGAGTAGGTGGGATGTGAGTATGAGTAGGTGGAATGTGGGTATGAGTAGGTGGAATGTGGGTATGAGTAGGTGGAATGTGGGTATGAGTAGGTGGAATGTGAGTATTAGTAGGTGGGATGTGAGTATGAGTAGGTGGGATGTAAGTATGAGTAGGTGGGATTTGGGTTTGAGTAGGTGGAATGTGGGTATGAGTAGGTAGGATGTGGGTTTGAGTAGGTGGAATGTGGGTATGAGTAGGTGGGATGTGAGTCTGAGTAGGCGGGGTGTGGGTATGAATAGGTGGGATGTGAGTATGAGTAGGTGGGATGTGAGTATGAGTAGGTTGGATGTGAGTATGAGTAGGTGGGATGTGAGTATGAGTAGGGGGATGTGAATGTGAGTAGGCTGGGTGTTGGTATGAATAGGTGGGATGTGAGTATGAGTAGGTGGGATGTGAGTATGAGTAGGTGATATGTGAGTATGAGTAGGTGGGATGTGAGTATGAGTAGGTGGGATGTGAATATGAGTAGGTGGGATGTGAGTATGAGTAGGTGGGATGTGAGTATGAGTAGGTGGGATGTGAGTATGAGTAGGTGGAATGTGAGTATGAGTAGGTGGGATGTGAGTATGAGTAGGTGGGATGTGAGTAAGAGTGGGTGGAATGTGAGTATGAGTAGGTGGAATGTGGGTATGAGTAGGTTGAATGTGGGTATGAGTAGGTGGGATGTGAGTATGAGTAGATGGGATGTGAATATGAGTAGGTGGGATATGAGTATGAGTAGGTGGGATGTGAGTATGAGTAGGTGGGACGTGAGTATGAGTAGGTGGGATGCGAGTATGAGTAGGTGGGATGTGAGTATGAGTAGGTGGGATGTGAGTATGAGTAGGTGGGATGTGAGTATGAGTAGGTGGGATGTGAGTATGAGTAGGTGGGATGTGAGTATGAGTAGGTTGGATGTGGGTATGATTAGGTGGAATATGAGTATGAGTTGGTGGGATGTGAGTATGAGTTGGTGGGATGTGAGTATGAGTAGGTGGAATGTGAGTATGAGTAGGTGAAATGTGAGTATGAGTAGGTGGGATGTGAGAACGATTAGGTGGGATGTAAGTATGAGTAGGTGGAATGTGAGTATGAGTAGGTGTAATGTGGGTATGAGTAGGTGGAATGGCGGTATGAGTATGTGGGATGTGAGTATGAGTAGGTGGGATGTGAGTATGAGTAGGTGAAATGTGAGTATTTGTAGGTGGGATGTGAGTATTTGTAGGTGGGATGTGAGTATGAGTAGGTGAAATGTGAGTATGAGTAGGTGAAATGTGGGTATGAGTAGGTGGGATGTGAGTATGAGTGGGTTGAATGTGAGAATGAATAGGTGGAATGTGGGTATGAGTAGGTGGGATGTGAGTATGAGCGGGTGGAATGTGAGTATGAGTAGGTGGAATGTGGGTATGAGGAGGTGGGATGTGGGTATGAGTAGGTAGGATGTGAGTATGAGTAGGTGGAATATGAGTATGAGTTGGTGGGATGTGAGTATGAGTTGGTGGGATGTGAGTATGAGTAGGTGGAATGTGAGTATGAGTAGGTGAAATGTGAGTATGAGTAGGTGGGATGTGAGAACGATTAGGTGGGATGTAAGTATGAGTAGGTGGAATGTGAGTATGAGTAGGTGTAATGTGGGTATGAGTAGGTGGAATGGCGGTATGAGTATGTGGGATGTGAGTATGAGTAGGTGGGATGTGAGTATGAGTAGGTGAAATGTGAGTATTTGTAGGTGGGATGTGAGTATGAGTAGGTGAAATGTGAGTATGAGTAGGTGAAATGTGGGTATGAGTAGGTGGGATGTGAGTATGAGTGGGTTGAATGTGAGAATGAATAGGTGGAATGTGGGTATGAGTAGGTGGGATGTGAGTATGAGCGGGTGGAATGTGAGTATGAGTAGGTGGAATGTGGGTATGAGGAGGTGGGATGTGGGTATGAGTAGGTAGGATGTGAGTATGAGTAGGTGGAATGTGGGTATGAGTAGGTGGAATGTGGGTATAAGTAGGTGGAATGTTGGTATGAGTAGGTGGAATGTGAGTATGAGTAGGTGGGATGTGAGAACGATTAGGTGGGATGTAAGTATGAGTAAGTGGAATGTGAGTATGAGTAGGTGGAATGTGGGTATGAGTAGGTGGGATGTGAGTATGAGTAGGTGGGATGTGAGTATGAGTAGGTGGGATGTGGGTATGAGTATGTGGGATGTGAGTATGAGTAGGTGGAATGTGGCTATGAGTAGGTGGGATGTGAGTATGAGTGGGTTGAATGTGAGTATGAGTAGGTGTAATGTGGGTATGAGTAGGTGGGATGTGAGGATAAGTGGGTTGAATGTGAGTATGAGTAGGTGGAATGTGGGTATGAGTAGGTGGAATGTGGGTATGAGTAGGTGGAATGTGGGTATGAGTAGGTGAGATGTGGGTATGAGTAGGCGGGGTGTAGGTATGAGTAGGTGGGATGTGAGTATGAGTAGGTGGAATGTGGGTATGAGTAGGTGGAATGTGGGTATGAGTAGGTGGAATGTGAGTATTAGTAGGTGGGATGTGAGTATGAGTAGGTGGGATGTAAGTATGAGTAGGTGGGATTTGGGTTTGAGTAGGTGGAATGTGGGTATGAGTAGGTAGGATGTGGGTTTGAGTAGGTGGAATGTGGGTATGAGTAGGTGGGATGTGAGTCTGAGTAGGCGGGGTGTGGGTATGAATAGGTGGGATGTGAGTATGAGTAGGTGGGATGTGAGTATGAGTAGGTTGGATGTGAGTATGAGTAGGTGGGATGTGAGTATGAGTAGGTGGGATGTGAGTATGAGTAGGTGGGATGTGAGTATGAGTAGGTGGGATGTGAGTATGAGTAGGTGGGATGTGAGTATGAGTAGGTGGGATGTGAGTATGAGTAGGTTGGATGTGAGTATGAGTAGGTGGAATGTGGGTATGAGTAGGTGGGATGTGAGTATGAGTAGGTGGGATGTGAGTATGAGTAGGTGGAATGTGGGTATGAGTAGTTGGAATCTGGGTATGTGTAGGTGGAATGTGGGTATGATTAGGTGGAATATGAGTATGAGTTGGTGGGATGTGAGTATGAGTTGGTGGGATGTGAGTATGAGTAGGTGGAATGTGAGTATGAGTAGGTGAAATGTGAGTATGAGTAGGTGGGATGTGAGAACGATTAGGTGGGATGTAAGTATGAGTAGGTGGAATGTGAGTATGAGTAGGTGTAATGTGGGTATGAGTAGGTGGAATGGCGGTATGAGTATGTGGGATGTGAGTATGAGTAGGTGGGATGTGTGTATGAGTAGGTGAAATGTGAGTATTTGTAGGTGGGATGTGAGTATGAGTAGGTGAAATGTGAGTATGAGTAGGTGAAATGTGGGTATGAGTAGGTGGGATGTGAGTATGAGTGGGTTGAATGTGAGAATGAATAGGTGGAATGTGGGTATGAGTAGGTGGGATGTGAGTATGAGCGGGTGGAATGTGAGTATGAGTAGGTGGAATGTGGGTATGAGGAGGTGGGATGTGGGTATGAGTAGGTAGGATGTGAGTATGAGTAGGTGGAATGTGGGTATGAGTAGGTGGAATGTGGGTATAAGTAGGTGGAATGTTGGTATGAGTAGGTGGAATGTGAGTATGAGTAGGTGGGATGTGAGAACGATTAGGTGGGATGTAAGTATGAGTAAGTGGAATGTGAGTATGAGTAGGTGGAATGTGGGTATGAGTAGGTGGGATGTGAGTATGAGTAGGTGGGATGTGAGTATGAGTAGGTGGGATGTGGGTATGAGTATGTGGGATGTGAGTATGAGTAGGTGGAATGTGGCTATGAGTAGGTGGGATGTGAGTATGAGTGGGTTGAATGTGAGTATGAGTAGGTGTAATGTGGGTATGAGTAGGTGGGATGTGAGGATAAGTGGGTTGAATGTGAGTATGAGTAGGTGGAATGTGGGTATGAGTAGGTGGAATGTGGGTATGAGTAGGTGGAATGTGGGTATGAGTAGGTGAGATGTGGGTATGAGTAGGCGGGGTGTAGGTATGAGTAGGTGGGATGTGAGTATGAGTAGGTGGAATGTGGGTATGAGTAGGTGGAATGTGGGTATGAGTAGGTGGAATGTGGGTATGAGTAGGTGGAATGTGAGTATTAGTAGGTGGGATGTGAGTATGAGTAGGTGGGATGTAAGTATGAGTAGGTGGGATTTGGGTTTGAGTAGGTGGAATGTGGGTATGAGTAGGTAGGATGTGGGTTTGAGTAGGTGGAATGTGGGTATGAGTAGGTGGGATGTGAGTCTGAGTAGGCGGGGTGTGGGTATGAATAGGTGGGATGTGAGTATGAGTAGGTGGGATGTGAGTATGAGTAGGTTGGATGTGAGTATGAGTAGGTGGGATGTGAGTATGAGTAGGGGGATGTGAATGTGAGTAGGCTGGGTGTTGGTATGAATAGGTGGGATGTGAGTATGAGTAGGTGGGATGTGAGTATAAGTAGGTGATATGTGAGTATGAGTAGGTGGGATGTGAGTATGAGTAGGTGGGATGTGAGTATGAGTAGGTGGGATGTGAGTATGAGTAGGTGGGATGTGAGTATGAGTAGGTGGGATGTGAGTATGAGTAGGTGGAATGTGAGTATGAGTAGGTGGGATGTGAGTATGAGTAGGTGGGATGTGAGTAAGAGTGGGTGGAATGTGAGTATGAGTAGGTGGAATGTGGGTATGAGTAGGTTGAATGTGGGTATGAGTAGGTGGGATGTGAGTATGAGTAGATGGGATGTGAATATGAGTAGGTGGGATATGAGTATGAGTAGGTGGGATGTGAGTATGAGTAGGTGGGACGTGAGTATGAGTAGGTGGGATGTGAGTATGAGTAGGTGGGATGTGAGTATGAGTAGGTGGGATGTGAGTATGAGTAGGTGGGATGTGAGTATGAGTAGGTGGGATGTGAGTATGAGTAGGTGGGATGTGAGTATGAGTAGGTGGAATGTGGGTATGAGTAGGTGGGATGTGAGTATGAGTAGGTGGGATGTGAGTATGAGTAGGTGGAATGTGGGTATGAGTAGTTGGAATCTGGGTATGAGTAGGTGGAATGTGGGTATGATTAGGTGGAATATGAGTATGAGTTGGTGGGATGTGAGTATGAGTTGGTGGGATGTGAGTATGAGTAGGTGGAATGTGAGTATGAGTATGTGAAATGTGAGTATGAGTAGGTGGGATGTGAGAACGATTAGGTGGGATGTAAGTATGAGTAGGTGGAATGTGAGTATGAGTAGGTGGAATGTGGGTATGAGTAGGTGGAATGGCGGTATGAGTATGTGGGATGTGAGTATGAGTAGGTGGGATGTGAGTATGAGTAGGTGAAATGTGAGTATTAGTAGGTGGGATGTGAGTATGAGTAGGTGAAATGTGAGTATGAGTAGGTGAAATGTGGGTATGAGTAGGTGGGATGTGAGTATGAGTGGGTTGAATGTGAGAATGAGTAGGTGGAATGTGGGTATGAGTAGGTGGGATGTGAGTATGAGCGGGTGGAATGTGAGTATGAGTAGGTGGAATGTGGGTATGAGGAGGTGGGATGTGGGTATGAGTAGGTAGGATGTGTGTATGAGTAGGTGGAATGTGGGTATGAGTAGGTGGAATGTGGGTATGAGTAGGTGGAATGTTGGTATGAGTAGGTGGAATGTGAGTATGAGTAGGTGGGATGTGAGAACGATTAGGTGGGATGTAAGTATGAGTAAGTGGAATGTGAGTATGAGTAGGTGGAATGTGGGTATGAGTAGGTGGGATGTGAGTATGAGTAGGTGGGATGTGAGTATGAGTAGGTAGGATGTGAGTATGAGTATGTGGAATGTGGATATGAGTAGGTGGGATGTGAGTATGAGTGGGTGGAATGTGAGTATGAGTAGGTGGAATGTGGGTATGAGTAGGTGGAATGTGGGTATGAGTAGGTGAAATGTAGGTATGAGTAGGTGGAATGTGGCTATGAGTAGGTGGGATGTGAGTATGAGTGGGTTGAATGTGAGTATGAGTAGGTGGAATGTGAGTATGAGTAGGTGGGATGTGAGGATAAGTGGGTTGAATGTGAGTATGAGTAGGTGGAATGTGGGTATGAGTAGGTGGAATGTGGGTATGAGTAGGTGGAATGTGGGTATCAGTAGGTGAGATGTGGGTATGAGTAGGCGGGGTGTAGGTATGAGTAGGTGGGATGTGAGTATGAGTAGGTGGAATGTGGGTATGAGTAGGTGGAATGTGGGTATGAGTAGGTGGAATGTGGGTATGAGTAGGTGGAATGTGAGTATTAGTAGGTGGGATGTGAGTATGAGTAGGTGGGATGTAAGTATGAGTAGGTGGGATTTGGGTTTGAGTAGGTGGAATGTGGGTATGAGTAGGTAGGATGTGGGTTTGAGTATGTGGAATGTGGGTATGAGTAGGTGGGATGTGAGAACGATTAGGTGGGATGTAAGTATGAGTAGGTGGAATGTGAGTATGAGTAGGTGGAATGTGGGTATGAGTAGGTGGAATGTGGGTATGAGTAGGTGGGATGTGAGTATGAGTAGGTGGGATGTGAGTATGAGTAGGTGGGATGTGAGTATGAGTAGGTGGGATGTGAGTATGAGTAGGTGAAATGTGGCTATGAGTAGGTGGGATGTGAGTATGAGTGGGTTGAATGTGAGAATGAGTAGGTGGAATGTGGGTATGAGTAGGTGGGATGTGAGTATGAGCGGGTGGAATGTGAGTATGAGTAGGTGGAATGTGGGTATGAGTAGGTGGGATGTGGCTATGAGTAGGTGGGATGTGAGTATGAGTAGGTGGAATGTGGGTATGAGTAGGTGGAATGTGGGTATGAGTAGGTGGAATGTTGGTATGAGTAGGTGGAATGTGAGTATGAGTAGGTGGGATGTGAGAACGATTAGGTGGGATGTAAGTATGAGTAAGTGGAATGTGAGTATGAGTAGGTGGAATGTGGGTATGAGTAGGTGGGATGTGAGTATGAGTAGGTTGGATGTGAGTATGCGTAGGTGGGATGTGAGTATGAGTAAGTGGGATGTGAGTATGAGTAGGTAGGATGTGAGTATGAGTAGGTGGAATGTGGATATGAGTAGGTGGGATGTGAGTATGAGTGGGTGGAATGTGAGTATGAGTAGGTGGAATGTGTGTATGAGTAGGTGGAATGTGGGTATGAGTAGGTGAAATGTAGGTATGAGTAGGTGGAATGTGGCTATTAGTAGGTGGGATATGAGTATGAGTGGGTTGAATGTGAGTATGAGTAGGTGGAATGTGGGTATGAGTAGGTGGGATGTGAGGATAAGTGGGTTGAATGTGAGTATGAGTAGGTGGAATGTGGGTATGAGTAGGTGGAATGTGGGTATGAGTAGGTGGAATGTGGGTATGAGTAGGTGAGATGTGGGTATGAGTAGGCGGGGTGTAGGTATGAGTAGGTGGGATGTGAGTATGAGTAGGTGGAATGTGGGTATGAGTAGGTGGAATGTGGGTATGAGTAGGTGGAATGTGGTTATGAGTAGGTGGAATGTGAGTATTAGTAGGTGGGATGTGAGTATGAGTAGGTGGGATGTAAGTATGAGTAGGTGGGATTTGGGTTTGAGTAGGTGGAATGTGGGTATGAGTAAGTAGGATGTGGGTTTGAGTAGGTGGAATGTGGGTATGAGTAGGTGGGATGTGAGAACGATTAGGTGGGATGTAAGTATGAGTAGGTGGAATGTGAGTATGAGTAGGTGGAATGTGGGTATGAGTAGGTGGAATGTGGGTATGAGTAGGTGGGATGTGAGTATGAGTAGGTGGGATGTGAGTATGAGTAGGTGGGATGTGAGTATGAGTAGGTGGGATGTGAGTATGAGTAGGTGAAATGTGGCTATGAGTAGGTGGGATGTGAGTATGAGTGGGTTGAATGTGAGAATGAGTAGGTGGAATGTGGGTATGAGTAGGTGGGATGTGAGTATGAGCGGGTGGAATGTGAGTATGAGTAGGTGGAATGTGGGTATGAGTAGGTGGGATGTGGGTATGAGTAGGTGGGATGTGAGTATGAGTAGGTGTAATGTGGGTATGAGTAGGTGGAATGTGGGTATGAGTAGGTGGAATGTTGGTATGAGTAGGTGGAATGTGAGTATGAGTAGGTGGGATGTGAGAACGATTAGGTGGGATGTAAGTATGAGTAAGTGGAATGTGAGTATGAGTAGATGGAATGTGGGTATGAGTAGGTGGGATGTGAGTATGAGTAGGTGGGATGTGAGTATGAGTAGGTGGGATGTGAGTATGAGTAGGTGGGATGTGAGTATGAGTAGGTAGGATGTGAGTATGAGTAGGTGGAATGTGGATATGAGTAGGTGAGATGTGAGTATGAGTGGGTTGAATGTGAGTATGAGTAGGTGGAATGTGGGTATGAGTAGGTGGAATGTGGGTATGAGTAGGTGAAATGTAGGTATGAGTAGGTGGAATGTGGCTATGAGTAGGTGGGATGTGAGTATGAGTGGGTTGAATGTGAGTATGAGTAGGTGGAATGTGGGTATGAGTAGGTGGGATGTGAGGATAAGTGGGTTGAATGTGAGTATGGGTAGGTGGAATGTGGGTATGAGTAGGTGGAATGTGTGTATGAGTAGGTGGAATGTGGGTATGAGTAGGTGAGATGTGGGTATGAGTAGGTGGGGTGTAGGTATGAGTAGGTGGGATGTGAGTATGAGTAGGTGGAATGTGGGTATGAGTAGGTGGAATGTGGGTATGAGTAGGTGGAATGTGGGTATGAGTAGGTGGAATGTGAGTATTAGTAGGTGGGATGTGAGTATGAGTAGGTGGGATGTAAGTATGAGTAGGTGGGATTTGGGTTTGAGTAGGTGGAATGTGGGTATGAGTAGGTTGGATGTGGGTTTGAGTAGGTGGAATGTGGGTATGAGTAGGTGGGATGTGAGTCTGAGTAGGCGGGGTGTGGGTATGAATAGGTGGGATGTGAGTATGAGTAGGTGGGATGTGAGTATGAGTAGGTGGGATGTGGGTATGAGTAGTTGGGATGTAAGTATGAGTAGGGGGATGTGAATGTGAGTAGGCTGGGTGTTGGTATGAATAGGTGGGATGTGAGTATGAGTAGGTGGGATGTGAGTATAAGTAGGTGATATGTGAGTATGAGTAGGTGGGATGTGAGTATGAGTAGGTGGGATGTGAGTATGAGTAGGTGGGATTTGAGTATGAGTAGGTGGGATGTGAGTATGAGTAGGTGGGATGTGAGTATGAG
Organism: Cepaea hortensis; assembly: GCA_963921405.1. Classification (NCBI taxonomy): domain Eukaryota; kingdom Metazoa; phylum Mollusca; class Gastropoda; order Stylommatophora; family Helicidae; genus Cepaea; species Cepaea hortensis. Next base: position 24,294,434 of record OY992891.1, read on the forward strand.
TAGGTGGAATGTGAGTATGAGTAGGTGGGATGTGAGTATGAGTAGGTGGGATGTGAATAAGAGTGGGTGGAATGTGAATATGAGTAGGTGGAATGTGGGTATGAGTAGGTTGAATGTGGGTATGAGTAGGTGGGATGTGAGTATGAGTAGATGGGATGTGAATATGAGTAGGTGGGATATGAGTATGAGTAAGTGGGATGTGAGTATGAGTAGGTGGGACGTGAGTATGAGTAGGTGGGATGTGAGTATGAGTAGGTGGGATGTGAGTATGAGTAGGTGGGATGTGAGTATGAGTAGGTGGGATGTGAGTATGAGTAGGTGGGATGTGAGTATGAGTAGGTGAAATGTGAGTATGAGTGGGTGGAATGTGAGTATGAGTAGGTGAAATGTGGATATGAATAGGTGGAATGTGGATATGAGTAGGTGGAATGTGGGTATGAGTAGGTGGAATGTGAGTATGAGTAGGTGGGATGTGAGTACGTGTAGGTGGGATGTAAGTATGAGTAGGTGGAATGTGAGTATGAGTAGATGGGATGTGAGTATGAGTAGGTGGGATGTGAGTATGAGTAGGTGGAATGTGAGTATTAGTAGGTGGGATGTGAGTATGAGTAGGTGGGATGTAAGTATGAGTAGGTGGGATTTGGGTTTGAGTAGGTGGAATGTGGGTATGAGTAGGTAGGATGTGGGTTTGAGTAGGTGGAATGTGGGTATGAGTAGGTGGGATGTGAGAACGATTAGGTGGGATGTAAGTATGAGTAGGTGGAATGTGAGTATGAGTAGGTGGAATGTGGGTATGAGTAGGTGGAATGTGGGTATGAGTAGGTGGGATGTGAATATGAGTAGGTGGGATGTGAGTATGAGTAGGTGGGATGTGAGTATGAGTAGGTGGGATGTGAGTATGAGTAGGTGAAATGTGGCTATGAGTAGGTGGGATGTGAGTATGAGTTGGTTGAATGTGAGAATGAGTAGGTGGAATGTGGGTATGAGTAGGTGGGATGTGAGTATGAGCGGGTGGAATGTGAGTATGAGTAGGTGGAATGTGGGTATGAGTAGGTGGGATGTGGGTATGAGTAGGTGGGATGTGAGTATGAGTAGGTGGAATGTGGGTATGAGTAGGTGGAATGTGGGTATGAGTAGGTGGAATGTTGGTATGAGTAGGTGGAATGTGAGTATGAGTAGGTGGGATGTGAGAACGATTAGGTGGGATGTAAGTATGAGTAAGTGGAATGTGAGTATGAGTAGATTGAATGTGGGTATGAGTAGGTGGGATGTGAGTATGAGTAGGTGGGATGTGAGTATGAGTAGGTGGGATGTGAGTATGAGTAGGTGGGATGTGAGTATGAGTAGGTAGGATGTGAGTATGAGTAGGTGGAATGTGGATATGAGTAGGTGAGATGTGAGTATGAGTGGGTTGAATGTGAGTATGAGTAGGTGGAATATGGGTATGAGTAGGTGGAATGTGGGTATGAGTTGGTGAAATGTAGGTATGAGTAGGTGGAATGTGGCTATGAGTAGGTGGGATGTGAGTATGAGTGGGTTGAATGTGAGTATGAGTAGGTGGAATGTGGGTATGAGTAGGTGGGATGTGAGGATAAGTGGGTTGAATGTGAGTATGGGTAGGTGGAATGTGGGTATGAGTAGGTGGAATGTGTGTATGAGTAGGTGGAATGTGGGTATGAGTAGGTGAGATGTGGGTATGAGTAGGTGGGGTGTAGGTATGAGTAGGTGGGATGTGAGTATGAGTAGGTGGAATGTGGGTATGAGTAGGTGGAATGTGGGTATGAGTAGGTGGAATGTGGGTATGAGTAGGTGGAATGTGAGTATTAGTAGGTGGGATGTGAGTATGAGTAGGTGGGATGTAAGTATGAGTAGGTGGGATTTGGGTTTGAGTAGGTGGAATGTGGGTATGAGTAGGTTGGATGTGGGTTTGAGTAGGTGGAATGTGGGTATGAGTAGGTGGGATGTGAGTCTGAGTAGGCGGGGTGTGGGTATGAATAGGTGGGATGTGAGTATGAGTAGGTGGGATGTGAGTATGAGTAGGTGGGATGTGGGTATGAGTAGTTGGGATGTAAGTATGAGTAGGGGGATGTGAATGTGAGTAGGCTGGGTGTTGGTATGAATAGGTGGGATGTGAGTATGAGTAGGTGGGATGTGAGTATAAGTAGGTGATATGTGAGTATGAGTAGGTGGGATGTGAGTATGAGTAGGTGGGATGTGAGTATGAGTAGGTGGGATTTGAGTATGAGTAGGTGGGATGTGAGTATGAGTAGGTGGGATGTGAGTATGAGTAGGTGGAATGTGAGTATGAGTAGGTGGGATGTGAGTATGAGTAGGTGGGATGTGAATAAGAGTGGGTGGAATGTGAATATGAGTAGGTGGAATGTGGGTATGAGTAGGTTGAATGTGGGTATGAGTAGGTGGGATGTGAGTATGAGTAGATGGGATGTGAATATGAGTAGGTGGGATATGAGTATGAGTAAGTGGGATGTGAGTATGAGTAGGTGGGACGTGAGTATGAGTAGGTGGGATGTGAGTATGAGTAGGTGGGATGTGAGTATGAGTAGGTGGGATGTGAGTATGAGTAGGTGGGATGTGAGTATGAGTAGGTGGGATGTGAGTATGAGTAGGTGAAATGTGAGTATGAGTGGGTGGAATGTGAGTATGAGTAGGTGAAATGTGGATATGAATAGGTGGAATGTGGATATGAGTAGGTGGAATGTGGGTATGAGTAGGTGGAATGTGAGTATGAGTAGGTGGGATGTGAGTACGTGTAGGTGGGATGTAAGTATGAGTAGGTGGAATGTGAGTATGAGTAGATGGGATGTGAGTATGAGTAGGTGGGATGTGAGTATGAGTAGGTGGAATGTGAGTATTAGTAGGTGGGATGTGAGTATGAGTAGGTGGGATGTAAGTATGAGTAGGTGGGATTTGGGTTTGAGTAGGTGGAATGTGGGTATGAGTAGGTAGGATGTGGGTTTGAGTAGGTGGAATGTGGGTATGAGTAGGTGGGATGTGAGAACGATTAGGTGGGATGTAAGTATGAGTAGGTGGAATGTGAGTATGAGTAGGTGGAATGTGGGTATGAGTAGGTGGAATGTGGGTATGAGTAGGTGGGATGTGAATATGAGTAGGTGGGATGTGAGTATGAGTAGGTGGGATGTGAGTATGAGTAGGTGGGATGTGAGTATGAGTAGGTGAAATGTGGCTATGAGTAGGTGGGATGTGAGTATGAGTTGGTTGAATGTGAGAATGAGTAGGTGGAATGTGGGTATGAGTAGGTGGGATGTGAGTATGAGCGGGTGGAATGTGAGTATGAGTAGGTGGAATGTGGGTATGAGTAGGTGGGATGTGGGTATGAGTAGGTGGGATGTGAGTATGAGTAGGTGGAATGTGGGTATGAGTAGGTGGAATGTGGGTATGAGTAGGTGGAATGTTGGTATGAGTAGGTGGAATGTGAGTATGAGTAGGTGGGATGTGAGAACGATTAGGTGGGATGTAAGTATGAGTAAGTGGAATGTGAGTATGAGTAGATTGAATGTGGGTATGAGTAGGTGGGATGTGAGTATGAGTAGGTGGGATGTGAGTATGAGTAGGTGGGATGTGAGTATGAGTAGGTGGGATGTGAGTATGAGTAGGTAGGATGTGAGTATGAGTAGGTGGAATGTGGATATGAGTAGGTGAGATGTGAGTATGAGTGGGTTGAATGTGAGTATGAGTAGGTGGAATATGGGTATGAGTAGGTGGAATGTGGGTATGAGTTGGTGAAATGTAGGTATGAGTAGGTGGAATGTGGCTATGAGTAGGTGGGATGTGAGTATGAGTGGGTTGAATGTGAGTATGAGTAGGTGGAATGTGAGTATGAGTAGGTGGGATGTGAGGATAAGTGGGTTGAATGTGAGTGTGGGTAGGTGGAATGTGGGTATGAGTAGGTGGAATGTGGGTATGAGTAGGTGGAATGTGGGTATGAGTAGGTGAGATGTGGGTATGAGTAGGCGGGGTGTAGGTATGAGTAGGTGGGATGTGAGTATGAGTAGGTGGAATGTGGGTATGAGTAGGTGGAATGTGGGTATGAGTAGGTGGAATGTGGGTATGAGTAGGTGGAATGTGAGTATTAGTAGGTGGGATGTGAGTATGAGTAGGTGGGATGTAAGTATGAGTAGGTGGGATTTGGGTTTGAGTAGGTGGAATGTGGGTATGAGTAGGTTGGATGTGGGTTTGAGTAGGTGGAATGTGGGTATAAGTAGGTGGGATGTGAGTCTGAGTAGGCGGGGTGTGGGTATGAATAGGTGGGATGTGAGTATGAGTAGGTGGGATGTGAGTATGAGTAGGTGGGATGTGGGTATGAGTAGGTGGGATGTGAGTATGAGTAGTGGGATGTGAATGTGAGTAGGCTGGGTGTTGGTATGAATAGGTGGGATGTGAGTATGAGTAGGTGGGATGTGAGTATAAGTAGGTGATATGTGAGTATGAGTATGTGGGATGTGAGTATGAGTAGGTGGGATGTGAGTATGAGTAGGTGGGATTTGAGTATGAGTAGGTGGGATGTGAGTATGTGTAGGTGAGATGTGAGTATGAGTAGGTGGAATGTGAGTATGAGTAGGTGGGATGTGAGTATGAGTAGGTGGGATGTGAATAAGAGTGGGTGGAATGTGAGTATGAGTAGGTGGAATGTGGGTATGACTAGGTTGAATGTGGGTATGAGTAGGTGGGATGTGAGGATAAGTGGGTTGAATGTGAGTATGAGTAGGTGGAATGTGGGTATGAGTAGGTGGAATGTGGGTATGAGTAGGTGGAATGTGGGTATGAGTAGGTGAGATGTGGGTATGAGTAGGCGGGGTGTAGGTATGAGTAGGTGGGATGTGAGTATGAGTAGGTGGAATGTGGGTATGAGTAGGTGGAATGTGGGTATGAGTAGGTGGAATGTGGGTATGAGTAGGTGGAATGTGAGTATTAGTAGGTGGGATGTGAGTATGAGTAGGTGGGATGTAAGTATGAGTAGGTGGGATTTGGGTTTGAGTAGGTGGAATGTGAGTATGAGTAAGTAGGATGTGGGTTTGAGTAGGTGGAATGTGGGTATGAGTAGGTGGGATGTGAGAACGATTAGGTGGGATGTAAGTATGAGTAGGTGGAATGTGAGTATGAGTAGGTGGAATGTGGGTATGAGTAGGTGGAATGTGGGTATGAGTAGGTGGGATGTGAGTATGAGTAGGTGGGATGTGAGTATGAGTAGGTGGGATGTGAGTATGAGTAGGTGGGATGTGAGTATGAGTAGGTGAAATGTGGCTATGAGTAGGTGGGATGTGAGTATGAGTGGGTTGAATGTGAGAATGAGTAGGTGGAATGTGGGTATGAGTAGGTGGGATGTGAGTATGAGCGGGTGGAATGTGAGTATGAGTAGGTGGAATGTGGGTATGAGTAGGTGGGATGTGGGTATGAGTAGGTGGGATGTGAGTATGAGTAGGTGTAATGTGGGTATGAGTAGGTGGAATGTGGGTATGAGTAGGTGGAATGTTGGTATGAGTAGGTGGAATGTGAGTATGAGTAGGTGGGATGTGAGAACGATTAGGTGGGATGTAAGTATGAGTAAGTGGAATGTGAGTATGAGTAGATGGAATGTGGGTATGAGTAAGTGGGATGTGAGTATGAGTAGGTGGGATGTGAGTATGAGTAGGTGGGATGTGAGTATGAGTAGGTGGGATGTGAGTATGAGTAGGTAGGATGTGGGTATGAGTAGGTGGAATGTGGGTATGAGTAGGTGAAATGTAGGTATGAGTAGGTGGAATGTGGCTATGAGTAGGTGGTATGTGAGTATGAGTGGGTTGAATGTGAGTATGAGTAGGTGGAATGTGGGTATGAGTAGGTGGGATGTGAGGATAAGTGGGTTGAATGTGAGTATGGGTAGGTGGAATGTGGGTATGAGTAGGTGGAATGTGTGTATGAGTAGGTGGAATGTGGGTATGAGTAGGTGAGATGTGGGTATGAGTAGGCGGGGTGTAGGTATGAGTAGGTGGGATGTGAGTATGAGTAGGTGGAATGTGGGTATGAGTAGGTGGAATGTGGGTATGAGTAGATGGAATGTGAGTATTAGTAGGTGGGATGTGAGTATGAGTAGGTGGGATGTAAGTATGAGTAGGTGGGATTTGGGTTTGAGTAGGTGGAATGTGGGTATGAGTAGGTTGGATGTGGGTTTGAGTAGGTGGAATGTGGGTATGAGTAGGTGGGATGTGAGTCTGAGTAGGCGGGGTGTGGGTATGAATAGGTGGGATGTGAGTATGAGTAGGTGGGATGTGAGTATGAGTAGGTGGGATGTGGGTATGAGTAGTTGGGATGTAAGTATGAGTAGGGGGATGTGAATGTGAGTAGGCTGGGTGTTGGTATGAATAGGTGGGATGTGAGTATGAGTAGGTGGGATGTGAGTATAAGTAGGTGATATGTGAGTATGAGTAGGTGGGATGTGAGTATGAGTAGGTGGGATGTGAGTATGAGTAGGTGGGATTTGAGTATGAGTAGGTGGGATGTGAGTATGAGTAGGTGGGATGTGAGTATGAGTAGGTGGAATGTGAGTATGAGTAGGTGGGATGTGAGTATGAGTAGGTGGGATGTGAATAAGAGTGGGTGGAATGTGAATATGAGTAGGTGGAATGTGGGTATGAGTAGGTTGAATGTGGGTATGAGTAGGTGGGATGTGAGTATGAGTAGATGGGATGTGAATATGAGTAGGTGGGATATGAGTATGAGTAAGTGGGATGTGAGTATGAGTAGGTGGGACGTGAGTATGAGTAGGTGGGATGTGAGTATGAGTAGGTGGGATGTGAGTATGAGTAGGTGGGATGTGAGTATGAGTAGGTGGGATGTGAGTATGAGTAGGTGGGATGTGAGTATGAGTAGGTGGGATGTGAGTATGAGTAGGTGAAATGTGAGTATGAGTGGGTGGAATGTGAGTATGAGTAGGTGAAATGTGGATATGAATAGGTGGAATGTGGATATGAGTAGGTGGAATGTGGGTATGAGTAGGTGGAATGTGAGTATGAGTAGGTGGGATGTGAGTACGTGTAGGTGGGATGTAAGTATGAGTAGGTGGAATGTGAGTATGAGTAGATGGGATGTGAGTATGAGTAGGTGGGATGTGAGTATGAGTAGGTGGAATGTGAGTATTAGTAGGTTGGATGTGAGTATGAGTAGGTGGGATGTAAGTATGAGTAGGTGGGATTTGGGTTTGAGTAGGTGGAATGTGGGTATGAGTAGGTAGGATGTGGGTTTGAGTAGGTGGAATGTGGGTATGAGTAGGTGGGATGTGAGAACGATTAGGTGGGATGTAAGTATGAGTAGGTGGAATGTGAGTATGAGTAGGTGGAATGTGGGTATGAGTAGGTGGAATGTGGGTATGAGTAGGTGGGATGTGAATATGAGTAGGTGGGATGTGAGTATGAGTAGGTGGGATGTGAGTATGAGTAGGTGGGATGTGAGTATGAGTAGGTGAAATGTGGCTATGAGTAGGTGGGATGTGAGTATGAGTTGGTTGAATGTGAGAATGAGTAGGTGGAATGTGGGTATGAGTAGGTGGGATGTGAGTATGAGCGGGTGGAATGTGAGTATGAGTAGGTGGAATGTGGGTATGAGTAGGTGGGATGTGGGTATGAGTAGGTGGGATGTGAGTATGAGTAGGTGGAATGTGGGTATGAGTAGGTGGAATGTGGGTATGAGTAGGTGGAATGTTGGTATGAGTAGGTGGAATGTGAGTATGAGTAGGTGGGATGTGAGAACGATTAGGTGGGATGTAAGTATGAGTAAGTGGAATGTGAGTATGAGTAGATTGAATGTGGGTATGAGTAGGTGGGATGTGAGTATGAGTAGGTGGGATGTGAGTATGAGTAGGTGGGATGTGAGTATGAGTAGGTGGGATGTGAGTATGAGTAGGTAGGATGTGAGTATGAGTAGGTGGAATGTGGATATGAGTAGGTGAGATGTGAGTATGAGTGGGTTGAATGTGAGTATGAGTAGGTGGAATATGGGTATGAGTAGGTGGAATGTGGGTATGAGTAGGTGAAATGTAGGTATGAGTAGGTGGAATGTGGCTATGAGTAGGTGGGATGTGAGTATGAGTGGGTTGAATGTGAGTATGAGTAGGTGGAATGTGGGTATGAGTAGGTGGGATGTGAGGATAAGTGGGTTGAATGTGAGTATGGGTAGGTGGAATGTAGGTATGAGTAGGTGGAATGTGGGTATGAGTAGGTGGAATGTGGGTATGAGTAGGTGAGATGTGCGTATGAGTAGGCGGGGTGTAGGTATGAGTAGGTGGGATGTGAGTATGAGTAGGTGGAATGTGGGTATGAGTAGGTGGAATGTGGGTATGAGTAGGTGGAATGTGGGTATGAGTAGGTGGAATGTGAGTATTAGTAGGTGGGATGTGAGTATGAGTAGGTGGGATGTAAGTATGAGTAGGTGGGATTTGGGTTTGAGTAGGTGGAATGTGGGTATGAGTAGGTTGGATGTGGGTTTGAGTAGGTGGAATGTGGGTATGAGTAGGTGGGATGTGAGTCTGAGTAGGCGGGGTGTGGGTATGAATAGGTGGGATGTGAGTATGAGTAGGTGGGATGTGAGTATGAGTAGGTGGGATGTGGGTATGAGTAGGTGGGATGTGAGTATGAGTAGTGGGATGTGAATGTGAGTAGGTTGGGTGGGTGTTGGTATGAATAGGTGGGATGTGAGTATGAGTAGGTGGGATGTGAGTATAAGTAGGTGATATGTGAGTATGAGTAGGTGGGATGTGAGCATGAGTAGGTGGGATGTGAGTATGAGTAGGTGGGATTTGAGTATGAGTAGGTGGGATGTGAGTATGTGTAGGTGAGATGTGAGTATGAGTAGGTGGAATGTGAGTATGAGTAGGTGGGATGTGAGTATGAGTAGGTGGGATGTGAATAAGAGTGGGTGGAATGTGAGTATGAGTAGGTGGAATGTGGGTATGACTAGGTTGAATGTGGGTATGAGTAGGTGGGATGTGAGTATGAGTAGATGGGATGTGAATATGAGTAGGTGGGATATGAGTATGAGTAAGTGGGATGTGAGTATGAGTAGGTGGGACGTGAGTATGAGTAGGTGGGATGTGAGTATGAGTAGGTGGGATGTGAGTATGAGTAGGTGGGATGTGAGTATGAGTAGGTGGGATGTGAGTATGAGTAGGTGGGATGTGAGTATGAGTAGGTGAAATGTGAGTATGAGTGGGTGGAATGCGAGTATGAGTAGGTGAAATGTGGATATGAATAGGTGGAATGTGGATATGAGTAGGTGGAATGTGGGTATGAGTAGGTGGAATGTGAGTATGAGTAGGTGGAATGTGAGTAGGTGTAGGTGGGATGTAAGTATGAGTAGGTGGAATGTGAGTATGAGTAGGTGGGATGTGAGTATGAGTAGGTGGGATGTGAGTATGAGTAGATGTGATGTGAGTATGAGTAGGTGGGATGTGAGTATGAGTAGGTGAAATGTGGGTATGAGTATGTGGAATGTGGCTATGAGTAGGTGGTATGTAAGTATGAGTGGGTTGAATGTGAGTATGAGTAGGTGGAATGTGGGTATGAGTAGGTGGGATGTGAGGATTAGTGGGTTGAATGTGAGTATGAGTAGGTGGAATGTGGGTATGAGTAGGTGGAATGTGGGTATGAGTAGGTGGGATGTGGGTATGAGTAGGTGGGGTGTGGGTATGAGTAGGTGGGATGTGAGAATAAGTAGGTGGGATGTGAGTATGAGTAGGTGGGATGTGAGTATGAGTAGGCGGGGTGTGGGTATGAGTAGGTGGGATGTGAGGATAAGTGGGTTGAATGTGAGTATGAGTAGGTGGAATGTGGGTATGAGTAGGTGGAATGTGGGTATGAGTAGGTGGAATGTGGGTATGAGTAGGTGAGATGTGGGTATGAGTAGGCGGGGTGTAGGTATGAGTAGGTGGGATGTGAGTATGAGTAGGTGGAATGTGGGTATGAGTAGGTGGAATGTGGGTATGAGTAGGTGGAATGTGGGTATGAGTAGGTGGAATGTGAGTATTAGTAGGTGGGATGTGAGTATGAGTAGGTGGGATGTAAGTATGAGTAGGTGGGATTTGGGTTTGAGTAGGTGGAATGTGGGTATGAGTAGGTAGGATGTGGGTTTGAGTAGGTGGAATGTGGGTATGAGTAGGTGGGATGTGAGAACGATTAGGTGGGATGTAAGTATGAGTAGGTGGAATGTGAGTATGAGTAGGTGGAATGTGGGTATGAGTAGGTGGAATGTGGGTATGAGTAGGTGGGATGTGAGTATGAGTAGGTGGGATGTGAGTATGAGTAGGTGGGATGTGAGTATGAGTAGGTGAAATGTGGCTATGAGTAGGTGGGATGTGAGTATGAGTGGGTTGAATGTGAGAATGAGTAGGTGGAATGTGGGTATGAGTAGGTGGGATGTGAGTATGAGCGGGTGGAATGTGAGTATGAGTAGGTGGAATGTGGGTATGAGTAGATGGGATGTGGGTATGAGTAGGTGGGATGTGAGTATGAGTAGGTGGAATGTGGGTATGAGTAGGTGGAATGTGGGTATGAGTAGGTGGAATGTTGGTATGAGTAGGTGGAATGTGAGTATGAGTAGGTGGGATGTGAGAACGATTAGGTGGGATGTAAGTATGAGTAAGTGGAATGTGAGTATGAGTAGATGGAATGTGGGTATGAGTAGGTGGGATGTGAGTATGAGTAGGTGGGATGTGAGTATGAGTAGGTGGGATGTGAGTATGAGTAGGTGGGATGTGAGTATGAGTAGGTAGGATGTGAGTATGAGTAGGTGGAATGTGGATATGAGTAGGTGAGATGTGAGTATGAGTGGGTTGAATGTGAGTATGAGTAGGTGGAATGTGGGTATGAGTAGGTGGAATGTGGGTATGAGTAGGTGAAATGTAGGTATGAGTAGGTGGAATGTGGCTATGAGTAGGTGGGATGTGAGTATGAGTGGGTTGAATGTGAGTATGAGTAGGTGGAATGTGGGTATGAGTAGGTTGGATGTGAGGATAAGTGGGTTGAATGTGAGTATGGGTAGGTGGAATGTGGGTATGAGTAGGTGGAATGTGGTTATGAGTAGGTGGAATGTGGGTATGAGTAGGTGAGATGTGGGTATGAGTAGGCGGGGTGTAGGTATGAGTAGGTGGGATGTGAGTATGAGTAGGTGGAATGTGGGTATGAGTAGGTGGAATGTGGGTATGAGTAGGTGGAATGTGGGTATGAGTAGGTGGAATGTGAGTATTAGTAGGTGGGATGTGAGTATGAGTAGGTGGGATGTAAGTATGAGTAGGTGGGATTTGGGTTTGAGTAGGTGGAATGTGGGTATGAGTAGGTTGGATGTGGGTTTGAGTAGGTGGAATGTGGGTATGAGTAGGTGGGATGTGAGTCTGAGTAGGCGGGGTGTGGGTATGAATAGGTGGGATGTGAGTATGAGTAGGTGGGATGTGAGTATGAGTAGGTGGGATGTGGGTATGAGTAGGTGGGATGTGAGTATGAGTAGGGGGATGTGAATGTGAGTAGGCTGGGTGTTGGTATGAATAGGTGGGATGTGAGTATGAGTAGGTGGGATGTGAGTATAAGTAGGTGATATGTGAGTATGAGTAGGTGGGATGTGAGTATGAGTAGGTGGGATGTGAGTATGAGTAGGTGGGATTTGAGTATGAGTAGGTGGGATGTGAGTATGAGTAGGTGGGATGTGAGTATGAGTAGGTGGAATGTGAGTATGAGTAGGTGGGATGTGAGTATGAGTAGGTGGGATGTGAATAAGAGTGGGTGGAATGTGAGTATGAGTAGGTGGAATGTGGGTATGAGTAGGTTGAATGTGGGTATGAGTAGGTGGGATGTGAGTATGAGTAGATGGGATGTGAATATGAGTAGGTGGGATATGAGTATGAGTAAGTGGGATGTGAGTATGAGTAGGTGGGACGTGAGTATGAGTAGGTGGGATGTGAGTATGAGTAGGTGGGATGTGAGTATGAGTAGGTGGGATGTGAGTATGAGTAGGTGGGATGTGAGTATGAGTAGGTGGGATGTGAGTATGAGTAGGTGAAATGTGAGTATGAGTGGGTGGAATGTGAGTATGAGTAGCTGAAATGTGGATATGAATAGGTAGAATGTGGATATGAGTAGGTGGAATGTGGGTATGAGTAGGTGGAATGTGAGTATGAGTAGGTGGGATGTGAGTACGTGTAGGTGGGATGTAAGTATGAGTAGGTGGAATGTGAGTATGAGTAGATGGGATGTGAGTATGAGTAGGTGGGATGTGAGTATGAGTAGGTGGAATGTGAGTATTAGTAGGTGGGATGTGAGTATGAGTAGGTGGGATGTAAGTATGAGTAGGTGGGATTTGGGTTTGAGTATGTGGAATGTGGGTATGAGTAGGTAGGATGTGGGTTTGAGTAGGTGGAATGTGGGTATGAGTAGGTGGGATGTGAGAACGATTAGGTGGGATGTAAGTATGAGTAGGTGGAATGTGAGTATGAGTAGGTGGAATGTGGGTATTAGTAGGTGGAATGTGGGTATGAGTAGGTGGGATGTGAGTATGAGTAGGTGGGATGTGAGTATGAGTAGGTGGGATGTGAGTATGAGTAGGTGGGATGTGAGTATGAGTAGGTGAAATGTGGCTATGAGTAGGTGGGATGTGAGTATGAGTGGGTTGAATGTGAGAATGAGTAGGTGGAATGTGGGTATGAGTAGGTGGGATGTGAGTATGAGCGGGTGGAATGTGAGTATGAGTAGGTGGAATGTGGGTATGAGTAGGTGGGATGTGGGTATGAGTAGGTGGGATGTGAGTATGAGTAGGTGGAATGTGGGTATGAGTAGGTGGAATGTGGGTATGAGTAGGTGGAATGTTGGTATGAGTAGGTGGAATGTGAGTATGAGTAGGTGGGATGTGAGAACGATTAGGTGGGATGTAAGTATGAGTAAGTGGAATGTGAGTATGAGTAGGTGGAATGTGGGTATGAGTAGGTGGGATGTGAGTATGAGTAGGTGGGATGTGAGTATGAGTAGGTGGGATGTGAGTATGAGTAATTGGGATGTGAGTATGAGTAGGTAGGATGTGAGTATGAGTAGGTGGAATGTGGATATGAGTAGGTGGGATGTGAGTATGAGTGGGTGGAATGTGAGTATGAGTAGGTGGAATGTGTGTATGAGTAGGTGGAATGTGGGTATGAGTAGGTGAAATGTAGGTATGAGTAGGTGGAATGTGGCTATGAGTAGGTGGGATGTGAGTATGAGTGGGTTGAATGTGAGTATGAGTAGGTGGAATGTGGGTATGAGTAGGTGGGATGTGAGGATAAGTGGGTTGAATGTGAGTATGAGTAGGTGGAATGTGGGTATGAGTAGGTGGAATGTGGGTATGAGTAGGTGGAATGTGGGTATGAGTAGGTGAGATGTGGGTATGAGTAGGCGGGGTGTAGGTATGAGTAGGTGGGATGTGAGTATGAGTAGGTGGAATGTGGGTATGAGTAGGTGGAATGTGGGTATGAGTAGGTGGAATGTGGGTATGAGTAGGTGGAATGTGAGTATTAGTAGGTGGGATGTGAGTATGAGTAGGTGGGATGTAAGTATGAGTAGGTGGGATTTGGGTTTGAGTAGGTGGAATGTGGGTATGAGTAGGTAGGATGTGGGTTTGAGTAGGTGGAATGTGGGTATGAGTAGGTGGGATGTGAGAACGATTAGGTGGGATGTAAGTATGAGTAGGTGGAATGTGAGTATGAGTAGGTGGAATGTGGGTATGAGTAGGTGGAATGTGGGTATGAGTAGGTGGGATGTGAGTATGAGTAGGTGGGATGTGAGTATGAGTAGGTGGGATGTGAGTATGAGTAGGTGGGATGTGAGTATGAGTAGGTGAAATGTGGCTATGAGTAGGTGGGATGTGAGTATGAGTGGGTTGAATGTGAGAATGAGTAGGTGGAATGTGGGTATGAGTAGGTGGAATGTGAGTATTAGTAGGTGGGATGTGAGTATGAGTAGGTGGGATGTAAGTATGAGTAGGTGGGATTTGGGTTTGAGTAGGTGGAATGTGGGTATGAGTAGGTAGGATGTGGGTTTGAGTAGGTGGAATGTGGGTATGAGTAGGTGGGATGTGAGAACGATTAGGTGGGATGTAAGTATGAGTAGGTGGAATGTGAGTATGAGTAGGTGGAATGTGGGTATGAGTAGGTGGAATGTGGGTATGAGTAGGTGGGATGTGAGTATGAGTAGGTGGGATGTGAGTATGAGTAGGTGGGATGTGAGTATGAGTAGGTGGGATGTGAGTACGTGTAGGTGGGATGTAAGTATGAGTAGGTGGAATGTGAGTATGAGTAGATGGGATGTGAGTATGAGTAGGTGGGATGTGAGTATGAGTAGGTGGAATGTGAGTATTAGTAGGTGGGATGTGAGTATGAGTAGGTGGGATGTAAGTATGAGTAGGTGGGATTTGGGTTTGAGTAGGTGGAATGTGGGTATGAGTAGGTAGGATGTGGGTTTGAGTAGGTGGAATGTGGGTATGAGTAGGTGGGATGTGAGAACGATTAGGTGGGATGTAAGTATGAGTAGGTGGAATGTGAGTATGAGTAGGTGGAATGTGGGTATGAGTAGGTGGAATGTGGGTATGAGTAGGTGGGATGTGAGTATGAGTAGGTGGGATGTGAGTATGAGTAGGTGGGATGTGAGTATGAGTAGGTGGGATGTGAGTATGAGTAGGTGAAATGTGGCTATGAGTAGGTGGGATGTGAGTATGAGTGGGTTGAATGTGAGAATGAGTAGGTGGAATGTGGGTATGAGTAGGTGGGATGTGAGTATGAGCGGGTGGAATGTGAGTATGAGTAGGTGGAATGTGGGTATGAGTAGGTGGGATGTGGGTATGAGTAGGTGGGATGTGAGTATGAGTAGGTGGAATGTGGGTATGAGTAGGTGGAATGTGGGTATGAGTAGGTGGAATGTTGGTATGAGTAGGTGGAATGTGAGTATGAGTAGGTGGGATGTGAGAACGATTAGGTGGGATGTAAGTATGAGTAAGTGGAATGTGAGTATGAGTAGGTGGAATGTGGGTATGAGTAGGTGGGATGTGAGTATGAGTAGGTGGGATGTGAGTATGAGTAGGTGGGATGTGAGTATGAGTAATTGGGATGTGAGTATGAGTAGGTAGGATGTGAGTATGAGTAGGTGGAATGTGGATATGAGTAGGTGGGATGTGAGTATGAGTCGGTGGAATGTGAGTATGAGTAGGTGGAATGTGTGTATGAGTAGGTGGAATGTGGGTATGAGTAGGTGAAATGTAGGTATGAGTAGGTGGAATGTGGCTATGAGTAGGTGGGATGTGAGTATGAGTGGGTTGAATGTGAGTATGAGTAGGTGGAATGTGGGTATGAGTAGGTGGGATGTGAGGATAAGTGGGTTGAATGTGAGTATGAGTAGGTGGAATGTGGGTATGAGTAGGTGGAATGTGGGTATGAGTAGGTGGAATGTGGGTATGAGTAGGTGAGATGTGGGTATGAGTAGGCGGGGTGTAGGTATGAGTAGGTGGGATGTGAGTATGAGTAGGTGGAATGTGGGTATGAGTAGGTGGAATGTGGGTATGAGTAGGTGGAATGTGGGTATGAGTAGGTGGAATGTGAGTATTAGTAGGTGGGATGTGAGTATGAGTAGGTGGGATGTAAGTATGAGTAGGTGGGATTTGGGTTTGAGTAGGTGGAATGTGGGTATGAGTAGGTAGGATGTGGGTTTGAGTAGGTGGAATGTGGGTATGAGTAGGTGGGATGTGAGAACGATTAGGTGGGATGTAAGTATGAGTAGGTGGAATGTGAGTATGAGTAGGTGGAATGTGGGTATGAGTAGGTGGAATGTGGGTATGAGTAGGTGGGATGTGAGTATGAGTAGGTGGGATGTGAGTATGAGTAGGTGGGATGTGAGTATGAGTAGGTGGGATGTGAGTATGAGTAGGTGAAATGTGGCTATGAGTAGGTGGGATGTGAGTATGAGTGGGTTGAATGTGAGAATGAGTAGGTGGAATGTGGGTATGAGTAGGTGGAATGTGAGTATTAGTAGGTGGGATGTGAGTATGAGTAGGTGGGATGTAAGTATGAGTAGGTGGGATTTGGGTTTGAGTAGGTGGAATGTGGGTATGAGTAGGTAGGATGTGGGTTTGAGTAGGTGGAATGTGGGTATGAGTAGGTGGGATGTGAGAACGATTAGGTGGGATGTAAGTATGAGTAGGTGGAATGTGAGTATGAGTAGGTGGAATGTGGGTATGAGTAGGTGGAATGTGGGTATGAGTAGGTGGGATGTGAGTATGAGTAGGTGGGATGTGAGTATGAGTAGGTGGGATGTGAGTATGAGTAGGTGGGATGTGAGTACGTGTAGGTGGGATGTAAGTATGAGTAGGTGGAATGTGAGTATGAGTAGATGGGATGTGAGTATGAGTAGGTGGGATGTGAGTATGAGTAGGTGGAATGTGAGTATTAGTAGGTGGGATGTGAGTATGAGTAGGTGGGATGTAAGTATGAGTAGGTGGGATTTGGGTTTGAGTAGGTGGAATGTGGGTATGAGTAGGTAGGATGTGGGTTTGAGTAGGTGGAATGTGGGTATGAGTAGGTGGGATGTGAGAACGATTAGGTGGGATGTAAGTATGAGTAGGTGGAATGTGAGTATGAGTAGGTGGAATGTGGGTATGAGTAGGTGGAATGTGGGTATGAGTAGGTGGGATGTGAGTATGAGTAGGTGGGATGTGAGTATGAGTAGGTGGGATGTGAGTATGAGTAGGTGGGATGTGAGTATGAGTAGGTGAAATGTGGCTATGAGTAGGTGGGATGTGAGTATGAGTGGGTTGAATGTGAGAATGAGTAGGTGGAATGTGGGTATGAGTAGGTGGGATGTGAGTATGAGCGGGTGGAATGTGAGTATGAGTAGGTGGAATGTGGGTATGAGTAGGTGGGATGTGGGTATGAGTAGGTGGGATGTGAGTATGAGTAGGTGGAATGTGGGTATGAGTAGGTGGAATGTGGGTATGAGTAGGTGGAATGTTGGTATGAGTAGGTGGAATGTGAGTATGAGTAGGTGGGATGTGAGAACGATTAGGTGGGATGTAAGTATGAGTAAGTGGAATGTGAGTATGAGTAGGTGGAATGTGGGTATGAGTAGGTGGGATGTGAGTATGAGTAGGTGGGATGTGAGTATGAGTAGGTGGGATGTGAGTATGAGTAATTGGGATGTGAGTATGAGTAGGTAGGATGTGAGTATGAGTAGGTGGAATGTGGATATGAGTAGGTGGGATGTGAGTATGAGTCGGTGGAATGTGAGTATGAGTAGGTGGAATGTGTGTATGAGTAGGTGGAATGTGGGTATGAGTAGGTGAAATGTAGGTATGAGTAGGTGGAATGTGGCTATGAGTAGGTGGGATGTGAGTATGAGTGGGTTGAATGTGAGTATGAGTAGGTGGAATGTGGGTATGAGTAGGTGGGATGTGAGGATAAGTGTGTTGAATGTGAGTATGAGTAGGTGGAATGTGGGTATGAGTAGGTGGAATGTGGGTATGAGTAGGTGGAATGTGGGTATGAGTAGGTGAGATGTGGGTATGAGTAGGCGGGGTGTAGGTATGAGTAGGTGGGATGTGAGTATGAGTAGGTGGAATGTGGGTATGAGTAGGTGGAATGTGGGTATGAGTAGGTGGAATGTGGGTATGAGTAGGTGGAATGTGAGTATTAGTTGGTGGGATGTGAGTATGAGTAGGTGGGATGTAAGTATGAGTAGGTGGGATTTGGGTTTGAGTAGGTGGAATGTGGGTATGAGTAGGTAGGATGTGGGTTTGAGTAGGTGGAATGTGGGTATGAGTAGGTGGGATGTGAGAACGATTAGGTGGGATGTAAGTATGAGTAGGTGGAATGTGAGTATGAGTAGGTGGAATGTGGGTATGAGTAGGTGGAATGTGGGTATGAGTAGGTGGGATGTGAGTATGAGTAAGTGGGATGTGAGTATGAGTAGGTGGGATGTGAGTATGAGTAGGTGGGATGTGAGTATGAGTAGGTGAAATGTGGCTATGAGTAGGTGGGATGTGAGTATGAGTGGGTTGAATGTGAGAATGAGTAGGTGGAATGTGGGTATGAGTAGGTGGGATGTGAGTATGAGCGGGTGGAATGTGAGTATGAGTAGGTGGAATGTGGGTATGAGTAGGTGGGATGTGGGTATGAGTAGGTGGGATGTGAGTATGAGTAGGTGGAATGTGGGTATGAGTAGGTGGAATGTGGGTATGAGTAGGTGGAATGTTGGTATGAGTAGGTGGAATGTGAGTATGAGTAGGTGGGATGTGAGAACGATTAGGTGGGATGTAAGTATGAGTAAGTGGAATGTGAGTATGAGTAGATGGAATGTGGGTATGAGTAGGTGGGATGTGAGTATGAGTAGGTGGGATGTGAGTATGAGTAGGTGGGATGTGAGTATGAGTAGGTGGGATGTGAGTATGAGTAGGTAGGATGTGAGTATGAGTAGGTGGAATGTGGATATGAGTAGGTGAGATGTGAGTATGAGTGGGTTGAATGTGAGTATGAGTAGGTGGAATGTGGGTATGAGTAGGTGGAATGTGGGTATGAGTAGGTGAAATGTAGGTATGAGTAGGTGGAATGTGGCTATGAGTAGGTGGGATGTGAGTATGAGTGGGTTGAATGTGAGTATGAGTAGGTGGAATGTGGGTATGAGTAGGTGGGATGTGAGGATAAGTGGGTTGAATGTGAGTATGGGTAGGTGGAATGTGGGTATGAGTAGGTGGAATGTGGGTATGAGTAGGTGGAATGTGGGTATGAATAGGTGAGATGTGGGTATGAGTAGGCGGGGTGTAGGTATGAGTAGGTGGGATGTGAGTATGAGTAGGTGGAATGTGGGTATGAGTAGGTTGGATGTGGGTATGAGTAGGTGGAATGTGGGTATGAGTAGGTGGAATGTGAGTATTAGTAGGTGGGATGTGAGTATGAGTAGGTGGGATGTAAGTATGAGTAGGTGGGATTTGGGTTTGAGTAGGTGGAATGTGGGTATTAGTAGGTTGGATGTGGGTTTGAGTAGGTGGAATGTGGGTATGAGTAGGTGGGATGTGAGTCTGAGTAGGCGGGGTGTGGGTATGAATAGGTGGGATGTGAGTATGAGTAGGTGGGATGTGAGTATGAGTAGGTGGGATGTGGGTATGAGTAGGTGGGATGTGAGTATGAGTAGGTGGGATGTGAGTATGAGTAGGTGAGATTTGAGTATGAGTAGGTGGGATGTGAGTATGAGTAGGTGGGATGTGAGTATGAGTAGGTGGAATGTGAGTATGAGTAGGTGGGATGTGAGTATGAGTAGGTGGGATGTGAGTATGAGTAGGTGGGATGTGAGTATGAGTAGGTGGGATGTGAGTATGAGTAGGTGAAATGTGAGTATGAGTGGGTGGAATGTGAGTATGAGTAGGTGAAATGTGGATATGAATAGGTGGAATGTGGATATGAGTAGGTGGAATGTGGGTATGAGTAAGTGGAATGTGAGTATGAGTAGGTGGGATGTGAGTACGTGTAGGTGGGATGTAAGTATGAGTAGGTGGAATGTGAGTATGAGTAGGTGGGATGTGAGTATGAGTAGGTGGGATGTGAGTATGAGTAGGTGTGATGTGAGTATGAGTAGGTGGGATGTGAGTATGAGTAGGTGAAATGTGGGTATGAGTATGTGGAATGTGGCTATGAGTAGGTGGTATGTAAGTATGAGTGGGTTGAATGTGAGTATGAGTAGGTGGAATGTGGGTATGAGTAGGTGGGATGTGAGGATGAGTGGGTTGAATGTGAGTATGAGTAGGTGGAATGTGGGTATGAGTAGGTGGAATGTGGGTATGAGTAAGTGGGATGTGGGTATGAGTAGGTGGGGTGTGGGTATGAGTAGGTGGGATGTGAGAATAAGTAGGTGGGATGTGAGTATGAGTAGGTGGGATGTGAGTATGAGTAGGCGGGGTGTGGGTATGAGTAGGTGGGATGTGATTATGTGTAGGTGGGATGTGAGTATGAGTAGGCGAGGTGTGCTTATGAGTAGGTGGGATGTGGGTATGAGTAGGCGGGGTGTGGTTATGAGTAGGTGGGATGTGATTATGAGTAGGTGGGGTATGGGTATGAGTAGGCGGGGTATGATTATGAGTAGGCGGGGTGTGGGTATGAGTAGGTGGGATGTGAGTATGAGTAAGTGGGATGTGAGTATGAGTAGGTGGGATGTGGGTATGAGTAAGTGGAATGTGAGTATGAGTAGGTGGAATGTGGGTATGAGTAGGTGGAATGTGGGTATGAGTAGGTGGGATGTGAGTATGAGTAAGTGAGATTTGAGTATGAGTAGGTGGAATGTAGGTATGAGTAGGTGGGATTTGGTTATGAGTAGGTGGGATGTGTGTATGAGTAGGTGGGATGTGAGTATGAGTAGGTTGGATGTAAGTATGAGTAGGTGGGATGTGTGTATGAGTAGGCGGGGTGTGGGTATGAGTAGGTGGGATGTGGGTATGAGTAGGTTGGATGTAAGTATGAGTAGGTGGGATGTGTGTATGAGTAGGCGGGGTGTGGGTATGAGTAGGTGGGATGTGGCTATGAGCAAGCGGCGTCTGGGTATGCGTATGTGGGATGTGGGTATAAATAGATGGAATGTGGGTATGAGTAGGTTGGATGTGAGTACGAGTAGGTGGGATGTGAGTATGAGTAGGTGCAATGTGGGTATGAGTAGGTGGGATGTGGGTATGAGTAGGTGGGATGTGTGTATGAGTAGGTGGGAAGTTGGTATGAGTAGGTGGGATGTGGGTAGAGTAGTTTGGGTAAGGATATGAGTAGGTAGGGTGTGAGTATGATTAGGTAGGGTGTTTGTATGAGTAGGTAGGTTGTGGGTATGAGTAGATAGAGTGTGGTATGAGTAGCTAGGGTGTGGGTACGATTACATGGGGTATGTGTAGGTGGGATGTGAGTATGAGTTGGTGGGATGTTGGTATGAGTAGGTAGAGTGTGGTTATGAGTAGGTAGAGTGTTGGTATGAGTAGGTGGGATGTGGGTATAAGTAGATGGGGTATGGGTATGAGTTGGTTGGATGTGGGTATGAGTAGGTTAAATGTGGGTATGAGTAGATAGAGTGTGGTTATGAGTAGGTAGAGTGTGGGTATGTGTAGGTGGGATGTGCGTTTGAGTAGATGGGGTATGGGTATGAGTAGATGGGATGTGGGTATGAGTAAGTGGGATGTGGGTATGATTAGGTGGGATGTGGGTATGAGTAGATGGGGTATGGGTATGAGAAGGTGGGGTGTGAGTATGAATAGGTAGGGTATGGTTATGAGTAGGTGGGATATGGGTATGAGTAGGTGGGATGTGGATACAAGTAGGTGGGTTATAAGTAGGTGTGGTATGTATATGAGTAGGTGGGGTTTGGGGTTGAGTAGGTGGGGTATGGGTATGCGTACGTGGGGTATGGGTATGATTAGATGGGATGTTGGTATGAGTAGACGGGGTATGATTATGAGTAGGTGGGTATGGGTATGAGTAGATAGGGTATGGGTATGAGTAGATGGGGTATGGGTATAAGTAGATATGATATGGGTATAAGTAAATGGGGTATGGTTATGAGTAGATTAGGTATGGATATGAGAAAATGGAGTATGGGTATAAGTTTATGGGGTAAGGGTATGAGTAGATGGGGTATGGGTATGAGTAGATGGGTTATAGGTATGGGTAGTTCGGTTATTGGTATGAGAAGATAGGGTATGGGTATGTGTAGGTGGGATGTGGGTATGAGAAGTTGGGGTATAAATAGGTGAGGTATTGGTATAAGTAGGTGGGGTATGGATTTGAGTAGGTGGGGTATGGGTATGATTAGGTGGGGTATGGTTATGAGTAGGTGGGATGTGGGTATGAGAAGGTGGGGTAAAAGTAGGTGGGATATTGGTATGACTAGGTTGGGTATGGGTTTGAGTAGGGTATGTGGGGTATGGGTATGAGTAGCTTGGGTATGGGTATGAGTAGGTCGGGTATGAGTAGGTGGGGTATTTGTATGAGTAGGTGGGGTATGGGTATGCGTAGGTCGGGTATGGGTATGAGTAGATGGGATGTGGGTATGAGTAGATGGGGTATACGTTTGAGAAAGCGGGGTATTGGTATGAGTAGGAAGGGTATGGCTATTAGTAGGTGGGGTGTGGGTATGAGTAGATGGGGTGTGGGTATGAGTAGGTGGGATGTGGGTATGAGTAGGTGGGATGTGGGTATGAGTAGGTAGGATGTCGATATGAGTAGATCGGGTAATGGTATGAGTTCCACGGTGGGGTGTTCCTTTGCTGAACACCATTATAACCTCTACACTCCGACCTGGACTATGTCATAAGGGTCATGGCAGTTACATAAGCAATGGTGAATTTCTCACGTTAGGAAAACATTACCTGAAATGTGCATCTCTGTTCACAACAACCTACTGCTGCCAGCGATAAAGAGTTTCCCACTTTTGGAAGACATTCATTTAAAAGTGCATCTGTGTTCGCAACAACTTGCTGCTGCCAGCAATGAAGGTCTTCCCACTTTGGGAAGACATTCATTTAAAAGTGCATCTGTGTTCGCAACAACTTACTGCTGCCAGCAATGAAGGGTTTCCCACTTTGGGAAGACATTAATTGAACTGCTGCCAGCAATTCTTCACAAAAAGTTGAACTGCGCCATACTGACCGATGAACACCTGACAAGCTGACTTGTGGTAAGCGCTCATAAGGCGACCGGAGGAAACGATTTAAAGACACAGAAGATCTCATTAAAAGCTTTTGGAATTCATCACGACACTTGGGAGACCTAAATTTGCCAAAGACCTAAATTTATTACTAAAGGATGTAGTCACTTGTGAAGCAAACATGACTGCTAGAGCTGTGGGGGAAAAAAAGCTGGACAGAAAAACCACTGCAGGAGACCCTCCTCCTGTAACGTCAAGCATATTTTGCCCACATTGTCAAAGAACATTTCGAGTAAAAGTAGTCTTTACCAGCCATCTCAGAACTCACAGCTCTATACTTTCAACCCCACTGGATGAAATGAACGGTCATCATAATTAGTGATAGAAAAATGCCAGACGAGTTTACTTTCAGTAGTTTGCCATTGCTTTCTGAAAGACTGACGTTAAAACCATTGTTAAAAATGAACGTAACGCGGTATGCTATATAATCGTCTGCAACTGATTACGAATGCTGAATTGCGAATTGCGTTCCCTACCCCTCGGCTACACTAGCCTTGTAGGAGTAGAACATGGAAATGCAGCATAGAATACACATAATGAAAGATAATAAGATCCAGAATACGTACATTTGAATAGTAGACTTCCACGGTGGCGTTGTTCATGGCCTTTGTAAAGAACACTGCTGTTGTAGTTATTGAATCGATCTACACAATATAATTACAATTACAATAATACCATGTATGTTCTAGAGAATAAACTAGCAATGACTGTCTAATAGATTATTCAACGCATTTCAATTCAGTAGTTGACGCACAGGTGTAATGGTTACGATGTTACACCGATACTCGCAGGAGCCCGGTCAGAGAAGATTTCGATACCAGCTCTTGCTCACTTTGTGTATTTGTGTGCTGATGAAGGCTAGTTGCCGCAGCGTCCGATTTTTCCGTAACTGTGTTCTGTAAAACTGTACTACTTTGTGTTATTTTATAATGTTTACACTTTCAGATCTTTGCAGAGGTTTCACTAATTGTGTTCACACTTTCACCACAGTTCCACAAATTGTGTTCACACTTTCACCACAATTCCATAAATTGTGTTCACACATTCACCACAGTTCCACCAATTGGTTCATGTTTTCACTGTGGTGGTGGTGGGAAGGGGCGGGGGGGGGGGGGGGTGGAGATACCTGGGCTCCTATATCTCCCTACTCTCAGGTCAACAGAATGTGAGGGTCCTAACACTTCACATACCTAAATGTGACGGTCCTAACACTTCACATACCTACATGTGACGGTCCTAATACTTCACATACCCACATGTGAGAGTCCTAACACTTCACATACCCACATGTGTAGGTCCTAACACTTCACATACCCACATGTGAGGGTCCTAACACTTTACATACCCACATGTGAGGGTCCTAACACTTCACATACCTACATGTGACAGCCTCAAGACTTCACATACCCACATGTGACGGCCTCAACACTTCACATACCCACATGTGAGGGTCCTAACACTTCACATACCCACATGTGAGGGTCCTAACACTTTACATACCCACATGTGACGGCCTCAACACTTCACATACCCACATGTGAGAGTCCTAACACTTTACATACCCTCATGTGAGGGTCCTAACACTTAACATACCCACATGTGAGGGTCCTAACACTTTACATACCCTCATGTGAGGGTCCTAACACTTAACATACCCACATGTGAGGGTCCTAACACTTCACATACCCACATGTGAAGGACCTAACACTTCACATACCCACATGTGACGGACCTAACACTTCACATACCCACATGTGACGGACCTAACACTTTATATACCCACATTGGAGGATACTAACACTTCATATATCTACAGCAGTTTCTCACTGCGAGACTTATGCGCGTCCAAGGATCGAAAGCAGCTGCAAATTATTTGGAAGCAGACATCCTTGCGTTGACTTCTATGGTATGGGCGTCGGTTGTTCAGAAAGCAATGGCAAACTACTGAATATAAACAGTGCCAAGCAAATCATAAACAGTTCCTCAAAGTTATGTGGTTGATTGCGGTGTGCTGCAAAGGATATGCAACTAAATGTTATGTTATTGAATTCAGTGACCATACAGGACAAACCCACCCACTGAATACAACAGATTTTTGTTGTCCTTGAATGCTCTAGGAGACATGAGTTTTAACTCTTGTATCAAACATATTGTCTGTCAGCTTGGTTTAGTCTTGAACAGGGATTGCACCTAAATACATGAAGCTGGTACAATGAGACGTTTCTCCCAGCCCGATACAGAAAGACTTTTCTTCCAGTCTTTTACAGGAAGACTGACTTTTCTCCCAACCTTGTTCCAGTGAGAATTTTCTCCTAGCTTGTTCCAATGAGACATTTTTCCCAGCTTGTTCCAGTGAGACTTTTTCCCAGCTTGTTCCAATAAGTCTGTTGTCCCAGTTTATTCCAGTGAGACTTTTCTCCCAGCCTGGTACCAGGGGGATTATTCTCCCAGCTTATTCCAACGAGACATTTCTCCCAGCTTGGTACCAGGGAGACTATTCTCCCAGCTTGTTCCAATGAGACATTTCTCCCAGCCTGGTACCAGGGAGACTTTTCTCCCAGTCTGGTGCCAGGGAGACTTTTCTCCCAGACTGGCACGGGCGTCCGATCTCACTACCCAGATACCAGGGGACATTTTGTTACTAGAAGTCCACGTGAAAAAAATCCCGGCCCTCACCGGGGCTTAAACCCGGGACCTTGTCCCGGAATTGCTGAGAGGTGTTCGCCTTGTGAAGCTCAGTTGCCAGGTTCCCTATTTTCCTCGGCCTAGTTATATGCTTAAATTCAGCGGGTAATCTGTTCTGGTCTACGGAATATAATCATGGTATTATTCTACCCTTACCAGAGAGTGATTGGTCGCCCTTGGCTTCCAGAGGATTCTGTGAGTACAACACAGCCAACGGAGTTTCTGCGGAGTATGCGTAGCGGGACGCCTTGAAACAAAGCCAGGCATTTATGTACTGGACTAGCTGGCGGGTGGTTGTCTTTTCGGCTGTGTAAAATCTCATTTGGAAAGAGGGATGCCAGTATCCACGCGCCTTTTGAAGAAAGCTGACATGAAGTCCCTAGTTGGGATGATGGCTCCTCGATTCATACTACATTTACAGCCTATGGTACGTTTAACGCATTAATATAATTTACGATTGTCGATACGCGATTCTGTGTACACGTGTGTGCTGACCGTCGCGGAGAAATCGGTCAGGTGTGAACGGAGTGGGCTTGTGTTTTGTACTAGTTAGGCCGGTTAATTGTTTACTATGGAATAGAAAGAAAAAGCAGCGGCAGCATCAGGATATAACAATATGAATTGGAAACAAGTAGGTTTATTAAGCTCCTGCGAGAAGAAACCTACTAAGCATTAACACGCGGTGTCACCGCATTGAAACCCTGCTACTCCAACAGCTCCGTTAGGCTCAAAATTGAATGCCAGCTAATCAACTATCTGGGATGGGTACATCCAGCAGGTATCAATACTGTTGTGGACGCTACTGTATAACAGTGCCATCTTCTCCAACTGTTTACACTGTCTATTACTATGCTGTCCCCCCCCCCCCCCCCAATATTCATACCTAACTGTCTCCACACCCCTATATTTTCATATCAGACTGTTCGCATATTTTTGGCGACGTAAATCCTATCTGGCAACCTACTATACTTAAAATCTGCAGCCAAATAGTGCCTTCGCATCTGGCAAATTCGTCTTTTCTGCTCCCACATGGATACGTAGTGGTTGTGCTTTTTTGATTTGTGCTTTTTTATACTTCGTTGTCCTACCTATCCGTGTTGTCATGTCCTTGACAAAGATTCTGATAATCGAAACGTCGGCCGTCCTGTGTGTCGTATTGTACGCGTTTGCGTGCATTTTATTTTATTATTCATTTTATATATTTCGGGATACGATGAATCTCCTTGTAAGGTATGTGCAACGTGTTGATGTTTAGTACGTTTCTTCTCGCAGGAGCTTAATATACCTATTTGTTTCCAATTCATAATTGTTTACTAGCCTGTTTTGTACGGGGGAGATTTGTACAGCCAATAGAGCGTGGGTTATTCCCCGTCACCAAAAGTTATGGGAATAGGGACAGGCCAAACGATACGCGTAAATTGAGTTCACACTTGGGCGGTTCTTGACTCTGGCGTAGTTATAGTCAACAGGGCGAAAGCGGTACCGGGACACCACCGGAAGTGGTTGAAAGCGATAAATAGACTGGGTCGTGTGAGGTCTTGGCGAATTCGGCCGGACGAGACGAACTTCGTGCGAAGGTCAGCTGATCAGTCGAAAGTCGTACGAAGGTCATATCTTGTGTCGAAGTTCGTATCATATGTTGGGGCGACCACTGGTTTTTTCTTGGCATTCCTCACATCTGTTGTTTAAGTAGTCGCCTTAACGGAACACCATCTTAATATATAGTGGGTTCCCGAGAGGTTGACACCGGGGGAAATTGATAGATGCGGCAGAACAGTTCATAGCGAACTGGACATCGTTCCAAATGCTCTGACATGGAATATGGGAGGTGGGAACAGGGTGTGGATTTCCGCTACAGGGGGATTACCTTGTATAATTTAATTTATCTCTTGGATCGAATCTAGGGTTCCAGGGAACATATATTCTAGTGGTTACGAATAAAGAGAACCAGGGAGTGTGGGACTACCTAGGAGGGAGTTAGGGTGGGTTGCCATCGGCTTTCCTTCAGGGCCATCGTGTCTCTTGGTACCAGTAACCCACTAACCTTGCATGTCATTTAGACGTCTTTCAGGAAGGGACCAGCTGTCGGACAGCAGTGACCAGCTACCACAGCCCACTCTATGCCCACCCGGGAAAGGGAACAGACCAGCCTGCTGCTTGGTAGGCCCTAGACCCAGTTCATCCTTGGCAGTGGAGCATGGCCTGTGATGGAGCCGGCCCCATTATGGAGACGCCGGCTTACGATGAATACAAGATGGTAAAGTGTACCCACTTGTGGTAAGTCTGAGTCATGCTACTCTCACATAGTGTTGGCATAAGGTAACATTGCAGTATTTAGATCGCAACAAGCTTATAGTTAACAGTCAATCAGGATTTCGACCAAAATATTCGTGCCATACGGCCCTAACAAACATGATAGAAAATTGGCACCATAATATAAATAACAACAATCTATGTGGAGCTGTGTTTATCGATGTCAGAAAAGCATTTGATCTGATAGACCATGCCATTTTAATTAAAAAACTAGAGACAATGAAAATTGGCCCTAATGTTGTGACGCTAATAACATCTTTTCTGTCAAACAGAAAGCAAGTAGTATCATACAATAAATCTCTGTCCCAAATCACTACCTTCAATACTGGAGTACCGCAAGGCTCTATTCTTGGCCCTCTATTATTCGCCATATATATTAATGATCTACCTTTGCATCTTTCGTCGTCCTGCGATCTATTTTCAGACGACTGTACAGTGTATACAAACGCTGAAAGCAGTAATGTAATTTGCTGGAGTCGTCTTTGCAACAAGAATTAAATAATGTAGTTAGGTGGAGCTATGCGAACCGTATGCAAATTAACATCACTAAAACAAAATCTATGTTATTAACAACCAGACAAAGACTTCAGACTCTAAATTCACACAGATCACTTCAACTTCACATCGATAACATGCCAGTAGAAAGTGTAATTGAGCACAAAACATTAGGCCTCATCATTGATAGACACCTAACCTTTAATCCTCACGTTCAAGCGCTCACTAAACAAACAGCGAAAAAAGTCTACCAACTCGCCAAAATTAAAAATTTCCTTGATGAGGACACAAGGAAAATATTCTATACGTCTCACATACAGACACATTTTGACTACTGCTCTACAATCTGGGACGGTTGTTCCAATTCAAGCACCAAGCGACTATACTCACTCTAGAAACGGGCCATGAGATTAATTTATAGCAAACATTTAACTGACAATCCTAGCCTGCATAAACGCCTTCAGTTACTACCACTCCGCAAACGTCTGCTTTTCAATAAGGCCAAACTAATTCACAAAATCCTATATCGGAATGCCCCAAACTACCTTTGGCCATTGTTTGAATACAATGCTAGACACAGTAAACGATTAAATTTATTACACCTTCCGAAGCCTAGGATAGACTTATACAAAACAAGCTTAACGTTCTCTGCAGCTCAGCTGTGGAACAATCTTCCACATGAAATAAAAGACATCATCAATCCCTATACATATAATCGCAAATTATTTGTACATTATCTCAGTACGGATTATCTTCCCCCTTAATAATAGAAGTAATAATATAATAAAACCTTAGTATAACAGCCAGTCCACTTTTGGTAGGCCAGTATATTCCACATAGCTAATAAATTCCACACCAGTTATTACTATTACTGAGTCGTGTAGTATTTATTTTTAATTTTTCCACATGCCTTTATAATGCATATCTTTTATATTGTTGCTGTTTTCAGTTAACCTTGAATGATGTGTGAATGGTATAATGTATGAAAGAGAGTGATAAAAGGGCAGAATGTTAGACGGGCCTGCGTACCCAATTCTTAACCCTTTCAAAATAAAGTTTTGTTGTTGTTGTTGTTGTTTTTGTTGTCTTTGGCAGGTTCTACCTTTTGAGAGAACGGAATGAGGGGTCCAGAGATGGAGACCAGGGCCTGGTGACGGCGCTAGCAGTCTTGACCTACCAGCACAACGTGGAGGGAGTCCACTACCCAGAACCACGTCTCAGCCGAGTACCAGCTACGACTAAGTCAAGTCTCCGTCGACGACATCGGGTTTGTTCTCCAGTTAGTTACACATTGACCTGCGATGGAGGTTCCTGGGCGAGTATCATGTCCTCGTGCTTGTCCCAGCTCTGACATTGGTTGACCGTCAGACCACCAGCTAGAGTAGATTTACATCCGCCTGTACCTACGCTGAATGGCATGTGTTCCAAGAACTTTAGAGGGACTAAGTTATAGTGTCACAGTTGAAGTCACATTGTTATCAGGGAGGTTCCGCAGCGGTGTTACTCACTACAGCTACTGAACACTGGGGATGTGCGCCCCTAGGAAAAGAGGTATTGACTTTCCTCAGTATCAGAGTGCCACCAGAACCTTCGGTACTATTCAGAAGAACGTCATGGTTCCCAGGCCACACCCGTGAACTTAGACTTTATTTTCCAACGTGTGGGTCGGACTTTTGCTAATCATACAGCCAGATGCCCGAGTATTCCAGATACTACAACTACCTGCTAGTCAATCTGGAGGAGACTATACCTGGCCGGAGACCCGCGACACTGGGTGAGAAGTTGAGTGACATACCTGATAGTGTGGTACCGTGGCCTGTGTACAATGATGAATATAGTTCCTGAGGCTATTCCAGCTAGCCATGTATTGTATCGCCTAGCTCCTGCGAGGCCTCTCTTGTAGACATCCTCATTGTTTCCATTCATTTTGTATAATATACCATCTTGTTATTATGAGTAGATACCAGAGTTGTGCCTTGTGTCCAGGACGAGGGTTGAAAGGGGTATGGTCCCGTGGTTGATAGTGAGAGAGATAGTGATCCAAGAGCTGGAGGGGTTTTGTAGACGGAAGTTACTTAAGTCCCCAGAGTGCAAACATCCCGGTATTAAGGTGTGATAGTATGCTCCCCTCACCCCAGGGAATACCATGACAGACCTCCAGCACTCGAGCCGGACACCATACCTCGAGACCACTCAGCGCCCCCCTCTCTATTCAATACACACAATGCCTTAATACAACACAATATATTCCCTTTGTGAATATAAACACAGAACACAGACACCAAAAATAAAATATTGCAGGATTTCTTGCGTGGCGAATTTCGCTGATTCTTATCGGGTACATATGCGGGGTCATAAATACATCACCAACACCCCCAAGTATATATCACTACATCATCAAAACTCCTTGCATGTATTAGGTAAATATTCAACAGACCAAACATTAACACATTAAAGTTACCCCCTTGAACCAAGAAACATTGCTAGCAGTAACTATTTTACAGCTCAAATTCTACATGACACAGGAAATATGTCAACTGCTGGAACCAAGAAACATTGCTAGCGGTAGCAATTTTACAGTCCGAATTCTAAATCACCAAGGAAATATCTCAACTGACTGCCGCTATTCTTCACTGAATGTTCTCGCTTCTTGAAGTGACATACAGAAGGATGAGAGCAAACACATGACCTCACCTTGTCTTCGATGAACTGTGATGTTTCATTGTCTAGCCATGTGTGGGATGCCAGCTGATCTGTAAACTGTTCCTTCATTTGTTTTACCATTTCCTCCACCTACCCAGGAGTTTACAGTAAACTTGTAGAGTATATAGACAAGAGTTTATAGTAAACTTGTAGAGGAAATACACAAGAGCTTACCGTAAACTTGCATAGGATATACACAGGAGTTTATAGTAAACTCGTAGAGGATATAAACAGGAGTTTATAGTAAACTCGCAGAGGATATACACAGGCATTTACAGTAAACGTGTAGAGGATATACATAGGAGTTTATAGAAAACTTGTACACGATATACACAAGAGTTTATAGTAAACTTGTAGAGGATATACACAAGAGTTTATAGTAAACTTGTAGAGGATATACACTGGCATTTACAGTAAACGTGTAGAGGATATACATAGGAGTTTATAGAAAACTTGTACACGATATACACAAGAGTTTATAGTAAACTTGTAGAGGATATACACAAGAGTTTATAGTAAACTTGTAGAGGATATGCACAGAAGTTAATAGTAAACTTATATAAGATATACACAGAGGTTTACAGTAAACTTGTAGAGTATATAGACAAGAGTTTATAGTAAACTTGTAGAGGAAATACACAGGAGCTTACCGTAAACTTGCATAGGATATACACAGGAGTTTATAGTAAACTCGTAGAGGATATACACTGGCATTTACAGTAAACGTGTATAGGATATACATAGGAGTTTATAGTAAACTTGTAGAGGATATGCACAGAAGTTAATAGTAAACTTATATAAGATATACACAGAGGTTTATAGTAAACTTTTAGAGGATATGCAAAGAAGTCTATAGTAAAATTGTAGATAATATACATCAACGTTCATAGAAAATTTATAGAGGATATACAGGGAGATCCGCAGTAAACTTGCAGATTATTTACACAGAAGGTTATAGTAAACTTGCAGATGATATAAACAGAAGGTTATAGTAAACTTGTAGAGGAAATACACAGAAAATTATAGTAAACCCGTAAAGGATATATACATGAGATTATAGTAAACTTTTAGAGGATATATACATGAGTTTATAGTAAACTTTTAGAGGATATATACATGAGTTTATAGTAAACTTTTAGAGGATATATACATGAGTTTATAGTAAACCTTTAGAGGATATATACATGAGTTTATAGTAAACTTTTAGAGGATATATACATGAGTTTATAGTAAACTTTTAGAGGATATATACATGGATTTATACTAAACTTTTAGTGGATACATACTGGAGTTTATAGTAAACTTATTGAGGATATTTTGTTGTTCTTGCATATCCTTTACAGGCCGGTCTTACTGGCCTAGGCGTTAGACGACTTTCTCCGTAATACAGTTTATCCACGTAGGGTAACGCAGCGCGCGAGAATTGGTAGCGGTTCTCGCCGCGTTGGTGACTTGCGGGATATGTGAGCCGGCCGCTCAGAAAGCAATGGCAAACAACTGAGTGTAATCTTGCAAAGAAACCAACAACAGCGGTAAAATGATGGTGTTGACAGCGATGTCCTGTAAAGGATATGCGGAAAAAAATCCTTTACAGGACGGTGCAGTCAACACTAGCATTTTTCCAGCTGCTGTTGATGTACTAGTCAAGGTTTTGTTCAGTAGTTTGCCATTTCTATCTGAACGACCGGCTCACATACCCCGTAAGCTACCAGCGAGTCGCGAACCGCTGCCGATTCTCGCAGCTGCTGTTTTCGCCACGTGGATCTACGGGATTACGAACAATGTCGTTAACCCCTTGATTGAGGATATACACAAGAGTTTATAGTAAACTTGTTGAGGATATACACAAGAGTTTATAGTAAACTTGTTGAGGATATATACATTAGCCGACAGTAAACTTGTTGAGGATATATACATTAGCCGACAGTAAACTTGTTGAGGATATATACATTAGCCGACAGTAAACTTGCAATGGACAACCAACATTCTTTAATGAAGGGATGTGCTTGCATTATCCTTTGACCGTTGTACCTGAACGTTAACTCATCGCCTGGCCTAGGGTGTGACATAAAAAGAAAGTTTGATTAACCAACACAGAACCGGTATGGTTGATTGATATACGCTGGCGGAGACGGCGAGGCAGAGATCGGGGCACCAATACCTTTATCCGGAGGAGGCGATGATGACCCTCCAAACAAGTGGAACCAGGGAACCAATATCCGGGAATGTACGCCAGATGTCCACCCTCACAGAGAGTATCCAAGTGTGCACAAGGATATACAAGGATATACACAGGAGTTTATAGTAAATTTGTAGAGGATATACACAGGCGTTTATAGTAACCTTGTAGAGGATATACACAGGAGTTTACAGTAACTTTGTACAGGATATACACAGGAGTTTATAGTAAACTCGTAGAAAATATATACATGAGTTTATAGTAAACTTATTGAGGACATTTTTGTTGTTGTTGTGTATCCCTTGGTTGATATACGCTGGCGAAGACGGCGAGGCAGAGATCGGAGCACCTATACGATGATGACCCTCTAAACAAGTGGAACCAGGGAACCAATATCCGGGTATGTACGCCAGAAGTCCACCCTCACAGAGAGTATCCAAGTGTGGTGTCCCACCTTGTTGCCCCCTCTCTGTCCGTGAGACTGGAGTCAAGCTAGTCCTACTTTAGTTTAAAGGTCGAGGGGTTAGTATAGATCGGCTCCTTGTACACGGCTAAAGCACATCGAACATATGCAGATAGACCTTTATTTGTGTAGACCAAACGCACTCAGTGGCTGATGAGGTCTATGTCACACATGCCGCCTTTATTTCCCCAAGAATTTCCTAGTACCAATTTTAGACTAGGACTATCTGGGAAGCGCAGGTCAGCGAAAAAGAACTCGAAAGAGCCGGTCAGTTTTTAGGAACACAATTTCCTAGCATATCAAGTTAACTTCTGTTTATATGTTTAGTGTAGTGTATATGAGCCGGTCTCCGTGGCTAAGGGCTTGCAGGTGTGCGATTTGTAAGCCCGTCTACCCGCGTTCGAAACACAGATGCGACCGATTTGGCAGCAGACCACGTTGCACTGGGTTTTAATGTGTTGGTATGGGAACCGGTCGTTCAGAAAGCAATGGCAAACTACTGAACGTAAAACTTGCCAAGGCATCAATAGCAGCAGTAAAATGCTGGTGCTGACAGCGATGTCCTGTAAATAGGATAAGCAAAAAAAGAGTGTATGAAATACATGGTAGATTTCACCATGGGCGACTGGATAACAGTGATCGTTCTTAAACTTCCGGCGTGCTGATGCCGGGGTAGCGGGTTCAATCCATATGCGGGTCAGTTGAACTAAAATTCGTCATCGACTCTGGGGGGGGGGGGGCGTAAATTACAAGTACCTCTGGAGTCGGAGTGGCACCTGATGGTGAGAGACACGGGTAATAGGAAAAACTAATTCCAGTGCATTAGACGTAGTAGCACGTGTATGGACAACGCTTGAGTTCAAAGCGAGCGGACACAAGGAACAACAATAAATAAATATACAAGGTAGGGGTTATAAACATAGTTTGGGAAGCCTGGAAATAAGTAACTCAATCTGTACCACTAGTGATATAAATGGAAATAAGTAACTCTGTACCACTAGTGATATAAATGGAAATAAGTAACTCTGTACCACTAGTGATATAATTGGAAATAAGTAACTCAATCTGTACCACTAGTGATATAAATGGAAATAAGTAACTCAGTCTGTACCACTAGGGATATAAATGGAAATAAGTAACTCAGTCTGTACCACTAGTGATATAAATGGAAATAAGTAACTCAGTCTGTACCACTAGTGATATAAATGGAAATAAGTAACCTAATCTGTTCCACTAGTGATATAAATGGAAATAAGTAACTCAATCAGTGCCACTAGTGATATAAATGGAAATAAGTAACTCTGTACCACTAGTGATATAAATGGAAATAAGTAACTCAATCTGTACCACTAGTGATATAAATGGAAATAAGTAACTCAGTCTGTACCACTAGGGATATAAATGGAAATAAGTAACTCAGTCTGTACCACTAGTGATATAAATGGAAATAAGTAACTCAGTCTGTACCACTAGTGATATAAATGGAAATAAGTAACCTAATCTGTTCCACTAGTGATATAAATGGAAATAAGTAACCCAATCTGTGCCACTAGTTATATAAATGGAAATAAGTAACTCAGTCTGTATCACTAGTGATATAAATGGAAATAAGTAACTCAATCTGTACCACAAGTAATATACATTCTGCGGAAGAGCAAAAGCACGACAGGAAGCTTCCGATCATCAGAAGTGGTCCCGTGCGCCAAATCATTAGTCCCCTTTACCTCCTTGAAACTCTCGAGGGGTGGGACCTCCAGGACCTTGATTCCATGTGTCTTTCTCCTGTTCTGTGTTCTTACACTGCCTTCCACTTCTGAGACTTTTAAAAATAGTTTTCCGCACTTATCCCACCAATACGCTGTGTGCCTGCCCATAAGCTATTCTGCCCTCGGGGAGGCGAACATTATGCACCAGGTGCGTTGTGACTAAAATTATCATAGCGTTTTTTGTTTTTTTATGGAACTTAGGAAAGCCAGCTTCTTGCCACGGCCGTTTTCATTCTGTCACCGCCTCCCATCGGCAGTTCGCTTTGGCTAATAGACGTCATTGCTGTCGTGTTTACTTCTTCATACCTCAATCACGGTCACACTCCTGCACGCACCCAGAGGTAGCAAGCTCAGTGTAATTAAAGGCTTGGGCTCTCCTCCCCTCCCACTCTCTCTGCTGCAGGACACTGCCCTGGCAAGACATCTTACACCACCTATAGCGACATGTATTGTCGTGTGGCTGCACAGGCTGGACTTCAGGCAATATGTTTGGATTGCGGTGTTTTGACCACGCTGCCGTGTCCCAGGCTTAAGCGGTGTCTGGCGAAGTGGTTACGGGGCCGGAACGAGACAGTAAAGGTTTTCAGATCTGGGCTGAGACAGTTCTTGGTCCGGGGTTAAGCAGGGAGAGACTAGGGTCTCCGTGGCCGAGTTGTTAAGCCGCGGCTACCACTACGAACTCGTGAGTCCATTGTCAGACTCCATTGGTTCACAAGCGCAGATGTCCCTGGCCGGCATGGCTGGAGTGACGGGGTTCGTGCTCTGTAGACAGCTCTTGGTGGGCTTCTGTTCGAAAAGTAGGCCGCAACATGGAGGATAGAACCCTGTACAATGAATTCGATCTTCTTGCCTCATCACACATGGAGTGTTTATCTGTAACAATATATGGCTATCAACGTATGCCAATACGCCCCCAAGCATTCTAAAGGTCCTTAACTGATGAAGTGTCAAGGGATGATTAATCGCCTTAAGCGAATTCCCATATCTGCCATAGGCTAATATATCGCCGAAATGTTTTCGTTGCGTTATAATACAACATGTCTGCTACCATATTAACAACCTTTAAGCCATAACTGTGACACACCCATACTTCCTATTTTCCAATAGCCATGTTTGCTTGGTCCAAACCCATATTTTCTTCGGCACTAAATTAGTTAATTGTACTTCATTTACTCGAGGCATGTGAAATGCAACCCGATTTACCTGTTGTAATTTCTCCGGTGAAATAGCACCATACATCCAGCGATGTACAACCAGGTGAAACGCTTCAGTCACAAAGTTGGTGCAGGCCTCGTCTCGAAACTGTTCCTGGTCGCTCTCTAAGACAGCCTGTTCAAGACAATTAATGATCCTGTAAATGACAATCATGAAACAGTGACTAAAACACGTAGAGGTGCCATGTATACACTATATCGAGATAAGTCCCACGTCTAGCGTTCATTGTTTCGGATGGCTGTGTGAGGTGCACCAAATTGGAATCTTCCCAGCCAACGCAAGTTAGCGAGGCAGGCGTTTCGAGAATGTAACCGCATCGTGCAGCTAGGGTCGTGGTTTGAGCGGGCAAAAGAGCAAATTGTTACGACCGTTCGACAAAGTCTCGATAAGCGCCCACTCTCTCTCTCTCTCTCTCTCTCTCTCTCTCTCTCTCTCTCTCTCTCTCTCTCTCTCTCTGTCTCTCTCGATGAGTAGTGGGCCTGCAGTCAGTAAGCTGGTATAGCTTTTCGGTCAGTCCGGCCGGCGTAGCTTGAAAGCTCGTCGGTAGGCGTCCAGCGGTTTTGCATGTATCACCTTGTGCCGGGAGGGCGCGCTTCAGCGATGCTACTCTTGGCATGCGTGTGCGTGAACGTCTGTCCTGTCAGTGGTCATATGCACTGCGAATTTATGAGTCTCAGCCGTAAATCGGGAGATTTGTTCGCAACTTAGACGAGCAATATCTTCTGTGGGCAGATTCTCGCTAGTCACATGTGTGTTTGGTCTGTTCTGGCGGTCAGTCCGTCTATCCGATGGATATCTGGTTGATCATATCAGTTGTCATACGCTCATTCGCTTGTCGCTACGTATTGCATGCCATATCTAGAGTATGTAAAATGCTATGCTTCTATCCATATTATTAGTTGAGGAAAACGATGCAGAGTATTACTTTCTGAACGACCCTTGTAGTTTAAGGATGCCACTACTATCTCTATGGCCAAGCATGTGTATAACGAGGACGACTGTCTTTTACTGTAGTTAAAGGACAGTCTGTATCTGTGACCACGCATTTGTGTAAGAATGTCCTTTATTTTTGTTTATAGTGTCGCAGTGCCTGGTTCGATGATTGTTGTCCTATTAACGCCTGAGATCGAACCAGCCTCATAAAGTAGTGACCTGACACTTTGACAATTTCCAGAATGTGCTGCGAACTGGCTGGAAAGGAAATATAGCGAGGAAGGGAAATGGCCACCGCGAATCACTAGTCGTGGAAAAGAAGAAGTTGTAAAAACAGCATTTTACACCTGAAAAATTGTTTCAGCTTTGTATCTGCCTGGCCTGTAGTCTGTTAATGGTAATTGTCATTGCACTTGATACCCCAATCAGGGATCCAGTGACAATCAATAGAGAACACAAGGATAATCTCAACACAGTGCACAGAACCAGAAGCTTGAGAAC
This sequence comes from Cepaea hortensis, assembly GCA_963921405.1. Lineage (NCBI taxonomy): Eukaryota > Metazoa > Mollusca > Gastropoda > Stylommatophora > Helicidae > Cepaea > Cepaea hortensis. The sequence continues at coordinate 24,332,423 of OY992891.1, forward strand.
ATGGTCCAATAGTATGCGCACATACTCCAATCACACAGGCTATAATTATACTTCACAGGATTATCAGAATCCTGTACAACCGATCCCCACCCAACTCCACTAAAGACAAGCACTGTTAACACAGACAGACAGGATGCTAACTTACATGTTGTAATATTGCGCCTAGTTTGAAATCTCGACTCATCAAGGCATTCTGCAGGGAGTCCACCACGCTCCAGATAATGTAGTTGACTTGAGTTCTGTGTACATGACATGTTTACTGTGACACCATTACACTTGTTTACACGTATGTGTGTATGTTCGTGCTGGCATGCGAGTGTGTATGCGTGCGTGTCTGTCTGAACATATGTATGTATGTATACATGTGTGCATTCGTGCGTGCATGTATGTATACGCGCATACACATTATCTCTTTTACATTCATACACATACACTCTCGCTCATTCACACTTTTTCAGACACCCTCTCTCTCTCTCTCTCTCTCACACACACACACACACACACACACACACACACACACACACACACACACATAGTCTTTCATAAACACACACTCCCACATACTATTTCTCACAAACTCGAGAACTCTCTCCTCTCTCAGATACACGCTCTCCATGACAATAACACTCTCTCACACACTCTTTTACACTTTCACACACTCATACAGGCTCTCTCTCTCTCTCTCTCTCTCTCTCTCTCTCTCTCTCTCTCTCTCTCTTTCTCTCTAACCTCTCGGGCAGCTGAACAAAATAGTTGATGGCTGCATACAAAGAAGTCGGCTTTTTAACGCGTAGAGGCTCATCAACTGCAATGTCGGAGATGTCAATGTTCGGCAGGGCCGCCAGTGTCTGTAAAAACCTGGTCCAGTTCATTGACTGGGGGAACAGGGGCGATGGTAAAGTAATACAACTGAGGTTGAGTACAGAGAATCACATGATAAATCACTGAGTTACATATTAATGTAGAGACAATCACATGATAAATCACTGAGTTACATACTAATGTAGAGACGATTAAATGATAAATCACTCAGTTATATACTAATATAGAAACGATCAATTGATAAATCACTGAGTTATATATAGCCACTTTAGTAACTTTTTCTAAATTGCTTTTTAATTATATAACTGCATAGTTGGATAGCTCTTGAAAAAACAAATCCAACGGTACCTTATTCAAGTCTGCAGGTCAATTTTAAGCCACGATATTAATTTTTGTGTGTACGTTTTTTATTTAAAAGGAACATATAGAAGAAAAACGATTTTCACCTTTCACTAATTGTGAGCCTACCTACACATTCAAAAACTATCGGGTTTACACTGTCGCCAATGGAGATTGCACAGCGGCCTGTCTAACTCAAGGGAACATAACTCTGGCGGTTTATGTATATATACACTCACGCACACAGATATATACATCTTCACGTCATCTGTGTGACGTCAGACCGCGCGTGACTGCAGGCGAGTCTTGTCAGCCAGCGTAGATTAGATGCATTTTGACAAAAGAAGTCCCGTTGGAAAGATGAAAAAGTAACAATGATATGGTCCATTTTGAATGATGAAAAATTAAACATACATACAATAATGGGTCTTGAATGTCTTGAACAGTGAAAATCACAACTTGTATCTTATCATTGCAAAAACAAAGATAATGCATACAGTAAAGTAATATATGTTAATGAAGAAAAATTGGAGGTGGTGGAAACTTTTGAATATCTTGGGTCATTGATTACCAACAACGGTGACACAATGAAAGAAATTAAACGACGACTATCAATTGCTCTTCAAAGACTAAAACAACTGAATAAATTATGAAATGGGACAGACAGAAACACAAAAATTAGATTTTTTAAGAGCACGCATCTTTCCCATTGCAACATACGCCTGTGCGACCAGGGCACTTACTAAACAAGCTGAACAGCGCATAAATCTTCTTCTTCTTCTTCTTCTTCTTCAGCGTTCCGAGCCATTGAGGTTCTTTGCTGCAGATACAATCCGTCTCCATTCGTCTCTCTGGTGGACCTTCTCTTGCCAGTCGTTGATTCCAAGTGCTTGTAGGTCTGTATATGTATTATCTCTCCACCGTCTTCTTGGTCTACCTCGGGGTCTACGGTGCATAAATGCCTTTGAATATAAATGTTATAGACGAGTTCTAAGATTATCTTGGGTAAAGAAAAGAACAAATGTATCAATACTTCAAGAGCTGAATATTGAAGAAGGTTGGCTATTAAAGACGATAAAACAAAGAAAATTGAAATATTTTGGTCACTTGAAACGTCACAAAAGTTTGGCGAGAACAATAATGGAGAGGTATATGCTTGGGAAGAGAGGAAGAGGAAGGCCAAAGAGAAGATAGGTGCAGGATGATCTCCATATTGGTGTATCGAACGCGGGACATCTTGCTTATGATCGAGAGGTTTTCCGGAAGGTTGTTATGGGAGCGAGGTTCTGCAAAGGACATGCTACTGAATGAATGAATATAAACATGCATTCATTATCACTGTAGTCGCTCTTAATATTCCATAACAATATTAAATGTTCATAGCTGGAGTATGAGAAGAAAAAAATGCCATCCCCCGCCATTGAAATACTAGTAAATACTACATTACAGCATGTGATTTTCATAATTTCAGTGTGACATTTATTGTCAATTTAAATGGTCAAAAATTACAAATTAGACATAAAAAGTGATGCTAGATTTAATAATGCATAGTATAACAATGTAGTAAGTCTCATAAAACGGTATTTACGGGTTTACTTACCGCTTAGAATAGACAGCCTGATTCTCCGGTATAACAAAGGTTCCCGATTTGCCAGAAATGAAGAATGCAGAACGGGGTGGTAAAATCTTTATCAAGTAATCGGTGTCTGTTTTAACTAGATCTTGAAATAATTGGTGAATTTAACATCACGAGTACTCTAAACCCCCTTAAAATGGAGACTCAAGAAATAGTTGCCGAACAAAACCGCAAATATATTTTCGTTAAAATTCGGTAATCGGTTACGAAAGTGGCTAGTTATATACTAATGCTTTCTGTGAGCGCCGAATGTTGGGCTTCGGGTGGAGGAGCGCAGCTGGGAGGGTACACGCCTTATCCTAGTGCGAGGAAATGCAACCTAAAGACAAATAGTCATGGCAGGGCAGACCAGGCCATAAGCTTTGGTTGGCAGCTGCTCTAGTATCGAAGCTCAGACAGGCGGACAGTTAGAGCATTGCTTTGCTGATCCGGCAGTTTCTGCAGCTAGTTTTGTTCCAAATATATTTTTGTTTCCTTTCCTCTGGAGTAAACTGCACAGGCCGAGAAAGGGATCACGCTGCGTGAACAACTTATTGTCTATACATTTAGCCCATGTTTTGTTGTGATAGAGAGGTATAAACTCCATCCCTAGTCCCTGTCATGTGTTGTAGTTTTTGTGACTATTTTTGAAGCACAATGTAACAAGCTATTGTCTGTCAAGTCGGCAATGTGCCAGAAGAACTTTGAGTTCATTTCCATGGTTGAGGTATCGGCCGTTCAGAAAGCAATGCCAGCAAACTACTGACAATATCGCCTTGTATCCAACAAACGCTGGGGTTGATTGCAACGTCTTGTAAAGGACATAATACTAACCTAATTTGATTGCTGGCAGCTGTTTTAATATTTCCACGTTTCTCTCTCTCTCTCTCTCTCTCTCTCTCTCTCTCTCTCTCTCTCTCTCTCTCTCTCTCTCTCTCTCTCTCTCTCTCTCTCTCTCTCTCTTCCTCTGCCTATTAAATTAGCATTGAGATTCAAACCCCTCCCCATTAACGCTTACACAATTTATACCTTTCCATATCTGTTATCCAGTGAGTCTAGTGTTTTTTCATTAGATTCCGTTGCATCAACCATGCTGAATATCTATGAGGGAAAACAGACGATACCAGCAATGACGCAAAACTAAGTATATGGTTAAAGTAATAGCCATTGACCAACTACCCACATCATATCTATCTGTCTATATGTCTGTCTACCCTTCCACCTATCTGTCTGTCTTTTCGTCCGTCCATCGGTCCTACCGTCTGTCCGTCAGTCACTCCGTTCATTCATTCATCCGTCCATCTGTTTGTATGTCTGGTTAGCTGTTTTCTCCGGCTGGCTGGCTGTCTGTCTGCCTGCCTGCTAAATGAAGTCCTCCAGCCTGCTTGTCTGTCCTCCTGTCTGCCTGTGTCTACCTGTCTATATGTCTGTCTGTCTACCACTATGTTTATTTGCATGCTTGTCTGTCTGCTTGCCTGCCAGCCTGTCTAACTGCCCTCTTGCCAACCAGTCTGTCTGTCTTCCTGTATGACTGCATGCCTGCCAGCCTGTATGACCGACTTCTTGCTTATCTGTCTGTCTTCCTGTATGACTGCCTGCCTGCCAGCCAGTCTACCTGTCTGACTGTCTCTCTGTCTAATGCACGGTTATTATTTATTGTCACTCAGTCAGATACATTATCTGTGCCCTTAAGGTTTTAATTCCCCATGTGTGTATGTATGTATGTATGTATGTATGTATGTATGTATGTATGTATGTATGTATGTATGTATGTATGTATGGATGGATGGATGGATGGATGGATGGATGGATGGATGGATGGATGTCTGGCTGGCTGGCTGGCTGGCTGTGTATATGTGTGTATGTGTGTATGTATGTGTGTGCGTGTGTATGTATGTATGCATGTATGTGCGTGCGTGCGTGCGTGTGTGTGTGTCTGTGTGTGTGTATGTATGTATATATATATATATATATATATATATATATATATATATATATATATATATATATATATATATATATATATATATATATATATGAAGAGATCAGAAATGAAGAAATAAGGATTAAAGTCGGGGTTATAGCTGCACTAGATTTTATTAGGAAGCAGCAAGCCAAATGGTTTGGCCATGCAAGTAGGTTACCAACTAATAGTATACCACAACAAGCAATGATGTACAGACCATACGGAAACAGAGGAGGAAGCCGACCACGAAAACGATGGACGGAGGGAATAGCAGAGTCCATGGGAATATCGATACATGAAGCCCATAATCGGGCACTTTCCCGCTGTTTATACTTCACCTCGATACAGCCAGGCACAAGAGAAACATGATGAGGTGAGTACCAAAGGACATCTTTTTTGGTGAATTCTCGCCAGCATAGCTCTATTAGCTGGAGGATCTGTTTAGTGAGTGTGTCTTGCCCACTCCTGATAACCTTTATTCTTCTATATCTCTCTTTTGCTGCTTGGCTCAAAGTGGTGACACCATGATGCATCGCCTGCCACTATGCGGAAGAGAAATGCATCACCCTCCACTCTGTAACGCAGCAAGTGGTTCAAACACCATCCCATGCGTTCCTCTTTTTGGTGGTCGGTCAACATCCGTGGTACCCACTGTGAACACACCTTCCGATATTGCAGTTTCTTACGATTGACCTTTTGAATTGTCCTAATTGACACATCACATTTTTTCGCTAGCGAACGTATGTTTCGACAACAGTTCATCTGTACTGCTGCATCAATTTTGGCGATGGTGTTTTCTGTTGCAACAATATGCGGTTGACTCGGCCGTCGAAGATCTGCCGTGAACTGACGTCCTTTCCGAAACATTCGTGCCCAGTCTGTCACTGTTGTCTTCGACACATATTTGTTACCGTACGCTGCCTGCATTCTTCGAATAATGTCCACTGGTCGACATCCTTCAAATGAAAGAAACTGAATCACCGCTCTTTGAGCTTCTTTGGACGGATTTTGTATCAACCCGGCCATTTTCTCAACGGTCAGAAATAGAACCTATCTGAACGAGCTAAGTATAAAATATAATGATGGTGAGGATATATAATTCACAACAAAGAAATTAATTAATCCGTGCCATGTCAGTGTATAGTCTGTTACCGACCCGATACCAAAGTACCTCCCCCGTGGGAGTTGTGTTACAGAGCTGCCCTTCCCCTCTCCGACTTCAGAACCCCTGGGGTTATGCCAGATCTGTACTTGAACTTCACATTTGCCTACATAGTTCACATGGTTCGGTTCTCGAGTGTCATGTTTAGGGATCCCGAGCTGGGTGCGGGAGCTAAGGAGTTCGTGCGCCGTGCCATGCTTTCAACAACTGTTAGAAGCTCTGCGGAGAGAAACTGAACACTGTAGTATAAACCCGGAGTGATGAAGTCTATTGTCTTGCCTTTCAGTCCCCTTAACATATTACTAATAATGTGTGGGTAATTTCCTCCAGTTTTACATTTTTGAAAGCATCATCTGTACGGCCTACTATTTCCAATGTCCTAGTGCTCGGTTATTTTTTAATGTGTCCAAATTGCCTACGGGGCCTCCTAAATTCTCGGCCTTGTCTGAGAAGACTACACGTCAAATCCACTACTCCAGGATCTCGGGGGTGAGTGCACCCTCCGTGTCTTATGTTGTAAACATCTATATTGTCTACACGGCGAATCCAACAGATCTAAATAAGTCTGGTGCTGACGTCATAACCTTTTAAGTATTTCACAAGGAACAAAAGAATTATTGGTCCTGATTTGCACTCACGGAAGTACAGGAGAGCTGCTCAGGTGAGCCATAAACCATAACTGAATAAATACAGGTACCAACCTTCCCCAATGTCTCTTCCACTGCCACGACGTCCAGCACCTCTTGTCTGGTTGTATTATAGTCAATATTGAATCTCCGAGCAGCGGCGGAAATGGTGTCTGCATAAATCTGACGATACTCCGGTTCTTGATCGAAAGATGCGTACTCGTGCATGGGTAATCCCAGGACAGGTGGAATAACCTTCACACAGCAGAGGTAAGTGAGAGAATGATAGCAGAAAGCTGTTGTTTGATTCTTTCAGTCCCACAATGTGTATACGTGTAAATGTCTGTATAAGTGTATCCTTCTCTATACACGTGTGTGTTTAAGAGTCTCCGTGGCGATGTGGTCAAGCCGTTTGACTCGGGCTCCGAAGGTTGTGGGTTCGATTCTGGGCCGCGTCCTTCGGTTCACGGGTGAATATTTTCGGAGACTCCTGGGAGTCGTCGCTGGAGTTACGGAGTTCGTGCTTTGTGCGACGATTTCCGCGCTGCGAAAAGAGACAGAGGCATATGGTATAAAACCCGGTAAATTGAAGTTGACCCTGTCAAGTTTTCAGCGACTTTAAGCGACACCTGCGTGAATGTCTATATACGCGTGTGAATGTCTGTATACACGTGTGAATGTCTGTATAAGTGTGTGAATGTCTATATACGTGTGTGAATGTCTATATACGTGTGTGAATGCCTATATACGTGTGTGAATGTCTATATATGTGTGTGAATGTCTATATAAATGTGTGAATGTCTATATACATATTTCAATGTCTGTATAAGTGCGTGAATGTCTATATACGTGTGTGAATGTCTATATACGTGTGTGAATGCCTCTATACGTATGTGAATGTCTATATATGTGTGTGAATGTCTATATATGTGTGTGAATGTCTATATACGTGTGTGTGAATCTATAGGTGTGTGAATGTATATGTGTGTGAATATGTACATGTGTGAATGTCTGTATACGTGTGTGAATGTATGTATAAGTGTGTGAATGTCTATATACGTGTGTGAATGTATGTATAAGTGTGTGAATGTCTATATACGTGTGTGAATGTATGTATAAGTGTGTGAATGTCTATATAAGTGTGTGAATGTCTATATACGTGTGTGAATGTCTATATACGTGTGTGAATGTCTATATACGTGTGTGAATGTTTATATACGTGTGTGAATGTCTATATACGTGTGTGAATGTCTATATACGTGTGTGAATGTCTATATACGTGTGTGAATGTCTATATGGGTGTGAATGTCTATATACGTGTGTGAATGTCTCTGGCAGGGTTTTTTGATAACAACAACAGCAGTAATAATAACATCGACCTCAGGAATAACAATAATTACAAATAATGGTGACCAAACTATCCTCGTGTTTCATGTTTTCGGGAGGATAAGGGTGGGGGTTGGGTGGAAATTGGCGGGGGATTGGGGGGGTTAATTCTCACGAAACTCATTAGCAGCAAGAATAACAATAGTCCGTACTTGCTACACCCCGACCCTTTTCTCTCTTTCAATCATCCTGTATGAATCAGTCAGTTTGTCTGTCCATACATCTCTAGAATACTCTACAATAACTTACATATAGATCTCGTCTCGAGCTCTTCGTTGTGTGATTAAATGACTCGTAATGAAGTGCATTCAGAGTAAACAGCGGGAACACCCCAATGTGAGCCGCTTCCACTAGAAAACTTTCCAGATCGTACTCTGTTACGTTATCTTGGCGTGATAGAGGCCACCGACCGAACCTCTCAGTAACAGCCCTGACAATGGCTGCATCTTCTGTACTTCCTGAATCTGATACAGAAAACATTGTGAAGTTAGCTGCCGTACTTAATGTAGATATATAAAGCCACAAGAAAACGTTATATGTTGGGAATATCTTGTCAGAAATTACCGAGCTACCGTATAACAGTAGACGGTACTACCTGCTTCCTGTTATCACCGGATGTTAGCTGGCGCTTACCAAACCCGACACCCTAACATTGTGCTGGGGTTTCGGGAGGATGCGCGCAATTGGAAGGGTACAACTTTATACTAGTGGGAGAAATTGCAACCTAAAGACTAAGTGTCGTGGCAGGGCAGAGCTGGCATTAAGCTGGCTACTGGTCTAGGATGAAAGTTCCAATAGGCGGACGGTTAAAGCATTGCTATGCCGATCCGGCAGCTTCTGCAGCTGGTCTTGTTCCAGGTGTATGGTGTTACCTTTCCTCTGGAGTAAACTAGACTTGCCGAGAGATGGATCATGCTGTATGGGCACACATTGTCTCTGCAATTCAGACTAGGCTTTGTGTTATGGAGTGGTATTGCTCCATCCCTGGCCTTACCGACATGTTAATTATTTGTATATGCTTTACAGGACGTAGCAGTCAACTCCAGCATGTTTTGGCTGTTTGTGATTCCTGGGCAAGTTTACATTCAGTAGTTTTCCATTACTTTCTGAACGACCGGCACTCATACCATTGTATGGAAACCATACTCAAGGGGTCTGCTTCAAAATCCCCTGCAGCTGTGTTTCGAATTCGCTATGTGGGATGACAAATTTACCGCCATGGGTTGTAATTATTATGCCTTTGTTTTGTAGCACAATTTAACAAACTATCGTCTGTAAAGTCGGCAAGGTGCCACACATGTAGGAAATAATGTGGTGCGAGTGAGATAGGAAACGAAATGTATGAGTAGTGTTCACCGACTCTTGCTGAAGTACAGAGATGATTCTTTAAAGCTGTCACAAGAAAGTATAGATTGATGATGTTCTTGAGAGACAACAACCTCCATAGAGCTGAAGGTGATGGGAGGAGAAGACAGAACAATGGACGCTAAACGTCATTAAAATAATGACATATACGGAGGTAATCATGGTCGAATAGAACGGAGCACTTGTTCTGAAACATCTAGTTTTGATACCGAAGTAGGGAGTTCAACCAGTAAACCTGTCAGTTGAACTAAAATGTTGACTTCTTGTCCTTGACCTGGAGACGTACAATACAATTAATTCGGAAGATAGAGTGGGTTTACCTGTTGGCGAGGGACACTGGTCATAAGGAAAGCTAATCCACGGACAATCCAGTGCACTTGACGTAGTAGCATGTTTATGGACATTGAACAAAAGTGCTTTAAAATACTCGGCCACGTGTTTCGCAATGGTCATCTTCGTACCATCAATCTGGGAGATTTCCCTGACAGAATCCCCACACTTAATGAACACCTTTCTGAACCCTTACGGCACTTTGGCGTTGTACTTGTCATGTGCCTCATGCGTCCATGATAGGGGATGTTTTGCCATGTGTGTTCCACGCGCTGAGAGTGTAGGCGAATATGATCATGCTAGCAATGCATTGAGACGGGAATTATATTTCTTTGTCTATTTATATGTCATATCATAAGCATCATGTGCCATGTCGATAAGCGTAGGCGGTCATGTTTTGCCATCTCATTCGATCACCAGAGTCGTGGATAAGCTCAGTGTTCTTTGTCTCGACCATACCACCTGGCCAAGCCATCCAGGTATATACTTCTCTGCCTTCCCCTTGTTCTCTTCCTCCCAATCTTGCAAGTTGTCACCAAGTTTTCCAATTTATGTTTTTCACGTGTTTAAAAAGTTGTGTCTGTCTGCGTCTAAATAGTCACACGTCACACTGAGCTGTGTCACGTACTTATTATTACTATTTATAAATAGTCACACGTCACACTGAGCTGTGTCATGTACTTATGATTATTATTTATAAATAGTCACACGTCACACTGAGCTGTGTCACGTACTTATTATTATTATTTATAAATAGTCACACGTCACACTGAGCTGTGTCATGTACTTATGATTATTATTTATAAATAGTCACACGTCACACTGAGCTGTGTCACGTACTTATTATTATTATTTATAAATAGTCACACGTCACACTGAGCTGTGTCATGTACTTATGATTATTATTTATAAATAGTCACACGTCACATTGAGCTGTGTCATGTACTTATGATTATTATTTATAAATAGTTACACGTCACACTGAGCTGTGTCATGTACTTATGATTATTATTTATAAATAGTCACACGTCACACTGAGCTGTGTCATGTACTTATGATTATTATTTATAAATAGTCACACGTCACACTGAGCTGTGTCATGTACTTATGATTATTATTTATAAATAGTCACACGTCACACTGAGCTGTGTCGAGTTAAGAACCGACACCACAGCACTAGGGACATTCTCATGCATGCTACGTCATCTATACTAGTTAAGTTAAGTTAAGATGAGATGAGTTGAGTTGAGCTAAGAACCAACATCACTGCACTCAGGACATCAGTTATCAGTTATCAGTTGGGGTATCTTCATTGCACTCCGGACAGGTCCATGGGTGCTCAGATCCTCCTCCCAGCGTAAGCATCAGCGTCCGGTGGCTAATAGTGCCAGTTCTGTGTTGGTTGACGAGGCACCTCGTTTTCCCGATGCACCTCTCGCGTCTGGCTGTGCCAATTCTTACACACAAGTCTTTCATCCTGGACAGCGATGTGGATTCACTGACGTCAAACTCCTCTGTTCTCGCCATATCTTTAAGGACGTTAATAACATCGGCACGATCCATGGGCTGGCCATCTACAGGGGGTGCAGAGCCAGCCAGTTTATCAGCTCGTTCTAGACTCCCGCATGTCCCGGGACGAAGATGAAGGTGACTTTACGGACAACAGACTTCCGCAGCGACTCAGTCCACTGTCTACGTACAGATCCAGCTTCCACCTTCTGAATCATGCTCATTGAGTCACTTAGTTCACACACGTTGGTATAATGTTGTGATTCCAGCCATATGAAAGCCTGTGTAACTGCCATCACCTCCATCGTCATGCTGCTCGTGGTCATAGAGTGAGCACCACTGGATTCTTGAACGGTTCGGCCCGCTGAACGGGCTGTAAACGCACTTCTCTGCTGCTTTACAACAGATCCATCTGCATAGATGAGCACTTCGGGGCTATCTGAGTGTTCATAGATGAGCGCGTTGACCTCTGCATTGACAGCGGCAGGCTTCTGCTCTCTGCACCGTCTGTCAAGTGTGATAATGCAGGAGAAAGTGCACTTAAAAGCTGGAGGCACCGGCACCCATTCCTTGCCGGGGTTGATACTTCTAAGACTGCAGACCTGTCTGGCGACATCTTCCGCCCGGCCCATCCATGATTTGCCTCTCTTTAGCCCAGTGTTTCCCAACGTGGGGCCCACGCCCCACAGGGGGCAATTCGATTGTTAAGGGGGACAATTCGAAAATGGAAGAAATCGGCTGGATATAACAAAACGGGGAGACTTGAGACTGAAGTTAACTAAATTGGAACCTGACATAAAATCTTTTTGCAGCAAGCATCAAGCGCAAGGATCTCACTAATTTTAAATAATAAATAATTACTAATAATTAAAATAATATAGAAAATTCTTTCATTAAAATTATTGTGTACTTGAATTGCAGTTCTTCATTGTCTTCTTCTTCTTCTTCAGCATTCCAAGTCATTGAGGTTCTTTCCTGCAGATCCAAGCCGTCTCCATTCGTCTCTCTGGTTGACCTTCTCTTGCCAGTCGCCGATTCCAAGTGCTTGTAGTACTGTATTATGTTACCTCTCCACCGTCTTCTTGGTCTACCTCGGGGTCTACGGACATTTATTTCCTGAGTGTAAGCGAGTTTTGTTTCCCTATTATCTTTCTTTCTTTCTATATGCCTCAGCCATTGTAGTCTATTAGTCTTCATGATACCAGTGATTAGAGGGACTTAAACAGATCATAAATGTCTTTGTTACTTCTTCTTTTCCACTCTCCTAGTGATTTCTTCCTAAAACCTATCATTCAAGTTTCTTTAGTGAACATTTCAATTTTTGAATATTAAAAATAATGTATATGTTGGGGGGGGGGGGAGGATACGAATTTTAGAACGGCTTAGGTGGGGCATAGCCCAAAAAAGGTTGGGAAACACTGGTTTAGCCTGTCACCCATTTCTCTGAATATAGCGTTATGCAGAGGGTGCTGCTCATCTGCACTTATTTTTAAGTATGCACGAGCTCTCCAGATCTTGATCCTGTGTTCCATTGTCGGGAAGTCAAGGAGGTATCTCATTGCTACACAGCTGGTGTCTCTCGTGCAGCCCAAAATGATACGCATGGCTTCGTGTTGTACCTTTTCAAGTCTTCCAATCTGTGTAGGGCTGACAGTGAGGATGGCCAGGGCATACTCGATGGGTGAAAGCAACAGTCCTTGGAACAGAAGAATTAGCAGTCTTTGCTCGATATTGGCAGTCGCCATGACTCTCATTGCCGACAAACCTTTTCGAGCTTTCGTTATGACATAATCTACATGATCTCTGAAGGACAGGCTACGATCAAGCCTCACGCCAAGATATGTCATTGACTGGGTTCTACTCAGAATGCTCCCATCCATTCTTACTGCCGGCAGGTCTGTGTTCACAATATGGTTGTTTAGGGAGGACATGTTTTACTCAGGACATGCCCATACGTGCTTCGTCTCCTCGTTTAACAACTAAGAAGAGTCATACTATTAATCGTTCCCACCAATATCTCATTGAAAGTTCTCCTGGTCTTCCCTCTCAGATTTGAAATTCTTTCAGAACCCCTGCCAAACCCCCGCAATATCATTCTTTCCACATACGTATTCTCAGTCTGTCACTCACCTTCCCCACACGGCCCCACAGACGCTCGATCACCTCTCCTTTGTCCATCTATGCTATTCCCGATATTAATGATACTAGCTGCAGTCAGATTATGTGTCCACCTGGACTTTCCACGAAGTCACCCCCAGTCAAACTATTCTCTCCAGACGACGATGATTGCTTTCCTCCTCCACATTATCCACATGATCTCACAGAACACGTACGACACTGATTAGCTGACGTTCCAGCTGCCTCTCTGGGAAGATGATATCTTTAAATTATCACCATTCTTAAATAAATGAAACTTAAAAACTAAATACCGACTGTCATTTTGTGAGGCAAGGGGCGTCTTGGTTACATAAAAAAGAGCAGGGGGTGCTATGGGGTGTCTGACACGAATACACCACTGTTGATGGGGTGTCTGACACGAATACACCACTGTTGATGGGGTGTCTGACACGAATACACCACTGTTGATGGGGTGACTGACACGAATACACAACTGTTGATGGGGTGACTGACACGAATACACCACTGTTGATGGGGTGTAAGACACGAATACACCACTGTTGATGGGGTGACTGACACGAATACACCACTGTTGATAGGGTGTAAGACACGAATACACCACTGTTGATGGGGTGTCTGACACGAATACACCACTGTTGATGGGGTGTAAGACACGAATACACCACTGTTGATGGGGTGTCTGACACGAATACACCACTGTTGATGGGGTGTCTGACACGAATACACCACTGTTGATGGGGTGACTGACACGAATACACCACTGTTGATGAGGTGTCTGACACGATTACACCACTGTTGATGGGGTGCCTGACACGAATACACCACTGTTGATGGGGTGACTGACACGAATACACCACTGTTGATGGGGTGTCTGACACGAATACACCACTGTTGATGAGGTGTCTGACACGATTACACCACTGTTGATGGGGTGCCTGACACGAATACACCACTGTTGATGGGGTGACTGACACGAATACACCACTGTTGATGGGGTGTCTGACACGAATACACCACTGTTGATGGGGTGACTGACACGAATACACCACTGTTGATGGGGTGACTGACACGAATACACCACTGTTGATGGGGTGTAAGACACGAATACACCACTGTTGATGGGGTGTCTGACACGAATACACCACTGTTGATGGGGTGACTGACACGAATACACCACTGTTGATGGGGTGTCTGACACGAATACACCACTGTTGTGGGGTGACTGACACGAATACACCACTGTTGATGGGGTGTCTGACACGAATACACCACTGTTGATGGGGTGCTTGACACACACGAATACACCACTGTTGATGGGGTGTCTGACACGAATACACCACTGTTGATGAGGTGTCTGATACGAATACACCACTGTTGATGAGGTGTCTGACACGAATACACCACTGTTGATGCGGTGCTTGACACACACGAATACACCACTGTTGATGGGGTGTCTGACACGAATACACCACTGTTGATGAGGTGTCTGACACGAATACACCACTGTTGATGGGGTGACTGACACGAATACACCACTGTTGATGAGGTGTCTGACACGAATACACCACTGTTGATGGGGTGCTTGGCGCACACGATCACACCACTGTTGTTGGGTTGACTGACACGAATACACCACTGTTGATGGGGTGCTTGACACACACGAATACACCACTGTTGATGGGGTGACTGACACGAATACACCACTGTTGATGGGGTGTCTGACACGAATACACCACTGTTGATGGGGTGTCTGACACACACGAATACACCACTGTTGATGGGGTGTCTGACACGAATACACCACTGTTGATGGGGTGCTTGACACACACGAATACACCACTGTTGATGGGGTGCTTGACACACACGAATACACCACTGTTGATGGGGTGTCTGACACGAATACACCACTGTTGATGGGGTGACTGACACGAATACACCACTGTTGATGGGGTGCCTGACACGAATACACCACTGTTGATGGGGATCGGGAACACAAGTGTGGACATAACTTCACTAGATCTAAGCCAGGTCGTTCCCAATGCCTTGAGCATTAAAGAATTTGCAAGTCATCATCTCATCTTCTTCCTCTTGTACCTTGAAGTCTCGAGGTGAAGCATTAACAGCGGGAAAGTGGCCATTTATGGGCTTCGTATATCGAAATTCCCATGGACTCTTATTCCTCTGTTATTCCATCGTTTACACGGTCGGTCTCTTCTTCTGCTTCCATTTGGTCTATACTTCATTGCTTGTTGTGGTATATTGTCTCTTGATATCCTAGTTATATGACCTAACCATCCAACTTTATGTTTCCTAATGAAATCTAGCGCTGCTATAACCCACACTTTAGTTCTGATTTCTTCATTTCTGATGTTCTCACTTCATGCTACGTTGAGTATTCTTCTCAGGGATCTCATTTTCGTTGTTGTAATTATTCTTTTGTCTTTTTCTCTCATTGTCCACGTTTGGCATTGGTAGCATAGAGTTGGTAGGAAGATTGTTGTATAGTGCTTTCTTAGTCTCTACTGATACGTGTTTGTTTAGTATTGGCGCCATATGTCCAATGATTTGGATTGCATTATTGCATCTATTTTCGAACTTGTCTTCTGATTTGCCATTTGATGATATTATACTTCCTAAGTACTTAAGCTCTTTACTTGTTTCAGGAGGTGAAGGAAAGAAGGCAATAAACAATTGAACGCTCCAATTATATAAGAAATGTACTATCACAAAGACCACTCACCGTGCTGGAGACAGGAAGCGTAGAGAGACTTGGCTTTCTTCTCTGCATCAAGGTCTGAAGGTTTGTGCGGTTCAGACAGCATCTCTGAGATCAGACCAGACAAGACATCACGCTAATTAAACGACAGACACGGTAGTAAAGCAGCCATGTTCGGGGTCAACATATATCCTTGACTTTATGAGGATAACATTCAGTTACTTGCATTCTTTTTTTTTTACAGGACGTTGCTATCAGCCCCAGTATTTGTTATTTTTTTTATTTATGAAGCCATTTTTGCTTTCATTAAACGGCCACTGCTTTTTCCACGACCGACACTCTTAACATAGAAATCAGCGCAAAAGCCTGGTGGATGGAACGATATTGCGTAAAAAATGCCATGTGTGCGGTCGGTCGAGGGTTCCTGTCACGGAAAAAACTGCAGTTTAATGATTCCTTGATAACTTACATATTAAAATACAAGGAAGGAGAAGGGTTAACAATCGTGTACTTCATTCTGAGAGGAGGACGAATAAAAGAGCATTGACCGACACAGATATGAAAATAGGATACAGGTGTTCGTAAAGTTCATTGCTTGACGATCTGACGGACACGGAGAAACGGGACGATCGGCCGACGGGAAAATGAACGGAGAATGCTTTGAAGTGCAAACGAGCGATGGACAGAGGACCAGCGCAACAGCGGAGAACGGAGCGCCAGGACGTATACGTGATTTCACTGAACATTTGATGTTACGGGTACGGCTAATTTGATTGTAGATCAAACAATCAACGGAGAATGGGACACGCAATATAAAAAGCTGAACATGGAGTTTCTGTTTAGTGTGTGATACCAAACTGGACAGAAAGATAGAATTATGTGTCCTGTAATGAATAGAAATATCCTCCCTTATAATGGGATAGAGTGCTTGGCTGCGGATAAATTTCGATTCGGGGACTTACATTAATTCTATAGAGGCATATATAAGGTTCAAATCTCCTATTGAAATCATAGAAGAGATGAAGGTTACTACACTTGAGCAAATAAAGTACCTACTTAGAAACAACAAGAACATAGACATGTTTTAATATGAAGAAGTGATAACTTAACGTCAAATACAGAACACTGTATGCTCAACCAAATATACAACTAAAACCCTTAAAAGGAAAAGACGTTAACCTGTGGCAAGCAGGGATACTTAAAACTGCATGCAATTGCACTGTGCCGAAACATTAAACTTTGTTAACCATAGACATGACCGGCTTCGTGGCCGAGGGGTTAGCAGCTTTCTCCGCTAACCCCGAATACTCTAGTCACGTGACGCGACGAGAATTAGCAGTGGTTCGAATCGCAAAAGTGACTTATGAGAGTATGGAGCCGGTCGCTCAGAAGGTCGTGGCGTGCTGATGAGCGTAATCTAGCCTAGGAATCAACATACAGCTGAAAGATGCTGGTGTTGACCGCAATATCCTGAAACAGGATGGAAACGCGGGAAAAAAAAAAACCATAGACATGGTGTAGAACATTCTTAGTAACTCTAGACAATGTCGGATAGTGGCGGTGTGTATTCAGAGGTGGATTATAATACCGTCCAAACCGGGACATATATGAACTTCAGTGACTTACCAAATCGGATTATTTTCTGGTGATAAGACATTGAACAGTTGTTTTCTTCAAGAATTGGATTAATTCCCGACTCAAGCAGGAGGAGATCATTCATTGTGAGATCACTCCATTTCTGTGTGTGCAGTCCTGTGTTTTGGCTGACAGAAAAGACGAGAAGAACTAATGCACATACGAGATCAACCGTCCTATCTTGCATTCACACTAGCAGACAATACCAACTACATATACACATTCCATACATACACCAGACATAGTTTTTCTTAATAAATCTTTTATTTATTGTTGAAAGGAACTGTTGTCTGAGTATGTGTTGAGAAAATAACAGAGAGAGTGAAAGAAATAGATATATGGAAGGGAAGACAGAAGGGAGGGGTGTAGACAAAAGTCAGTCAATAATCCCAACAGATAATAAGTTTGAAGATGTGCTTGTTGATTCCACCTCTCTCCCGATAAAACAAGCGACATGGAACGATATTGCGTAAATAATGCCATGTGTGCGGTCGGTCGAGGGTTCCACGCCTGCTCTCATCATCCGCTAAGTGAGGGAGATAATGACCATATATTCCCACGTGCTCTTAGGCCTATAAAATATGACGGGCCCAACACTTCACAGACATATAGCAGGATCCTGGTGCCTACCTTGTGTTTTTATTAAAGTAATTCACGTGTGCATTTTAAAATTAAATGGCCTCGGTTCACAGGGCGAAACAGCCTAAAACAGGTACCAGGAAATGCCTTCAGAAGTAAATGCGATCCAGGTGATTATGACCCCCTCACCCATCAATTGCCGATTGGGTTATAATAACACGGGTCTAGCACCATCTGCCCAATATGCATTAGGCGTGCACAAGTGTTCTTTACTTATTACTATTTTTTCTTTTGTAGGTTAGGAAGTGACCTCTTTATAAATGGCCTCTTTGTAAGTGACGTCTGTATAAGTGACCTATGTAAAAGTGACCTCTGTATAAGTGACCTCTTTATAAGTTACGTCTTTATAAGTGACATCTGTATAAGTGGCCTCTTTATAAGTGGCCTCTTTTGTAAGTGACCTCTGTATAAGTTACCTATGTAAAAGTGACCTCTTTATAAGTGACCTCTTTATAAGTGATCTCTTTATAAGTGATCTCTTTATAAGTGACCTCTTTATAAGTGATCTCTTTATAAGTGATCTCTTTATAAGTGGCGCCTTTGTAAGTGACCTCTGTATAAGTGACCTATGTAAAAGTGACCTCTTTATAAGTGACCTCTTTATAAGTGATCTCTTTATAAGTGACCTCTGTATAAGTGACCTCTTTATAAGTGGCCTCTTTTGTAAGTGACCTCTGTATAAGTTACCTATGTAAAAGTGACCTCTGTATAAGTGACCTCTGTATAAGTGACCTCTTTATAAGTGACCTCTTTATAAGTGACATGTGTATAAGTGGCCTCTTTATAAGTGGTCTATGCATAAGTGACCTCAGTATAAGTGGCCTCTGTATAAGTGACCTCTGTATAAGTGGCCTCTGTTTAAGTGACCTCTTTATAAGTGACCTCTTTTTAAGTGGCCTCTTTATAAGTGACCTCTTTATAAGTGGCCTCTGTATAAGTAACAGACCTCTTTCTAAGATGCCTCTTTATAAGTGATATCTTTTAAGTGACCTCTTCATAAGTGAATCTCTTTATAAATGACTTCTTTATTATTGACCTCTTTATAAGTGACTTCTTTTTAAGTGACCTCTTTATAAGTCATTTCTTTATACGTGACCTCTTTTAAAGTGATCTATTTATAAGTGACCTCTTTATAAGCTACCTCTTTATAGTGACCTATTTTTAAATGGCATCTTGTAAGTGCCATCTTTATAATTGACCTCTTTGCCCGCTGTAAGGCATTATTCTTGTCTTCTGCCCCCTCTGATACTTCAACGAAGCTGTCGCTACTTGTATTAGCATATGTTGCCCGACTGTTTCAGTTTCTTACATGCCTCGGTCTGTCTCTCTCTCTGCCCCTTGATATTGATACTCCAATTAATGTGTTTACAGACGGACAGTAAACTTACTTCTGGTCGCTGCCAGAATCTGAACGGTGAACGTAGCCGATACACGTTCACTGAAAACAACAAACACTGTATGTTAATAGAATCTGGTATTTCACAATGCACATGTGTTATATGACATTTATAAATCGTGTGTTATATGACATTTATAGACCATGTGTCGCCCGTGAGTTGCCGGGGCCCATAAGGGAAGCAAAGAATAGTAACATTGTTGCCATCTTGCATGTCGTAAGAGGCGACTAAGGTGGCTTGGGGTGAGACTTAGTCTACAGTCTATTGGGACTTATGGTCCCCAACATGGCGGATAGGCATTTAAATCGTTAAGGCCTCTGGAGTGTTTACGCTTGTGGCTACGGTTTGCATTCGCAATTTCCTCATGTTGGACTGGTAGTGCATAGTTCCGTCGCTCTGCTACCTAGTGAGAGCGTGGCGCCACACTGTGAGCTGTGAATTTCGCGTGGAATGCTTTTACATCTGTCCGCGGTTATCTGTAGCGTGAACAGCATTTTCGGAACGATGGTGGCCGGCTATTGCTGAATTAACTGATTTGCCTTTTCGGTTCACAAGTGCATTTTTCAGGAGACTCCAGTGAGTTGTCACTGGAGCTACAGAATTCGCGCTTTGTGCGGCACTTTCAGCGGATTGCCCTGCGGAAAGAGACCAAGCCATATAGGATAAAACCTGGGTAAATGAAGTCTTTCTGGAGGACTTTTGTGTTGGCATCCTGGCGGTGGCATTATGCACGGTGTACCTGTGTGGGCTGTTGGCTTGCCGAGACTCCTGTCTGTTCCATTGTTCACATAGGGCAGTGAGGAGCATTTTGTGTGCTCTTTACTGGCACAGGAACGGAGCATAATGGGGACGACCCGTTGCCGTGAAGTTGTAACTGCGTCTAACTAACAATCTAACTAACTTAGACCATGTGTTATATGAGATATATAGATCATGTGTTATGTGGCATTTATAGATCAAGTTTATAAGCCATTTGCAGATCATGTATAATATGGCATTTATAGATCATGTAATATATAATATTTATATGTCATGTGTTATATGCGGTTTATAGATCATGTGTACCCACAATTGCAGACAGGATCAAGGTACTGCCGGCTAAATCATATCTATGAGTGGCTGCAGACGGGGACAAACCCCGCATGAAGCCCTGGACACAGTTTAAGGACCACAGTCTGATCAGAGGAAACTGATCGATGACTAAGGCTGAGGTCATAACCAGAGAAGTGTGCATGCTTGACAACACTGGGAGAGGAGTAGGTCAGAATGCCAGTGGAAAAGTCAGACCTGTGCAGAGTCATAATAATATTCGGTCGGAAATGCATGGAACAAACGAACGAATTGATGAGCAGGCTACACAGAATGGGAAGTATAACAACTGGTACACGACAATTCGTCACCTGGTGATGTAATCATCTATATGGATGCCTCTGTGCTAAGAGGTGAAAGAAGTGCCTGGGGGATTCACGGTGAAGGCTGGTCGGCGGTGTTTGGTGCAGGAGAGCCTGGCATTTGATATCATAACATTTAGTCAGAGAATGGAGGTGGAGGTAGTCAAAGCGGCGTACCGCTGGCTGGAAGACAAAGAGCGCATGCATGTTGTGACTGCAACGGCCTCACAAAGTTTGGTGAGAAAGGTGAAGACAAGCATGCTTCGGGTGGCGTGGCAGGTTCCATTAAACATTTGTTGTTGTTTGTCAATCAAGAATGATGATGACCATTCATTTCATCCAGTGGTTTTGAAAGTATGGAGCCGTGAGTTCTAAGATGGCTGATAAGGCTTATTTTGGCTCGAAATGTTCTTTGACAATGTGGGCAAAGAATACTCGACGGTCCGGGAGTAAGGATCTCCTGCAGTGGTTTTTCTGTCCAGCCTTTTCTTCACAGCCCTTGCAGTCCTGGGTGCTTCCCAAGTAACTGCACCCTTGCGTAATGACGTACGCCACGAATTTCGATCTTTGGCAGCAGATGCCCAGGTGTCATGATGAATTCCAAAATCTTTCAGGAGATTTTCAGAGTGTCTTTAAAGCGTTTCCTCTGGTCGCCTTGGGATCATTTACCACAACGCAGCTCGCCGTAAAAAAAAATTCGTTTAGGGAGCCTGTGATCTGACATGCGAGTTAAATGACCAGCCCAGCGAATCTGATTCTTCATTAGTAGAGTGAGGATACTGGGCAACAATTAATTCAACAATTTAAAAAAATAAAGAGCATCTGTTGGATGTTTTCCTCAGTACACACTGGTATGTTGAGAAATGAGCAGGAGGACAGACTGGCTGCGTCTTTACCCCTTAAGAGAGGGAGGGGGTGGTGGGGGGGGGGGGGTTGATGCACAAGGCAATTGTGGTCGAAGCCCTTTCGAATCGTGTGTTTAGTGCAGATGAATGGGTAGATTACCATGCCATGAAGATAACGGTGCTGTATGGAGTGACCAATGGATCTGGTCGACACTGAAAACTTCGAGGATAACACTTAATCAGACTGCTACCATTAGTAGTGGGACTTTTCGCTGACTATTGAAGATGAGGACGTAGCATATATAGGATTATACCGAGTGCTGTGATATCGGTTCTTGATTCAATTTAACTCAACTCAACTCAACTTAACTCACCTCAACTCAGCTCTACTCAGCTCAACTCAGCTCAACTCAACTCAGCTCAACTCAACTCAGCTCAGCTCAGCTCTACTCAACTCAACTCATCTCACCTCACCTCAACTCAACTCAGCTTACGTCAACCCATCTCAACCCAGCTCAGCTCTGCTCAACTTAACTCAACTCAACTCAACTCATCTCAACTCAACTCATCTCAACTCAACTCATCTCAATTCAACTCAACTCAACTCAACTCAACTCAACTCAACACGGTGTTTCACTCTCCCACAACACGCTGGTCAATAATATGTGACATACAGGTCTGCGCGGCTGGGTGCGGTACTTGTGCATGATAGGGCAGACTTGACCAGGGCCCTTAGGGGTCATTTGCACAATATGGAAGAACAGATAAATCATCACACCTTGGGAATGGCTCGACAGGCAGGGCGTGATCAGAGGATCTAGTCAACACTCTGCGCTTCGAGAAAAGGCCAGACACACGAAAAGCCAGACTGCAACGGGTACCATTAGAATTGGGACTCTTCACTGGCTGTTGAAGATGAACTGAGCACCTACGGGAATGTCCCGAGTGTTGTGATGTTGGTTCTGGACTCAACTCAACTCAAGCATTCGTACGAATCATGTAAAGTCCCTGAACAAAAGGAACGGGGAAAAGCATGGATAGCGTCGGAAATGCTAAACATAGAAGACAGGAAAAAGAAAGCAGATGGAAATAACTGCAAAGTCTGAGCTACTAAAACCAACGCCCACGACAAACATACAGAAGCTAATAAGGATGTGAGTGGCAGGATACAGGGTGATAAAACGAACGAACGAACGAATGAAAATCTTTATTTTCAAAGGGTTTAGAATTGGGCACGCAGGCCCGTCTGACATTCTGCCCTTCTTTTCTATTTCCTCTCATACATTCTTTCATGAAATATCTCTTATGAAGCAAATCTTTGTCAATAAAAGAACAATAAGCATTAAAACGCATGAACAATAATCAATAATACATGACTCATTGAGGCATTGTTTAACATGGGCATTATAAATACCCAAGGAAGACGTATCGTGCCATACATATGGGAATGTTTTCTGGCTAGTTGTCCATCGATATAATTTACTATTATTAGTGTCTTTTTATGGCTGCTGAGGATGGGGACGGAGCGCTTATGGGAATGTCCCGAATGCTGTGATGTCGGTTCCTAAATCAATCAATCAATCAATATGGGGGTATGTAGTCTGTCCTGAGGTAGTGTTCAAACAGGTTGCGAATGCATGTATAATGATTTGTGGTGTCTTTGATTTCTTGTGGAAGATTGTTCCACAAATGAGTGGCAGAGTATGCTAGGCTTGTTTTATATAAGTCTATCCTAGATTTAGGGACATGAAGTATATTTAGTCGTTCGCTATGTCTTGCGTTATATTTAAACAATGGCCACATGTAGCTTGGAGCATTTTGAAATAGGATTTTGTGAATTAGTTTAGCCTTATTAAAAAGTAGGTGTTTGTGGAGTGGCAGTAACTGAAGACGTTCGTGTAGGTTAGAATTGTCTGAAAGCTTATCACCATTGATTAAACGCACTGCCCTTTTCTGGAGTGAATACAGGCGTTTTGTTATTGATTTGGAGCATGCACCCCAGATTTTGGAGCAATAATCAATATGTGTTTGTATGTGGGAAGTATAGAATATCTTTCTTGTGTTTTCGTCGATGAAATTTTTAATTTTGGCAAGTTGGTATACTTTTTTTGGCTATTTGTTTAACTAGATCATAACATGGGAATTAAAAGATGCCCCGTGCCTTGTGCTCGGTTACACTTTCTGTAGGCGTGCTACCAATGTGCAGCTGAAGAGTTCTATGCAAGTTTAGAGTGTGAAGTCTTTGCATGGTTCCTATTAACATAGTTTTTTTTTTTTAGAAATGTTAATTTGCATGCAGTTTCCATGACTCCAGTTAACTAAACTATTGGTTTCCTGTTGCAAGGATAATTCTAGCACATTACGATCGATAGTGTTTGTATATACTGTGCAGTCGTCTGCAAATAGATCGCAGGACGACAACAGATATAAAGGAAGATCATTTATATAAATTGTAAATAACAGGGGGCCAAGTATAGACCCCTGAGGTACTCCAAAATTAATGGTAATAGCTTGAGATACAGATTTATTGTGTGATACTACTTGTTTTCTTCTGATAAAATTGATTTTATTAATGTCACTATATTAAATCTTACTTTCATTGATTTTAGTTTTTTTTTTTTTTTTTTAAATTAGAATAGTATGATCTATCATATCGAATGCTTTTCTAAAGTCTATAAGCACTGTTCCACATAGAGTATTGTTGTTAATATTTTGATGCCAGTTTTCTATCATGTTTGTTAGGACCGTATGACAAGAATATTTGACAAGAATAGTTGACTGACTGTCAACTATTCGTTTGTGGCGAACTAAGTGCTCTAATGTTGTTTTATGGATGTTTTTCTAGCGGTTTGGATAATGAGGATAATATTGAAATTGGCCTATAATTACTCATGAGACGATGGTCTAATGAATCAGCTTTTAAATGAGGATACACTTTAGCGATTTTAAAGGCTGATGGGAAGTGAACTTTGGTGAAACATTGATTATAAATAAAAGTTAGTGACTCGCAGATCACCGGTGCAGCATAGCGAAGGATTCGATTACTGATTCCATCTAGTCCTGATGAGTTATTGTTTTTAATTACTGAGATGAGTAAATACTTCAGTGGTCGTCATTAGCCGTATGTTAGAGGGAATGTCACCATAGCATTTGTTCTCACAGAATGATGATAATAAAGATGTGTCATGAGGCGCATCAGGTATTGCAGCCTTCAGTTGGTTTATGTCGGACTGAAAGAATCTACTGAATTGATCCCATGTAACCTGATTTGATGGCAGTGGTTGTGATGATTTGTGTTTGATTGTCAAGGTATTAATTGCTTTCCACATATTTTTAGTCTTGGTTTTATCTATTATTAAGTTCTTAAAATAGTTTTTCTTTTCCTTTCGAATAACATATTGAACTTTTTATCTCAGACTACGGTACATAATTAGATCTCTAGTTTTATGTGCCCTATCCCGGTCTCTCATAAGTTCAATTACCTCCTGTGTGCTCCACGGGGCTTAGTGTGATGTTTAACACGAACTTACTTAAATGGAACATGCTTATCAAATATACTTAGAAAGGTCTTTAGCCAGTGGTCTAGAGCATCATCTGGGCCAGGAAGCTGGCAAACATAGTCCAGAGATGAGTTGAGCAAGTCTTGTAAGAAGACGTCTCGATTGAAATTTTTGTAATGTCTATATTTTATACTTATATGTTTGTGTTTTTAGAGTTTTGGTACCTCTTTTCGACCACGCGCAACATACTGGGTAGTAATCGATCATTGCATTAATAGGTACAGTACATTCTGTGATGTTGTCAGCACACATAGTATAAATATGATCTATAAGCGTTGCAGATGATTTTGTTATTCTAGTGGCTTGTTTGACTAATTGTTGGAAGTGATATGACTCTATTATGTTTTCCCATCTTTTGTTTGATTTGATAGTGTCTATGTTGAAGTCACCTAGCAGTATTATTTCTCACGCATTACTAAAGACTACATCCATCATAGTGGTGAATTTTTCATACCAGATATTTCCTGCACTGGGGTTTCGATAGAGATAGCCAACTACTAATGGTATGAGATTTTGAATTTTAACCTCAAGCCATAAACACTCAATCTCACAGGTTTTAAAATCTAGCCTGCGGCGGGTGTTAAGCTAGTTAGAAATATAAACTGCAATACCCGTCTCTTGTTTCCGATAGGGATCTCTTCTAATGGTTTTAAAACCTCTGATAGCGATGTCATCATATGAGATGTTACCATTTAATCGACTTTTGCTGACGCCGAAGATGTGCAAATTTTGATTAAATATAAGTGATAATTTGGGCAGCTTCCTTAATAGATGGCATATGTTTAAATGCCCGATTCTGGGCCCATTATTACTGAGCCAGTGTTCGTACTTATTAGACATTTTAACAATGCGTAATCATAAATTTTTTAAACACAAAATGAATACACCGTACTTCCCTTATAACCATACACTCACAGAGAAACAGAGAAACAGTAATATCTCTGTCAATACAAACACAAAAAATACGTATACAGATCAGTAAGGATGAGCGGTGGAGACCCCCTCACTCACAGTATAAACACAATGCCGTGAACAGAATCAACCAATATATCTTTTACAATACTTTTTTTTTAAAATTGTGTTTATAAGTCAGGTCTTAGTCAGATATGACTGAGCTACCGTATAACAGTAGACGGTAATACCTGCTTTCTGTTAGCACCGAACGTTGGGCGGTACTTACCAAACCCGACACCCCACATTGTGCCAACGGCTTCGGGCGGAAGAGCGTAATTTGGAGGGTACAAGCCTTACCCTGGTGCGAGGAAATGCAACCTAAAGACAAAATGTCATGGCAGGGCAGACCAGGCCCTAAGCCTTGGTTGGCGGCTGGTCTAGGATCGAAGCTCCGATATGCGGACAGTTAGAGCATTGCTTTGCTGATCCGGCAGCTTCTGCAGCTTGTCTTGTTTCAGATGTAGAGGTGTTACCTTTCCTCTGGAGTGAACTAGGCAGGCCGAGAGAGGGATCATGCTGCATGGGCAACACATGATCTCTATATTTTAGCCCAGGCTTTGTGCTATGGAGAGACAATAACTCCATCTCTGGTCTTAACCGGTCTCGGAATCAAAGCGAGAGGCAACTGTTACGGGTTATAACAATTGGCGTAGACATGGGGCGCTACGCGTTGCCTCTGACGGTGGGAGACACCTACAGGTGTCACTGTTCAACTACCGCCTGCCTTATACAAACACAATAAAAAGTATTGTAAAAGATATATACAACTAAGTATCAATTTATGTGACGTCAATACGAGCCATTGTTTATAGTCACGTACAATCTAATACGTTACTATATGAAGCAATAACCAAGTATGCACATAAACGTTCTAGGAGAGGCTCTTTCTTGTACTGAGATCCGGTGTTGCTTTGTGCTGAATTGCTAGTAAATACCAGGCTGTGTTGGCCCTTGGTACAGCGACATCATAAGTGCCTGACGAAGAGAAGCTGGGCTAAAACGTGTGAGGTATAACAACTCTGGGTAACAATGAATTAGATACTGTTGATTTCTCACTGGTGTGTAACGACTACCAAAAACAGGCACTGATTTGTGGCTAACGGGAGGCTGTGGTGGCACGTTGTTGTTACTGATAGATTGTTCCTTGCTGTGGAGAGGAGGGAACCCATCTTCATAACTTTCGCCCTGTGAAAGAGGGCGAATTGTACGGATTTGGTGTGATGGAAGTGTTCCGTCTGGCTTGGGTTTCAGGTGCAGCGGTTATGAGTGGTCTTCTGGCATATTGATACATGATGTGACGGGATATGTCTTCTGGCTTGAGTTTCAGGTGGAGTAGCTAAAAGTGTCTTACGCGATCCGGTATTAGATGTATGTTGTGTCCGTTCTGGGTATTTGATATTTTTGGCGAGCAAGCTGGTGCCCAATGTAGACAAATGTATTTGATCTTTATAAAGTCGCTTTTTTTGGTGCACCAGTCTGTGAAGTAAACACCGCTGTGGTGTTGATGAACTGTATGTTGTTGAGAGAACAAAACTTCTGCAATATGTTGTTACTAATGTCAGCTAGACGACGCTGAAATCCATAACTCGGTGATATAATGGAGGAGAAGAAAATAGACGAGTTAGGAAAAGTGTGACGTAACCCGTTCAAGAGTGCCAGCAGTTGAGATACTGTGATTTGCTGGTTGTTGATTGGTATCGTTAATACCAATGTGTACGCTTGCTTTTCTAACGTTACGATTTACAGCCAACCTGCTAATCTTGGCTGTTAGCCGGTCAACAGCCCAGGCAATGGGATTATGGAAACAATGTCTTTGTCTGAAGTGGCCATCCGGTCGCTGTATAGACCTTTCATTAAAGAGTCGCCTATTATGATGTGTGTACAGTCGGGTCGTGCTGTCTGTATATGTTGGTTGTCATTACGCCTTGCCCGTTGTTCTCCAATTCAGCAGCAGTCGGTACGTCTCCATGTGACTCTCCCTGTGTTTCCTGCAGGCGTACGTTGCTTGTTGGCAGTGCACTATAGCACTGTAAGTTTTCTGACGAATTTTCTAGATGCACTTCGAATCTGTTGCTTATTTTTGCATCAATGGGATAGACTGCTTGTAGTGTTGTATCTTCCTCTGCATGTTGAGGTTTTTTCGCATCTTATTTAGTTATTTGTTTTTGGTGAAACTGGGCTTCTAGATTCTCCGAAGAAGTTGGTACAGCTGCTTGGGAATTACACGCTTGTTCAGTTGGGTTGGTGGTGGACTCATGCTGTAACGTTTTTATTGCTTTTCTTAGCAACAGATTTTCCTCTCTCAGGAGCGTGATTTCTGCTTTGAAAGCAGTGTGGTCACTGCTGATCTTGCTGTTCGCTTCAATGTTCGATGTAACAGTAACAATGAGCGGCTTTAAGGATTGCTCTATTACCTCAATGCGCTTATGACAATCGCACGATTGTTCATTGATAGCTGGCGTGTTATCTAAGGCTGGTTTTTCTTCTTCCACTCTTAAGTTGGTTTCTACGTTGTTTTGGGGGTGCTCCATTGGATATTCAATGGCCAAGAGTACTGATGGGGTAGCTGGCCTCGTGTTGATGGTATCGTTCTGTTCACTCATTGTATGTATTATTTGAGTAACATTGTCTGCTGTGATGTCCACAGCTGTAGTTGTGAGCTGTGAA
Source organism: Cepaea hortensis (assembly GCA_963921405.1). NCBI lineage: Eukaryota > Metazoa > Mollusca > Gastropoda > Stylommatophora > Helicidae > Cepaea > Cepaea hortensis. Next base: position 24,361,486 of record OY992891.1, read on the forward strand.
GATTCTGATGTCTCACTCGAGAAGAGCATGCTGATGATGTCTTGTGTCTTTGATATGTCTCTACTCGTGAATGTATGTATTAAGTTTTCTAGCTCGACAAAGTCTAATTTCAGACCAGATTTAATGTTTTCAACACTACCCTGAGCTAACAATTTGTTCTTCGAGTGATACAAATGTATCGTAAGGATCGGCGCCATAATCAGGTCTTCCACGTAGGCCTCGCCCCTATCTGTGTTGAATTATTTCAGGCTTGTAATAGTTGAGGAGGCAAGTTCAAAATGCCTCATAATGGAGTGTATTGTTAAAGGATACTGTAACACACTGGCCAGAGTTGGTGTGTTAGACTACTCCGCCGACTTGGTTCACACACCTGGTTAGCTTGGTCTTCACCGCCTTCTCTTTGTTTAGTGTGTAAGTTTTATTCACGGCCTATCGTAAACCGGATCTTGTTTTCACACCAGTCACACCCACAGAGCCCTCTCCTACCGAAGACATTGCATAATGTTATCAAACCCGCTTGAAGAATGCAACGATCGCATTGTAGTCTAGACGCGCCGCGGGCAATTTGAAGTCATGTGTTGTGGTTGGTTAGTTTTGAGACACCCATACACTCGATTGCCGGCTTCGTGGCTTAGAGGTTATGACTTTTCTCCGTAATCTCGTATACTCTCGTAGGTAAACGTGATGACGGTGAGAATCAGCAGTGGTTCAAATCGCATCGGTAACTTACGGGGTATGTGAGCCGGCCGCTCAGAAAGCAATGGCAAACTACTGAGCGTAATCTTGCCAAGAAATCAACATACAGCTGAAAGATGCTGGTGTTGACAGCGATGTCCTGTAAAGGATATGCAAAAGGGAAAAAAAGTACACTCGATTCGTCTAATTTTGTTAGTGATCAGCTATCACTTGAAATGAATATTGTATCTAATACACATTTTTTGCGAAAATCACCACTTGTATTATTCTAAGAATTATTTAACCACATCCATAGAATCACAACGAACACAATGATATAAAACACCATGTTAGGTTAATTCAGCTGGCAGTAATAAAAATCCGAGAAGTAAGAGCTCACAAAAACACGTCCTCACTCTCCGAAGGCATGGACTATTAGATATAACGGGCAAGAACGGTTGGAGAATCAGCTGCGAAAGGAAACCTTCATAGTACAATAAAGAAAATGTTTGCATATCCTTTACAGGACATCGCTGTCAACATCAGCAACTTTCAGATGATTGTTGATTTCTTGGCAAGATTACGCTCAGTAGTTTGCCATTGCTTTCTCCATACTCTCATAAGTCACTGGCGCGAATCGAACCGCTTCCAATTCTCGTGCGCTCACGTCAACCACGAGAGTCTTCGCGGTTACAGAGAAATAAAGAAAATAGCAGTCATATATAATCAACCAAGTAGACTGATCACAAACAGAAATGGACAGGTTGTCACCAATATTAAACAACAAATAGGCTGATAGAGTGAATACATCGAGAAACACATGAAAAGACTAATCCCAGAAGAACCGTCAGATATCCAGCCTGCAGAAGTGGAGAAATCAACTGTGAGAAACCATCTAGGCAAGGGCTATCAAATTAACTATTAACTAAGCTATCAAACTTCTCAAGGATAGAAAAGTTGCTGGGCCAGACAGTATCCCAACAAACGTGAATACCTCAACTGAATTACTGCACATAGAATCTGGGAGACTGAAGAAATACTAGCAGACTGGAAAGAGAAATATCTATTGGACCTGGCAAAGAAAGATGACCTGCTGAGAGTGAAAATTATAGAAGATTAATGTTATTTCCAGATCCTACGCAAATGTTATGCAGGATTATTGAGGAGAGATTATGAGATATCATTGACACATAACTAAGGCATGAACATTTCGGAAGTGAACAAATAGATCCTGCAGTGATCAGATAGCCACATTACGGATAATATTAGAGCAAAGTATCAAACTGAGCCGGGTTCCGTGGCGAACGCCTTACGGGCACGATTCGAAATCCCGTATACCCGGGTTCGAAACACAGCGGTGCTGGATTTTTCAAAAAAAGTTATAGGTGCCGGTCGTTCAGAAAGCAATGGCAAACTACTTGTCAGGTTCTCACATTTAAGAATGAATCTGGCTCGCTTGACCTAACATATGCGAGACATACACAGTCACAGAATGATTTGACTTGACACACGGTAACACTAAGTTCAACAGTTTATTTACACTTCACATGCAACACAATCTAATTCGGCATGTTGCCCGCACAATGTGAATACAAGAATACACACAGTCGATGAATCAATACACTCACAGACTCATACCACAGCCGCGCAGTCTTCCATCTTCTCACAAGAGATACTAGCAATCGACATTCAGGCACAGCAATAATACAAGTCTCTCTCAAACCACGTCTGTCCAGTCCGAATACCCAAGCCTCGTCTGCCGTTTCTCGCTCTGAGCACTTGCCCTGTGGGATCGAGTCCAGCGAGAACTGCGTGCGTCACGCTTGTACTTGCTTGACAACTGACGGTTACTCTAACTCACTAGCAAACCTGTGGATAGGTAACTGGGGTTTGCCTGGCGCGCGTAACGACGCCGCGGCACAACAATGGGGGATTATGACACTACTGAATGTAAAACTTGCCCAGGAATCACAAACAACCAAACTGCTGGGGTTGACTGCTACGTCCTGTGAAGGATATGCAACTAATTTTTTTGTTTTTTAATCGAACTGAACTACCCTTTATATTGGAATTGTGAACTATGAAAAGGTCATTGACAATATTGATCATTATCATCACGTGACATGCCGATAAGCGTAGGCGGTCATGTTTTGCCATCTCACGCGATCACCAGAGTCGTGGATCAGCTCGGTATTCTTGTCTCGACCATACCACATGGTCAAGCCATCCAGGTACTTACTTCTCTGCTTTCTCCTTGTTCTCTTCCCCTAAATCTTGCCAGTTGTCACATAATTCTAAAATTTTGATAGGCAGTCCCATCAGAAATTGATGAGGGACTAGTGATGCCTCATAAAATCAGTAACTTAATACGGAAAACATATAAGGGCTTGAAATACAGTTTACTCTATGAGGGTAAACTAACATACACTTGAAATATAACAGGAAAGTGACAGAGATGCAGTTAATTATTATTATCATTGCTGACCAAATGTTGGATTATGATAACATCAATAACTATGAGCAGAAAATAAGATTTAACCTTCCGGGGTCAGAAACTGACGCTGCAACCAACCTCCGCAAGCATAATGGTAGAAGTCGTCACACGGCTCAACACTTTCGTCAATTGACTGTAGCAACTCGTCAGCTGGGGATATGGTTACATTCAGTAAACTGACGTATGCAGTGTGGGGAGCAGAATTGGGAAGTTTGCCTTGTTGGGCACAGATGATAGGACGATTTGTGGGCCGCAGAGGTCGTAAGTATGCATTGTGGGCCGCAGAGGTCACAAGTACACATTGTGGGCCGCACTACAAATATGTACTGTGGGCCGCAGAGGTCGCAAGTATGGTCCGGTGGGCCGAAGAGGTCGCAAGCAAGCATTATTGGACAGAGATATTGCAAGTATGAGTTGCAGGCCGCACAGCTTGCAACATGCATTGTGGGCCACAGAAGTAAAAAAATCTGGATCATGATCCTCAGCGGTCGCATTTTTGCATTGCCAGCTGCAGAATTCATAAATATACATTGTGGGCGTCCGAGGTCGCAAGTACGCAATGTGGGCTGCAGAGGTCGCAAGTACGCATTATGAGCCTCGAGGTCGCAAGTACGCAGTATGGGCTGCAGAGGTCGCAAGTATGCACTGTGGGTCGCAGAGGTCGCAAATATGAGTTGTGGGCCGCACAGCTGGCAACATGCACTGTGGGTTGCAGAGATAAGAAATCTCGATCATGAACCTCAGCGGTCGCAAGTTTGCATTGAGGGCTGCACAGGTCGCAAATATATATTGCGGGAGTCAGAGATCGCAAGTTTGCACTGTGCACCTCTACAGGATCCGAACTTGTGGTCAAGACCTTTTAGCACCGGGTGATTACGCACACGCATGCATGTGCGCACACTTCTCAGAGACTCCTGGGGATCATCGCATGAGTTATGGCGTTCGTGCTTCATACGATACTTTTGGCAGGCCGCTCTCCATAAATAGACCGAGCTATATGGAAGAAAACTCGACACGAAGTCCAGCTTCTTGACTTTAAACCCATCCTTCCCCCTCTCCCCATCTGTCTCCCTCTCTCCCACTCGTTTCTCCTCCCTCTCCTCTCTCTCCCTCGCCTCTCATTCTCGCTCCATCTCTCCCCTCCCTCCCCATCTCTCCTCTCCTCCTGCCTCCCTCTCCCCTCCTCTCCCCTTCAGCACTGTCAGCATGGGGACTCTTGGTTGGATATTAAAGTAGGTGATGGATCCCCTGTAGGAATATCTGGAGTGCAATGAAGTCGATTCTTGATTTCACATTCACATTCATTATAAGACCCGTTTACGCGTCACTGGGCGTATTGGCCATATGGTGCTGACCGCATATTTTAATCAACCAAACAGCACTGGAGGGCTGATGTGGCAAATATCACGATGGCCGTCTTCACATCCAAAGATCCGTTTTTGGCTGGGTACACCAGGGAGACCAGGCCATTGTTACAGATGAGACTCGATGTGAATTCTAACTTATGACCATCGGGTCAATAGACAAGCGTTTGGCCACTACGCCATCGTGACTCCCATTCATGTTTGTGGTCATCCATTATATGCTCCCTGGGTCTTGCGTTCACAACAGCAAACATCCATGATATGCTCTATGGATCCTGTGTTCACAACAGCACACATCCATGATATGCTCCGGTGGTCTTCTGTTCACAACAGTAAACATCCATAATATGCTCTAGCAGTCTTGTGTTCACAACAGCAAACATCCATGATATACTCCAGGGATTTTGCGTTCACAACAGTAAACATCCATGATATACTCCAGGGATCTTGCGTTCACAACAGTAAACATCCATGATATGCTCTAAGGGTCTTTTGTTCACAACAGCAAACATCCATGATATACTCCAGGGATTTTGCGTTCACAACAGTAAACATCCATGATATACTCCAGGGATCTTGCGTTCACAACAGTAAACATCCATTATATGCTCTAGGGATCTTGTTTTCACAACAGCAAACATCCATGATATGCTTCAGGGATCCTGTGTTTACAACAGCAAACATCCATGATATGCTCCATGGGACTTGTGTTCACAACAGCAAACATCCATGATATGCTCCAGGGTCTTTTGTTCACAACAGCAAACATCCATGATATACTCCAGGGATCTGGTGTTCACAACAGTAAACATCCATTATATGCTCTAGGGATCCTGTGTTCACAACAGCAAACATCCATGAGATGCTCCAGGGATCTTGTGTTCACAACAGCAAACATCCATTCCGGGGGTCTCTGTGGACAAGTGGTCAAGCTGTCTGCCACGAGCTCCGAAAGTCGCGGGTTCGTTACCGGAATACGTCATTCGGTTCTCGAGTGAAATTTTCTCCAGACTAAAGGTGTTGCTGAGCCATGGCGTTCATGCTCCAGTGGTCCACTCTGTGGACAGAGACCCAGCCATAAGATTTTAAGATTGTTCATACTGGAACGTCTTTACCTTTAGCTTGTGCTGCCTGGTTCTGCCTTTCTCCACCAATATGCTGCAAGGGTGGTGGTCGCTGCCATGGTGTCCTAGGACACCCCATCTACACACTGTAGTGAGTAAAGGTGAAACTAGCGCCAGATCAATAGCACTGTCCTCATCGCCTGGACGGCTTGCTGTCCTGGTGACACAGCCACTGTTGATACAAACCAGGTCAATGGTTTCCAGTGCAGTCTCGAGCTCCTCCCCTTGTGTATTGGAGGAAGTGTTTCCCCATGATCTGCCTTTAGCGTTGAAGTCACCACAGAAAATAACATTTCTCTCGTGGCCTAATATGCCACTTAAGCACTGCCACAATCCAACACCAACTGTAATGCTGTGTTCAGAGACGGTGGAAAGAACGCAGGCAATGAATTACCTGGGGATACGGTTTGATCGAAGCCTTGCTTATAATGTGCACATAGACCAGGTGATAACAAAGGCCAAGCGGGGTTTGGCAGCGATGCGGGTGATGGCGGCAGCAAACTGTGAGCAGCGCCATCTATGTCTTCTGTACGAGGGGCTGGTTATGTCTGTTTTGGAGTATGCAATGGCAATCTTGACTCTCAGCCATAAGCAGATAGAAAGGATGGAAAGGATACAGAATGAAGCTATGCGCATTATTCTTGGATGTACAAGAGATACAGCATGCAGGGCGATGCGCTACCTTCTTGATTTTCCAACCATTGAAGAGAGAATACAAGTTTGCAGGGCACGCGCCTACCTCAGAATTAACGCAAACACACAACATCCACTGCATAGTGAAATTAGGAAGGTGAAGGGCAGCAGGTTAAAAAGAGGACGGTCGTGGATGGGTCAAGCCGAAGACATTCTTCAACAGGTGTGTTCACTTGAGGACTTAGAACCTGGCGAGGAGTGGGTGCAAGTGCCAACAGACTTCTGCACATCCTTTTCAGTTTGCATCCAACTAGATAGAAAATGCAGACAAGAAAATCCGGCTGCTGTTGAGGCTGAAGTACAAGCGTTGATTTTCGAGAATTCGCTAGACGGTGACGCGGTCATCTACACAGATGGGTCGGTCGTCCGACATGTGAGAAGCTCATGGGCCTTTACAGCTCGGGCCGGAGGGAGAATTGTGGAGGAGGACTCTGGTGCTTTCACTGAAACCACAAGTAGCCTGACCATGGAAGTCATGGCAGTAAGTAAAGCAATAACATGGCTCGAGACACAGACATTCACCAGGGCTTGTTTCCTTAGCGACTCAATGAACATGATCAAGAGGATAGAGGAGGGGTCGATCCGAAGAGAATGGTTGCTGCCTCTGAAGCGGTCTCGGCTGGCAAAGATTAGTTTCATCTTCGTGCCAGGGCATGCGGGAGTACAAGGAAATGAGCGGGCTGACAAGCTCGCAGGTGAGGCTACTGTGGAGGGCGGACGCGCCATGGACCAGGCTGACATTCTGAATGCTCTACGTGATGTGAGACTTTTGCGAGAACCAAGTGATGACTGTGAATCTACAACAATGGCCAGACTGCTAGAGCAGCAAATTAAAAGAGGGGTGGCCAAACAAGAACACTACGCAGGAAGCCAAAGAAGATTGATAAACCAACACAGAACTGGCGTCGTTAGCCGCTACACGCTGCGGGATTTGCTGAGGAGGGGATCCGAGCACTTATGGACTGAATGGTTCGATGTGCAACGAGGATGATCTGTCGACTAACTAACTAACTAACCCAGCCATAAGGGATAAAACCCGGTGCAATGAAGTCGACCGTCTGGTCTTTAAACATTCAAACATCCATTCACTAAGCCTACACCTCTGATAGCGGCTGTGTGTGCACAGTCAAACATGCATTCACCAAATCTGCACCACTTACAGCAGATGTGATTGTACAGTCAAACGTACATTCACCAAGTTTACACCTCTGACAGCAGCTGTGTTTGCAACGCCAAACAGACAATATTGAGTACATGATCTATTTAAGGTTGCCTGGTAGTTTTCACATAATGGGTCTCTAAGTAATACATTAACAATGTCAGTTATATCTGACATTCACATAAATGGGTCTCTAAGTAATAGATTAACAACGTCAGTTATATCTGACATTCACATAAATGGGTCTCTAAGTAATAGATTAACAACGTCAGTTATATCTGACATACACATAAATGGGTCTCTAAGTAATAGATTAACAACGTCAGTTATATCTGACATTCACATAAATGAGTCTCTAAGTAATAGATTAACAACGTCAGTTATATCTGACATTCACATAAATGGGTCTCTAAGTAATAGATTAACAACGTCAGTTATATCTGACATTCACATAAATGGGTCTCTAAGTAATAGATTAACAACGTCAGTTATATCTGACATTCACATAAATGAGTCTCTAAGTAATAGATTAACAACGTCAGTTATATATGACAATCACATAGCTGGGTCTCTAAGTAATACATTAACAACGTCAGTTATATCTGACATTCACATAACTAGGTCTCTAAGTAATAGATTAACAACGTCAGTTATATCTGACAATCACATAGCTGGGTCTCTAAGTAATAGATTAACAACGTCAGTTATATCTGACAATCACATAGCTGGGTCTCTAAGTAATAGATTAACAACGTCAGTTATATATAACAATCACATAACTAGGTCTCTAAGTGTAACAAGCTATGTGGAGGGTCCCAAATAACTATGTCTCAATTTTCTCATGTATATTTCATAGCCCTGGCTTTAAATAGGTCTTTCCCTGCCAACCCTCCTCCGTTTCCCCCGGACTCACTGTCACTCTCTATTCGACCTAAGGACCTATTTCCTGCAGGGTCGTTCTGGCTGACACGCATACAACATGACGTTCTTCAACATATTTGTAATTGTAAATTTAATAACTCAATACATAACAGCACAGAGAAAAAACAATATCTGACAATTAACTCATAAACATCTACACACAATCTAGAGAGAAAACTAGTCCATACAATATCAACACAAATATAAATCTCCTAGCTCATCGTTTTCCATATTGTCCCATGAATTCACAACCACCTCATGGCAAGTTCACTGGTCTTTATTTCCCGCGTAGGTTGTTCGAACAACAGGGTTCCATAAATCCAGGATTCCAAGTTTCCGTGTCCTACACGAATGTAGTGTGTCCAATGGTTAGGGAAAGTGCCCTGGGATCACGTGGCACAATTTTGGTGGGGAAATACTCAAGGAGAATAAATAGGATATATGTACGGGTGTGTCAGTGACTTAGGCGGGATCTAGCCCAAAATGCAAACATACTCGATCACAGCTCAACGAAACGCCTGCCGAGGTGTCTGAAAGTATTCGTTCGGGCCCGCCGTGGTTCTATCTGGTATAGCCCAACAGCAGCAGGGACCTCATAGTAAACATAAAGTTCTATGTCGATGCTCTGTCGAAACCTCCGGCTATATTCGCCGTCAAAAGAAGGATCCTGTAAAGTTAAAACAATTTTGAGAGCCTCTGGTGTAAACTTCAGATACAGCCGGCATGGAGATTCCAATGGTCTCAGCATGTCGGTTGCCATACATAAAATCCATACAATTACCTAGTATTCAATTGTCTTCATACCACACTCCTCTCCACACTCATACCATGCCTTTATTAATATTGGGCACATACCTTCTCAGGCTTCCCTCTCACTTGCAAACCTTGCCTTTCTCACAACAAAGCTATTGTGGAGTAGTGTGCGTAATTATGTATGTTTCCTACTCTTAACTAATATAATAGTGGGTCTGTATGGACCGCAGTGCATCTCCCTCCCCCATCCCTAGCAAGAACAGGAAAGAGGAAACTACCCTGTCCGGCCGCCGCTCTTGTCTGAGCTGTCACCGCAATGTATCGGCCGTGTCTCACATAACCCATATATTCAGATGAGTTCAGGTTCTCTCAGGGAGACAGGGAAGTCCATTTATACTCCCAACATCCTCCTATCGACCAGGAACCACCCGGTCCACCTGGCCCCCCCATCAGCCGAAAGACGAAAGAGATAGCACAGTGGATCGCCTCTTCTGGCTCAAGAAGATATAACTCAGATGGGTGGAACCGGTCCCCACGGAGCCCTTCCCCTCGACATGCCATAGCTATAGAATGTTTATATTCAAATGAAAGATGACACTAAACAGAGGTAAAGCCATAGGAAGAAAGATAGCCCCGATTTGTTCCCCCGCCATGCCCAGATCTAGACGCTTAGCCACGTTGGCAAGACTGCCGTTTCACCAAATCGTCTCATTATTTGAGACGACCAAGCTTAATATGCTCAAGACTGGCAGGACCAATTAATCTAAAATTACCTTTTATACCCCAGCCGTAGGATGCGGCACTTTATCTGTAAAATTCTTTAAAACTTTAATACATTGTGCCGACCACAACCGACAAGGTTGACAACGGACTTTTCACGCCCAAACCATTACCCTAGGTCATATTCGGTGCAAGGCGAGCCATTGGGTTTTCCCGAAGAACAGATAGATTTCAAAGTATTCGTGTCAAATACTCGGGTTATGAAAGTAACCCAGAGAATCCCACTCCGGAGGAATTGAGCGGATAGGTATGAGGACATGGGCCACTGAGGTTTCGCTACATAGGCCCCCTCTTAAGAAAGTCGAACCCTACGAACTTTCAACTGCCAGAGGTTCTGTTCGAATTACCTCCCCCTCATCTTCGACCATAGGATGCCGTGACATAAAATCCGCTCCCACATTCTCCCTTCCGGGGATGTATTCGACCGTGAACTGATACGGTTGTAAGAGCAATGACCATCTCATTAACCTTGCGTTCAGTTTCATAGAAGTTGCCAAAAACGTCAGAGGTTGATGGTCGGACTGCACTTTGAATGGTACTCCATACAGATAAGGTTGAAATTTCTGTACCGCCCACACTAGAGCCAGACATTCCCGTTCGACGGTGGAGTAATTCCGTTCCGCGGGTAACAGTTTTCTACTGGCATATGCCACCGGACATAGCACAGTAGGATCATCTCGCCCTTCCTGCAACAGAGTTGCTCCAATCCCTATGTTACTCGCGTCGGTTCTTAGAACAAACGTTTTCTCCAAATTTCAGAGTTGCAGGACTTACCTATCCACCAAAGCCTGTTTCAGCTTCCCATAAGCCTCTTCACAGCTCGGGGTCCAGACTATAGGATCTGGCGATCCTTTCTTCAGGGTTTCGGTTAACGGTGCCCCAATTTCGTTGAACTTCGGAATAAATTTCTGGTAAAACCCACACAGAGACAAGAAAGACCTAACATCCTTTTTGGATTTAGGACGGGGTGCGAGTCTGACCTTCTCTACATTCTTTTCTTCCGGTACCAAACCCCCCGGGGTAATAGTATGTCCCAGAAATTCTAAGGAGTGATAGCCAATCATGCATTTGGCTGGACGGGCAGTTAACCCCTCCTCTTTCAATCTTATGAAGATCTGTTCCAAGGATTTCAGGTGATCTTTCAGATTGCCAGAAGCGATGAGAATATCATCCATAAACGAGACGACAGAGGGATCCCTTAAAGGGTCTAATAACTTTCTCATCATGCGTGTGAACACACTGGGCGCATTGCTCAGCCCAAAAGGCATCACCTTAAATTCGTAATGGCCGCTCGGAGTACTGAAAGCGAGCAAGGGCCGAACCTCAGGCTTCACAGGGATCTGATAATATCCCCGGCTTAAATCGATTTTTGAAAAGTACTTTGCCCTATTTAATCTGGCAAACAGTTGATTTGTGTTTGGTAACGGCTCAACTTGGAATGTCGTACAACTGTTTAAATGCCTGTAATCAATACACAAGCGGTGCTCCCCGCTTGGCTTTCTCAACAAGACAACCCCGGCATTATAAGGAGAAGTCGAAGGAGTTATGATGTCATCATCCAGAAGCTTCTGGATTTCGGCTTCCAGGGCCTTCTCTTTCGCAAAGGGCACTGGATATATTTTTTGGCGAATGGGGTCTTGGGTAGTCAGAGTCATATCAAACTCAACCAACCCTGTCCGCCCTGGACGATCGGTAAGAATCTGTTGATGGGACTCCAACAAATGGATGACTAGTTCTGTTTCTTCAGCCGACAGATCAGGATTTATATGTACATCCTTATAGGTTTCCCCAGGGTGTAAAGGATACTCCCTATCCGCGTCTGCGCCCGATTCAGTTTCCATCGCAACCGCCATAGTCATGAGTGGGAGAGAAGTACCATCGGATCGTTCCTCATATTTTTTGAGGAGGTTAATGTGGAAGATTTTAGATTTCCCCCTGATCCGGATAGCATAATTGGTACGGGACACAACCCTTTCCACCGGGAAAGGCCCCTGCCAACCAATCTCGAGTTTATTGGAACCTACTGGAAGTAACAACAGAACCCGATCCCCCACCTTCAGAGACATATCTTTCGTCCTTCTATTGTAGTAGGCCGCGTGTCTCTTTCTGGCCGCTCTCAGATTCTGAGCCGCCAAAGCCCAACCTGTCTGGAGTTTCTTCTTTAACTCCTCGACGTATTTGTAGGAAGATACCACCTCTTCGGAAGTCTCCTCCTCTGTCCAACATCTCAATAAGGCTTCTAAGGGACCCTTTATTGGCCTCCCGAATAATAGAGTGGCTGGTGGCAACCCGGTTGACCCATGGGGAACCTCCCGATAGGCGAACAAGGCGGCTGGGATATATTCATCCCATCTGTCTGATTTCTCTTGAGCCAGCTTCCTAAGCATGGTCATCAAGGTACCATTAAACCTCTCTACTTGCCCATTAGACTGAGGGTGGTATGGGCTTGTGTGAATGTGGTTAGTCTGGAAGATACGAAAGACTTCCTCCATCAGCTTACCACAAAACTGAGACCCATTGTCCGTTAGGATCTGGTTTGGAAATCCCAACCGAGTAAAAGTCTCCATCAGTGCATCAGCCACTCGCTTAGAGTCGATGGTGGCCAACGGTATCGCCTCGCCCCACATGGAACAGCAATCCACCATCGTCAGAATATACATATTCCTCTTCCTAGTCCGAGGAAGAGGACCAACCAGATCGATGGCAACTCTCTCGAAAGGAGAGTTCATAATGGGCATATCACCCAAGACTACCGGAGCCGTCCAGTGTTTTGGTGCCACACGCTGGCACTCTGGGCACGACTTGACGTACCTACGCACATCTCCAGTCATCCCTGGCCAGTAGTAATGGCAGGAAATGCGCTGAAGTGTTGCCCCGACACCCATATGTCCACTGAAAGAAATGGTGTGTCCCATATGAAGAAGCTGTTCCCGATAAGCCTTAGGAACTACCAGCTGTCCATGCTGGCGTTCCTCCACTCCGGCTCTCCGGTACAGTAACCGATTCTTCATATAATACTGACCCCGTCTTGGTGGGTCAGCACTTTTTGGCAACTGGTTGAAGCAAGGTTGCAACGTAGCATCCTGGCTTTGAGCAGCTCGTAACTCCCCAGGCAAGGGATTCACGATCAAGGCCGGCGTCTGCTCCTCCTCCGATTGAGATCTGGTTTGCATCGCCCCTACGTACATGGGTTCGTTTGGGATCCCTAGGAAGACGTAGCGGCAACCCAAGATCATCGGGAAGATAGGATCGATCAGAACGGCTGCCTGAATAGTGCCGGTAACATATTTTGATTTGATGTCCACCTTCGCAATTGGAAGAGACATCGCTACCGCACTCTTTGTCGCCGTTTGAATCTCAATGGATTCCCCGGTTAGCTGCTCTGGGCTCACTAAGTGTGATGAAATTACGGCCTCAAACTGAAGACCTGTGTCATAGAGACACTCGACTGGTTGTCCGTTCACAAGAACCGTCTCTACTACTGGTGGTTTTTCTGAATCTTTGTTCCCAGGATCCCTCCCTTCTACCTCCTTGTTAGACCCCTCCCCGGTTTCTACAAGACAGGCAGCATAGTGAGAGTCTTTCTGTTTGCGCCTGCAATCGGCCGTATTGTGTGTGGGAGATTTGCAGAAGGCGCACCACTTTTCACTCCACTTTCTTTTGGGAGATCCAGGTGGACTCTTACCAGAGGGTTTCTTAATGGGAACTTTTTCGAAAGGATCCTCCTTTTTGGTGTGAGTGGGTTTGGGGTTCTTCTTCTTTCCAGACCCAGTGTCTGGTGATCGGAGATTGGGTTGTGCCAGTTCCCCATTATCCCCATGAGCTAGCACATACCTTTCCGCCAATGTGTTGACTACGTCTAACCTTTCTGTCCCATTTTCAACCAAGAAGGTTTGCAATGGCTTAGGCATCATCCTCTTCATTTGGTCCACGACCACTAATTCTTCTAAACTTTCATAGTCGTTGGCAAATCCTGCTAATGACATCCATTTCAAAAGGTAAGACTTAAGTCTAACACTGTATGCTGAGAACATCTCTCCTGGCTCTCTCCTCGACTTTCTTAACTGTTGTCGGTAAGTATGGGCTGTCATCTGGAACCTTTTCAATAATGCCTTTTCCAGGGCCTCATAGTCATTCTCCATACCAGGTGGCAACCTTGAATAGACCTCATATGCGGTCCCCCTCAGGCCCTGTGAGAGTTTCAAGTTCCATTTCCCACGTTCCAATCCCATAGCCAAAGCCATCGACTGAAATCTGTGAAGATACTGGTCGATCTTATCTTTGTGTTCATCGAACGGGAGTAATGGGAACTTCATTGCCTGGTATGGACCGTCACTAGAAGTTGTTGAGTCAGGGAGAACTGCGCCTCCAACTGCACCCTCGCTTTCCTTGGCAGTTTGAGCTTTCAGCTCCAACTCCCTCATACGGAACTCATGGTCTCTGGCTGCCTGCTCGGCCACCATCTTCCTAGCCTCAGCCTCAATTTTCTTTGCTTCGCGCTCTGCCTCGATTTTCTTAGCCTCGCGCTCTGCCTCGAATTTCTTAGCTTCGCGCTCTGCCTCAATTTTCTTAGCTTCGCGCTCAGCTTGTCGAAAATCTCTCTCCACTTCTTGAACATATTTCTGTAACTCAGCCCCTTCATAGCCTATCTCACGCCCTGTAGCCTGCACTTCAGCCACATTAAATTTCGCGGATGCCATCTTAACTCAGAGGGTAAGTGAATAGGTAATGGACAAATGGATATAATACACGACCACAACACTTCGTATGTCGTCAGTCTGTGTCAGGAAGAGTATAGACAATAGCCAGGTACGGTAAGCAGAACCTATTGATATTAGACCAGAATATCTGTCCCCTATCCCTATATCAGCCAGAGCTCCACCAGGATTTAAAATATCCCGCGACGTGCCCCCAGAAATTGTAACAAGCTATGTGGAGGGTCCCAAATAACTATGTCTCAATTTTCTCATGTATATTTCATAGCCCTGGCTTTAAATAGGTCTTTCCCTGCCAACCCTCCTCCGTTTCCCCCGGACTCACTGTCACTCTCTATTCGACCTAAGGACCTATTTCCTGCAGGGTCGTTCTGGCTGACACGCATACAACATGACGTTCTTCAACATATTTGTAATTGTAAATTTAATAACTCAATACATAACAGCACAGAGAAAAAACAATATCTGACAATTAACTCATAAACATCTACACACAATCTAGAGAGAAAACTAGTCCATACAATATCAACACAAATATAAATCTCCTAGCTCATCGTTTTCCATATTGTCCCATGAATTCACAACCACCTCATGGCAAGTTCACTGGTCTTTATTTCCCGCGTAGGTTGTTCGAACAACAGGGTTCCATAAATCCAGGATTCCAAGTTTCCGTGTCCTACACGAATGTAGTGTGTCCAATGGTTAGGGAAAGTGCCCTGGGATCACGTGGCACAATTTTGGTGGGGAAATACTCAAGGAGAATAAATAGGATATATGTACGGGTGTGTCAGTGACTTAGGCGGGATCTAGCCCAAAATGCAAACATACTCGATCACAGCTCAACGAAACGCCTGCCGAGGTGTCTGAAAGTATTCGTTCGGGCCCGCCGTGGTTCTATCTGGTATAGCCCAACAGCAGCAGGGACCTCATAGTAAACATAAAGTTCTATGTCGATGCTCTGTCGAAACCTCCGGCTATATTCGCCGTCAAAAGAAGGATCCTGTAAAGTTAAAACAATTTTGAGAGCCTCTGGTGTAAACTTCAGATACAGCCGGCATGGAGATTCCAATGGTCTCAGCATGTCGGTTGCCATACATAAAATCCATACAATTACCTAGTATTCAATTGTCTTCATACCACACTCCTCTCCACACTCATACCATGCCTTTATTAATATTGGGCACATACCTTCTCAGGCTTCCCTCTCACTTGCAAACCTTGCCTTTCTCACAACAAAGCTATTGTGGAGTAGTGTGCGTAATTATGTATGTTTCCTACTCTTAACTAATATAATAGTGGGTCTGTATGGACCGCAGTGCATCTCCCTCCCCCATCCCTAGCAAGAACAGGAAAGAGGAAACTACCCTGTCCGGCCGCCGCTCTTGTCTGAGCTGTCACCGCAATGTATCGGCCGTGTCTCACATAACCCATATATTCAGATGAGTTCAGGTTCTCTCAGGGAGACAGGGAAGTCCATTTATACTCCCAACATCCTCCTATCGACCAGGAACCACCCGGTCCACCTGGCCCCCCCCCCCCCCCCCCCATCAGCCGAAAGACGAAAGAGATAGCACAGTGGATCGCCTCTTCTGGCTCAAGAAGATATAACTCAGATGGGTGGAACCGGTCCCCACGGAGCCCTTCCCCTCGACATGCCATAGCTATAGAATGTTTATATTCAAATGAAAGATGACACTAAACAGAGGTAAAGCCATAGGAAGAAAGATAGCCCCGATTTGTTCCCCCGCCATGCCCAGATCTAGACGCTTAGCCACGTTGGCAAGACTGCCGTTTCACCAATTCGTCTCATTATTTGAGACGACCAAGCTTAATATGCTCAAGACTGGCAGGACCAATTAATCTAAAATTACCTTTTATACCCCAGCCGTAGGATGCGGCACTTTATCTGTAAAATTCTTTAAAACTTTAATACATTGTGCCGACCACAACCGACAAGGTTGACAACGGACTTTTCACGCCCAAACCATTACCCTAGGTCATATTCGGTGCAAGGCGAGCCATTGGGTTTTCCCGAAGAACAGATAGATTTCAAAGTATTCGTGTCAAATACTCGGGTTATGAAAGTAACCCAGAGAATCCCACTCCGGAGGAATTGAGCGGATAGGTATGAGGACATGGGCCACTGGGGTTTCGCTACACTAAGTAATAGATTAACAACGTCAGTTATATCTGACAATCACATAACTAGGTCTCTAAGTAATAGATTAACAACGTCAGTTATATCTGACAATCACATAGCTGGGTCTCTAAGTAATAGATTAACAACGTCAGTTATATCTGACAATCACATAACTAGGTCTCTAAGTAATAGATTACCAACGTCAGTTATATCTGACAATCACATAACTAGGTCTCTAAGTAATAGATTAACAACGTCAGTTATATCTGACAATCACATAGCTGGGTCTCTAAGTAATAGATTAACAACGTCAGTTATATCTGACAATCACATAGCTGGGTCTCTAAGTAATAGATTAACAACGTCAGTTATATCTGACAATCACATAACTAGGTCTCTAAGTAATAGATTAACAACGTCAGTTATATCTGATAATCACATAACTAGGTCTCTAAGTAATAGATTAACAACGTCAGTTATATCTGACAATCACATAGCTGGGTCTCTAAGTAATAGATTAACAACGTCAGTTATATCTGACAATCACATAACTAGGTCTCTAAGTAATAGATTAACAACGTCAGTTATATCTGACAATCACATAACTAGGTCTCTAAGTAATAGATTAACAACGTCAGTTATATCTGACAATCACATAGCTGGGTCTCTAAGAAACAGATTAACAAAGTCAGTTATATATGACATTCAAAGAAGCATCTAACTGACGTAGTACAGGATCTGAACAACGAAGAGAACTGGCTGACAAATCGCAACGTGTCTCGAGAACTGGGACTTCGCCATATCAAGCATCACAGTTGTTTAGAAAGAAAAATTTAAAAAAAGCATGTTTCCTGGAATAAAAGGAAAGGGTCAACCAGCGTAAAGATGTACACAGAACACTGCAGACATCATGGGTATGGCAATGCATAAGGCAGGGGAACTAGCAATGGACAGAGCTTTTTGCTCAGACCTTGATATGTGAACTGCAGTAAAATTCATACTTTATAAATATGTAAGCATTGCATAATGAATAAGATCGCACTTTCTTAGTCATCCGGTGTGCTGAGGTAGCGGGTTTAATCCCTACACCGGTCAGTTGGGCAAAGATGTTGACTTCTCGTCTGTCATCAACCGATGTCACAGGCATTTCGGGATAACTTCTCTCGCACCACACAAAAAGACTTGTTAGTCGTACGAGAGGAATTGATTACACATTTTATTGCCACTGGCTCTTTGCATCACATCAATGTACAACAAACAGTCGCTAACAAATCACACAAGAATAAATGCACAGAATTGCCTATCACTAGTCGTTTCCTAACCCTATTGCTAATCTATCTACTCGGCTAACGAAATAAGCATCGACGCTAAGCGATGCGTTCACTACGAAGTCTGTGTCCCGTCTGATCATTCCTCCCGTGCTGTTTACACAGTACGCGGAAGGACTTGGGGCGCACTACGGCTTTTGCGTGCGGCATCATTCAGCACGCTAGAGTAGGGGCCTCTCTTGAGTTTCAGTTTAGTTCTCCGTGTCTATCCCGTTGGCGTGATTATGCCGTGACCAGAGTGCTTACTCTCTGGTTGACACCTCCGTGTCCCATGAGAGAACTATTTAATAGTTCCCCTTCTTATTTATTCCCTACACCTACCCTGCCCTCCTGTAGGGGCACTGGGTTACCTCTATTCTACTTGAGGTAGACCACTCTTTCAGGGTGGTCTTCATTCCTATATAACTGAGTCTTTGACATCGTCCTTGACGTAAATTACAAGTACTTCAGCAGTCGGAGTGGGTTCGCCTTTAGACGATGGACAGTGGAAATAGGAAAGCTAATCCACATGCAAAATTCAGTCCAACGAACTAGAAGAAGTAGCACATGAGTATACTATCTTTGAGTTCAAGATGAGTGAAGGCAAAATAAACAAATTATACTTTATAAATAACTCACCAGCAGAAACACAGGACCTAGTCAGACAAACAGTGTTGGCTGTTGAGAAAGAATGGCGCACACGGTTCATTATCCGGAAATAAATGTAAATATGGTACATGAACATTTACACACCAGCATAATTGTCGTAATGTAGGTGTGTGAGTCGTCTCTGTTGTGATGAGATTAAGAATACATTATGTAAACCCACATACCGCATTCGAAACACAGCTGCGGCGATTTGGAAGCAAGCCGTCTTGAGTTGGCTTTCATATAATGGTATGAGTGCCAGCCGCTCAGAAAGCAATGGCAAACTACTGTACGTAAACTTGCGGAGAAATCACAAACAGCCCAAAAATGCAGGGGTTGACTCTGACGTTCTGTAAAGGATGTGTAAAAGATAATGTTTTCTTTATGTGTGTAGGTTGTGCCGTGTCATGTCATATATGCATGTATGTACGTTGTTGTGCCATGGCATGACATGTCACATCTTGCATCTAGGTTGTTGTGCCATGTCATGTCATTATGGAGGTTGTTGTGCCATGTCATGTCATGTTATTATGGAGGTTGTTGTGTCATGTCATGTCATGTCACATCTTGTATCTAGGTTGTTGTGTCATGTCATGCCATGTCATGTCATTATGGAGGTTGTTGTGCCATGTCATGTCATGTCATATTATATATCTAGGTTGTTGTGCCATGTCATGTCATGTCACATCTTGTATCGAGGTTTTTGTGCCATGTCATGTCATCTCACATCTTGTATCGAGGTTGTTGTGCCATGCCATGTCATATATGTCAAGTAACTGAACAAGACCTGTTTCCACGTCTCCAGGTTATCGGGTATTTGGTGCTGGCCCCAGGTCTGTACATGGCACTCGCTGGGTATTGTGGTCCACATCACACAGGACTCCTTTACTTTCCAGAACATTTCATGGTGCTCTCCTTAAGAGATTCAGTGCCAAACAACAAGAACAAGTAGGTTTCGACCAAACAAAGTAGATGGCGGACAATTAGACGAAGAGATGTGTCACAGTTATGACTTCACAGTTGTTAATATGACAGTAGACATGCTGTATTATATATCAAATTAAAGGAGGTTGCATAAGGAAAACTACTCTGTATAATATGGCAATTAATAAGTTAAACTCGGTCGACCAGAGTTTTATGGTACAATTTAAAAATCTAATAATAGTCGTCCCTGTAGATAATGTATTGCATACTGAGTCAAATTTAATGAGAAAGTGACCACAGAAATATGAGCCTGGTAGATAGTATATATATATCTTATATATAAAAAAGACTTGTGCGTCCGTATTTATGTATCTCTGTATGTATGTATATATCTATGTATGTCCTTTATCCGTTCGCGAACGGCCCATCCGATTGAGATGAAATTTTCTACACGCCTTCCTTTCATTCCAGAGCTGTCAACTGTGATATTTTGTTAGTGTGAAATCGCCTGCTTACTCAGTATTATTTCATTTTTCATTTTTCATCATAATTTCATATATCTCAGGGGACCTAACTCTGTAAAAGTTATTTCAAGGGGCATAACTTTTCTGTATAACTTATAGTCATATTGTGGCATCGTTTTCAAAGATTTATAAACTCTTTGTCCATAGTTATGTACCGGCATATGAGTTATAATAAATAATGATACAATCTGTAAGGCATTTTCAAAGTTTTCATAAAAATGATGCACAATGCATAACATTGTAACTCATCTTTTTTTGCTTAAGAAGTTACTGTAGTCATGCAGGTGATTAGAAAGAGTTTTCATTAAAAATAATGGATGGTGTGTGGTAGAACGTTCTTTTAAGTTACATTTTTTTTGTTGTATGAATTTAATGAAGCCGGGCAGGGTCAGGCAGACAGATAGACAGACAGATAGACAGTCTGGAACAGGAACTTATATGACTACTTATATAAATTAAATGAGATGCTTCACACCAGGAGCTGGGCGATGTCGGGCCGGGTCAGACAGACAGACAGACAGATAGTCGGTAACGGGAACGGGAACTTATATGACTACTTATATGAATTAAATGAGATGCTCCCCACCAGGGACTGGGCGAAGCCGGGCAGGGTCAGCTAGTATATATATATATGTGTGTGTGTGTGTGTGTTTGCATATCCTTTACAGGACATCGCTGTCAACATCAGCATCTTTCAGCTGATTGTTGATTTCTTGGCAAGATTACGCTCAGTAGTTTGCCATTGCTTTCTGAGCGGCCGGCTCACATACCTCGTAAGTTACCGACGCGATTCGAACCATTGCTGATTCTTACCGTCTTCACGTTACTTGCAAGAGTATACGAGATTACCGAGAAAAGTCGCTTACCTCTAGGCCAGGAAGCCGGCCTGGTAGATAGTAGACACTCCATTATTGTTTGACCTGCTTATTTACCTGGCTAGAGGGATTGTCTTAAGTTACCCCGTCGCTTCTGAACCAATTTTCTCAAGACACCTGGGTGTCGTCGCTGGAGCTACGGAGTTTGTGCTTTGTGTGATACATTCGGCAGGTCGCTCTGCGGAAAGAGACCGAGCCATAGGGATAAAACCCCAGTGCTCTGAGGTCGATCAATTTGCCGTTTAAACCTATTTTTAAGTGACAGGTCAGAGTGGCTGAATTACGCAATCTCCACCTGACGATATAAATAACACATACCAAAGCCGACAGAACAGACATGAGGTCCGAGTTTGATATCTTCTTCATACACCATCTGTTTCTCTCTTTCTATCTGCGTTTTCATATTTCTAGTAATACCAACTTCAGGGAGCGTGGTGCAGTAGTTAGATCTAAAGTTCGTTAGTTAGTTGGTCGCGGTTCCAACTTCACTCAAAGGGTCGTGGTGCAGTAGTTAGATCTAAAGTTCCTTAGTTAGTTGGTCGCGGTTCCAACTTCACTCAAAGGGTCGTCCCATTGTGCTCCGTTCCGGTGCCAGAGAATATCACACAAAATGCTCCTCACTGCCCCATGTGAAAAGTTGAGCAGACAGGAGTCTCGACAAACCTACAGCCCGCATATGTATACTTTGCATATAAGTTACATACAAGTGAATACTGCGGACTATGCTATATCAGGAGTCGCAATATCATCAGATAGTAATGAACGTGGCTGACCTTGATTAGAACCTGAGCAGTTCTGTGTGGTTTCTTCAGCTAGACAAGGCACCAACAGAAGCAGCGTTACCAACATTGCACGCCTCATGATTGCTGTCTTAGTGTGCAGCAACACTTTCTCTAGAAGTTTCCGTCGCTCGTCTTAGAAACTCTGTGAATTATATGGTCATGCCTGTGTAACAAGTGAACACACACTTGTAAACTATATTCTCCTTGTATTTGTTTTGACACATCTTGTTATATTAGAGGTATTTTGCAGAGCACAATGACCATTTTAGCAGAACTATGAAATGAGAAACTGGAACATAACGTTTCGCCTCTCATCTCATCTTATCGTGTACCTCTTGTACCTCGCGGTGTCGAGGTGAAGCATAAACAACGGGACAGTACCCGTGCATGGGCTTTGTGTATCGACACTCCCATGGACTCCTATTCCCTGTGTCCACCCTTTACGTGGTCGGTCTCTTCAGGTTTCATTTGGTTTATACATCAAACTGTAACAGCTGTAAACATGAACTGAAACTGCAACAAAATGTAACAGTTGTAAAAATAAGCTCCTAAGCGATGTGTGTGTGTGTGTGTGGGGGGGGGGGGGGGGGTGCATCTTCTTTCTGACTGTTAATTGACAATTGAAGAAAAGGGGTTAGTTATCTGAATTGACTCATAAACTTGGAAACTGAAATACTTTGGTCATGTTACATCATACCGTGGCCTGGAAATAATTGCATGCAGGTGTGGCTCCTAGAAACAGAGGCAGGATTCGACCGGCACAAGGGTGACCACTGGATCTTACGACAGCTCGGACAGGAACATGCACTAGGGCAGGGAAATGGTCAAAGACCGAGCAACCTTCTGGCAAACCGTAATGAGAGCAACGCTGTGCAAAAGACCTACTGTATGAGCATGTACACCACCCACACTCTGAGGCCCCAATACAACCACACTGTTAGGCCCTAATTCAACCACACTGTGAATCCCTGATACAACCACACCTGCTATATGAGCATGTACATTACCCACACTGTGAACCCCTAACACAACCACACTGTAGGGTACTAATACAGCGACACCTGCTGCCTTCCTGGTTGTTGGACTTGCATTGGATGTAATGAGTTAGTTTCTGGAGGAAATACTGGCACCTTGCCGTTTAACAGACGATAGTTATTATGATTTATTTGGTTGTTTCGGAATTTGAGGTTTGAAGATTGACACAAGCCATTACTGGTAACGCTTATCGTATTATGGTACGAAAATTGTACCATGTCAACGTCAGACTGGAGGCTTTGGCAAGCTTGGCCATGGCAATGTTATTCCCATGGGAAAGGTCCCATGGGATGGGATGGGACAGGCATAACTTACCATGGGATGGAATGGAATGGGACGAAAAAGTATGGTCCATTGACAAACCTACCAGGCTTAGCCGTGGGAATGTTATTCCCATGGGACTCCCGTGGGAAAGGTCCCATGGAATGGGATGGGATGGGATGGGGCAGGCATAAATTACCATGGGATGGGATGGGACATAAAAATATGTTCTATGGACACGCCCGAGCTTGGATTCCAGTTTCGTCAGTAATGTAGATCCCTGATTGGACTTCTGTTTAATATAAAATGTGCTCTGATTCCGAGACCAGTTTGAGCCATGGAAGGAGTTATATATCTCCAAAACACAAAGACTTGTTAGGATCACGTCTTGCCCGTGCAGCATTATCCCTCTCTCTTGGTCTGCCTATTTTATTCCAGAAGGAAAGACAACACTAATATTTCTGGGAGAAATAACAATTCATAATACAGTAGGAACGAACGAACGAACGAACGAACAAACTTTATTTTCAAAGGGTTAAGAATTGGGCATGCAGGCCCGTCTAACATTCTGCCCTTCTATCACTCTCTTTCATACATTATTTCATTCACACATCATTCAAGGCTAACAAAGAACAGCAACAATATAAAAGATATGCATTATAAAGGCATGGGCAAAATGCGAACATCAAAACTACACGACACAGTAATATTAGATAATGGTCTGACACTTGTTATTAGCCATGTGGAATATACTGGCCTACCAAAAGGGGACTGGCTGTTATACTAGGGTTTTGTTATTATTATTAGTATCTCTATTATTAAGGGGGAAGGTAATCCGTATTTAGATAGTGTTCGAATAATTTGCGATTATATGAATAGGGATTGGTGATGTCTTTGATTTCTTGTAGAAGATTATTCCACAGCTGAGCTGCAGAGTACATTAAGCTTGTTTTGTATAAGTCAATCCTAGGCTACGGAATATGTAATATATTTAAACGTTTACTGTGTCTAGCATTATATTTAAACACAATGGCCAAAGGTAATTTGGGGCATTCCGATGCAGGATTTTGTGAATTAGTTTAGCTTTATTGAAAAGCAGGCGTTTGCGGAATGGTAGTAACTGAAGGCGTTTATACAGGCTAGGATTGTCAGATAAATGTTTTCTATAAATTAGACTCATGGCCCGTTTCTGTAGTGAGTAAAGTCGCTCGGTGTTTGAATTAGAACAACCGTCCCAGATTGTAGAGCAGTAGTCAAAGTGTGTCTGTATATGAGAAGAATAGAATAGTTTCCTTGTGTCCTCATCAAGGAAGTTCTTAATTTTGGCGAGTTGGTAGACTTTTTTCGCTGTTTGTTTAATGAGCGCTTGAACGTGGGAATTAAAGGTTAGGTTTCTATCAATGATTAGGCCTAATGTTTTGTGCTCAATTACACTTTCTACTGGCATGTTATCGATGTGAAGTTGTAGTGATGTGTGTGAGCTTAGAGTTTGAAGTCTTTGTCTGGTTGTTAATAACATTGATTTTGTTTTAGTGATGTTAATTTGCATACGGTTTGAATAGCTCCACCTAACTACATTATTTAATTCTTGTTGTAAAGACGACTCCAGTAAAATAGTTTTCAGCGTTTGTGTACACTGTACAGTCGACTGCAAATAGATCGCAGGACGACGAAAGATGCAAAGGTAGATCTTTAATATATATGGCAAATAATAGAGGGCCAAGAATAGAGCCTTGCGAGACTCCAATATTGAAGGTAGTGGTTTGAGACAGAGATTTATTATGTGATACTACTTGCTTTCTGTTTGATAGAAAAGATGATATTAGAGTGACTACATTAGGCCAATTTTCATTGTCTCAAGTTTTTTTTATTAAAATAACATGGTCTATCATATCAAATGCTTTCTTGAAATCAATAAACACAGTTCCACATAGACTGTTGTTGTTTATATTCTGGTGCCAATTTTCTATCATGTTTGTTAGGGCCGTATGGCAAGAATATTTTGGTCGAAATCCTGATTGGCTATTAACAATAAGCTTGTTGCGAACTAAATACTGTAATGTTACTTTATGGATGTGTTTTTCTAGTGGCTTAGATAGTGATGATAGTAAGGAAATGGGTCTGTAATTGTTCGGGAGACCATTGTCCAATGAACCAGATTTAAGAAGAGGGTACACTTTAGCAATTTTGAGAGCTGATATAAAGTGGCCTTTGGTGAGACACTGATTATATACATAGGTTAGTGATATACAAATCACTGGCGCAGCACAACGGAGAATCTGGTTGCTGATTCCATCTAACCCAGATGAGGTTGTGTTTTTTAGGTTACTGAGGTAAGTGAATACTTCAGTGATTGTCATTAGCAGTATGTCGGAAAGAATATCGCGGGAGCATCTATTCTCGCAAAACGATGACAATAAATATAAGTTGCAAGGAGAATTAGGTATTGAAGCCTTCAACTGGTCTATGTCAATTTGAAAAAAATTACTGAATTGGTCGCATGTAATATGATTTGATGGTAAAGAATTTCGGAACTTATACTTGTTTGTCAAGGTGTTAATTGCCTTCCATATATCCTTACTATTTGTTTTATCCATTACTAAGTTCTTAAAGTAATTTTTCTTTTCCCGTCGTATGGTATATTGAACTTTGTTTCTAAGAGTACGGTATGCACTGATATTCCGCTTTTTATGTGCTTTATCTCTGTCTCTCATAATTTCAAGTATTTCCTGGGTATCCAAGCTGGTTTGACGTGGTGTTTTACTCGAACTTCCTTGACTGGCACATGTCTATTAAAAACATCAATAAAGGTTTTCATCCAGAATTCCAGAGCATCATCCGGGTCAGGAAGCTGATAAACATTGTCTAGAGGTGAACTGAGCAAGTCCTGTAAAAACGCGTTTTGGTTGAAATTTTTGTAACTTCTATATTTTACACTTATGTGTTTATGTTTAGGAGTTTTAATTTCTTTTTTTTTAGACCACGTGCAGCATATTGGGTAGTGATCGCTCATTGCACAATTGGGTACGGTGCGTTCTATGATGTTGTCTGAGCAAGTTACATAAATGTGATCTATTACTGTTGAAGATGACTTTGTTACTCTAGTAGCTTGTTGTACTATTTGTTGGAAATTGTATGATACAATTATATTTCCCCATATTATGTTGGATTTCTTGGTGTCAATGTTAAAGTCTCCGAGTAGTATAATTTCCTTCCCGGAAGCGAAAACCACATCCATCATGGTAGTGACGTTTTCGTACCAGACGTGTCCAGCACTGGGATTTCGATAGAGGTAGCCAATTATCAGGGGTGTGCGGTTTTGAAGTTTTAGCTCTAACCAAATACATTCTATTTCGCAAGTTTCAAAGTCTAGCCTACGGTGAGCATTTAGTAAATTAGAAACATAAGTTACTATGCCTGTCTCTTGTTTCCTACAGGATCTCTTCTAACAACTGTGTACCCTTTAATAGAGATGTCCTCATCTGAAATGTTATCATTAAGCCTACTTTCACTAAGGCCGAATAAATGAAAATTTTGATTAAGAATAGAAGATAACTCTGGTAGCTTGTTAAATAAGCTGCAAATGTTTAAGTGTCCAAGGCGTATTCCTGACTTATTGAGCCAGCGTTCCCACTTCTCAGACATTTCATCCATGAAGAAAGTGTAAATTAGTCAAAGTTAAGCAAAAATACAACATCATACAAAAATCACAATTACATTAACTTACAAAATATCAGTAATACAAATCGATATGTAAATGACAATATTATAACGATATAACTAATTAGACCAACGAATATAATGCAAACAAGGAACAAAACGAATTAAGGAACATACAACAAATAATTAACCTGAAGAAAAAAAAAACTAATTCACAAGCTAAGTAACCAACTGTTATCCAAAAGAATTAATAAATGACTATACAAGTCAATGTCTCTGTTTAAAGCGGAGTATCCCACACGGGAAATAAAACGTTAAACAGTAAGCAATTAAAGTTCAAGGAGGAAGCTCTGTTGCTGGTATCAATGCATATAGGGTTCCGTTTTTAATATGTATCCTATCTCACAGGTCTGTATTGTGGAGACATCATAAGGGCTTGATTCAGTGCGGCAGGACTAAATTGCATCAAGTATAGAAGTTCTGGACTCCAATGATGCGGAACCTGTTGTTGTCCGCTTGGTCGCTCATTACTGGCGTGAATTTGGTGATGCGGAGCCTCTTGTTGTCTGCTATGGAGCCCATAGCTGTCTTGAGCTTGGTGTGCCAAGGTGGTATTGCTACCGTGCGTGTGTACTGCTGCATGCAATGAGGGTTCGTTGGAAGTGAGGTTAGGGAGATCTTCCTGGTAGTTATTTCCTTCACGTGTGAGGGTGGGGGTAGAAAGGAGAGGTTGATTTATTCTTGGTAGCATGTGTGCACCTTGAATGGCAGGCGTTCGGGGGTCAGACGTCAGCAGACGTTTATCTGGGGTGATGGGGGTATTTCGACTGGCTTCAGTAGTCAATGTTCGTCGTGTTTGTGTGTTGGTCATGTTTTGTGCTCTCTCCGGATACTTGATATTTTTTAGCAAGGAAGCTATTCCCTAATGTGGACGTGTGGATCTGGTCACTGTACAGTCGTTTCTTTGGCGCGCCTCTTAGAGATGTAAAAAATGGTGTGTTGTTGATAAAGTGTACATTATGCTGAGTACAGAATTTCTCTAGGGTGTTGTTGTTTATGTCGGCTAGTCGACGTTCGGGGCCATAACATGGTGGTATGATGCAAGAGAAAAACACTTTAGAATTTTGAAAATTATGGCGTAATAAGTCTAGTAGTTTTCGTAACTTAGAAATTGTGATATTTTGGTTTCTCATAGTGTCATTAATTCCTATATGTATTGTAATCCTCTTCACGCTTTCGTTGATTTCCATTCTACGTATACTGTTTGTTAGACTGTCTAACCCTGCACTTGGAAGTGAAATTGTTGTAGCTATATCGGCGTGTGATGAGGACATACGATCACTGTATATGCCTTTCATCAAGGAGTCGCCAGTTATCAAGTGGGTGCAGTCAGTTGGTAGTCTCTGTATGTATTGGCTTCTGGTACGTCTTGCACGTTGTTTCTGCCATTGATAATTATCCGGCTGTGGGCTGCCTTCTTGCAGGTTACCAGCCGTTTCTTGAATAGGCAGGTTGTCTGTCAGCAATGCTTCGTCGTACTGACTGTCGTTTACCAATTGCTCTTTTGGTAGTTCAAATCGATTGCTGACTTTTACTTCTATGGGAAATGTCGAGTCCTGTTAAATGGCTTTGTCTGTTTGTTGATGTGTATTCGTTGGCTGTATAGTTGGCGCTCCCAGGGATGGTTGAGTTGTTTCGAAGCTGTTAGTCTGTGCTGCCTGATCAATAGTGTGTTTCAGAATATCATTTTCCTCTCTCAGGAGAGCGACCTCTGACTTGAGGTTGATATAGTCATTAGTGATCCTGGCGATCTTGTCTGTGTTGTCAGAGGCGGCGTCTAGAAGTACCTTCAAATTTGCCTCTAACCTTTCAATGTGCTGCTGACAACCGCATGAGTGTTGATTTGTAGCTGGGCTTTCATCTAGTACCGATGGTGCAACCTCAATTTGGTTTGAATTGTTTTCATTTGGTTGTATACTGTCCCCTAGGCGTCTCATCGGGTATTCAATGGCTAGCAACACTGGTTGGTTAGAAGAAGCTGCGTTCGAGGTTCTGCTGTTTTGAGTCATGGCATGTTGGAGTATGTTGTTACTATCGCCTGATGCTGTAACGACTGCCGCTGCAGGTTGTGTTGATTTTATGGTTCTGTCTGACAGTAGCGTGACCGCTGTAGGCTGTGTTGATTTTATGTTAGCGTGCTGAAATCGGCAGGTGTGTTTAGCGAGTCACTTGTCAGTTTAAGTGCTGCCTGTTCAATTTCAACGAATTGTGTCGCGAGCCACTCAGACATGACGGCGTTTGTTCCTTGTATTAAAATTTTATTCTGCGTGTTGTACAAATGTAACGTGTGTAGGTGAGATGACATTTTGACTTCTATCTCCGCTCCTTCGCGGTATTTTCTATAATCAACTTTGGCTTCATGGTAATAATTGATCAGGCATGTTCTAAATGCCTCGTAATGTATTGTTGAATGTGATAGAGATGCATTTACCGTCATCCATACATTTAACAGACAGCGATGGCGAGCTAAAACAGTTCTTAAGTTGCTTTTCACTGCCCGCTCTATGTTGAGTGTGTAGTTTCTTGTTACTGTAGATCGTAATCCACTTCGCCTCCTTTCTCCCGGTAACTCCAGCACAGAAATTTCCTCTTCGACAGACATGATATTTACATAATATTACGTTTCAACAAACACGGCAACATTGTAGCGCCGCGCCACGGTTTAAATCCAAGTGATGTGATTGGCTAGTTCAAGCTATCACTGACGTACCGTTGTTCCATGAATTATTTATCCATAGTGTCATTGAATACAATATTATTAGTATTTATATCTAACACTGCACATTTAGCAACTTTAAAACAAGTTCAACAGTTGAACGACATCATTGTGATCACAACCATATAAAATCCATTGCGTACGAATGTAGATAAACAGGAAAATTAATCCAAAAAGGAGGAGACCACACAAACGCGTCCTTCCTCGTGGGAAACGGGAACACTGACAAAGACAGCTTAAGAAGGCGTTATTGCACATATTGCACTAGTGAGAAGGCACATATTGCACTAGTGAGAAGGTACATATTGTACTGGTGAGAAGGTACATATTGCACTAGTGAGAAGGTACATATTGCACTAGTGAGAAGGTACATATTGCACTAGTGAGAAGGCACATATTGCACTAGTGAGAAGGCACATATTGCACTAGTGAGAAGGTACATATTGCACTAGTGAGAAGGTACATATTGCACTAGTGAGAAGGCACATATTGTACTAGTGAGAAGGTACATATTGCACTAGTGAGAAGGTACATATTGTACTGGTGAGAAGGCACATATTGTACTAGTGAGAAGGCACATATTGTACTAGTGAGAAGGCACATATTGCACTAGTGAGAAGACACATATTGTACTAGTGAGAAGGCACATATTGTACTGGTGAGAAGGCACATATTGCACTAGTGAGAAGACACATATTGTACTAGTGAGAAGGCACATATTGCACTAGTGAGAAGGTACATATTGTACTAGTGAGAAGGCACATATTGCACTAGTGAGAAGGTACATATTGTACTAGTGAGAAGGTACATATTGTACTAGTGAGAAGGCACATATTGTACTAGTGAGAAGGCACATATTGTACTAGTGAGAAGGTACATATTGCACTAGTGAGAAGGTACATATTGCACTAGTGAGAAGGCACATATTGTACTAGTGAGAAGGTACATATTGTACTAGTGAGAAGGTACATATTGTACTAGTGAGAAGGCACATATTGCACTAGTGAGAAGGCACATATTGTACTAGTGAGAAGGTACATATTGTACTAGTGAGAAGGTACATATTGTACTGGTGAGAAGACACATATTGTACTGGTGAGAAGACACATATTGTACTGGTGAGAAGACACATATTGTACTGGTGAGAAGGTACATATTGTACTGGTGAGAAGACACATATTGTACTGGTGAGAAGACACATATTGTACTGGTGAGAAGACACATATTGCACTAGTGAGAAGGTACATATTGTACTGGTGAGAAGGCACATATTGCACTAGTGAGAAGGCACATATTGTACTGGTGAGAAGACACATATTGCACTAGTGAGAAGGCACATATTGTACTGGTGAGAAGGTACATATTGTACTGGTGAGAAGGTACATATTGTACTAGTGAGAAGGTACATATTGTACTAGTGAAAAGGTACATATTGCACTAGTGAGAAGGCACATATTGTACTGGTGAGAAGGTACATATTGTACTGGTGAGAAGGTACATATTGCACTAGTGAGAAGGTACATATTGTACTAGTGAGAAGACACATATTGCACTAGTGAGAAGGTACATATTGTACTGGTGAGAAGGTACATATTGTACTAGTGAGAAGGTACATATTGTACTAGTGAGAAGGTACATATTGCACTAGTGAGAAGGCACATATTGCACTAGTGAGAAGGCACATATTGTACTGGTGAGAAGACACATATTGTACTGGTGAGAAGACACATATTGTACTGGTGAGAAGACACATATTGTACTGGTGAGAAGACACATATTGTACTAGTGAGAAGACACATATTGTACTGGTGAGAAGGCACATATTGTACTAGTGAGAAGGTACATATTGTACTAGTGAGAAGGCACATATTGTACTAGTGAGAAGGCATATATTGTACTAGAGAGAAGGCACATATTGTACTAGAGAGAAGGCACATATTGTACTAGTGAGAAGGTACATATTGCACTAGTGAGAAGGTACATATTGTACTAGAGAGAAGGCATATATTGTACTAGAGAGAAGGCATATATTGTACTAGTGAGAAGGCACATATTGTACTAGAGAGAAGGCACATATTGTACTAGAGAGAAGGCACATATTGTACTAGTGAGAAGGTACATATTGCACTAGTGAGAAGACACATATTGTACTGGTGAGAAGGCACATATTGTACTAGTGAGAAGGTACATATTGTACTAGTGAGAAGGCACATATTGTACTAGTGAGAAGGTACATATTGTACTAGTGAGATCGCACATATTGTACTAGTGAGATCGCACATATTGTACTAGTGAGATCGCACATATTGTACTAGTGAGAAGGCACATATTGTACTAGTGAGAAGGCACATATTGTACTAGTAAGATCGCACATATTGTACTAGTGAGAAGGCACATATTGTACTAGTGAGAAGGCACATATTGTACTAGTGAGAAGGCACATATTGCACTAGTGAGATCGCACATATTGTACTAGTGAGAAGGCACATATTGTACTAGTGAGAAGGCACATATTGTACTAGTGAGATCGCACATATTGTACTAGTGAGATCGCACATATTGTACTAGTGAGATCGCACATATTGCACTAGTGAGAAGGCACATATTGTACTGGTGAGAAGGTACATATTGTACTAGTGAGAAGGCACATATTGTACTAGTGAGAAGGCACATATTGTACTAGTGAGAAGGCACATATTGTACTAGTGAGAAGGCACATATTGTACTAGTGAGAAGGCAAATATTGTACTAGTGAGAAGGCACATATTGTACTAGTGAGATCGCACATATTGTACTAGTGAGATCGCACATATTGTACTAGTGAGATCGCACATATTGTACTAGTGAGATCGCACATATTGTACTAGTGAGAAGGCACATATTGTACTAGTGAGAAGGCACATATTGTACTAGTGATAAGGCATATATTGTACTAGTGAGAAGGCACATATTGTACTAGTGAGAAGGCACATATTGTACTAGTGAGAAGGCACATATTGTACTAGTGAGAAGGCACATATTGTACTAGTGAGAAGGCAAATATTGTACTAGTGAGATCGCACATATTGTACTAGTGAGAAGGCACATATTGTACTAGTGAGAAGGCAAATATTGTACTAGTGAGAAGGCACATATTGTACTAGTGAGATCGCACATATTGTACTAGTGAGAAGGCACATATTGTACTAGTGAGAAGGCACATATTGCACTAGAGAGAAGGCACATATTGTACTAGTGAGAAGGCACATATTGTACTAGTGAGAAGGCACATATTGTACTAGTGAGAAGTGTTACAGCTTCACATATTCTAGCTCATGGTAGTATGTGGTGAGGTGACCAGTTCCTTTCCTTGATTTTCCTTCGCAGAAAATTCTCAGAACATCCAGAAAATTGTCTAATACCCATTTCTTAATAAAACATGGAGAAAAATAACTCTGCCGCTGCTTGAGATTTAACCTGGGCCATTGTCTTGTCAGGCATGCCCACTAACAACTCTGCCACTGCCCCTGCTAAGGTAAATTAGTATAATTCACAAACTGCAAACATTAGAAGTTCGGAAGACAGAATAGAATCAAAACTGAACTGCACATTCAGAATATAGAGAATATGTTAAAACATTGCATAGCCATATATGGGGGACATACTAGGGATGCGGGGCACACGAAGGCAGAGGAATACACGGGCAGACGCGGGATCACAAGGAAAACACAGAAAAACACAGAAAGAAAGAGGAAGACAGGGAAACATGAATCTGAAAACTCCAAAAGCTCAGATAATAATAATAATAATAATAATAATAATAATAATAATAATAATAATAATAATAATAATAAAAATAATAATATTATAACCAAAGTCAGCTTTATAACATATCAAACGATTGGACAGTCAGGGTAGACCCTTTCTGTTTCCGGATCAGATACCCGAAGAAGAAAGAGAGAGAGAGGGTTAAGTATAGAAACACCACTGGCGTGGGGAATAAAGTATAGAAACACCACTGGCGTGGGGAATTAAGTATACAAACACCAATGGTGTGGGGAATTAAGTATATAAACACCAATGGTGTGGGGAATTAAGTATATAAACACCAATGGCGTGGGGAATTAAGTATAGAACACCACTGGGGTGGGGAATTAAGTATATAAACACCAATGGCGTGGGGAATTAAGTATAGACACACCACTGACATGGGTGATTAAGCATAGAAACACCACTGGCATGGGTGATTAAGTATAGAAACACCACTGGCGTGGGTAATTAAGTATAGAAACACCTCTAGTGTGGGGAATTAAGTATAGAAACACCACTGGTGTGAGGAATTAAGTATAGAAACACCACTGGCGTAGGGAATTAAGTATAGAAATACCACTGGCGTGTGGGAATTAAGTATACAAACACCACTGGCGTGGGTAATTAAGTATAAAAGCACCACTGGCGAGAGGAATTAAGTATAGAAACAATAGTACAATATTGGGTGGAGGATGAAGTATAGAAACACCTTTGGTCTGGAGGACTCAGTATAGAAACACCATTGGTGTGGTGCAGTAAGTTTAGAAACACTATTGGCGTTTGCAGCCTAAAATAGTCATCAACCAGGAACATCCACTGCAATATGAACAGCAGAGTTTAAAATATTTAATATGTCAGCAGCGTAATGTACAGATAAAAATATACCAGTGAAAATGTGTATACCTAAAGGAATACCCAGTACTGATCTAATATATGAACTTCCATAGAGGCCACTTGCATGGGGGTCATGAACGGAGAACTAATATTTGAACTTACACGGGTGACGTGAACGAATAACTAATATATGAACTTACACGGGGAACATGAATGAAGAACTAATATATGAACTTACACGGAGGACATGAATGAAGAACTAACATATGAACTTACATGGAGGACATGAATGAAGAACTAATATATGAACTTACATGGAGGACATGAATGAAGAACTAATATATGAACTTACATGGAGGACATGAATGAAGAACTAATATATGAACTTACATGGAGGACATGAATGAAGAACTAATATATGAACTTACATGGAGGACATGAATGAAGAACTAATATATGAACTTACACGGAGGACATGAATGAAGAACTAATATATGAACTTACACGGAGGACATGAATGAAGAACTAATATATGAACTTACATGGAGGACATGAATGAAGAACTAATATATGAACTTACATAGAGGACATGAATGAAGAACTAATATATGAACTTACATGGAGGACATGAATGAAGAACTAATATATGAACTTATATGGGTGATGTGAACGAAGAACTAATATAAAAAACTTACATGGAGGACATGAATGAAAAACTAATATACGAATTTTAATGAGGGTATGAACGAAGAACTAATATGTGAACTTACAAAGGGGAACATGAACGAAGGACTACTATATGAACTTACGCGGGGAACATGAAGGAAGAACCAATAAATGAACATACACCGAGGACATGAACTAAGAACTAAACTCTGTTTGTAAGAACACCAGATATTACACGTTACACCCCGCAGACGTGGACAGGATGTGACGTATGTTCACATTTCTATAGTGTCAGAAGATACCTTATGCTGACTACCTTTACGAACCACGTGATTGTTTAATCTTAACGAACACGTTGTTCCCGATAGAAAAATGCAAGTAATCAACATAAATCATGTAACAGGGGACATAATAAATCATGACACTATACACGTTCATGTTAACAGCAGTTAGTTTCCATGTGTGTCTCATTTACAACTTTTTTTTTTTTTTTTGCATATCCTTTACAGGACATCGCTGTCAACAGCAGCATCGTTCAGCTGTCTGTTGATTTCTTGGCAAGATTACGCTCAGTAGTTTGCCATTGCTTTCTGAGCGGCCGGCTCAGTTATCCCGCAAGTCACCAGCGGGGGTCGAACCGCTCCCAGTTCTCTCCCGCTACGAGACTGCGTGATAAACGGGATTACGGAGAAAGTGTTGTAACCCCTCAGCCAGAGAGACCGGCTCATTTACAACTAAGTGAAACTAATCCTCCAACAGATATCGTCACTAAAGTGTTTTAGTGTCACATTATTTCCTCCAACAGATATAGTCACTTGGGTGTTTCACTGTCACGTATTTCCTACAACAGATATCCACACTAGGGTGTTTTAGTGTCACTTTATTTCCTCCAGCAAAGATCCTCACTGAGTGTTTCACTGTCTAGTTATTTCCTCCAACATATATCCTCACTGAGTGTTTCACTGTCACGTATTTCCTACAACAAATATCCACACTAGGGTGTTTTAGTGTCACGTTATTTCCTCCAACAGATATAGTCACTTGGGTGTTTCACTGTCACGTATTTCCTACAACAAATATCCACACTAGGGTGTTTCACTGTCACGTATTTCCTACAACAAATATCCACACTAGGGTGTTTCACTGTCACGTATTTCCTACAACAGATAACTTCACTAGAGTGTTTTAATGTCACGTTATTTCCTCCAACATATATCCTCACTATGGTGTTTCACAAACTGTCACATTATTTCCTCTAACAGGTATCGTCATTAGAATATTTCATTGACACGTTATATCCTCCAACAGATGTTGTCACTAGGATGTTTCACTGTCACGATATTTCCTCAACATGTATTGTCACTGAGTATTTGACAAACTGTCACGTTATTTCCTCCAACAAATGTCGTCACTAGAGTGTTTCACTTTCACGTTATTTACTCCAACAGATATAGTTAATAGGGTGCTTCACTGTACAAACGGAACCTTGGTGCTTTTGTTGTGACCACAAGCAGCCTGACTATGGAAGTCATGGCAGTAAGTAAAGCAATAACATGGCTCGAGACACAGACATTCAGTCGGGTATGTGTCCTTAGTGACTCAATGAACATGCTCAGGAGGATAGAGATGAGGTGGGTCCTAAAAGAGTGGTTGCTGTCTTTGGAGTTGTCTCGGCTGGCTAAGATTAGTTTCATCTTCGTGCCAGGGCTTGCGAGAGTACAAGGAAATGAGCGGGCTGACAAGCTCGCAGGTAAGGCTACTGTGGAGGGCGGGCGCGCGATGAACCAGGCTAACTTTCTGAATGCTCTACGACAGTGGTTCTCAACCTTTTTTGGCCCATG
The DNA here is from genome assembly GCA_963921405.1 of Cepaea hortensis. Classification (NCBI taxonomy): domain Eukaryota; kingdom Metazoa; phylum Mollusca; class Gastropoda; order Stylommatophora; family Helicidae; genus Cepaea; species Cepaea hortensis. The sequence continues at coordinate 24,398,226 of OY992891.1, forward strand.
CCCCCCCCCCTTTACCATATCTTCAGAACGTCATTCCCCACCCCCCTTGTTTGTTTGAATTTCCTCCCTACAAATCCTCCCACCCTTACACAGTATACATAAAAATGGAAGCTAAATTTAATAACACATACTAGAACAAGTCTAGACATCTCCCTAAATTGTGATTTGCGGGTCTACTTACGTTATAAAACGAATTTTATTAAGGCGAGAAGTACAAGTTAGAGGGAAAAACAATATTAAGTAACTGGTTTTTGTATTAATGTGATCTTGAAATAATCTTAATTCCCCCCCCCCACCCCCGGAAACCCTAAAAATCCCCCCCCCCCCGGGGGGGGGGAATTCCCCACCGGTTGAGAAACACTGCTCTACGAGAAGTAAGACTTTTGCGAGAACCAAGTGATGACTGTGAATCTACAACCTTGGTCAGACTGCGAGAACAGCAAATTAAAAGAGATGTGACCAAACAAGAACACTACGCAGGAAGCCAAAGAAGATTGATAAACCAACACAGAACTGGCGTCGTTAGCCGCTACACGCTGCGGGATTTGCTGAGGAGGGGATCCGAGCACTTATGGACTGAATGTGCAATGAGGATGATCTGTCGACTAGTGGCACCTTGCAGCCTTGACAGACCAAAGTAAGTGAGTTGGAATGTGGCCAAAATTCCATCACAATGCCTGGGCAGAGCTTCAGAGAAACATGTGGTGCCAAAACGACATGTCCTCTCTCTCGGCCTTGCCTTGTGTTTTCCAGAGGAATGGGTAACCAATACGTCTGGCACAAGGTAGACTGCAGACGCTGGCGGCTCAGCGTCAAACCTCCGAGACCTCGCCTCCACGAGCAGGTGTCGAGTGGTGGCCAGACCCTGGAACCCAAGGGACCCGACTTAGAGGCGTTCAGCCAAGTCCCAGAGGTGAGGGCCTCGTGCGCTCCTGTACCATAAGGACACGCACATCTGTCAATCACAAGTGTCCGGACCTTGTAAAGCGTGTACTACCGTCAGACTCCCCGCCTGACTTGTGCAGATCCCGTGACCACCGTAATAGGCCCGCCGGAGATATCGCAGGAGATATTGCTCGTCTGTTGCGAGCAAATCTCCCGTCCTTCCACTGTGCGGCTCTCGCGACCAGCGAGAATAGGCCTAACGGAGATATACTCGTCTGTTGCGGGCAAATCTCTACCGATGACTGAATAAGTAAAGAAACGATAAAAGTAGTGGTATTTCAATTGGGCTTGCGCTCCCACCTATGCTACACCCTTCAAGTGTCTTCACAAAGTCGGACTAGAGTCAAGGTCAACGGGGTCTAACTAACTAACTAACTTCACTGTCACGTTATTTTCTCCAACAGATATGGTCACTAGGGTGTTTCACTGTCACGTTATTTCCTCCAACAGATATCATCACTAGAGTGTTTAACTCGTATCCCTAAATGTGTATTGTCTTCCTAGACTCTATTCACAAAGCTTTTTGGGGTATACTGACGATGTACCAGAAATAAGCATTGGAAAGTGTATCGTTGACCTCCGATATACATATTATAGCCTTAATGGAAAAGTGCCAAGGGTGTCAGCATTTGTCGGATATAGTAAACAAAAGTAAACTTTATGGTCTAGAAATGAGACTATAGTCATGATTTCAATAGATTGAAAGTCCAACAGCTGACACTCACATCAATAATGACGTGTTATAACAGGTATTGAGTTACGTCTGGCTTGGATAATCATTGAGAATATGAGAGATGTTACAAGTACATAACGGCTATGTGGTGAAGGGGTCACGTATATAGTTTGTAATCCCGGGTACCGTATTCGAATCACAGCTGCATGCGATTTGGTATCACGTGGTCTTGCGTTGATGTTCATACAATGGTATGAGTTCCGGTCCTTGAGAAATTAATGGCAAACTATTGAACGTGAAATTGCCAAGATATCACAAATAATAACAATGCTGGGGGTTGAATGCTGTGAAGGATATGCAACTAACTTAACAGGGAAATAAGGACAAAAATATACATGCAACTGAGAAATAACGAACAGACAATATGGCATATGTCTTATAGAAATAACGAAAAGACAATATGACATATGTCTTAGAGAAATAACGAAAAGACAATATGACATATGTCTTAGAGAAATAACAAAAGGAATATATACCACATTGTCACTTGTCGTCCCGGGAGGAACGTGGAATCAACAAGCACACCTTATTACTTCTTCTTCTTTGGGATACCTGACTGACTTCTGTCTACATTCCTCCCTTCTGACTTCCCTTCCATGTAAATTTTCCTTTCTCTCTCTCTATTATTCCTTCATCACATACTCCGACAACAGTTTCCTTCAACAATTAATAAAATATTTATTAAATAAAACTATGTCTGGTGTATGGATGGACTGTGTATATGTAGTTGGTATTGTCTGCTAATGTGAGTGCAAGATAGGACTTTTTACTTCGTATGTGCCGTATACTTTCTCCTGCTTCTTACGGCCATGCAACAAGACGTCACACATATAATTAGAACGTTCTCACCCTGGATGCTCTGTTCTGCTTGCGTCTGGAGGTAAATCCGTATTGGAAAAAAAGATAAACTGTTCACCACTGTATCACCGTAAAGTAATGTGATCACGGTAAGTCTTATGCTTAGATCCGGGTTTATTTGATTATTCGTTAATTAATAAATCCACCATGGAAAAACACATAGGTAATGTCTAGCACTGTCGATTGGTCCTTCACACGTTCTACACACGGTATTCCGTTCTTTTATGAACACCTTTTGTACACATGGCAACTCTTCATGAATGATTCATTTGTGTCTTTATATTAATTTACAGTGTCATTATTTTCCGTTCTGGGTCATCCTGCATTTTTATAATGATCGTTATTTCCTTTATTTACTAAACTTTCTCTGCCCCCTTGAAGTGCCTGTTTAAAGTGAAAGTTCTTTCCTTTATTATCAACACTGCTTTCTCTGTACAAGAGACGTACTGTTCTATCTTCTTTGATATGTCAGGAGGTGTAGTGGACCCTTATATCTTCTATTATCATCCTGGAATCGAAATTAACAATTAAGCACATCGGCACTAATATCCCATTGCCTTAAACAATACGGGACTATAATTTCTTTTCCACACCTGGGATTAATAGGTATCTCTGTCCAGTTTGGAACACACACTAAAACAGAAAACCCAATTTCTACTATTTATATCGAGTGGCCCATCCTCCGTTATTGTTTGATGTTCATACCTCAACACTCGTCTCTTGACGTATCCTGCACATCAAAAGGCGGTGAAATCACGTAGTGATTAGTTGCTCGTTTCGTTCCGTCCTTACGCTGTTTCCCTGGGTTCCCCTTACGCTAATACTTCAAAGCGTCCGAACCCGTTGATCACCTTCTCCGTTCATTTTTCCACAACGCGATCTCCCCGTTTCCCGTGTCCGTCCGATAAGATCGTCAGGCAATGACCTCTGCGAACACTTGTCCCTGAATTATATACCTATCGGTCACTGCTCTTTAATTCGTCCTCATCTCAGAATGAAGTACTCGACTGTTAACCCTTCTCCTACATTGTCATTAATCTTACTATTCGAGTTTATCAGGGAATCATTAAACTCACAGTATTCCCGTGACATAGGCCCCCTCTTAAGAGAGTAGACCACGTCGACTCTTCTTCACTGTAGTTTTGATTCCAATGATTCACCAAACTATTCCTCTTCTAGATCCTCTGGAGCTGGATGTCTCGATAGGAACTCCGCTCCTACATTCTCCTTACCATGGATGTATTCCCCTGTGAAGTTGTACAGCTGTAGTACCAACTACCATCTCATCAATCTTGCGTTGAGCTTCTGTGAAGTAGCTATGAACATTAAGTGTTGATGATATGTCTGGATTCTCCCAAGGATCAGCACCTCATCCAGTAGGCAACCTCATGGACAGCCTACTATACTACTCATGATCACCATTAGTGTTGGCACATCGCCCCTGTACGTTCAGTCGACGTCCTTTCGACTGGCGTAAGCGATGGCTCACAATACAGACGGATCGTCCCATCCTTACTGTAACACTGTTTCCATATTCTCTTGGTTTCCCCCGGCTTTGCCTCTGGGGATGTTCCGCCTCATCCGCGTTGGACCGAGTCATCTTTCCCAAACCTCCTGGACTTGTGCTTCCAGGACCATCTTGGGCGATATTGGATCTGGTCAGCCAATCTTCGGTTGGAGTCCTGGGTATCCCGCGTCTTTCCCGACGTTACCCACCCCTTCTGAATTTGGTTACTAGTGAAGGTTTCCCTCTTGTCCTTTCCCTGACGTGTGATTTTCCTCCTCCCCTCGTTGGGTAAATCTGACCTATCACGTACTTTCCCATATGCCCTCCTAGGTAGTACTGGCGATCTCTGGTCTACGTCTGGACTTGTAACCTTTTTCCCAATGACTGCCATCACCATAAGGTGCGAATCTTTGCTCTCGGATCTCTCCTCATATTTCCGAATGAGATGCCTAGGGAGATTTTTCCTTTCTCCACCGATCCGGATTCGATAGGTATTCTTGGACACAACCTTTTCCACAGGATAAGGTCCTTTCCATCCTACTTGGAGTATATTGGTCTCTGCTGGACCCCACACTTCCACTTTGTCTTCCACCTTAAGAGCTATTTTCCTCTTAGTCCGCTTGTTGGGTGGTGCTTTCTGGCACTCTGAACAAGACTTAACCCACCGGCGTACCTCACCGGTCATTCCTGGCCAGCAGTAATGGCCTGAAATTTGCTGCAACGTCTCTTTGACACCCATATGTCGATTCTCGGCTATGATGTGTCCACTCTGAAGAATGTGAGGACGGTGGGTCTCTGGAACCACCCTCTGCTCATGTAGGTTGTCTCCCCTCCCAGCTCTCCGATAGAGTAGTCTATTCTTCAGAAAGTACTGTCCCCGTTCTGGTGGCTCAGCACTTCTTTGCAGCTTCCTGTAGCAAGGATGCAACGTAGTATCCTTCCTCTGGGCAGTATGCAATTCTCCTATCACTGAGTTGTCGCATAGTGTCTCTGCCTCTTTGTCCTTCCCTTGAGATCCACTGGTTACTGCTCCCCTGAGGGCTGGCTGTTTGGGCATCCCCAAAAAGACATATTTCGTGCCAATGATCATGGGAAATAAGGAGTCAGATAATACAGCAGCTGGAATAATGCCCGTGACGTACCTGGATTTAATCTCCACCTTGGCGATTGGCAGCGTCATGGTAACAGCACTCCTCATTGCCGGCTGTATCTCTATGGTCTCCCCTGTAAGTTGGTCTGGGCTTACCAGGCTGGCGTCAACCACCGCTTCCCCATCCAAACCTGAATCGTAGAGACACTCCACCTGCTGGCCATTGACTTCAATCAGTTCAACCACAGGTGGTCTCTCTTGGTCCGGAGTGTATTCCCCCTCCTCGACCTTTTCCTTGAATCTGCAGTCCACAGTATTATGTGTTTTCAACCTGCATTGTGTGCACCATTTTCCCTTCCAAACTTTCCGTGCGCTCTCTTTGGTCAGAGCTTCTCCGCCGACTTTAGCCTTGTCGGTGATCACCTTCTTATGAATCACTTGGCATGCCGCGTAGTAAGAACTTTTCGGTTTCGATCTGCAGTCCTTTGTGTTATGAGAGGGCGACTTGCAAATCGAACACCACTTCTCATACCACGGTCGTTTAGCTGGAGAATTCGAGGTGTTCTGGTTTCCTTCCTTCACCTTCTCTGAACTTTCCATTGACGTCTTTATATAAGGTTCCACTTTTTCTCCTTCCCCGTTTTTACATTTCTTTCGGTCTTGTTTCTCCTGGTCTTTTGTGGTGGGTATATTGATTTCTTTTGCTTCCCCATGGACTTCTACGAATCTTTCCGCTAGCTTATTCACAACGTCCAGCCGTTCCGCCCCTTGTTCTCCTAAGAATGTCTTCAGTGGTTCTGACATTTGCTGTCGCATCTGGTCGACCACCATCATCTCTTCCAGACTCTCATAGTCCCTCTTGAACTCTGCCAAGTCCATCCATTTCTGGAGATATGATTTCAGCCTCAGACTATAGGCGGCGAATAGCTCTCCCGGCTCTCGTCTAGACGATCTAAACTTCTTCCGATACGTTTGTGCTGTGACTTCATAATGCTTCATCAAAGCGGCTTTTAATTCCTCGTAATGATTTTCATGTCCTGGTGGTAGGCGTGTGTAGACCTCGTACCCCGAACCACGTAATGCCTGGGATAATCTAAGAGCCCATCGGCTTCTATCCAGTCCCATAGCGACTGCCATGGCCTCGAACCGATCCAAAAACTGGTATATCTTCTCTTTACGTTCATCAAAGACCGCCAAGGGAAACTTCATGGCATGGTAACCATGTCCACTCATGTTTAGTGAACAATGGGAAAAGGATCCTCCTTCTGCCCCGTCAGTTTCTCCCTTCGTTTGTGTCTTGAGCTCCAGTTCTCGCATGCGGTATTCATGTTCCCTTATCTTGTTGGCTTCCTCTGCTTGCAACCTCTTGTTGTCCTGTTCCAGTCTCTTGGCCTCCTGTTCCATTTCCAGTTTCTTGGCCTCCTGTTCCATTTCCAGTTTCTTGGCCTCCTGTTCCATTCTTCTAAGCTCGAGCTCTGCCTTTCGATCTTCTCGTTCTGCTTGACGACGCTCTCTTTCTACCACTTGTAAATACTCGGATAGGGCTTGTCCAGACAACCCCATTGCTTCACCCCTTTTCCTCAGTTCTTCCATCTCTAGTTTATGAGTGGCCATAGTAAAAGAAGGTAAGTCCGCAGGTTGGGTAAAGAGACCCTAAGGCAGTAAGTACGTACTACTTATCTCACTTAAATATATATATGTTAATATCTATATGTTATATATGACATCACACAGTACCCCACAACTACTCTCACAACCTCACGAGAAGATATAGGATAAAGACTATGTAGACGTGTGAAATTGTGAACAGGTAAGTACTGTGTTTGAACACCTATCCACAATTATCCTGTCTGGATCTTTCTCACTGTAAGGTCCAAAACATTAAAGTACTGGCACCATATATCCCCTGGACAGGCTTCCATTAAAATTCACCATTATCTATACTTACAGGAATATCCCAATATGTAGGTATCAATATGCATGTACCCTGCTATGCAGTTACCTTTCTTATGCAGTTACCCCGCTTTTAAAGCTATCCCGCTTTTAAAGCTGCCCCGCTAGGCAAGTACCCTTATGCAGTAGTTCTTACCCCGCTAGGCATATGCCCTACTATGCATCTACCATTTAATGTACCTATATGCAGGTACCTCGCTAGGGATGGTACCACTAAGCATTGGCTGTACCCCGCAATGCTCCACCATTTTATGTCACTTGTCGTCACGGGAGGAACGTGGAATCAACAAGCACACCTTATTACTTCTTCTTCTTTGGGATACCTGACTGACTTCTGTCTACACTCCTCCCTTCTGTCTTCCCTTCCATATATCTTTTCCTTTCTCTCTCTCTCTCTCTATTATTCCTTCGTCACATACTCCGACAACAGTTTCCTTCAACAATTAATAAAATATTTATTAAATAAAACTATGTCTGGTGTATGGATGGACTGTGTATATGTAGTTGGTATTGTCTGCTAATGTGAGTGCAAGATAGAACTTTTTACTTCGTATGTGCCGTATACTTTCTCCTGCTTCTTACGGCCATGCAACAAGACGTCACACATATAATTAGAACGTTCTCACCCTGGATGCTCTGTTCTGCTTGAGTCTGGAGGTAAATCCGTATTGGAAAGAAGAAAACTGTTCACCACTGTATCACCGTAAAGTAATGTGATCACGGTAAGTCGTATGCTTAGATCCGGGTTTATTTGATTATTCGTTAATTAATAAATCCACCATGGAAAAACACATAACTAATGTCTAGCACTGTCTATTGGTCCTTCAAACGTTCTACACACGGTATTCCGTTCTTTTATGAACACCTTTTGTACACATGGCAACTCTTCATGAATGATTCATTTGTGTCTTTATATTAATTTACAGTGTCATTATTTTCCGTTCTGGGTCATCCTGCATTTTTATAATGATCGTTATTTCCTTTATTTACTAAACTTTCTCTGCCCCCTTGAAGTGCCTGATTAAAGTGAAAGTTCTTTCCTTTATTATCAACACTGCTTTCTCTGTACAAGAGACGTACTGTTCTATCTTCTTTGATATGTCAGGAGGTGTAGTGGACCCTTATATCTTCTATTATCATCCTGGAATCGAAATTAACAATTAAGCACATCGGCACTAATATCCCATTGCCTTAAACAATACGGGACTATAATTTCTTTTCCACACCTGGGATTAATAGGTATCTCTGTCCAGTTTGGAACACACACTAAAACAGAAAACCCAATTTCTACTATTTATTTCGAGTGGCCCATCCTCCGTTATTGTTTGATGTTCATACCTCAACACTCGTCTCTTGACGTATCCTGCACATCAAAAGGCGGTGAAATCACGTAGTGATTAGTTGCTCGTTTCGTTCCGTCCTTACGCTGTTTCCCTGGGTTCCCCTTACGCTAATACTTCAAAGCGTCCGAACCCGTTGATCACCTTCTCCGTTCATTTTTCCACAACGCGATCTCCCCGTTTCCCGTGTCCGTCCGATAAGATCGTCAGGCAATGACCTCTGCGAACACTTGTCCCTGAATTATATACCTATCGGTCACTGCACTTTAATTCGTCCTCATCTCAGAATGAAGTACTCGACTGTTAACCCTTCTCCTACATTGTCATTAATCTTACTATTCGAGTTTATCAGGGAATCATTAAACTCACAGTATTCCCGTGACACACATGAAAATAACGAAATGAACATACACATTTCAGGAAATATGGGCAAGAATATACATGTTGCAATGAAATAACGTAAAGAGTTGAGTTGAGTTGAGTTAAGAACCGACATCACTGCTCTCAGGACATTCCCATACGTGCTACAGAGAAATTACGACAAAATTATATATCTGTAACAGAAAGAGAGAGAGGGGAGAGAGAGAGAGAGAGAGAGAGGGAGAGAGAGAGAGAGAGAGAGAGAGAGAGAGAGAGAGAGAGAGAGAGAGAGAGAGTATGTGTGTTGGGGTGCTGCATAGAACCTGTGTTTTTGTGTGGATGTGGGGCTTGAACGATGAGCAGAGCAGACAGGTTGAGAAACATCTGATGGCAGTGCCATTGTGGTTTCTGAGGAAAGTGCACAGAATTCCATGCATAGACTGAGAGACCAATGAGTAAGTCCTACAAGAGGCAAATGAAAGCCGCAAACTGATTAGAGACATTAGACGAACAAATATTAAATTATTTTGGTCACGTTATGAGAAGGGGTGAATTTGGGAACTTGGTAGGGGTTGGCGGGATTGGGAAGGAGGGAGGTATGGAGTAGATATATGGATGGCTTGACCACAAGAACAAAGAGCAGATCCACGACGCTTGTGATCGTGTCAGATGACGAAACATGACCGCCCACGCTTACCAGCATGGCAAATGATGATAATGAAGTCTATATTATTTCTGTATATCAGTTTTAATCTCTGTCTCTTGCGGAATCCACCATAAATAAATATCAATTACCGGAGAACACTTGAGGTCACTGAAATAGCTGGGAAAATAAATTCACAGTTGTTGATCACCACTCACAGAAGTATAGGACAGAAGTAGAGATTAAAGAATCATCACCATCAAGTTCCACGCCGGCTGGCGTAGGTGTTCATGACTCTCCACAGATCTCGGTCTTTGGTGTTCTGGATCAACTCTGCTAAGGATATTCCTCCATGCCACGGTGTCAGACCATACAGCATCATGTTTGTTTTTTTTTTTTTTTTTTTTTGGGGGGGGGCGTCTGCCTCTCCCTCTCTTCCCCTCGATCTTTCCAGTTGTCACGATGTTCCCCAATGCCTCTCTTCTCATCAAATGACCAAAGAAAGCTGTTTGTCTCTTTTTCATTGTTGTATATATTGTTCTAGTTTCATTAGCCTCTTTCAGGCAGTCGTTGTTAGTTACTTTGGCAGTCCAAGGAATTCGCAACATTCGTCTCAGGAACCACATCTCTGTTGCTCCCAAGTTCTTCCTAATTTATTAATTTACATTCCAAGATTCACTGCCATACGGCAAAACAGGTTGTATATAGCGCTTCCGCAATCTCTTTCTTACATTCAATGATAGTGACTTATTGCATACGATACTCTTCATTTTCTGAAATGCAGCTTTTGCTTGCCCTATTCTGCTCTTAATCTCTGTTGTGCATCTTCCATCTGATGTTATAAATCGCCCTAAGTATTTAAAATTAAAGGATACACTGGACAATAAGAATATTTAAAGCTATAGTGACTATGATTCGAACTTATTGCCTCCAAATGACAACAGCGCTTCTCTGAAGGAACACGTTTACTTCAAAACAGTCAACTAGACACCCCAACATTGAGATAGGCTGGTTTAGACTTTAAATGTTTGTTTTAGACTATTATTGATAGTTCATACGTATTATGAGATTATACACTGAAGAGATGTCTGCCATATCTTCAGATGTGTTTAATGTGATTTTATTTCATTAAATGTTTTCTAAGATGGTGTTCATACATGTCCTGAGATTTCCCTACCCTAAACCTTTAAATTAAAGATTACATTAGATGTGACAACTTATTAATGACATACTCAACATTTGACCTAGCTTCATCATTATCATTGCAGTATTACATATTGTAGCTGTGATCTTAACTTGGTCAATTATTAGCTCAAACCCATATTGTTTGCTTTAGTTTTCTGCTCACAGTGGCCCAGGGCTTGTCTGTTGTCGACCCATGTTCTTGTCACATGTACTCGTGTCCTCTTTTCACAAATGTAAATATTGAATATATTACTGGTATGTTTAGATTTCTGCTCTACATCTAATTTTCTGTAATCTGATTTACAGCCAGTTAAATTTGCTCACTGAGTTCACAATAATGATATAATGTTACTACACTCTTCCCATAACTTTTAAGTGATTATTCTATTGAGAAAATGTTACGTATAGAAAGAATTTAAATTCTTGATTTGTGGTAGTTTTATAACAACGGGAACAAGACACTATCTCCCTCACATACTGGAATATTTTTATAACACATATTAATATGATGGAAAATTACAATAAGTTGTGATAATTGGAGAGCAATGTTAGACCAAAAAAGGAAAAGAAATCAAGGAATTAATGATGGCGATTGACATGTACAGTTTAACAGAAATGATAGTTTGTAACAATCTATTCTTCTTTAGCATAATAGACAACCATGCTTATTAACAGACTATTTTCTTAATGTGATGTAGGGTAAAGAGAGAGGGATGGTATCTCATGGTGAGAGGCAGCCATATCCAAAGGGATAGACCAGGATCCTATTTGGTTTCCATCTCTTTACCTAGCTCATGTATGGCTCCACGAATACCGCTTATGTACGGCGGTGGTCACACCACGGGCAACAGTCTTGGCTGACTGGCTAAACTACATGAGTGAAGTAGGGGTAATTTCCTACTAAGGGAATGTCCATCCCTAGTACACAAAGACTGGGACGGTGGAGAAGGCGGATGAATCTAAATAGATCAACAGCTTCGAAAGCGAAACGGCAGAGTGTGTAGTACACATGAGGCGTGCTCAGCACACAATAATGAACATGGCTGGCCATCGTGGAAGAGACTGGACTTCACCACGTGGTATCCCAAAGACAGCAATGAGATCACAACTAAGCGATACAGGTAATTCTTGGCCCCCTGGAGACGAGCCTGTTGTAAATATTCTCAGGGAAGAGACAATTCCTGTTGTGAATAAGGAACTGAATAATGACGAATGCATTCCAAATTCTTTTGCAATGGTGCATTCTGACAATACCTACCTGAAAAGTAGAAGGAGAAGTTTAAGAATGGGAACGTGGAACGTACGCACCCTGTATCAAGCAGGGACAGTTGACAACCTGATTGCAGAAACAAAAATCATTCATTTGGATATGTTTAGGTGTATTCGAAACAAAATGGAGAGATGCTAGTTATATAAGGAGAGAAGATTACATATTCATTAGCTCGGAGGTAGATCATCACGATATAAAATAAATGTTTACATATCCTTTACAGGACATCGCTGTCAACATCAGCATCTTTCAGCTGATTGTTGATTTCTTGGCAAGATTTTGCTCAGTAGTTTGCCATTGCTTTCTGAGCGACCAGCTCCATACTCTCATAAGTCATTGGCGCGACTCGAACTGCTTCCTATTCTCGTGCGCTCACTCAACCACGAGAGTATTCGGGTTACGGAGAAAGCTGATAATCCCTCGACCAGGGAGACCGGCGCCATCACGATGTAGAAGTAGGAATTTTAGTATAAAGAAATTTAGAGAAAAATATTAGTGGATTCGGGGCTCATAAAGATAGGATGATACTACTCAAAATTAAGGCAAGACCTTTCGACATAGTAATTCTTCAGACGTATGCTCCAACAACTGATTATAGTGACCCGGGAAGGTTAACCCGGTCAACAAATGCCCGCAGAAGTCGGATGTGTCGGCCTAACGGCGCAAGAACGCAGCTCTGCTGTAAACAGGCACAACGCAATCACGTCCGGAAAAAAAAAACTCCGGATGAACGAAGAAGAAGAAGAAAAGATTATAGTGATGAACAGCTAGAAGAATATTATGAAGACCAACAACAAACACTGAAAGTTGTACAATCATCAGAGGTCTTAATTGCCATGGGAGACATTAATGCAAAAGTTGGAAAAAACCAAATGTAAGCAAATAGTAGGGTAAAATGGTATGGGAAACACAAACGACAGAAGAGACCGGCTGATACAGTTCTGTGAAGAAAACAATCTTATTGTTTGTAACACATTTTTCCAACATAACCCTAGGAAACTGTATACGCGCAAAAGCCCTGGAGATAGAATGAGAAACCAAATTGACTACATCATGATTAGAAATAGATTTTAAAACAATGTTAAAAATACCAAAACATACCCTGGTGCTGGGAAAAGCAACAGAAACTCAAAATCGAAAGTGAAAAAATGCGCAAAATACACAAAAAAGGAGGCAAAAAGATTAAATAAAAAGTAATTATGAGGACTGCAACCAGACGAGCCATGAGCCTTCACTACCCAAGATAAACCACCAGAGGAGACGGGCACAAAGGACAATTCGCCGACCAAATCCCCAGCTGATGTCACAGACACAAACGCTTACATAACCAGTCCGAGATAGGACTCACTCGTAAGAGCGCACAGACAAGAATCCGGGTGAATAAACCTACAAAAACCACGGACCTCAACAATAACCACGGCTGAAAGAAGCAGGTTGAACGAGGCCGAATTTGGAATGTTTGTTTTTGAATCAAGCAAGCAAGCCTGGTGCTGATATCAACCCTGACCACAATCCTGTAGTCTTGACTTGTGTGAAAAAATAAATTGTTCATGTTGTCTGTGTCAGAGCTGTGTGAAACCAACATGAACAAAAGATTGTTTCACACAGTCCTGACAATACCATCATGGTGTAGCAGTGTACGATATCTGCCATGTTCTGTCTTGATCTTTGTCAACCACAGCCTCTTCTTCCATCAACCATGTCTTCCTTCACTGTTCTCTCCAACCCAACATGGCCGAAGTATTTCAGTTTCTGAGACATGGTGATGTTTATATGAGCCAGATTTCTTCCATCTTTTGATCTTGCAGAAAATTTGCGTTTTTCTTCCCTTTGGTCCACACTATTCCAAGAACATTCAAGCTCACAATCCCCCAGTTTTCTTCATTACTAATTGTGAAATGGTCCATCACTCACAAACGTATGTTGCCACAGGAAAGTTGCATCCATTGCGATAAGTGCACACTTATGTGGTGCTCTTTGTTGTTAGCAAGAGTTCCACTTTTCCTGGCAATCTAAAAGGCTGCTGAATACTGAGGACAGAGGACAGTCCACAACCATGTGATGTGAACAGTAAGTTGAAACAAGCACATCATGCATCCTAGGAAACTCAGAATGAAAGCACAGACAACAGACAAGATAAAAACACTCTGTCACACAGCACTGACAACATAACAAACCACCAATGTTTATTTAATGAGAGTTTATTAGGTTCAAATATCTCAGTTGTTACATGTTCACACACTCAATATTTGCTGCCACTGAACAAGCTTTGATTGCTTTTGTTTTGTAAAGGATCAATTTGAGTTTCCACAGATGCCCCATAAATGCTCCATTTTCCTGCTATAAATCACATATGCTATAAATCACACAAGGAGAATCTCAGCCCAGTGTATGTAACTGTAACACCGGCAAGGGTCCAGCTTTCTGTAAACCATCACATGCTCTTATTGATGCATAAACTTGAATGATGTTGAGATCACAAGGTCTGCCCCTTAACTTTACCAGTAATATTCTGTCTGACACAGTCCAATATACTTTGATGGATTTTGATCTCTCCAGATCCATTATAATTGCTACTTCTTGCTTTTTCTCTCTCCACAAGAATGGATTATGTTATATTTTTCGGCTGTTATCATGCCCATTCCTTTCCATCTGGTCTCACATATACCTAAAATGTTTAAAATATTTATAGCATGTGTGATTCTGGTATACGCATATTTCTGTATTTGGTTGTATTACAGAGTTTGTGCACTGTGCTGAAATTCTCATTGTGTGAGTTATGGGAGGATCTGGAAGTCCTTAAGGAGAGATATCCATGTGCAATGAAAGTAATCCTTTACAGTACAGCAAGTGAGTGAAACTACATTCATTTTATATAACGATAATAGACCGATCCAACACCTTACACTGTTTCATAGACTGAGATATATTTCAGAGATATACTCATTTATATGCATACTCATTTATTGACATACTCGTTTATAGATATATTTTTTTATAAATAGATTGATTTATAGATTGATTGATTGATTGATTTAGGAACCGACATCACAGCATTCGGGACATTCCCATAAGCGCTCCGTCCCCATCCTCAGCAGCCAGCGAAGAGTTCTCTCGTTCAATCTGGCAGCATAAAAATTGTGTGGACCTCGGCAGTGTTCATCACCATGGAGACCCAGGTTGATGGTGCCCTTATTAGCCAGATGTGTGTCTGTTTCCCAGAATGCCCCTCAGGGAGGTCAGGTGAGATCATGGTCAGTGACCCTGACACATTAGTGCCTCTACATCCCATGATTCATAGATAAAACTTGTTTATAAGCTGAATTTAATTTCTTCGATTTAATATATTAATGTTATATGTAGTCAAACACAAGTAAATATAATCGCCAAGCAAACCCAAGGGGGACACACACACACACACACACAAACACACACACACACACACACATCACACACGCACGCACGCACGCACACACACACACAGAGCCACTTCACTCACCACCCATACAACTGCATTAATACACACATATTCTTACACACATATACTGATACACACACTTGCATATATTCATACATGCTCCCACCCACCCCTACCCACAGGGCGTGACTGGTGTGAGGTTGAAACAAGATCTAGGATCACATTAGACAAAGAAATAAATGAGCATGGGATCAATAAACATTTCCAACATACACTTGCTTCATTACTGAGTGGCCGACTAGAATAATCAGTACCATATCTGCTCCATAACATCATATGGCTCTGAAAAATTAATTCTAACCAAAAATAACATGTTTTAACTATTTTCATATGGCAGGGTGGAAAAAGTAATAGTGACAGAACAGAGAACAAATTACCACATTTTCAAATATCTTGAGAAAAACTGATAACCAAGGGAAACTATACAACAACATTGATGCCATAGCTAGATCACATTACCATACATGACTGTTTACAGTTGATAGTAAAGGGCACAATCAGGAGAGGAGAACTGGAAGTAATCTAAAAGACTGCAACAGGAACACATGCATGAAACATCTACAACAGGAATAGATTGAAGAGACATATAACAAGATGACATCTAAAAACATCTACAGAAAGGTGACATGAAATAGACATATACAGCAAGACGACATCCAAGAAACATGTACAGACAAAAGACACCAAGTAGCCATACACAGCAAGGACATCCAAGAAACATCTACAGACAAAAGACATCAAGTAGCCATACACAGCAAGGACATCCAAGAAAGTACAGACAAAAGACATCAAGTAGCCACACACAGCAAGGACATCCAAGAAACATCTACAACAAGAAGACATGTAAATAAATATTTACAGCAAGAAGGCATCCAAGAAACATATACAACACAGAGTGTTGCAAGAATATTAGAGTTCAGACTTACGTACAGCTGCAGAGAATTCCCCAGAGTAAAGGACAGTGGAGTGACATGAACATACAACTTCAGCAGCAGTTGTTGGGCTGATTAATTTCATGATGATAATGCTATCTGTGTTTCACAATGTAAAATGAGGACAGCAGATACAAACATGCAAAACAAGTTATAATTTCCCCAAGTTGGACAGGACAGCAGCATGTTGTCTAGAAAAATAACAAAGTAATAATATAGATTTGTAAGAGCATTTGTAAGAGTCTGCACTAAAAAAACAATATTATTTCAGACACATGTTTACTCTAAGTCTCAGAATATTTAACAGCTGTTGTGTGTAAAGATCTCTGGAAGCCTCCTTGAATCTATTTTTTCTGTGGGCAGTTTTACATGAAGATCTGGAAAGCTGGGTGGATATTTCTCAATAACTGACAAGTCTACTTGCTGTCCATTCTGGAAATTCTCTTGAAGTTTCTCAGCCAGCATCTGAAAACACAAAGATAACCTCTTGTATCTTACTGAGGCAACAGATTTGGTTCTGTAAATAGCACAAACAATGTGATGTTGTATTAAAACCTGTTTACTTGCCTCAAGATATTTTGGAGATAACACAGGCTTTCATAGATTTCAAGCCCTGACATAATGTCGTGGGATGATCACTTCCCTTTCTTGTCACTTTTCCTTCCAAGACAATTATAACAAGTGACCAGTGGCCATGTTTATGATCAACCCCACATCTGTACTGGTCAAAAGAAAGAATCAGCTACTTCTGGGTATTGTATCTGAATCACAGTCTCTGCATAGGCAAGTGCACAGCCGAATACGCTACAAGTATACTACCAGTACATTGACCATATTTGAGGCTGATATGTTGTTGTTCATGATTGAACGGTATACATGGATAAATATGGTCGTCATTATGGCTAACATGTTCACTTTGCCAGGACTTTGCTACCAGCGAGACGAGGCTGGTTCGACCATACAGCTGTACTGGTTCTTCTTCTTCTGCTCCCTACCACCTCCCAATGTAGTCACAGACAACACATGCCAAGACTTTCCATCTCCCAGTGCAGCCACAGACAACCCATGCCCAGCCCTCCCATCTACCAATGTAGCCACAGACAACCCATGCCCAGCCCTCCCATCTACCAATGTAGCCACAGACAACCCATGCCCAGCCCTCCCATCTACCAATGTAGCCACAGACAACCCATGCCCAGCCCTCCCATTTCCCAATGTAGCCACAGACAACCCATGCCCAGCCCTCCCATCTCCCAATGTAGCCACAGACAACCCATGCCCAGCCCTCCCATCTCCCAATAAAGCCATAGACAACCCATGCCCAGCCCTCCCATCTCCCAATGTAGCCACAGACAACCCATGCCCAGCCCTCCCATCTCCCAATGAAGCCACAGACAACCCATGCCCAGCCCTCCCATCTACCAATGTAGCCACAGACAACCCATGCCCAGCCCTCCCATCTCCCAATGAAGCCACAGACAACCCATGCCCAGCCCTCCCATCTCCCAATGTAGCCACAGACAACCCATGCCCAGCCCTCCCATCTCCCAATGAAGCCACAGACAACCCATGCCCAGCCCTCCCATCTACCAATGTAGCCACAGACAACCCATGCCCAGCCCTCCCATCTCTCAATGTAGCCACAGACAACCCATGCCCAGCCCTCCCATCTACCAATGTAGCCACAGACAACACATGCCCAGCCCTCCCATCTACCAATGTAGCCACAGACAACCCATGCCCAGCCCTCCCATCTACCAATGTAGCCACAGACAACCCATGCCCAGCCCTCCCATCTACCAATGTAGCCACAGACAACCCATGCCCAGCCCTCCCATCTACCAATGTAGCCACAGACAACCCATGCCCAGCCCTCCCATCTCCCAATGAAGCCACAGACAACTCATGCCCAGCCCTCCCATCTCTCAATGAAGCCACAGACAACCCATGCCCAGCCCTCCCATCTCCCAATGTAGAAACAGACAACCCATGCCCAGCCCTCCCATCTCTCAATGAAGCCACAGACAACCCATGCCCAGCCCTCCCATCTCTCAATGAAGCCACAGACAAACCATGCCCAGCCCTCCCATCTACCAATGAAGCCACAGACAACCCATGCCCAGCCCTCCCATCTCCCAATGCAGCCACAGACAACCCATGCCCAGCCCTCCCATCTACCAATGAAGCCACAGACAACCCATGCCCAGACCTCCCATCTCTCAATGAAGCCACAAACAACCCATGCCCAGCCCTTCCATCTCCCAATGTAGCCACAAACAACCCATGCCCAGCCCTCCCATCTCTCAATGAAGCCACAAACAACCCATGCCCAGCCCTTCCATCTCCCAATGTAGCCACAAACAACCCATGCCCAGCCCTCCCATCTCTCAATGAAGCCACAAACAACCCATGCCCAGCCATCCCATCTCTCAATGAAGCCACAAACAACCCATGCCCAGCCTTCCATCTCCCAATGTAGCCACAAACAACCCATGCCCAGCCCTCCCATCTCTCAATGAAGCCACAAACATCCCATGCCCAGCCCTTCCATCTCCCAATGTAGCCACAAACAACCCATGCCCAGCCCTCCCATCTCTCAATGAAGCCACAAACAATCCATGCCCAGCCCTCCCATCTCTCAATGAAGCCACAAACAACCCATGCCCAGCCCTCCCACCTCCCAATGTAGCCACAAACAACCCATGCCCAGCACTCCCATCTCTCAATGAAGCCACAAACAACCCATGCCTAGCCCTTCCATCTCCCAATGTAGCCACAAACAACCCATGCCCAGCCCTCTCATCTCTTAATAAAGCCACAAACAACCCATGCCCAGCCCTTCCATCTCCCAATGTAGCCACAGACAACTCATGCCAAGCTCTTTCATCTCCAAATGTAGCTACACACAACTCATGCCAAGCTCTTCCATCTCCCAATGTAGCCACAGACAACTCATGCCAAGCTCTTCCATCTCTAAATGTAGCCACAGACAACTTATGCCAAGCTCTTCCATCTCCCAATGTAGCCACAGACAACTCATGCCAAGCTCTTCCATCTCCCAATGTAGCCACACACAACTCATGCCAAGCTCTCCCATCTCCCAATGTAGCCACAGACAACTCATGCCAAGCTCTTCCATCTCCCAATGTAGCCACAGACAACTCATGCCAAGCTCTTCCATCTCCCAATGTAGCCACAGACAACTCATGCCAAGCTCTTCCATCTCCCAATGTAGCCACAGACAACTCATGCCAAGCTCTTCCATCTCTAAATGTAGCCACAGACAACTCATGCCAAGCTCTTCCATCTCCCAATGTAGCCACAGACAACTCATGCCAAGCTCTTCCATCTCCCAATGTAGCCACACACAACTCATGCCAAGCTCTTCCATCTCCCAATGTAGCCACAGACAACTCATGCCAAGCTCTTCCATCTCCCAATGTAGCCACACACAACTCATGCCAAGCTCTTCCATCTCCCAATGTAACCACAGACAACTCATGCCCAGCCCCCCCCCCCCCCCATCTCCCAATACAGCCACAGACAACCCATGCCCAGCCCTCCCATCTCCCAATGCAGCCACAGACAACCCATGCTCAGCCCTCCCATCTCCCAATGCAGCCACAGACAACCCACGCCCAGCCCTTTGTACATTTGTTCCTGATTGGTTGGATGTTGGAGTGATAGTATTTGTGTTTACTGTATGAGGGAGCCCGTCTCACGCCATCCCTCCTTGTTTTACTGTATGAGTGGGCCAGTTTCATGCCATTCATCCTTGTTTTACTGTATGAGGGAGCCAGTCTCACGCCATCCCTCCTTGTTTTACTGTATGAGTGGGACAGTTTCATGCCATTCCTCCTTGTTTTACTGTATGAGGGAGCCAGTCTCATGCTATCCCTCCTTGTTTTACTGTATGAGTGGGCCAGTTTCATGCCATTCCTCCTTGTTTTACTGTATGAGGGAGCCAGTCTCACGCCATCCCTCCTTGTTTTACTGTATGAGGGAGCCAGTCTCACGCCATCCCTCCTTCGTCACCTCTTACAACACGCTTACAGTGTGACCATTATTTGCTTCTCTCACTGGCCACGGTAACACACGGGTGAGATTGTACACACTGGAAACTATTAAATACTGTTAAAACTAAGTTTCGAACCTGCGACCATTGTGTTGGTAGATGAGAGCTCAAACGACTACACCACATAGACTTTAATGTGATAGCATACTTGTCAAGGTAATACCATGACGGATACTTCACTGGGGGATTTATTTACATAATTGTTATTACATATACCAGCTCCCAGCTTTATGACGTCAGGTAACCAGCTACTTCTCTTATCAGCTTCCCATCTCAGAGCAATTATGCATCCATTCCACAAGCCTGGCTAAAGTCCACTGTGGTACATTTGTGTTTTAAATTTGCTTGCCTTTTGCAAGACGTTGCAATCAACCCCAGCCCCTATTGGCTGTTTGAGACTTACTAGACAATTTTACATTCAGTAGTTTGCCATTGCTTTCTGTACGAGAAGTCAACATCTCTAAGTCCAGCTGACTGATGTCTGGAACAAACCCACTAGGGCGCAGTCAGAAGAGAATGTTTAAATGGTATACCATCAGAAAATATTCCTTTCTCAACTAAAGATTGAACTCAGAACATGTTACTGTTCAGTCAGTTCACTATTAACTGTGCCACCACAGCCCTACACATAACATTATCCATGTGCCACACAGCCCTATACATAACATTATCCATATGCCACACAGCTCTACACATAACATTATCCATGTGCCACACAGACCTACACATAACATTATCCATGTGCCACACAGCCCTACACATAACATTATCCATGTGCCACACCGCCCTACACATAACATTATCCATATGCCACACCGCCCTACACATAACATTATCCACGTGCCACACAGCCCTACACATAACATTATCCATGTGCCACACAGCCCTACACATAACATTATCCACGTGCCACACAGCCCTACACATAACATTATCCATGTGCCACACAGCCCTACACATATTATCCATGTGCCACACAGCCCTACACATAACATTATCCATGTGCCACACAGCCCTACACATAACATTATCCATGTGCCACACAGCCCTACACATAACATTATCCATGTGCCACACAGCCCTACACATAACATTATCCATGTGCCACACAGCCCTACACATAACATTATCCATGTGCCACACAGCCCTACACATAACATTATCCACGTGCCACACAGCCCTACACATAACATTATCCATGTGCCACACAGCCCTACACATAACATTATCCACGTGCCACACAGCCCTACACATAACATTATCCATGTGCCACACAGCCCTACACATAACATTATCCATGTGCCACACCGCCCTACACATAACATTACCCATTATGCGGTTACAGATGTTATTGTTAGCGTCTTTATTTCTATCCTCTTTACATTTTGAACATTTTCCTTTACCTCACCATTCGCTGATATTCTTTTCTGAAATCGATATTCCCATGGACTCTGCTATTCCCTCCGTCCAACGTTTACGTGGTCGGCCTCTTCCTCTGTTTCCATCTGGTCTGTACATCATTGCTTGTTGTGGTATGCTGTTGACTGGTAACCTATTTGCATGGCCAAACCATTTGACTTGCTGCTTTCTAATAAAATCTGGTGCTGCTTTAACCCCCACTCTCTTCTTGATACGTTGAGTATTCTTCTCAGGAATCTCATTTCTGTATTTGTGATTTTTCTTTTCTCTTTTTCTAGCATTGTCCAGGTTTGGCATTGGTAGCATAGAGTTGGTAGGAAGATTGTGCTGTAAAGAGCTTTCTTGGTAGTTATTGATACATGTTTGTGCTTTAGTATTGGTGCCATTTGTCCAATGAGTTGGTTTGCCTTATTGCACCTATTTTCGGTCTCGTCTTCTGATATGCCATTTGATGATATTATACTTCCTAGGCACTTGGAACTCTTGACTTGTTTCAAAGGATGTTCGTTTAGGTGAATTGTTGTTGTTTGTCCTTCTTTAGTTATAGTCATTATCTCTGTTTTACTTGTGCTAATTTTCATGTTATGTTCCCTATATATTTCGTTTAGACTATTCATGTGGTCTTTTAATTCAGCTTCTGATTTTGCTATTAGTGCTTGGTCGTCCGCAAACAGGAGTTCTCTAATGGTTATATTTACAGATGGTTCTTCTTCTGTGTTCTCGTCATGCGAGGTGTGGAATGCGCCTGGCCCTGCAGCCAGCAAGGTTAGGATCGGCTAGCCTCTCCAAGGAGGGGTGAAGAGCGAAAATTAGTAGCCTGCCGATGACCGGGAAACTACACAAGTCAACCCCCACCTCCACGTGGTGCAGACCGGGCAACCATGACCGCGAGGTCATGGGCTCGTCATAGGGGATGGACTCCCTGTGGTCAGATTAGTGCCCTAAACCTGCGACTGGCCTAGCAAGCCGGCAGGGGATCTTCATACTGCTCGTAGAAAAGCTAAGAAGTATAAACGGTTCATTCTATGTGATTTTATAATGATCATGTTTTACTGTAACTATTTACACATACAAACATATACTCACCCATGCACTGAACTGTTGGCTTGGATTGTCCGTAAATTCATCACTGTGTGGCATTGGCCTCTTATTTGGACGTCTGGGAGTTCGGCGGAAATCACCATTAGGGACGTTCACTTTAGTAGGAGTCAGATTATTGACGTCAGCGACTGTTCGTTCCGCTGCTGTCACAGTTGTTGAACGTCGTGTTGGTATGTCGCCTTGAGCATGTGTAGAACTAGACACAGCGACACCTGGATTCATGACACTTCCACTCTCCGCGTTGTCATCAGCAGATAGGCTAGGTTGATATTCACCAAGATTGAGTTCATAGGAAACCGGTGCGCATTCACTGTGAATCGCGGTATTATGCAATGGTGTTTCTGATAATTCTCCACTATTCTTCACGTTGCATGAGTCTACTTTCTGTGAAACATGCGACATATTTCTGAACAATGGCATGTATGTTTTGACGTTTGGGTTGACAGTTGATGACTCAGCTTGATGAGTGGGAAGATGAAAATGATCTTCCTGTGAAGGACAGCTTATTTCTGCTTGTACTGAATCTTCAATCACATGTGCTATGTTAAAAGGACACACACTCGATACTGCCGTCAGTTCAAAGCTTGTTGGCCTTTTGTCTACATTTGAGAGTGCAGACATTACCGCCGGGTTGTAATTCTTGTCCTCTGTTTTCAATAAAACAGGTGACATGTCTGTTGGATGGGTGATGAACATCTGGGCGCTTGAATTCAGCTTCTGTGATTCTGTGAACTGTGGATCTCGAGAATTGCCAGCAGTTTGGGCATCGTCATCAACATCCTTTTCGGTATTTTCACCCAACCTCTTTCTAAAAGACTCATTTGGCGCAAGTCGGGAATTGCTGACAAGTTTTCTTAAGAGTTCCTTCAGTTTTTGTGTTAATGAAGATTTTAGTGGATCTAATTCTGAATATTTTTGTTCCAGTCTGGCGCTTGTCTCATTGGTGTTACGTGAACTCGGTGACACATTTCTCACTAGTGAGACAAATGGTTTAGCCGAAGGATTCAAATTCCGGGATCTCGTTGGCTGTGACTCTTCTTGTGAATGACCCGAAGTTTGAGTATCCTCCTCTGGGACATCTCCATTACGTTCATCTATAAAACTCTTCCTTGGCCTATGTTCATCTTTGTTTCTGGGTAAAATCAGTGATCCTCCAGCATTTGATGTTACTGGGGTGTTACATAAATCTAAGGCCGAATGATTTTGTGTTACGTTCTGACTGGTCTCTTCAGATGTATAGTTTCTCAATTCCCCGCAGCAAGTTTTCAAAGTCTGGGACTCTGCATTAGGTTTAAACATAAGAGTACTTTTTGGAAGCGATTGAGAAATCAACTTCGGGATGCATTCCTCCGAGCAAGGTTTAATCATCAGAGTCTTTTTTGGATGTGGCTGACCACTCAACTGCGGAATAATTTTCCCTGCGCTAGGGTTAACCATCAGAGAAGTTTTCGGAACTGACTGATCATTCGAATGTGGGATAAATTCCTCCGCGCTAGGGTCAAACATCAGATTCTTTCTGGGAAGTGACGTAATCAATCGCGGAGTGAATTCCTCTGCGTTGATGTTAAACATCAGGGTCTTTTTTGGGTGTGACTTACGCTTCTGCGGGATGAATTCCTCTGCACTTGGGTTAAACATCAGAATTTGTTTGGGAAGTGACTTAATCAACTGTGGGGTGAATTCCTCTGCCTTTGGGTTAAATATCAGAGTCTGTTTGGGAAGTGACTTAATCAACTGCGGAATAAATGCCTCCGCGCTAGGATTAAACATCAGAATCTTTTTGGGAAGTGACTTAATCAACTGCGGGGTGAATTCCTCTGCACTTGGGTTAAACATCAGAGTCTTTTCGGGAAGTGACTTCATCAACTGCGGAGTAAATTCCTCCGCGTTAGGGTTAAACATCAGAGTCTTTTTGGGAAGTGACTTCATCAACTGCGGAATAAATTCCTCTGCGCTTGGGTTAAACATCAGAGTCTGTTTGGGAAGTGACTTAATCAACTGCGGAATAAATGCCTCCGCGCTAGGATTAAACATCAGAGTCTTTTTGGGAAGTGACTTAATCAACTGCGGAATAAATTCCTCGGCGCTAGGGTTAAGAATGATAGACTGTGTTGGATACGCGTGATAATCAAGCTGCCTTTGATTCGACTGCGGGATAAACTCCTTGCTGTAAGGGTTCAATGTTAAGTCATCGTTATTTAACATTGATGTATCGATGCACTGCTGATTTATCTTCCCAGGAACTTCTCTAGCATCCTCTTGTGAAACATGTGCCCCAAACATAGATGGCAGACATGTTCTCTCCACTAATTTGCTGGTGCTTCTCCATTTCATCACAGATGCCATCTTGGAATTCTTTGGGCTGTAGAAAAAACGTACCACATTGCGTCATCTTAACTAAGGATGTGAATTCTCAAAAAATAATACAATTAATATATTAAGAGTTAAATTTACAAGTACGTAAGTAATTAAATCCGAAGAAAAAGCCTCGGTAGCGTAGTTACTATATATAGTCTGTCCAGAAATGAATGCCTTCATCCACGATCAATTATTGTGAAAACTATCTGTTGCATCGTTATGAAATTTTTCCTGCCGTCTTATATTTACCCCCTCCCCCCCCCCCCCCCAAGGAATACGTCTTTGATAGGTCCAAAAGCAACTTAAATCATAGAATGCGGCGACATTTCTTTGATGTTTTGGTGAAAAACTAGTGATTTCTTTCTAACAAACTTGTTTTACACTAATGCCCCGCAAGGCTCTTGTCATAAAGCCAATCCCATGTCCCACAAGAAAATTAACTATTCAACGCTAATGTTTCAGTATGAAGACGTAATACATTCAATAATGTGCACTTCATCTCTGACCCGTAAATTATATACCGCATGTAAACAATGATGACAACTGGTAAGATCGAAGGGAACAGACCAAGAGGAAGACCTAGAAGCAAATACCTGGATGGCTTAGCCTCGTGGCATGGTCGAGACAGAAACACAGAGCTGATCCACGACTCTGGTGATCGAGTGAGATGGCAAAACATGACTGCCCACGCTTACCGGCATGGCACATGATGGATGGATGGATGTAAACAAAGTTTGAGATCTGTTGTACAATCTCCAGAACAAAATTTTGTTTTTTGGGTGGACATAATGATAAGGTTATATGCTAAATCTAATCATTTTCCCTCAGTTGGTTACTGAGATATGGAATGTTATATTAGGGCACACAAAAGTAAACAGACTATAGTTACACGCCTGCGCTCCGGGTGGTCAGAGGTTTGAGCCACTTTGATGTGGATTTGAAATTGTTTAATTTGTGGTGGGCTCTCAGGCTGACCAAGCTAATATCGGTACCAGTAAATGTGTTGGGAAATAAAGGCGGCGGGTATGATACTGACCACAACACCAGCCAGCAGAGACTGGTCTATAAACATACTGACCCCGACACCAGCCAGCAGAGACTGGTCTATAAACATAGGCTGCTCAACTACATGCTCAATGTACCTTAAGGTGTGCAACAAGGACCGTGACTTATTTAAGTAAGGGTATGTAAGAATATAGGTCAGTATGTCAGACAGGATCCCTCTCTACAGGCTTGTGTGATGTTGGGCGTATGGTTCTAGACAAGCATTGTTATAGAACAATCTGCGCTCCACTGATCATTTTATCTATAACACCCCAGTGATAATGTTATCTATAACACCCCAGTGATCATGTTATCTATAACACCCCAGTGATCATGTTATCTACAACACCCCAGTGATCATGTTATCTATAACACCCCAGTGATAATGATATCTACAACACCCCAGTGATCATGTTATCTATAACACACCAGTGATCATGTTATCTATAACACCCCAGTGATCATGTTATCTATAACACCCCAGTGATAATGATATCTACAACACCCCAGTGATAATGTTATCTATAACACCCCAGTGATAATGATATCTACAACACCCCAGTGATAATGTTATCTATAACACCCCAGTGATCATGTTATCTATAACACCCCAGTGATCATGTTATCTATAACACAATAGCGATGTTATCTATAACACCCCAGTGATAATGTTATCTATAACACCCCAGTTATAATGTTGTCTATAACACCCCAGTGATAATGTTATCTATGACACCCCAGCGATCATGTTATCTATAACACACAGTGATCATGTTATCTATGACACCCCAGTGATCATGTTATTTATAACACCCCAGTGATCATGTTATTTATAACACACAGTGATCATGTTATCTATAACACCCCAGTGATCATGTTATCTATAACACACAGTGATCATGTTATCTATAACACCTTAGTGATAATGTTATCTATAACACACAGTGATCATGTTATCTATAACACCCCAGTGATAATGTTATCTATAACACACAGTGATCATGTTATCTATAACACCTTAGTGATAATGTTATCTATAACACACAGTGATCATGTTATCTATAACACCCCAGTGATCATGTTATCTATAACACCCCAGTGATCATGTTATCTAAAACACCCCAGCGATAATGTTATCTATAACACCCCAGTGATAATGTTATCTATAACACCCCAGTGATAATGTTATCTATAACACCCCAGTGATAATGTTATCTATAACACCCCAGTGATCATGTTATCTATAATACAACAGTGATAATGTTATCTATAACACAGCTGCCTCCTTCACTTCCCAAGGCGTGTCCAGGTACCTAGTTTATGCTGGGAAATCATGTCAATTTGTAAAACCCGCCTGGAAGCGACATCGAGCCTGTGACTATCAGGCCGGCAGGGGGACATCTGGCCACTACGCTACCGTGATCGCCAGGGAGCTGGGTAGGCTACTGGACATTGCCACCACACTATTGTCTTTCCTATTGTTTGATTGACAGTTTACTGGGGATTAAACCAAGAACATATCGGGGAGGGTAGGAGATTTTAAAACTGACAAGAGCACTCAGGTCGACGCTGCCTAAAATAGTACCAAGAAATTTGTTGGGAAATAAAGACGGCCGATGGGATACAGACTACATCACCCAGTGAGTGACCGTTAGTGTACACAAATATATGGCTAGATCTGTGTGCCCACAGCGTCTGAACGTTTGTGAAAGGGGACTTTACTGACTGACTATCCTTGACATGTCATGAGAAGAAATAAATTAGAGAACTTAATGACACCTGGCAAGATCGAGGGAAAGAGAACAAGGGGAAGACAGAACTAAATACCTGGATGGCTTGACCACGTGGCATGGTCGAGACAGAAACATGGAGCTGATCCACGACTCAGGCAAAACATGACCACCAACGCTTAACGGCATGGCACATGATGGATGGATGGATCCGTGGCCCATTTATTGAGATTGAATGGGGAATGTATTCATATTTGGGATTGAGCGAGTCAGCGCACGCACTATATTTCTGCAACTCTCTTCAATATTATACAGCCCACAGTTATTGTCATTGTGATTGTGTCTCCTCGGTTATGTAACTAACAGCTGACATTATTGGTATGCGGTTTGTTTGTTCGTTTTAAATTTATCATTTTCATGTTGTTGTTTTTTTTTAAGAATTACTTTACAACACTTAAAGGCTAATGCATAGATATGAACAATTCTTACATATTGTCATCACGTGTCGCAAAATTTACATGAGAGCAATATTACGTACAGTTTAGCGTTAGTAATAGCAAATACATAATTTGTTAGTAACAATGGTTGGGGCAGAAGGAGTTAGAAATGTTGACAAAAATAAATGTTCGGAACAGAAGAAGAGAGCAATCCATCCATCCATCATGTGCCATGCCGATAGGCGTTGGCGGTCATGTTTTGCCATCTCACTCGATCACTAGAGTCGTGGATCATCTCCGTGTTTCTGTCTCGACCATGCCACGTGGCCAAACCATCCAGGCATTTGTTTCTAGGTTACCCCTTGGTCTGTTCCCTTCGATCTTGCCAGTTGTCACCAGGTTCTCCAAGTCATTTCTTCTCATAACATATGCAAAACATTTTGACTGTCTACGTTTAATGTCTCTATTCAGTTTACGATCTTCATTTGTTTCTTGAAGGACTTGTTCATTGGTATTTCTGTCTGTCCATGGTATTCTTTGCATTTTCCTCACAAACCACATTTCTACAGCCATCAGATGTTTTTCAGCTTGACTGCTCATTGTCCATGCTTCACATCCATATAAAAGTACAGGTTCTATGTAGCACCTCACCACTCTTTTTCACGTTTCAATTGAAATCTTTTTATTGGCTAAATGCTACCTTTGCCATGGCGATCCTTGTTTTAATCTCTTCAAGGCATCTCCCATCAGATGTTATGACTGTTCTGAGATAATTGTACCTTTATAATTGTTGAAGAATATTCCCATTTACTTGTATATTACATTGTGGTACTTAGTTCTTCCCAGTGACGACCATAATCTGTGTCTTTTTACAATTTAATTCTAACCCTAGTTGTTCACTGTGTGTAACAACCGCATCTACTAAATTTTGCAGGTCCTGTTCATTGTCTGCAATCAAGACTGTATCATCTGCATATCTAATGTTATTGATGCATCGTCCCCCAATGTTGATTCCTTCCATATCTTCAATATTTCTGAAAATACTTTACTGTACAGGGAAAACAGATCTGGAGACATTACACGTCCCTGTCTCACACCTCTCTTAATAGGCTGATATTGGCCTACTTCATTATCAACTCTTATGGCAGATTGCTGTTTCCAATGTATGTTTTTACAAGTCTAAGGTCTTTTCCATCAATTTGTAGATCTTCAAGCATCCTTATCATGTCGACATGTCTTACTTTATCGAAAGCCTTTGTGTAGTCAATAAAGCAAAGGTGTACTTCTATAGAACGTTCGATTACGGTTCTCAGTATATATACAGCATTTACTGTGCTCTTGCCTTCTACAAAGTCACATTGTTCCTTTCCTATTTCAGGTTGTATTTAAGAGTTTACCTAAGAGTTTACCTAAGAGTGTACCTAAGAGTTTCACAAGACTTTAATGAATTAATTATATAGAAGCCCATGAGAAAACGTCAAGAGAGCAATGCAAGCAATAAATTTATGTTTGGAAATTGAAGTTCTGAATTTAAACAACAGCAGAAATTGTCGGAGAGAAGAAGTTAGGAATGGTAAAAGTAACAATAACTGTATGGAGTAGTAGGCGGTAAGAATTGAAACAACAAAAGCAAATAACTGGAAGAAACTTAGTTAGGAATGCAAATACCATCTATAATAAAATGATTGAAACAAATGGAGGTAAGAATGCAAAGCAACAGAAGGAGTTGCTGCCCACGATATTCCTAAAATCTATCTTAAATCCCACATCCCCGCTGCTCCAGTTGTTTGAAACAACAAAAGCAAATAACTGGAAGAAACTTAGTTAGGAATGCAAATACCATCTATAATAAAATGATTGAAACAAATGGAGGTAAGAATGCAAAGCAACAGAAGGAGTTGCTGCCCACGATATTCCTAAAATCTATCTTAAATCCCACATCCCCGCTGCTCCAGTTGTTTTTAAATATACTTCCACCCCCCCCCCTCCACCCCCTGTGTGTTTAGGGAGCCAGGATAACCTAGTGGCTAGACTATTCTCTGCCGGTCCAATTGTCGTGAGTTTGAATCCGCATGGAGGTGAATGTTAAACCCGGACCTGACCCCTAAGTCGAGCCATCTTACAACAGGCACCCGGATATGACGTGGGGAGTACAGACGGCCGGTGAGACACTGACCTCATCACGTGCCGGGTGCCGATTGGTCGATACAAATGTGCCATCTGGTACTGTTTGTCCAATGTGCCATGAGACGTGTGACAGGTTCCTGTACTTTAGTTAGTGAACAGCACAGACACAAGTCTTCTCCTTCTTCAAGTCATGGCCGCCTGGCTTTAGTGATCATGTCTGTCCACAGCTTGTGTCTCTTCTGACGTCTAGTATTTCTGATAACCATTTTCCTGTAGGAACATTATCTCAAACCGTTGAGCATCATCTCTCTTGGTCTTCTATAGTTTTTCTTCCCCTTCTACTTAACTATAGCTTTCCCATTCCCATGGTCCGCCCAAAGAATGTGTATTGTATGCTTCTCATGCGAGTAGATAGTTCTCTTTTAAAGTTAACTCCATTCCGGATATCTTCATTGCTCTTTTTTTCAGCACTTTCATCATTCTTCTGTATAACTACATATCCTCAGCTTCCACATAATTCCTCACTTGTCTGCTAATTTTCAGTGATTAAGTTTAGTTAGTTAGTTAGTCAGTCAGTCAGTCAGTCAGTCAGTCAGTCAGTCAGTTAGTTAGCTAGCTAGCTAGTTAGTTAGTTAGTTAGTTGCTTGGTTAGTTGGTTGGTTGGTTAGTTGGTTGGTTAGTTAGTTAGTTAGTTAGTTAGTTAGTTAGTTAGTTACTTGCATATCGTGTACAAACCGTTACAGTCAACCCCAGCATTATATGGCTGTTCGTGATGTCTTGGCAAGTTTACGTTCAGTAGTTTGCCATTGCTTTCTGAACGACCGGTAACAAATGGATGTGAAGCAACGAGCTTAAAATTACAATTACTAATCGTGACTATAAATTTTCTCGTAAAATGAGGTTATGACAAAGAAATTTTTGAACGCGTGCACTAAGAGTTTCACAAGACTGTAAGGATATAATTATATAGAAGCCTGTGAGAAAACATATCAAATAAAATAGATTAATACTTACAGTAACGTAGCTGGTCTTTTCCAGAAAAGAAGCGTCCACACCTTGTTCTCACAAGAAGAAATTGTCACACAATTTGATTATAAAATGTTTTACTCTAAATATCTCGGCAAGAACTGCTGGCTAGAACTGATCACACGAAGAAATTACTACACTGTCCGGCGATAAACTGAAGAAGGACTATGTTTCCAATGTTTGTACGAGTACCCCTTTTCAGCCTTCGTGTTCCGACTTGGCTACGTAGAAGGACGAGATTTGCCGCTGTTTAAATGCAGAACGAGGTGACGCTCGAGTGTCCAATCACAACGCTACAGTTTACCTAAAATGGACGAAATCAGTGGACACAACATAGCTCCACCCACCTGTCAACAACTTGGTCGCCATGGTTCGTCGCGGGAAGCGAGCAGCTTCTTCAAACCTGGTCAGCAGGTGTCGCGGCTGTTGGACACACCCTGTCCTTAGGGCGAGTGGGCGTGTCTAGAGAAGAAGAGGTGACTTTAGTGGGTAGGGGAGTGTTTGCCCAATAAAGCGTGCATCGTGTTCTCTTTCACCTGCCGGTCGGGTGATAATGTTTTGGAATCGCCCCCGAAGGAGTGGTGGGTGGTGGATGGTAGGTGTAAGGGATGGGGGGGGGGGGGGGTTACGGGGTGGGGGAATGATTTAAAAGGAGAATGTTCTGGGAAGTAAAGTCGGCCGGCTGGACGCTGGCCCCATCACACAATGAAAGCTGGCTGACGTATACAAGTACGGAGCCCGCGCCGTGTAAACTATGATCCATGAGGTGGGAAAATATATTCTTGACTTGACTTTTACTTTATTGGACATCCCTGTCTGAATGTTTTCCATTGTATTTGTCTGTTCGTCCGTCTTCTATGTAGTATTGGTGGATCTATGTAGTATTGGTGGATCTATGTAGTATTGGTGGATCTATGTAGTATTGGTGGATCTATGTAGTATTGGTAGATCAATGTAATACCGGTGGATCTCTGTAGTACTGGTGGATCTATGAAGTAATGCTGGAGCTATGTGGTATTGGTAGATATATGGAGTATCGGTGAATCTATGTAGTATTGGTGGATCTATGGAGTTTTGGTGAATCTATGTTGTACTGGTGGATCTATTCGGTGAATCTATGTAGTATTGCTGGATCTATGGAGTATCGGTGAATCTATTTAGTATTGGTGGATCAATGGAGTATCGGTGAATCTATTTAGCATTGGTGGATCTATGGAGTATCGGTGATTCTATGTAGTATAGGTGGATCTATGGAGTATCGGTGAATCTATGTAGTATTGGTGGATCTAAGTAGTACTGGTGGATCTGGCTATTTAGTGCTGGTGGATCTATGTAGTACTGGTGGATCAATGTATTATTATTAATGAACCTGTGCAGTATTAGTGTGTCTATCTAGCATTGATATGTCTATGTTTCATTTGTAGGTCTGTCTACGTGTCATTTAATATGTCTGTCTATGTGTCATTGGCAGGTCTCTCTATGTTTCGTGTGTAGATATGTCATTTGATATGTCTGCCTTTGTATCAATGGTAGGTCAGTTTATGATTCGTTAGTGGATGTATGCTAGATTGTTGGTTCGCCGAAGATGGGTGATAATTATAACTGCTTTCGTGCAAATATATAGGGGCACAGAGGGAAGCACAACAACAACAGACACCCAGATAGACTTAGTAACAGGTGGACACTTATACAAACAGACAAATAAACAAGACAAACACCCTCACACAGTTGACAACGGAGAACGCAGACATCCACTCAGTGAACGTCGAGCGTCTGGTAGGCGCTGAATTAATCATGTACACATGTGCAGTGTAGACAGACAGACAGACAGACAGACAGACAGACAGACAGACAGACAGACAAGCAGTCAGGCAGGCAGGCTGGCATGCAGACGAACTAATATACTGACGCAATGGACGGGGGCATAAATGTTTTAAATTGATTTTAAAAGATTATTGCATATCCTGTACAGGACGTCGCATATGTTCGCTGTTTTTTTTAATTCCTGGGCAAGTTTTACGTTCAGTAGTTTGCCATTGCTTTCTGAACGACCGGCACGGCACTCATACCATTGTATGAAACCTAACACATGGTGGTCTGCTTCCGAATCGCCCGCAGCTGTGTTTCGAACGCTGTATGCCGGATTACGAATTGCATTCGTATTCTCTAAGCCACCGAACCGGCGTTGGTTAGGAGTCAGATAATCACACGACACGGCTTAATCAACACAACAGAAGGTGTGCGGAAAGCATGGACAAAAACATCCCACCTGGGGACCTTTCCTAACTCACGGACACAATAAAGGAGTTACATACACTTCAATGAGAGACAGATTATTGACACTCATAGACAACCAAAGCTCGTCTGCACACAAACTGCCGGGGGCATTGTGGCATCGAAGGTCATGGAAGGGTTATTTTGATTAATAAATATATCTTCTACCACACGCGTGGGCTAGTTCGATGCACAGACATATTCACGGACAGGTGGACGGATAATTGGACTGACGCACTGATGGACAGACACACTGACGGACAGACACACTGATGGACAGGTGGATGGATAAATGGACGGACGGACTGACGGACAGACACAATAAATACAGTGAGTCAATGAGTGAGAGATAAGAAAGCTGCATGTTCTGTGCTATTCGTAATCCTGAAACACAGCTGGGGGAGATTTGGCAGCAGACCGCCTTGTGTTTGTTTTCATAAAATGATATGAGTGCCGGTCATTCAGAAAGCAATGGCAAACTACTGAACGCAAACTTGCCAAGAAATCACGGACAGCCACAGAATGCTGGGGTTTACAGCAACCTCCTGTATAGGATATACAACTAACAACTAAGATGTTCTTATGTGAGGAAGTAGATTAATTTTAGTCACTAAAGCGACAACGAAAGCGGTCTAAGACATTTATTACTTTACATTAAACGCTCACAGATTTAAATAAAAAGAGTTACAGTAATAGCTTGGCGGGGCGGAAAGAGATGAAACCAACCAGTGTTTGAATATGAAGAAGTATGGACTGTATTGGCCGCTGCGAAGTTTATATATGGAAATGTGAAAACCTAGCCACAAATCATGAATACACCAGGCTCATAGACAGCTTCATGTCACGGACATGTCACGGATGTCACTTCCTGTTCTCTGGTAGCGGGGTAGGGGTTCAACCCGACATTAAGTTGGACTTTTACTTTGATCACAGTTAGAAAATCATGGCAAACTACTGGGCGTACAATTGCCAAGAAAATCAGCCTGGGATTGATTGCAACGTCCCACAAAGGATATGCAACATTGAATGGCAAACTAATGGACATAAAACTTACCCAATAAGTCACAAAC
The DNA here is from genome assembly GCA_963921405.1 of Cepaea hortensis. Lineage (NCBI taxonomy): Eukaryota > Metazoa > Mollusca > Gastropoda > Stylommatophora > Helicidae > Cepaea > Cepaea hortensis. Next base: position 24,433,181 of record OY992891.1, read on the forward strand.
TGCGAAATGATGCTAGGGTTGATTGTGACGTGCTGCAAAGGACTTGCACCCGTGTTGCCTACAAACAGACATCCAGTCATACGAATGGATGGCACGCAGACGTGTTTCAAAGGCACTCGGGCCAGGTTCTATACTGGCCAAGATCTACTAACACGTCCTAGTCGTGCGTCCTGGGCAACAGGTCCTTTCGGGGTCCTGGCTAACGCAGCAGGATCGCTGATTCTTCCGAAACCGGAGAGTATATGCTTGCACGGCGAGGAACCACCAGTCTGCACACCAATAAGCCAGACATAGGACAACGGATACTCACGCAAACCTCAGGTCCGGTATGACATCACACTGATGTTGGACAACATGATGTCTTCATCCGACATACAGGACTTCGCGCTGGAGTTCACAGCCAGTGAACACAATCAATCAAGCAAGCAAGCAAGCAAACATACGAATAGATATATTTACAGACAGATAAATAATGTTGCAGGTCCGCATGGCCGCATGGGTAAGAACGCGTGTTCTTAAACATCCGTTGTAAACATCCGGTGAGGGACACTGGTAATAGGGAAAGCTAATCCACATGCAACATTCCGGCCATCACTGCTATAAATAGTGTGTATGGACTACGCCTGAGTTCAAAGCGAGCGAGTTAAGAAATTAATAAAGTTAATTGCATATCCTTTACAGGACATAGCAGCCAACCCCATTAATGTTTTACTGTTGTGATCTCTTGGTAAGTTTACGTTCAGTAGTTTGCCATTGTTTTCTGAACGACCGTCAGCTATACCATTTCGTAACAAAACAACGCAAGGCGGTCTGCTGCCAAATCGACCGCAGCTTTGTTTCTAACGCGGATGGGTTTGCCATGCTATGGCAGTCTGCCCATACACTGCCAGAAACGTATTCGCAAGAGGGATAACTATTGCACTGTTTTCATGATAAACTCTTACTATTCCACCCAGGTCTATACTCTTTCATGGTGATCCGTGTCATTCTAGTGGGATGGTTTTTCTGACCGTGATTAATAATAATATTTAATAATTTTTTCTTATCTCGTTCATTTGAAACAAAGTGCCTTTATCTGGCGTTTTGGCCGGTCGTTCAGAAAGCAATGGCAAACTACTGAACGTAACACTTGCCTAGTACATCAACAACAGCTGAAAATGCTGGTGTTGACTGCAACGTCCCGTAAGGGATACGCAACACAAAGAAGAAGAAGAATGATGATAATAATGACATCGACGCAAAAAATATAGTCCTTGTGGACGGGAGTAATTAATTGATTAATTATTGTTTTTTAAATTCACAAACGTTTATACAAAGGTGTCTAGTTGTCATCCTTTGTGTGTATGCCGAATAAAATTGAATGAATGAATGAAAGAATGAATTATTTTTTTTTTAAATTATAAAAGTTTAGACAAAGCTGTCTAGACGTCATCTCTTGTGTGTATGCTGGATGTTAAAAGAATACGTGAATTAAGGAATGAATGAATTAATGAATGAAAGAATGAATGAACTGATCAACCAATCTGTGAGTCAAAAAGACACGGTAACAAATAGCTGATGGACAGAAAGACGCATAAGAAGACAGACAGACAAACACACAGATAAACGAAAGGAAGGAAAATGAGGTAAGAATTTTGCAATTACTAATTCCAGGTGGTGAGACACGACGGGTCTGAGCATAACAAATGATGTCCTTGAACTATGAATTGAGCACACCCCTCTCGTCTTACGTACTAATCCTGTCACAAAAGGAAGAATTATTTACATTCAAGGTAGACAACTCAGGGCCAGATATTTGATAGCGCCTACAATAGACGACCAGCTGGTTTACCATGGTAGCTTGCCACATCTGGTCCGGAAACAATGCACAAGGGAGATAAATGTTATCAGATGCTGATTACGAAACTTATCTCCCCTCAACCACATCCAAACTAGTTAGGTCATCATCATCAAGTGCCGTGCCGGCTGGCGTAGGCGTTCATGGCTCTCCACAAATCTCGGTCTTTGGTTTTCTGGATCAACTCTACCAATGATATTCCTCCATGCCACCGTCTCAGTCCATCCAGCATCATTTCTCTTGGTCTGCCTCTGCCTCTCTTCCTCTCTTCCTCTCGATCTTTCCAGTTGTCACTATGTTCTCCAATGCCTCTCTTCTCATCACATGACCAAAGAAAGCTGTTTGTCTCTTTCTTATTGTTGTATATAGTGTTCTAGTTTCATTAGCCTCTTTCAGGCAATCGTTGTTAGTTACTCTAGCAGTCGAAGGAATTCGCAACATTCGCCTTAAAAACCACATCTCTGTTGCTTCTAAGCTCTTCCTAATTTCTTCATTTACATTCCAAGATTCGCTGCCATACAGCAAAATTTATTCTATATAGCATTTTAGCACTCTCTTTCTTACATTCATTGATATTGACTTATTGCATAAGATACTCTTCATTTTCTGAAATGCGGCTTTTGCCTGCCCTATTCTGCTCTTGCGGATGCGGTTGTTACACACAGTGAACAACTAGGGTTAGAATTAAATTGTAAAAAGGCACAGATTATGGTCGTCACTAGGAGGAATGAAATACCACAATGTAATATACAAGTAAATGGGAATATTCTTCAACAAGTGAATAGATACAATTATCTCGGAACAGTAATAACATCTGATGGGAGATGCCTTGAAGAGATTAGAACAATAATCGCCATGGCAAAATTAGCCTTTAGCAAGATGAAAAACATACTGACCAATAAAAAGATGTCAATTGAAACGAGAAAAAGAGTGTTGAGGTGCTACATAGAACATGTACTTTTGTATAAATGTGAAGCGTGGACAATGAGCAGTCAAACTGAAAAACATCTGATGGCTGTAGAAATGTGGTTTCTGAGGAAAATGCAATGAATACTATGGAAAGCCAGAAAGACCAATGAACAAGTCCTTCAAGAAACAAACGAAGATCGTAAACTGATTAGAGACATTAGACGCAGACAGTCAACATTTGTAGGGCATGTTATGAGAAGAAATGATTTGGAGAACTTGGTGACGACTGGCAAGATCGAAGGGAACAGACCTAGAGAAAGACCTAGAAGCAAATACCTGGATGGCTTGGCCTCGTGGCATTGTCGAGACAGAAACACTGAGCTGATCCACGACTCTGGTGATCGAGTGAGATGGCAAAACATGACCGCCCACGCTTACCGGCATTGCACATGAGGGATGGATGGATGGATTCTGCTCTAGTTAGGTACACATAAATATCCATGACCATATTTAGAATTATATTTGAAACTCCCCACCTCGCGCATTCCTAGTCAAATGTCCCATATCCCCTTGTTGTATGCCTGCTTCTTCTTCTTCTTCTTCTTCTTCTTCTTCTTCTTCTTCTTCTTCTTCTTCTTCTTCTTCTTCTTCTTCTTCTTCTTCTTCTTCTTCTTCTTCTTCTTCTTCTTCTTCTTCTTCTTCTTCTTCTTCTTCTTCTTCTTCTAGAAACATGTTTTCCATCACTGTTCTTGCAGAGCTACTGTAATGTTCAAAATTCCCAAATAATTTCAGTTTTCGAGACATGATGATGTGTTGACGTCAGTTTATATTCAATGTAGACTCAGGTAGAATATCAGTGTTTCCCATTCTCTTCATGCAGGGTATTATATAACATTTTCTATGATATTTAAGATAAACATCCCCAGTTTTCTTCTCCTTCGTTTTCTTAAAATCCATACCTTGTGACGTTGCTGATCGTGTCTGACCGCAGCATTCTGTCCTTTGCGATTCTACCCATTTTTGATAACTATGTTCCTCCACACCATAATGACAAACTGTTGAGGCTTCTCTCTTGGACTTTTCTCGCCTTCCTCCACCCTCTCGCTGCGTCGACATACCCATGCTTTCCCTTTCTCAAGACATGACTGTAAACTGTCTTAATTTTAAGGGAGTATTCTTTGTGAGTTAACTTCTTTCAAGATATCTTCATTGATTTTTCTATCCGTCAGCGATGTCCTCATCATTCATGTATAAAACCACATCTCCGTAACTTCCACATCATTCATGTATAAAACCACATCTCCGTAACTTCCACATCATTCATGTATAAAACCACATCTCCGTAACGTCCACATCATTCCTCAAGTGGTTGCCTCTGGTCCACGATTCTCTTCCATACATCATGGCTAACTCAATATATCTAGTAAGAACTTTTTCACACATCGATAGACAAAGATAAATTGCAGAGAATGTTTGTCACCTTGTGAAATGCTGCTTTTGTTTGGACTATTGTACATTTATTTTACTTAATAAATGTTTTATCTACTTTTGATACAGTGCTCAAATACCAAAGCACATTGACGTGTCAATGCAACTTTGATGTTTTATTTGGCAAAACATGTTTTCATAGAAATCACCAGACTTTTTCTTCGTAATTACCATTACTTCTATTTTTTATGTTATTCAAACTAAATCCTTTGTTTCGACTTTATGTTACAGTTATTTCTATCACTTCGTGTAACTGACATATGTTAGTGTTGTGGTTTTCTTTTTTCTTCTTTTTGTGTGTGTGTTGGTTTTTGCTTTCACTCGAACACAAGCGTAGTCCATACAAGTGCTACTACTTTTAATTAGTAAGTTAGTTAGTTAGTTAGTCACGGTTCCAACTTCACGGCAACGGGTCTCCCCATTATGCACCGTTCCTGTGCCAGTGAATATCACACAAAATGCTCCCCACTGCCCAATGTGAAAAGTGGAACAGACAGGAATCTCGGCAAGCCAACAGCCCGCACAGATACACTGTGCATAATGCCGCCGCCAGAATACCAACACAAAAGTCCTCCACGAAAAATACAGTTCATCGTCGATGGAATCGGCAGTCACCAGAAGGACTTCATTGACCCGGCAGTAGTATACAATGGACGTTTCAGGTCGTATTTGGTGGAGCCTCCACCATTTGACCTTGACCTCGGCTGATTTTCACTCCCCCTCGGTCATGAAGTTGGGTGGGGTAAGGGGTGATATCTAGGTCAATCTAAGGGCGATACATCTAAGAAAAGACATGTTTCTAAGAGCAGATAACTGAGTGTGTGTGTATAATATTATAAATAATTAAAAAAAAAATAAAAAAAATAAAATAAAAGACAACCAAAAGCATGCGGAGGCGGTCGCAGGAGCAAGCGCGGCCGATCGGTCGCGTGGAGCGGTCGACCCCAGTAAAACAGTGTCTTGTAGTACCCAAGTGGCCAGTCATTGCTGAGTGATCACTAGTCCGGTTATTGACGAGTACTGTGGTGGGGTTAGGTGGGTCGAAGTCTCGAACCGCGCCGGGTGTCATAGGAAAATTATAATAAGTAAAAAGGTATATATGGCGTGTATATGATCTGTAGTGGGTCGTAGTGGCTTATAAAACTATCATCATATAGATTACACCTCTTCAAATGAAAACCTTAAAAAAGTAAAGATGGCCTGTAGTAACGGTTGTAAGGGGGCGTGACTTCGTGGTATTCGTTGTTAAGGGGTTGGTGAGTGGTGATGTACCTATATAACAGCTTCCGAACAATTTAAAGGGATGGGCGAGTGGCGAAGTGGCTAAGTAAATGCGTCGGTTCCTTGCTAAGAGACAGAGGAGTTGCTAGATAAAGGCTCCAGGTCGTTGTCAAGGGGTTGGTGAGTGTACAAATAGCTAAATAACTGCTTCTGATCCTTGTTAAGAGGTGGGCGAGGGGCGGATTGGTTGGATAATTACGCCCGTTCCTTGGTAAGAGCCAGGGTGATCGAGTGGAGAAGTGGGTAAATATAGGCATGGAGGTATACCACCGACACATTCAACGCATAATTTCGGCGTCGGTCGTCAGAAGACCAAGGATATTTTCATTATATGTCTATTGTAAAGGGGTCGACTGTTTGTTATAACGGGGTTACTATTATCTATAGTGGCTGGGACTTAAATACTATCAGCATACCGGTTACAGCTCTTCAAATGAAAACTTTGAAAGTGTAAAGATGGCCGATGGTTTTAGTGGGTATGACTTTGTGATATTAGTTGTTAAGGGGTGGGGTGAGTGGCTGAGTAACTAGATAAACGCTTCCGAACACTATCATAGGGTTCGAATCCCAGTGGGGTGGTCTAGTGGTAGAAGAAATATTGATAATATTTGGTTACTTAGTTGTGATTTCGAGCTCGGTTGTTATTAACCCGGTTATGTTTAGAAAAGTAGAGGGGGTGTGCTGGTTGCGGAGTATGTTTAGGGGGTAACCCAGACACCGTGGAAGTGACAGGTTCGAATCTCGGAACTTTGTCGTGGGTAAGATTTCCAGTCATCAAGGTGTGGGTGTCGTCGCGGCCACAAGTCCCACCGCTGATGAAAAACACAGGCAGCAGATTTCACCATTGTACCTACGAGTCACAAAATATAAGCTAACTTAACATTCAGAATATGATCTCAACAGCTGTTGCCAAAAATCAATACTTATTCTCATTACGGCTAATCCAGGGGATTATCGTCATCGTAATGACCAAGTCAGGTTAATAATATTTCTTATATCTCCGCCATTGCAAATAGTTCGCGATATTAATAAATGTTCATATAAAGGTTGGAAGGGGATTAAAAGATTAACACCTATTGTCGGGCCATCCAATAAAAAATCAATAACACTACCCTCGATTTTTCTCATAATTGCCGATTGGAGATTATGGGCTAGGTGTATGTGTCCTTATTTAGTTAAAACAGGTGGTATGAGTAGGAGATATCACAAACAGTATCAGCATGTGCCACTCTGATCTTAAATATCAGTAGTTCGTTATTCTTGTGACATTGAAAACGCTTGTGGTTTGAAGACAGATGGTGTACAATGTTATTGGGTGGTGTATATAGATTGACCAGTATGTGAAGTTGATAAGGTCACCCCTGCCAGCGCATCGTAGCTGTGTTGTGACTTGTCGCCTATTACATCCGGGTGTAAAAATAACCAAAAATATTTCACATCAACTCAGACATGCCTCTATATAGCTGCACTGCGAACATGGCTAGAGTCTACTTTAGGAAAGTATCGTGTATCTGTGTATACGGGTTTACCACTGCTTATAGGTGTGTGCAGTATTATTAGAAAGCGGCCGTTATGTCTACATTATAAAAGTATGTTGCCTTACAGAGCTGGTATAGTATCTATGTGTCTGCTACGTTGTATGTTTTGTCATGTTGCCTTGTAGTATTTGGAGGGAGTTTCATGCGGGTGTCTAGTGAACCTTTTAAAAACTATGTCTCAGAATCCACAACGCCACTGGCATTAGAGGCTTTTCAACTTGTCTGCTCATTGACCACGCTTCACAGTCATACTAAAGTACGGGTTCTATGTAGTACTTAAACACTCCTTTTATTTCTCATTACAGTTGTCAACTTTATATTAGTCAGTATGTTTTCCAATTTGCAAAAGACAACCTTCATCACAGCGATTCTTGTTCCAACGCTTTAAAACCACCTCCTATCAGACATTTTTTTCTTTCCTTTTATGCTCACGGCTACCGTTTCCCCATTTCAAGCTCCATGTCTCTACTCGTATGCATTAGTGTGGTAGAAGTAAACCGATAACTCACAAGATAGACGTATATTATCACACTGTATATGAACATGTGGGAAACGGCTACATCCGGGCAAAGAGGGCGTTGTATCTGTCACATGCGTATGGATACAGCCGAGACACGTGGTTAAGAGGGATACTACAGAAAAAAAAAACGGTATTATGTTGGCGATCGAACCAGGGGACCTAATTCGTGATGACCACCATGTACGGGAGTGATTCTGCCCCCTCGTCAACAAGGCGTCGGAGGTTTAAAAGGGTGTTCATTCTCTCGCTTTTCTATTTCCGAGTCATCATAGGGTCACCAAGTAACAGTAAAGAACACGAAACTACTACTACCAAGGCCTTTATACACCACAATGCATTTTCGAATATAATATACACAACTATAATCAAGTCATCACAGTATTCAACTAACCCGTTCTCATAGACATAGAGGAGAGATGTGAGCACCGAGGCCAGTTGGGGGAGGTGTACCTTTTACTTAACATCTATCGGGTCATACACCGACGAGTGTTTAGCTATATTTATCATATAATATTACCCGTGAACACAACAAGCTTCCCCGGATCAGTCTTAGGCTTCTCATATAACATGACATATCACGTACCCGCTGTCCTGACCAGCAAAGTTATCGCTTCTCAGAGCAGACATTTACACTTTCATTAATTCTTCTGCCTGGCCAAAGGGGGTCTTTGCATCTTTCCGCAGAAACCTAGTTCCAATGCTAATATATGTTTTTCAATGTGTCGGCTCATTACCACATTTCACATCCTGACAAAAGTACAGGTTCTATGTTCCACTCCAACAGTCAAATAAGAAAAAATGTTAGCCAAATTATTAAAATGTTGGCCAAATATAGAAATATATCGACCAGACGTATAAAGTATAGTAAAATATGTTAGCCAAACTTATAAAACTCGTGGTCAAAATAAGAAATATCTCAACCAAGAGTATAAGAAATAGGAAAAATGTTAGCCAAATTATTAAAATGTTGGCCAAGTATAGAAATATATCGACCAAACGTATAAAATATAGTAAAATTTGTTAGCCAAACTTATAAAACTCGGGGTCAAAATAAGAAATATCTCAACCAAGCGTATACGAAATAGGAAAAAGGCTAGTCAAACTAATGAAAATGTTGGCCAAATACAGAAATATCTCGACCAACTTATAAAATGTAGGAAAAATTGTTAGCCAAACTGACAAAACTGTTAGCCAAAATAAGAAACGTCTCGGCCAACTTATAAAATGTAGGAAAAATTGTTAGCTAAACTGACAAAACAGTTGGTCAAAATAAGAAACGTCTCGACTAACATTATAAAAAGTAGGAAAAATTGTAACCAAATTAATTTAAAAAGGTGACCAAAATAGGAAATATCTCATCCATTCTTATAAAACTTAGGAAAATGTGTTAACCTAATGAGAAAAATATCGCCCAATTGAAGAAAAAAGTTACACAAAACTTATAAAACTTAGGAAAATGTGTTAACCTAATGAGAAAAATATCGACCAATTGAAGAAAAAAGTTACACAAAACTTATAAAACTTAGGGAAATGTGTTAACCTAATGAGAAAAATATCGCCCAATTGAAGAAAAACGTACACCAAACTTTTGAAAAGTAAGAAAATTTGTTAACCAAATGGGAAAAATATTGGCCAAGTGGAGAAATATCTCAACCATACTTATGAAAAGGAGGAAAATGTGTTAACCTAATGAGAAAATATCGCCCAAGTGAAGAAAAAAGTTACACAAAACTTATAAAACTTAGGAAAATGTGTTAACCTAATGAGAAAAATATCGCCCAATTGAAGAAAAAAGTTACACAAAACTTATAAAACTTAGGAAAATGTGTTAACCTAATGAGAAAAATATTGACCAAGTAAAGAAAAACGTACACCAAACTTCTGAAAAGTAAGAAAATTTGTTAACCAAATGGGAAAAATATTGACCAAGTGGAGAAATAGCTCAACCATACTTATGAAAAGGAGGAAAATGTGTTAACCAAATGGGAAAAATATTGGCCAAGTGGAGAAATATCGCAACCATACTTATGAAAAGGAGGAAAATGTGTTAACCTAATGAGAAAAATATCGCCCAAGTGTAGAAAAAAGTTACACAAAACTTATAAAACTTAGGAAAATGTGTTAACCTAATGAGAAAAATATTGACCAAGTAAAGAAAAACGTACACCAAACTTCTGAAAAGTAAGAAAAATTTGTTAAACAAAAGGGAAAAAATATATGGGCTAAACTATGAAATATGTTGACCGAACTAAGAAAGTGTGTTAACCAAAGGGGAAAAAATGTTGGTCAAAACATGAAACATCTCGACCAAACTTATAAATATCTCGTGTAAACTTATAAAAAAAAGTAGGAACAAATATTGCTTCAGTAGTTATGTCAAACATGTCTTGAACTTTTATCTGAACAGACATTTCACAAGACATAATCATCAACGTTAACACTTTCCCTCTTTTACATTACCGAAAGTTTCAACTTATCAGTCCAGTGTATCCACTAAAGAAGCACTTATGCATACTAATCACCCAGCTCTTCACACTCTTGGTTTTTTTGTTTTTTTTTTCTAACGCAAAGTGTCTCTGTCTTTCATAGATAGCTTCACAACTTTTCTGTGTAGCACCACTAACAACTCCAAACCTTCGTTTCACATGAGCTCTAATAAAACAGTCATAACAACATTTAGGGCAATCTGTGGCTCCACCTGGGATAGTTTCAATATCATCTGAGTATTCGTCAGCAAAGATCCACTTCCCATGGCTGATATCTTCAACTTTCTATACCACAATGTCTGCTACACTAACCTTCCATTGGTCCATCTTTCAACAATACAAAGAGTGTTCTCGAAGTCTAGCTAACATAACATTGCTTACTTTGTCCACCTCTATCACACTTTGTCATTTCACAGCTGCAATAGCGGCAAGTCTGCAACCAACCAACAGTGTCTGTTATGAAGTTAACCTTTCTTAAAGCCACGTCTGCCTTACTGAACCCTTGAATACCCTCTACCACATCGTCTAACCGACTTTCAACATTTCATACCAAATAACATTAACATTCTCTTTGATTACAGAACAACTGATTTTCTGCTGACTAAGCAGATTTTCCAACCCCGTGGAGATAAATCATATGCCCCCTAACCTACTAGGCGCTATTCTAGACAACGAATATGGTCATCGACCAGCACACCTAGGCAGAACTTGAAAAAACAACAGAGCTTGGGTTATTGAGACGAATGAGTTGCATTCCTTGGACTACCAGAAAGACATCAAACACAACAAACTCTTTCTTACTAACCCTAACCCTAAGTATACATCAACTAACCCTAACCCTAAACCTAAGTATACATCAACTAACCCTAACCCTAACCCTAACTACACAACAAACTCTTTCTTAAGAGACATAATTACAAACCAGTGTTAGAAATGAAAAAGTTAAATTTATGTGATTATATTTTAATTACAATTTAAAACTAATAAATCGCACTTTTATTGCGCAAGATGTAAGCTTGATATATGTCCTATACCTAACTTACACCTATACTTACCCTATATCTGTATATTAAGTGAAGCGCACAATAAAAGTGCGATTTATTAGTTTTAAATTTTAATTAAAATGTAATCACATAAATTTAACTTTTTCATTTCTAACACTGGTTTGTAATTATGTCTCTTAAGAAAGAGTTTGTTGTGTAGTTAGGGTTAGGGTTAGGGTTAGTTGATGTATACTTAGGTTTAGGGTTAGGGTTAGTTGATGTATACTTAGGTTTAGGGTTAGGGTTAGTTGATGTATACTTAGGGTTAGGGTTAGTAAGAAAGAGTTTGTTGTGTTTGATGTCTTTCTGGTAGTCCAAGGAATGCAACTCATTCGTCTCAATAACCCAAGCTCTGTTGTTTTTTCAAGTTCTGCCTAGGTGTGCTGGTCGATGACCATATTCGTTGTCTAGAATAGCGCCTAGTAGGTTAGGGGGCATATGATTTATCTCCACGGGGTTGGAAAATCTGCTTAGTCAGCAGAAAATCAGTTGTTCTGTAATCAAAGAGAATGTTAATGTTATTTGGTATGAAATGTTGAAAGTCGGTTAGACGATGTGGTAGAGGGTATTCAAGGGTTCAGTAAGGCAGACGTGGCTTTAAGAAAGGTTGACTTCATAACAGACACTGTTGGTTGGTTGCAGACTTGCCGCTATTGCAGCTGTGAAATGACAAAGTGTGATAGAGGTGGACAAAGTAAGCAATGTTATGTTAGCTAGACTTCGAGAACACTCTTTGTATTGTTGAAAGATGGACCAATGGAAGGTTAGTGTAGCAGACATTGTGGTATAGAAAGTTGAAGATATCAGCCATGGGAAGTGGATCTTTGCTGACGAATACTCAGATGATATTGAAACTATCCCAGGTGGAGCCACAGATTGCCCTAAATGTTGTTATGACTGTTTTATTAGAGCTCATGTGAAACGAAGGTTTGGAGTTGTTAGTGGTGCTACACAGAAAAGTTGTGAAGCTATCTATGAAAGACAGAGACACTTTGCGTTAGAAAAAAAAACAAAAAAACCAAGAGTGTGAAGAGCTGGGTGATTAGTATGCATAAGTGCTTCTTTAGTGGATACACTGGACTGATAAGTTGAAACTTTCGGTAATGTAAAAGAGGGAAAGTGTTAACGTTGATGATTATGTCTTGTGAAATGTCTGTTCAGATAAAAGTTCAAGACATGTTTGACATAACTACTGAAGCAATATTTGTTCCTACTTTTTTTTATAAGTTTACACGAGATATTTATAAGTTTGGTCGAGATGTTTCATGTTTTGACCAACATTTTTTCCCCTTTGGTTAACACACTTTCTTAGTTCGGTCAACATATTTCATAGTTTAGCCCATATATTTTTTCCCTTTTGTTTAACAAATTTTTCTTACTTTTCAGAAGTTTGGTGTACGTTTTTCTTTACTTGGTCAATATTTTTCTCATTAGGTTAACACATTTTCCTAAGTTTTATAAGTTTTGTGTAACTTTTTTCTACACTTGGGCGATATTTTTCTCATTAGGTTAACACATTTTCCTCCTTTTCATAAGTATGGTTGCGATATTTCTCCACTTGGCCAATATTTTTCCCATTTGGTTAACACATTTTCCTCCTTTTCATAAGTATGGTTGAGCTATTTCTCCACTTGGTCAATATTTTTCCCATTTGGTTAACAAATTTTCTTACTTTTCAGAAGTTTGGTGTACGTTTTTCTTTACTTGGTCAATATTTTTCTCATTAGGTTAACACATTTTCCTAAGTTTTATAAGTTTTGTGTAACTTTTTTCTTCAATTGGGCGATATTTTTCTCATTAGGTTAACACATTTTCCTAAGTTTTATAAGTTTTGTGTAACTTTTTTCTTCAATTGGGCGATATTTTTCTCATTAGGTTAACACATTTTCCTAAGTTTTATAAGAATGGATGAGATATTTCCTATTTTGGTCACCTTTTTAAATTAATTTGGTTACAATTTTTCCTACTTTTTATAATGTTAGTCGAGACGTTTCTTATTTTGACCAACTGTTTTGTCAGTTTAGCTAACAATTTTTCCTACATTTTATAAGTTGGCCGAGACGTTTCTTATTTTGGCTAACAGTTTTGTCAGTTTGGCTAACAATTTTTCCTACATTTTATAAGTTGGTCGAGATATTTCTGTATTTGGCCAACATTTTCATTAGTTTGACTAGCCTTTTTCCTATTTCGTATACGCTTGGTTGAGATATTTCTTATTTTGACCCCGAGTTTTATAAGTTTGGCTAACAAATTTTACTATATTTTATACGTTTGGTCGATATATTTCTATACTTGGCCAACATTTTAATAATTTGGCTAACATTTTTCCTATTTCTTATACTCTTGGTTGAGATATTTCTTATTTTGACCACGAGTTTTATAAGTTTGGCTAACATATTTTACTATACTTTATACGTCTGGTCGATATATTTCTATATTTGGCCAACATTTTAATAATTTGGCTAACATTTTTTCTTATTTGACTGTTGGAGTGGAACATAGAACCTGTACTTTTGTCAGGATGTGAAATGTGGTAATGAGCCGACACATTGAAAAACATATATTAGCATTGGAACTAGGTTTCTGCGGAAAGATGCAAAGACCCCCTTTGGCCAGGCAGAAGAATTAATGAAAGTGTAAATGTCTGCTCTGAGAAGCGATAACTTTGCTGGTCAGGACAGCGGGTACGTGATATGTCATGTTATATGAGAAGCCTAAGACTGATCCGGGGAAGCTTGTTGTGTTCACGGGTAATATTATATGATAAATATAGCTAAACACTCGTCGGTGTATGACCCGATAGATGTTAAGTAAAAGGTACACCTCCCCCAACTGGCCTCGGTGCTCACATCTCTCCTCTATGTCTATGAGAACGGGTTAGTTGAATACTGTGATGACTTGATTATAGTTGTGTATATTATATTCGAAAATGCATTGTGGTGTATAAAGGCCTTGGTAGTAGTAGTTTCGTGTTCTTTACTGTTACTTGGTGACCCTATGATGACTCGGAAATAGAAAAGCGAGAGAATGAACACCCTTTTAAACCTCCGACGCCTTGTTGACGAGGGGGCAGAATCACTCCCGTACATGGTGGTCATCACGAATTAGGTCCCCTGGTTCGATCGCCAACATAATACCGTTTTTTTTTCTGTAGTATCCCTCTTAACCACGTGTCTCGGCTGTATCCATACGCATGTGACAGATACAACGCCCTCTTTGCCCGGATGTAGCCGTTTCCCACATGTTCATATACAGTGTGATAATATACGTCTATCTTGTGAGTTATCGGTTTACTTCTACCACACTAATGCATACGAGTAGAGACATGGAGCTTGAAATGGGGAAACGGTAGCCGTGAGCATAAAAGGAAAGAAAAAAATGTCTGATAGGAGGTGGTTTTAAAGCGTTGGAACAAGAATCGCTGTGATGAAGGTTGTCTTTTGCAAATTGGAAAACATACTGACTAATATAAAGTTGACAACTGTAATGAGAAATAAAAGGAGTGTTTAAGTACTACATAGAACCCGTACTTTAGTATGACTGTGAAGCGTGGTCAATGAGCAGACAAGTTGAAAAGCCTCTAATGCCAGTGGCGTTGTGGATTCTGAGACATAGTTTTTAAAAGGTTCACTAGACACCCGCATGAAACTCCCTCCAAATACTACAAGGCAACATGACAAAACATACAACGTAGCAGACACATAGATACTATACCAGCTCTGTAAGGCAACATACTTTTATAATGTAGACATAACGGCCGCTTTCTAATAATACTGCACACACCTATAAGCAGTGGTAAACCCGTATACACAGATACACGATACTTTCCTAAAGTAGACTCTAGCCATGTTCGCAGTGCAGCTATATAGAGGCATGTCTGAGTTGATGTGAAATATTTTTGGTTATTTTTACACCCGGATGTAATAGGCGACAAGTCACAACACAGCTACGATGCGCTGGCAGGGGTGACCTTATCAACTTCACATACTGGTCAATCTATATACACCACCCAATAACATTGTACACCATCTGTCTTCAAACCACAAGCGTTTTCAATGTCACAAGAATAACGAACTACTGATATTTAAGATCAGAGTGGCACATGCTGATACTGTTTGTGATATCTCCTACTCATACCACCTGTTTTAACTAAATAAGGACACATACACCTAGCCCATAATCTCCAATCGGCAATTATGAGAAAAATCGAGGGTAGTGTTATTGATTTTTTATTGGATGGCCCGACAATAGGTGTTAATCTTTTAATCCCCTTCCAACCTTTATATGAACATTTATTAATATCGCGAACTATTTGCAATGGCGGAGATATAAGAAATATTATTAACCTGACTTGGTCATTACGATGACGATAATCCCCTGGATTAGCCGTAATGAGAATAAGTATTGATTTTTGGCAACAGCTGTTGAGATCATATTCTGAATGTTAAGTTAGCTTATATTTTGTGACTCGTAGGTACAATGGTGAAATCTGCTGCCTGTGTTTTTCATCAGCGGTGGGACTTGTGGCCGCGACGACACCCACACCTTGATGACTGGAAATCTTACCCACGACAAAGTTCCGAGATTCGAACCTGTCACTTCCACGGTGTCTGGGTTACCCCCTAAACATACTCCGCAACCAGCACACCCCCTCTACTTTTCTAAACATAACCGGGTTAATAACAACCGAGCTCGAAATCACAACTAAGTAACCAAATATTATCAATATTTCTTCTACCACTAGACCATCCCACTGGGATTCGAACCCTATGATAGTGTTCGGAAGCGTTTATCTAGTTACTCATCCACTCACCCCACCCCTTAACAACTAATATCACAAAGTCATACCCACTAAAACCATCGGCCATCTTTACACTTTCAAAGTTTTCATTTGAAGAGCTGTAACCGGTATGCTGATAGTATTTAAGTCCCAGCCACTATAGATAATAGTAACCCCGTTATAACAAACAGTCGACCCCTTTACAATAGACATATAATGAAAATATCCTTGGTCTTCTGACGACCGACGCCGAAATTATGCGTTGAATGTGTCGGTGGTATACCTCCATGCCTATATTTACCCACTTCTCCACTCGATCACCCTGGCTCTTACCAAGGAACGGGCGTAATTATCCAACCAATCCGCCCTCGCCCACCTCTTAACAAGGATCAGAAGCAGTTATTTAGCTATTTGTACACTCACCAACCCCTTGACAACGACCTGGAGCCTTTATCTAGCAACTCCTCTGTCTCTTAGCAAGGAACCGACGCATTTACTTAGCCACTTCGCCACTCGCCCATCCCTTTAAATTGTTCGGAAGCTGTTATATAGGTACATCACCACTCACCAACCCCTTAACAACGAATACCACGAAGTCACGCCCCCTTACAACCGTTACTACAGGCCATCTTTACTTTTTTAAGGTTTTCATTTGAAGAGGTGTAATCTATATGATGATAGTTTTATAAGCCACTACGACCCACTACAGATCATATACACGCCATATATACCTTTTTACTTATTATAATTTTCCTATGACACCCGGCGCGGTTCGAGACTTCGACCCACCTAACCCCACCACAGTACTCGTCAATAACCGGACTAGTGATCACTCAGCAATGACTGGCCACTTGGGTACTACAAGACACTGTTTTACTGGGGTCGACCGCTCCACGCGACCGATCGGCCGCGCTTGCTCCTGCGACGGCCTCCGCATGCTTTTGGTTGTCTTTTATTTTATTTTTTTATTTTTTTTTTAATTATTTATAATATTATACACACACACTCAGTTATCTGCTCTTAGAAACATGTCTTTTCTTAGATGTATCGCCCTTAGATTGACCTAGATATCACCCCTTACCCCACCCAACTTCATGACCGAGGGGGAGTGAAAATCAGCCGAGGTCAAGGTCAAATGGTGGAGGCTCCACCAAATACGACCTGAAACGTCCATTGTATGCTGATAGTATTTAAGTCCCAGCCACTATAGATAATAGTAACCCCGTTATAACAAACAGTCGACCCCTTTACAATAGACATATAATGAAAATATCCTTGGTCTTCTGACGACCGACGCCGAAATTATGCGTTGAATGTGTCGGTGGTATACCTCCATGCCTATATTTACCCACTTCTCCACTCGATCACCCTGGCTCTTACCAAGGAACGGGCGTAATTATCCAACCAATCCGCCCCTCGCCCACCTCTTAACAAGGATCAGAAGCAGTTATTTAGCTATTTGTACACTCACCAACCCCTTGACAACGACCTGGAGCCTTTATCTAGCAACTCCTCTGTCTCTTAGCAAGGAACCGACGCATTTACTTAGCCACTTCGCCACTCGCCCATCCCTTTAAATTGTTCGGAAGCTGTTATATAGGTACATCACCACTCACCAACCCCTTAACAACGAATACCACGAAGTCACGCCCCCTTACAACCGTTACTACAGGCCATCTTTACTTTTTTAAGGTTTTCATTTGAAGAGGTGTAATCTATATGATGATAGTTTTATAAGCCACCACGACCCACTACAGATCATATACACGCCATATATACCTTTTTACTTATTATAATTTTCCTATGACACCCGGCGCGGTTCGAGACTTCGACCCACCTAACCCCACCACAGTACTCGTCAATAACCGGACTAGTGATCACTCAGCAATGACTGGCCACTTGGGTACTACAAGACACTGTTTTACTGGGGTCGACCGCTCCACGCGACCGATCGGCCGCGCTTGCTCCTGCGACCGCCTCCGCATGCTTTTGGTTGTCTTTTATTTTATTTTTTTATTTTTTTTTTAATTATTTATAATATTATACACACACACTCAGTTATCTGCTCTTAGAAACATGTCTTTTCTTAGATGTATCGCCCTTAGATTGACCTAGATATCACCCCTTACCCCACCCAACTTCATGACCGAGGGGGAGTGAAAATCAGCCGAGGTCAAGGTCAAATGGTGGAGGCTCCACCAAATACGACCTGAAACGTCCATTGTATACTACTCCCGGCTGCCGTCGTTGGATTAACCATTGCTCCAGATTCCACACACCAAGTGATAAGCGAACCACACCTAATCTAGGGCGATGCACATAAATATCTGTGACCTTATTTGGTATTATTTGGAAGCTTGCCGCCTTGTGCATTCCAGTGCCAAAAGTCATCGGTGTCCTGTGCTCAACTTTGTATTGTACTCTATGAAAAACTGTTAGTGTGTCAATGAAGATAAATGTCGATTATTGTGATTACATGCATTTTCTACCACACCCATTGGCTAGGTCCATACACAGATATACAAGACTCTTTCAGTTCACACAAACTCTTTAACAAGTATTGACTGGCGTTCATAGATGTAGAAGAGAGACACAGAGAAGTGAGCGTATGCTAGAAAACAAACAAATGTAAAACTATCTTTACTATAAACAATATAATATGACACAAAGTAGTGCAGCTTTACATAACAGAATTAAGACACATACAGGACGTTGCTGCGACTAGCCTTCATCAGCAAACACACACATTCACAAACACAAGTCGCCGCAACGTCCTGTATGTGTCTTAATTCTGTTATGTAAAGCTGCACTACTTTGTGTCATATTATATTGTTTACACTTTCACAGCTTTACCGCAGTTCCACCCAATCTTATTCATATCTTTACTATAGCGTGATTCGAATCTTCAGTATATATAATTATTTTAACAATTAATTCTTACTAACAAACAAACAGACAACCGGACAGACGAATGTATACACGGACAGAGAGTGAACGACAAAAATGTTTACCATAATAATTTTGGCTTTTGATAAAATCATAAGCCAAGCCGGAATTCAACAACACAGAAGGTTTGCAGGACAGATGAACATGGCATCTCCTTACACTGGCACATAATGAAAGAGTTGTCTAAATTTGAATAGTTAAATGGTTGGGATGGGAAGGGGGGGGGGGGGGGGTTGAGAGATTATTGACACTCCCAGGCAATGAAAGCCTACCTGATACACACTGACAGGCTGGTCACAGACTGCCCAGGGGGAAATGTGGCAAGGGACACTTTGTTTAATAACTAATAGTTAGTTAGTCGCTGTTCCAACTTCACGGCAACGGTCACCCCCATTATGCTCCGTTCCTGTGCCAGTGAAAATGCTCCTCATGTTCAGTGTGAAAGGTGGAAAGGACAGGAATCTCGGCATGCCAACAGCTCGCACAGGTACACTGTGCATAATGCCGCCGCCAGAATGCCAACACAAAAGTCCTCCACGAAAAATACGAAAAAATCGTCGATGGAATTGGCAGTCACCAGAAAGACTTCATTGACCTGGGTTTTGTCCCACATGGCTCGGTCTCTTTTCGCAGGGCGACCTGCAAAAAGTGCCGGACAAAGTTAGAACTCCGTAGCTCCAGCGACGACTCTCATGAGTCTCCTGAAAAATGCACCCATGAACGGAAAGGGTAAAGCAGTCAATTCAGCAACAGCCTGCAGTCATTGTTCCGAACATGCTGTTCACTGTACAAACAGCGGACAGATGTAAAAGCATTCCACACGAATTTCACAGCTCACATTGTCGCGCCACGCAGTCACTCAATAGCAGGGCGACGGAACCATTGTTTAATAACAATATTTTCTATAACACGTGTAGGCTAGGTGCAGACACTGAAGGACAGACACACAAACATCATCATCGTGTGCCTTTGTTGCATGTCTTTTCACAGATCTCGGTGCTTGTTGCTCTGCTGTTGATATTCCTTCATTGAACCGCCGTTTCTCTTGGTTTGTTTCTGTGACCACTTATATTTCCAGTTATTGCATTATTCCATTTGCAGGCGATCCGCCTGCCATATCTCTTGTTTTGCCTCTGATCCCGCGGTTCTCTCCGCGTCGGTAACTTACGGGGTATGTGAGCCGGTCGCTCAGAAAGCAGTGGCAAACTACTGAGCGTAATCTTGCCAAGAAATCAACAATCAGCTGAAAGATGCTGATGTTGACAGCGATGTCCTGTAAAGGATATGCGAACAACAAAAACCAAAAAATTATAACATGGACTAAGCTAGACAGAGATTAAGATCAGATTCGTTAATTAGTTGCATATGCTTTACAGGACTTCGCAGTCAACCGCAGCCTGATTTGGCTGTTTGAAATCTCATCGTAAGTTTACGTTCAGTAGTCTGCCATTGCTTTCTGAACAACAGGCACCCATACCATTTTATTAAATATTCAACGCAAGGCGGCCTGCTGAAAATTTCACGCAGTGGTGTTTCGAACACAGTATCAGGAATTACGAAATGCCTCCTTTCCTGCTTCGCCAAGGAGCCAGCAAAAGCAGATTAGGTGAAGCAAAAGTTGCATTCCGGAAAATGAAACGTATCTAATGCAATAAATGAATGTAAGAAAGAGAGTTCTGAACTGTTTTACATAATCTGTTTCACTGCATGGCAGCGAATCATGGTACGTTATGTACAGAATTAGAAAGAAAAAAAAAAGCTTAGAACGGAGATGTGGTTCCAGAAACGAATATTGCGAATACTTTGGACTGCAGGAGTAACTAACAATGTTTTCCCGGAAAAAGCTAGTGAAACAAGAACATTATTTACAACTATAAGAAAGTGACAAACAACAATACTTTGTCATGTGATGAGAAGAGAGGAATTGAAGAATATCGCATCAACTGGAAGGATCACTGGGGGTAAAGGCAAACCAAGAGAAATGACGGTGGGATGAGGGAATATCGTCAGCAGAGCAACAAACCCAGAGATCTGTGGAAAGACATGCGCACCTACGCCAGCAAGAGAGGCACACGATGATGATGATAGTGTGTCTATCCTCCAGTCTGTCTGTCTATCCTCCACACGTTCAGTTGCCCATCCATCTGTTCGTCAGTGTATGGACCTAGCCTACAGGTGTTGTAGAAAGTAAAGTTATTAAACAGTGTCCCTAATCTGTTATCCCCTCTTCCTCAAGTTAAGTATTCAAGGTTAGATAACTCTTTCATTATGTGCCAGTGTTACGAGAGGACATGTTCATTTTCCCGCAAACCTTCTCTGTTGTTGAGTTTAGGCTCGGCTTATGATTTTACCAGTAGCTACAATTATTAGGGTAAACATTTTTGTCGCTCTCTCTCTGTCCGTGTATATGTTCGTCTGTCCGGTTTTCTGTTTGTGTGTAAGTAAGGATGAAATGTTAAAACAATTTCATAAATTGAAGGTTTGAATTACGATGTAGTAAATTTAGCTGTAAATGTGATGTTGTCTAGTGCACCCTCAAATCTCTACTTCTTTATTCTACGCCTATGAACGCCAATCAATACTTATTATTATATTTATGTGATCAAGAGTTCTGCACCACGTTATATATCTGTGTACTAACGTAGTCAATGGGCGTCGTAGAAAATGCGTGTAATCACAATAATCGACATTTATCTTCATTGACACCTTGGCAGTTTGTCATAGTACAATACAAAGTTGAGCACAGAACACCGATGACCTTTGGTACTGGAATGCATTAGGCGGTGAGATTCGAAATAATACCAAATAAGGCCAAAGATATGTATGCTTATCGACCTAGATTTGGTGTGGTTGTGGCGGGAAACGTTTTCTAATCAGCGTATGATCCAATTCATCTCCCTTGCAGCAGACAGCAATGGTAAACCAGCTGGTCGTCTATTGTGATATGAAATATCTGGCCCTCGGTTGCCTACCCTGAATGTAAATAACTTCCCATTGTGACTGGATTTATACAGGAGACAGGGATGGTGTGCTTAGGTCATAGTTCAAGGACATTATGTGTTGTGTTCAAGACTGTCAGAATTACCAGAATTGATAATTGCAAAGTTGTCCACCCTTTTGTTTGTCCGTCCGTTTATCTATCTGTCTGTCTGTCTTTCAGCTTGTCCATATATCTTTATGTCCATCAGTCTATGTATCACTTTTTCGAACTTACTGACAGATCAATTCATTCGTTCATTGATTTATTTACTCAATCAGCCATCATCACCATGATCATTGTCATCATCATCTTCGTCTTCCTACTTATCACCACCAAAACCAACTACTACTACTACTACGACTACTACGACTAGAACTACTACTGCTACTGTTACTACTTCCACTATTACTGCTGCTGCTACTACTACTACAACAACTACTACTACTGCTGCTGCTACTACTACTACTACTACTACTACTACTACTACTACTACTACTACTACTACTACTACTACTACTACAACTACTACTACTACTGCTACTACTACTACTACTACTACTACTACTACTACTACTACTACTACTACTACTACTACTACTACTACTACTACTACTACTACTACTACTATAATATAATCATCGTTTTCGTCGTCGTCATCGTGATTATCAAACCAACATCAAAAGATTTGATTTATATGGTCGCGTCTAGCGTGAGCCGCATAGTCAAGTAGTTACACACCCACCTTACACGCCAGTGATACGGAGTTCGATCGCGGGTCCGGTCGTTTATATGCAACACTGACGAGCTCAAACCAGAGAGAAACTCTGGTCTACTGCAAGTATACAGTCACGTGTGAAGCAACCAGGGCTGCAAGAGCTGTGTGTGTGGGGGGGGGGGGGGAAGGGTGGACAGAAAAACCACTGCAGGAGATCCTCCTCCTGGAATGTCAAGCATTCTTTGCCCACATTGTCAAAGAACATTTCGATCCATCATAGAACTCACGGCTCCATACTGTCAACACCACTGGATGAAATGAATGGTCATCATCATTCTTGATGGACAAACAACATGCTGGTGACATTATTTAGTTTGCTAATAATTAAAGATAGCTATGGAGATCAGCATTGCCAAATCGATAAGAGCGCTCGCTTTTAAACTTCCGGTTTGTTGGACTGAAATGTTGACTCTCGTCCTTGACATGGGGCCGTAAATTACAAGCTTAAATAAGAAGTCGGAGTGGGTTCACCTGGTGGTCGCGATGGACACTGGTAATAGGGAAAGCTAATT
>OY992891.1:24456475-24703975 GCA_963921405.1 Cepaea hortensis
CAACTTACTCACACCAAGAGAAAAATTTAAACAGCTTTCATATGCGGTGTCTGCGAAGAATTCTTGGTATTAAGTGGCAAGACACAATCACAAATACTGAAGTATTGGAAAGATCAGGTTGTGTGACAGTTTATTCCATGCTCAGTCTTCGTAGACTTAGATGGATAGGACATCTTAGTAGGATGGATGATGGTAGAATACCAAAGGATATATTTTTTGGTGAATTGCAGATGGGTAAGAGATCTCAGGGTCGGCCTCTACTACGATACAAAGATGTGTGTAAACGGGACATGATTGATACAGGCATTGATAATGCACATTGGGAGCAAGTCGCCGCTGAACGTGTTGCATGGAGGGCAAACATCAGAAATGGAATAAAGACAAAGGAGAAAATTATTGCAGATAAGTCACACGCCGAGCGTTTGAGACGTAAGATGGTGCATGATGGTGGAAATGACCACGTGTTCACATGCACCCACTGTGAACGGACATTTACAGCGCAAATTGGTCGTATCAGTCTCATTCGCTACCGCCATAGGTAAAAGTTATTATGCCTTTTTAAAGCACAAACTATCGTCAGTCAAGACGGCAAGGTGCCAATATATATATATATATATATATATATATATATATATATATATATATATATATATATATATATATATATATACATTGGCACCTTTCCGTCTTGACAGACGATAGTTTGGTACATTGTGCTTTAAAAAGGCTTAATAACTACGATCCATGGCGGTGGCGAGTGTGGCTGGTAAGGCCAATTCTTGCTGCAAATGTTTGCCCACAGTAGGTGCATGTGAAAACATGGTCATTTCCACCATTTTGCACTATCTTACGTCTCTCACGCTCTGTGTGTGCTTTATCTGCAATCATTTTCTCCTTTGTCTTTATTCCGTTTCTGATAGTTGCCCTCCATGCAACACGTTCAGCGGCGACGTGCTCCCAATGTGCATTATCAATGCCTGTATCAATCATGTCCCGCTTAAACACATCTTTGTATCGTAGTAGAGGCCGACCCTGAGATCTCCTACCCGTCTGTAATTCACCAAAAAAGATGTCCTTTGGTATTCTACCATCATCCATCCTCCTAACATGTGCGATCCATCTAAGTCTACGAAGACTGAGCATGGAATACACCGTCACACAACCTGATCTTTCCAATACTTCAGTATTTGTGATTTTGTCTTGCCACTTAATACCAAGTTTTCTTCGCAGACACCGCATATGAAAGCTGTTTAAACGTTTCTCTTGGCGTGAGTAAGTTGTCCAGGTTTCACTGCCATAAAGAAGGGTACTAAGGACACAGGCTTGGTAGACGAGGACTTTTGTTTTGGCAGTAAGCTTCCTGTTCTCCCACACTCTTTTTGCTAACATGTTCATTGTTGTTGCTGCCTTGCCAATCCTGATGTTGATTTCCTGATCGAGAGATAATTTGCTATTTACCTCTGATCCTAGATATGTAAAATGGTCTACTATCTCCAGTTCGGCGTCGTCAATAAAGATTGATGGTACACCATGTGCACCTTGTGACATAATATGTGTCTTCTTTTTGTTAATTGTTCAGAACAAGCATTGGAGAATGCAGATAGTAGATGTTGTAATTCTTCCTCAGAGTGGGTCGTAATCGCAGCATCATCCGCAAAAAGCAACTCTCTGATTAGTACCCTGCTAATTTTGGTCTTGGCCTTCAATCTCTGAGCATTATAGAGGCCACCATCTGAGCGTGAGTGAATGTATATACCGTCATCCTGATCACGAAAGGCATATTTCAGTAGAAGTGAAAAGTATATCCCAAAGAGGGTGGGTGCTAGCACACAGCCTTGCTTAACTCCACTCTTGATTTCAAACTCTTCTGAAGTTGAGCCATCAAACTTAATTATACCCTTCATGCCTGTGTGGAACGATTCCACAATGGACAGAAGAGTTGGTGGGCAGCCAATCTTCTTTAGTGCTTTGAACAGACCCTCACGACTGACCAAAACGAATGCCTTTGTGAGGTCGATGAAGGCAATAAACAGTGGCTGATTTTGTTCCCGGCATTTTTCTTGCATCTGTCGCAATGAGAATATCATATCAATGGTAGACCGGTTCTGACGGAAGCCGCACTGTGATTCGGGGTAGACTTGTTCTCCCAGGACTTGAAGTCTGTGCTGGACAATTCTGGCAAATACTTTCCCAACAATACACAGAAGTGAGATACCCCTATAGTTGTTACAGTCGCTCCGATCTCCCTTGTTCTTGTACAGCGTTATGATGTTTGAATCTTTGAAATCCTGTGGGACTTGTCCTTCTCGCCAGCATAGCTCTATTAGCTGGTGGATCTGTAGAGCGAGTGTGTCTTGCCCACTCCTGATCACCTCTATTGGAATCCCATCCTTACCTGGAGCCTTGCCAGATGCAAGCTCATTTATAGCACACTTAACTTCTGTTATAGTGGGAAGTGTGTCCAGGTGGTCAACAGTTGAGGGCATCATCCGCTAGCTTGGTCTCACTTGAGTAAAGCTCTAAATAGTGCTCTACCCATCTATCCATCTGCTGTTTCTTATCAGTGATGATTTCTCCAGTCAAGGTTTTCAGCGGTGCACTTCTTTTGATCATTGGACCACAGGCTTTCTTTATCCCTTCATACATGCTTCTGATGTTTCCCTTATCACTTTCGATTTGAATGGACTCACATAACTTGATCCAATAGTCATTCGCACACTGCCTGGCAGCCTTTTTTACATCCTTCCTTGCTTGCTTCAGCTCACTCAGAGTGTTACGCGTTGGTCTTTCCTTGTTTCTTAAGAGAGCTATCTTCTTTTTATCAATCAAGGGCTGCAGTATCTGGCTGTTTGCCGCAAACCAGTCCTGCCTCTTATGATCCACAGTGCCGTAAACCCCTACCGCTGTTTTATAAATAGTTTCCTTAAGTTTACTCCATTTATCATTTACTATACAATTTTCTGATGTATCATTGAAAGCGTCTTCAAGTTGCTGTTGAAATTCAAAGCACTTTCCAGGATCGTGAGTGTTAGTAATATTAATCCTGGGGCTAGACTTGTGTTTAGCTGTGTAGATTCTCTTTGGTCTCAGTCTAACCCTTGCAACAACCAAAGAATGATCTGTATCACAGTCAGCACTGTGGTAACTTCAAGTTAATGATGTATGGTTCAGATGTTGTCTCCGTGTGATAATGAAGTCCAGCTGATGTCAATGGCCGGATCTTGGATGTTTCCATGTGACCTTATGCATCTCTTTTGTTTTAAAAAAGGAGTTTGTAATACATAGGTCATTTCTAGTGCAATGCTCCAGCAGCCTTTGCCCATTATCATTCATGCGACCGATGTTGTATTTTCCAAGGCACACTGGCCATGAACTCGAGTCCTTGCCCACACGAGCATTGAAATCAACGAGCATATAAATGTAGTCGGATTTTGGAACTGCCTTGATCGCAGAGTCTAGCTGCTCATAGAACATATCCTTCACATCATCAGAGGAAGCGAGTGTCGGTGCATATGCAGTGAGAATGGTGGCAAATCCACAGGAGGTTGCCAAGCGCAGTGATAATAATCTTTCATCACCTCCATCTGGGATATCAATCATTCCCAGTAGCGAATTCTTCACTGCAAAGCCCACACCATGTTGCCTTTTTTCTGCCTGCCCTCTTCCCTTCCAAAAAAAGGTGTAATTGTTTTCCCTGAGTGACCCTTCCTCAGCGAGGCGAGTCTCCTGCAGGCCGGCAATATCAATGTTAAGACGATCGAGTTCAGCATCAATCACAGCTGTATTTCTCACATCGTCAATATTTGTCAAGTCAGTGGAAAATCCTGGACACATGGTTCTCACGTTCCAGGTTGCAAGCCGTAGCTTGAGGTTTCTATTCTTTTTATTAGTACCTGATGCATTGGTTTTACAGCCTGCGATTCAGATTTTGTCCTAGCCCCAAGCACCCATTGAAGCAGGCAGGCTGTGACGGATCAGCACCCAATTGGCTGGGGGATGCCCAGCTTGAGGCGGGCAGTAGCTGATCAGTGACACCTGTAGGTGTCTCCCACCGTCAGAGGCAACGCGAGGCGCCCCATGTCTACGCCAACTGACAAGGACTTATAACCCGTAACAGTTGCCTCTCGCTTTGATTCCGAGACCGGTTAAGACCAGGGATGGAGTTATTGCCTCTCCATAGCACAAAGCCTGGGCTAAAATAAAGAAACCATGTGTTGCCCATGCAGCATGATCCCTCTCTCGGCCTGCCTAGTTCACTCCAGAGGAAAGTTGACACCTATAATCTGGAACAAGACAAGCTGCAGAAGCTGCCGGATCAGCAAAGCAATGCTCTAACTGTCCGCCTGTCGGAGCTTCGATCCTAGACCAGCTGCCAACCAAGGCTTAGGGTCTGGTCTGCCCTGCCATGACTTATTTTGTCTTTGGGTTGCATTTCCTCGCACCAGGATAAGGCTAATACCCTCCCAATTGCGCTCTTCCGTCCGAAACCGTTGGCACAATGTGGGTTGTCGGGTTTGGTAAGCGCCGCCCAACATTCGGCGCTGACAGAAAGCAGGTAGTACTGTCTACTGTCATACGGTAGCTCAGTCATATCTGACTAAGACCTGACACACACACACACACACACACACACATATATATATATATATATATATATAAATTTTGCATGCATTAGAACCACTGATCAGCAGGGTAATATCCCCAATAATAATAATAGTATACCCCTTCGGTTAAAGTAAATAAATAGGTCTATGCTCATGCATTGTCATTTCTAATCCACCTGAGATATTCCTTATAATTTCACACCCCAGCTAGAGGAGGGGGGAAGGAAATGATAGAAGGAGTAAATCACGTAAGGCACAAGGAATGTAACTTGGCTAACTGAAACATCTGATCCAGCCTTAACTTATAATAATAGCTATGTATATACTACTCCATCATCTCTCTATTCTATATCATTAATGTGCAGGATCTACTCTTGATGGGTAAATTAGATCATGTGACTATTCAGCAATCTGCCGCCTTGTCATTCACTGTTGTCTATGTCCCCTTTGAAAGAACATGAGATTAACCGATACCAGAACAAAGGCAGATGTAACTGCCAAATAAAACATAAGATGCTTGATAGCCGGAAAAGAACCATTAACAAGAAGAGACCTTTTAGCTCTCAACTTGTAAGTTCTTCCTACATTTTCTACTTACTAACCTTCTATCTGTAGACCTTTTCATTCTTGTCCACTACAGTGAAATCACAAGTGATCCTATATAAATAGGCTCCCTATCATTCTTCACATAAGGAGGTAGACGAGGTTCGCAGATTTTATGAGTGACTGAAGAAGGATGACAATCCCAGGGCCATGATGTTTATGAATGATCTGAATGGAAGGGTGAAGACCAAGTCGGTTCGTATATGGTTCGTTACCAATATGTCTAATTCATTTGGCTAGTGAACTACCACCCCTGTAATTCAAGAACATGTCAAACACTGAATGGTGCCTGGACGGTCAACCTATCCCTTAGTTAATCTTCCTCACGAAACTTAAGTTATGTGGACTAAATCAGCAAGAGAAATCCTATCAAGTTTTACAAAGGAATAAACTCTTTAGAACCAGTGAAGTAAATTTTGAATAGACCTTATGAACAAAAATCCTTACAACAAGAACAATTAAAACCAGAGACTATGAATCGGATGTTGTATTCTATGCTCAACCTTCACTATTGGAGGAATGTGAGAACATTTAACTGGTGATTACCAACCAGTTTACACCTCAAGAACTACTGTAAATTACCTCTATAGTTAGTAACATAGCGTAGATATGTATGTAAACCAATGTTGTGTAATTCAAATATTCTACTATGTCACCAATGCTATTTCTTATAATTTAAGTTGTTAATAAACCATGGTTAACTTTCCATTGTCATTCTGAAGTACATTGTGATGTGACCAAGTTATAGACTACTACATATGATTAATTATGGATATTAATTATATCATTGAAGAATATGGAACACTACGTGGCTGGGTAACCACTAACAGACAGCCAATTCATGTTCTGTTGTAACCTCCCAGGTACCAGATTGTTCAAATAGGAGAACTTAATATTACCATTCAATTATCTTGTAACCGGTTTCCTTCCGAGAAAAATGGATACAAGCTGGGGGTTCAAAGCTAGGTAATTAACAACCAAAGTATCTCCTAATTCGGGCAGTTTATCTTTTGGAGGGGAAACCTTACCATTCCAGAGAACACCCTAGATTCCTCGAGCTAATAAGGGTCTCTTTGGCTTCCCATGACCCTTCCTCTCCATTTGAAATTAATCCCACTACTATGGCATGAATTAGAACCGGGGCAGGCTACTATGGGTACTGCACTTTCCTCCCTATTATACCACAGGTACAAATGAAAACCTTAAAAAAGGTAAAGATTTCTTGTATTATTGGTTGTAGTGGGTATGGCTTATTGAAATTAGCTGGTAAGGGGTGGGTGAATGGATGCGTAGAAAGATAAGTGCTCGAATACTAACCTCAAACGATTCAGATCGGTAAATGAAAACATCAAATCTCTCTCTCTCTCTCTCTCTCTCTCTCTCTCTCTCTCTCTCTCTCTCTCTCTCTCTCTCCTTGTGTCTATACGGGTCTTTGCTTCATTCCCCAGAAACCCATTGCCAAGACCAATATATGTTCTCAAACTTGTCTGCTCAGTGCCACACTTCACAGCCAGAAAAAACTACAGCTTCTATTTACTACTTCAACATTCAAACAAGAAAATATGTTAACCACAATGAAAAAAAAAATAGCAGTCAAACTTATAAATATCTCGGCCAAACTTATGAAAAGTAGGAAGTATTGTTAACCAAATGTGAAAAAAAAAAAAATATCGTCCAAAGAGAGAAATATTTCAACTAAACCTAAAATAGATCAGCCAAACTTATGAAAAGTAGAAAAATCGTCAGCCAAATTGGCAAAAGTTAGGCCACATACAGAAATATCTCAACCGAGCGAATAAAAAGTAGGAAAATTGTTAACCAAACGGGAAAGATATTGATCAAGTAGGAAAATGTGTTAGTCAAAGAGGAAAAATATTGAACAAGTAACGAAATATATCGTTCAAACTTATGAAAAGTAGGAGGCTTTGTTAACCAAATGTGAAAAAATAAGACCCAAAGAGAAAAATATCTCGCCCAAGCTTATAAAAAGTAGGAAAATTGTTGGCCAAATGGGAAAAAGTTAGGCCAAATACAGAAATACCTCACCCAAACATATGAAAATTAGGAAACTTTGTTAGCCATAGGGGAAAAACCTAGGCCAAGTAGGAAAATTTGTTACCCAAATGTGAAAAACTTCAGCCAAATACAGAAATATCACGTCCACACTTATGAAAACTAGGAAAATTTGTTGGCCAAATAGGAAAAAATATTGACCAAGTAGGAAAATATGTTAGCCAAATGGGAAAAAATATCAGCCAAAGAGAGAAATATCTCGTCCAGACTTATATAACGTAAGAAAATTTG
Organism: Cepaea hortensis; assembly: GCA_963921405.1. Lineage (NCBI taxonomy): Eukaryota > Metazoa > Mollusca > Gastropoda > Stylommatophora > Helicidae > Cepaea > Cepaea hortensis. Next base: position 24,463,987 of record OY992891.1, read on the forward strand.
TCAACCAAATGGTAAAAATGTGAGATGTGATTACCGATGCCAGCCGAGGAAGACGTATCTGTACGTAACAGCTATCGGGTAACAAACTATACAGCGACGAGTGGCTAGCACATGTTATGAGATGTAAATCACAGCAAACTGCCCCGACTCAACTTTAGGCAATGAATGTAACATGTCATGTCAGTGTCCACTGTCATAACAAGCGAAGTTCTGCAAAATACATGTTGCTGAATGAATGAATGATATTAGTCGTAGAAAGAAAGTAGGTGCCAGGTTGTACATCTTGTCTTCCTCTCATCACGTGGGATGTGGGTTTGATCCTCGGCCAGAAGCTGGGGTTACAGCAATAACAATCCTGCCTGTAGACTGTAGGAGCAAGCCGCTTGTATTCCTAAACCTGGGGGAAACACCTACCCTGGCACACAACAACCATTATACGGATGACGTAGTCAACATAAACCAGCAGAAACACAGCGTCATTTTCGGATGTGTTCTTCAGATCAACCAGCATGTGTTCTTTATCTCATTCAGAATTTGTTCTTCATCTCATCCAGCACTGGTTCTTCGCCTCATCCAGTATTGGTTCTTTATCTCATCCAGCATTGCTTTTTCATCTTATCCAATATTGGTTCTTTATCCCATTCAGCATTGGTTAATCTCATCCAGATTTGGTTGTTTATCTCACCGAACGTTAATTTTTGTTTTATCTCACCCAGCATTGGTTCTTTATCTTATCCAGCATTGGTTCATCTTTTAAAGCTTTAGTTTTTTTATCTCACTCAACGTTGATTCTTTATCTCACCCAGCATTGATTCTTTATCTCAACCAACTTAGGTTCTTTGTCTCATCCAGGATTGGTTTTTTATTTCACACAGCATTAGTTCTTTATCTCATCCAGCATTGGCTCTTTATCTTATCCAGCATTGGTTCTTTATCTCATCCAGCAGTAGTTCTTTATCTCAATCAGTATTGGTTCTTTATCTCTTTCAGCCAATTTCTTTATCTCATTCAGCATTAGTTCTTTATTTCAACAAGCATTGCTTCATCTCATCCAGGATTGGTTCATTATCTTATACATTATTTGTTCTTTATCTCATAAAACTTTGGCTCTTGATCTCATCCAGTATTGGCTCTTTATGTCTTCCAGCATTGGTTCTTTATCTCATCCATCACTGATTAATTTCATCCATCATTGATTCATCTTATCCAGCATTCATTCGTCTCATCCAGCAATGGTTCATCCCATCAACCATTGATTCATCTCTTCCAGCGTTGGTTCATCTCATACGTCCATGGTTCATCTCATACATCCATGGTTCATCTCATCCGGCATTGGTTCATCTCATACGAATATGGCTCATCTCATACGTCCATGGTTCATCTCATCCGGAATTCGTTTATCTCATCCAGCATTGGTTCACCTCATCCAGTATTAGTTCATCTCATCCAGCATCTTTTCTCCGGGGCATGCCGGTGTGCTGGGGAATGAACAGGCGGACATGTTGGTTGGCTCTGCAAAACTTGGTGGAGTATTGATGCATGACAAGGCAGACGTGGTTGCGGCCTTGTGGGAGCACGTGTACACCTCGGAGGAGCAAATGGATCACCATGGTCTGGCAAGAATGAGACAGCGAGGAGAGAAGAGGGGATTTGGCCGACGATCGACGCTCAGAGGAAAGGCGAGATGGACATATAATCAGATTGCTACTGGTACTATTAGTGTTGGAACTCTTCGCTGGCTGCTGAGGATGGGGACGGAGCGCTTATGGGAATGCCCCGAATGCTGTTATGTTGGTTCCCAGATCAATCAATCAATCAATTAATCCAGCATTGGTCCATCTCATCCAGTATAGTTCTTCATGTCATCCAGTATTGGTTCTTCATCTCATCCAGTATAGTGCTTCATCTCATCCAGTATAGTGCTTCATCACATCCGACATTGGCTCTTTATCTCGTCCACATTTGGTTTATCTCATCCAGTATAGTTCTTCATCTCATCCTGTATAGTTCTTCATCTCATCCAATATAGTTCTTCATCTCATCCAGTATAGTTCTTCATCTCATCCAGTATAGTTCTTCATCTCATCCAGTATAGTTCTTCATCTCATCCAATATAGTTCTTCATCTCATCCAGTATAGTTCTTCATCTCATCCTGTATAGTTCTTCATCTCATCCAATATAGTTCTTCATCTCATCCAGTATAGTTCTTCATCTCATCCAGTATAGTTCTTCATCTCATCCAGTATAGTTCTTCATCTCATCCAATATAGTTCTTCATCTCATCCAGTATAGTTCTTCATCTCATCCAATATAGTTCTTCATCTCATCCAGTATAGTTCTTCATCTCATCCAGTACAGTTCTTCATCTCATCCAGTACATTTCTTCATCTCATCCAGTATAGTTCTTCATCTCATCCAGTACAGTTCTTCATCTCATCCAATATAGTTCTTCATCTCATCCAATATAGTTCTTCATCTCATCCAGTATAGTTCTTCATCTCATCCAGTACAGTTCTTCATCTCATCCAGTATAGTTCTTCATCTCATCCAGTATAGTTCTTCATCTCATCCAATATAGTTCTTCATCTCATCCAGTATAGGGTTATCATCTCATCCAGTATCGGTTTATCATCTCATCCAGTATTGGTTTATCATCTCATCCAGTACTGGTTTATCATCTCATCCAGTATTGGTTTATCATCTCATCCAGTATTGATTTATCATCTCATCCAGTATTGGTTTATCATCTGATCAAGTATAATTCTTCATCTCATCCAACATTGGCTCTTCATCTCTGTATTAGTTCATCTAATCCAGTTAGTTCTTGATCTTATCCAGTATTGGTTCTACATCTCATCCAGTATAGTTCATCATCTCATCCTGTATTGGTTATTCATCTCATCCAGTATAGATCATCATCTCATCCTGTATTGTTTATTCATCTCATCCAGTAGTTCTTCATCTGTAATCAAGGTAAGACGTATTGAGGTTCTTGGTCAGTAGAACTCAGAAGGCTGTGCTATGTCAATGAGTCGAGAGAGATGTCTTCTAGTGTAAGTTTCTCTAGACAGTATATGAATGACAACAGACAATATGTGACATGACAACAGACAGTATATGACACGACAACAGACATTACGTAACATACAACATACAGTATATGACATGACAACAGACAGTATATGACACGACAACAGACATTACGTAACATACAACATACAGTATATGGCATGATAACAGACAGCATGTGACACGTCTCAACACAGACACTATATGGCATGACAAAATCTTATATATAAATTAGGATGTGCGTATCTCTGTCTGTATGTCTGTCTGTATGTATGGCCTTTATTCGCTCGCGAACGGCCCATCCGATTGAGATGAAATTTTCTACACGCCTTCCTTTCATTCCAGAGCTGTCAACTGTGATATTTTGTTAGTGTGAAATCGCCTGCTTACTCAGTATTATTTCATTTTTCATTTTTCATCATAATTTCATATATCTCAGGGGACCTAACTCTGTAAAAGTTATTTCAAGGGGCATAACTTTTCTGTATAACTTATAGTCATATTGTGGCATCGTTTTCAAAGATTTATAAACTCTTTGTCCATAGTTATGTACCGGCATATGAGTTATAATAAATAATGATACAATCTGTAAGGCATTTTCAAAGTTTTCATAAAAATGATGCACAATGCATAACATTGTAACTCATCTTTTTTTGCTTAAGAAGTTACTGTAGTCATGCAGGTGATTAGAAAGAGTTTTCATTAAAAATAATGGATGGTGTGTGGTAGAACGTTCTTTTAAGTTACATTTTTTTTTTTTGTATGAATTTAATGAAGCCGGACAGGGTCAGGCAGACAGATAGACAGACAGACAGACAGATAGACAGTCGGGAACAGGAACTTATATGACTACTTATATAAATTAAATGAGATGCTTCACACCAGGAGCTGGGCGATGTCGGGCCGGGTCAGACAGACAGACAGACAGACAGACAGATAGTCGGTAACGGGAACGGGAACTTATATGACTACTTATATGAATTAAATGAGATGCTTCCCACCAGGGACTGGGCGAAGCCGGGCAGGGTCAGCTAGTACAATATAAAATTTAAATTATACCTGAGTCAGAATGATCAAATGTATGCCACTCTAAATATCAGTCAGATTAAAAACAGTAACTATGGCGACGCTTCTATAATTGTCCTATAGGCGTAAATAAGGACATTGTGAAGACACAGTTACATGAAATGTTTTCCCTGTGATTGAACACATTGTAAATACTTCCTTCTCTTTAAGGGTATTGAACTACGCTGGAGCGGGGTTCACCCTTGGCCATGAAATAGGCCATTCAGTTGATTTAACAGGTAAATGATGCTGTATTCAGTGTCTATATCATACTGGGCATTAATTTTACACTGTTTATTTGTATCCTAACTAATGTTAATTATACGTTCTTTACAGGACGTCCCAATTAACCCCATCATTTTTTACCATGATTTAGTTGGTAGTTTTTCCGTTCGGTAGTTTTGTCATTGCTTTCTGAATGAGCGATGGTCATACCAAAGAAACAACGCTAGGCGGCCTGCTGCCAAATCTTCTGCGGCTGATTTGGAACCCTCGTCTCTGTATGTAGAGGAATTGTGAGATGCTTTACCACGTCATCTTTTTGTGGTCGTCTCGTCATCGTCGTGGGTCGTGATTCGCACTGCGAGCGCTAACAAGTCAAGTCGCCTTATCCTGTCAAGAAGCCTGATACGCGGGAAAATGCCACGTGGAAAGTCCAACAACAAGAAACACGCTGTAGCCAAGATTTGCAGCGTGGGAGCCGACAACAAGAAGAAGAACGTGGAGAGCCCACCTGCTAGCTGCATCAAAGAGCCTGATACTACAGCTATTACTGAAGCTACCACAAGGGAGAAGATCGACAGCCCAACTCAGACAAGAATCAAGACAGCAGAGACGAAGGAGGAGAAAGACACCAGAACCGGGAACACCGACTCAAAAACAGTCCGATGGGTTGTCAAGCGGATCCAGGTGGAGCTGACAGATGAAGAAATCCCGAAGCAGCTACGAGAAGAGAATCTTCACATCCAATTCTTGAAGGCGGAGCGGCTCCTCACCTACTCCAAGATACCTAAAACATTGGCAGTGGTGACGTCGGAGGGCAGCGAAATGCCGACCACAGTATCAATCAGCAAGAAAATACAACAGCCAGAGAGATTCATCCCAAGAGTCAATCAATGTTCAAGATGCCAGAGGGCCAGCCACAGCAGAGCAACATACCGCAGTAAGACGGAAATCTGCCGATACTGCGCGGATCACCACGCCTTCAAGGAGTGTCTGCTGGCCAAGCTGGACACGGACTTCCGAGCACCCAACAACAAAAGAAAGTTCGCCAACTGCCTGGGCAAACATGGAGCAAGATACTGGGGCTGTCCGTACCTCCAAAGACACAGAGACGTCTTAAAGATCGCCATCAACACCAAGACGCCATATAAGGAAGCAATGCGGAGGGGCGAGACAGCCACGGGCATCTCGCAAGATGAAAGAGCACAACTACAAAGCCAGATCGACGAGTTAAAGAAACAAGTCAAGGCACTGCTGACGCCTAACCCAACCAGCGACAACGAGAATCTACTGGCGGAAATAAAGGAGATCCAGCAAAACACCAAACGAGAAGTGGAACAGATGACCGCGTTGAAGCAGGAAAACGAAGAAATGCTACGCACAATAAAAGCGGAGAGAGAGAGAGCGGCTAAAAGCTGAAATGAAATCAACTCAAAAGAAACCAACAGAAGCCATGCAAGAGACCACAAAGAAGCCGCAAGAAACGCAACAAAAAACCGAGCCGGAGACGCAAGATAAAACCAGCAGCCGAACCTCGACGCCCAAACCATCCAAGGGGAAACCAACATCCCGCCAGACAGCCGAAGAAAGACAAGATGAGGTACCTTCCGACGGCATGGTGTGGTTTGGAGGGGAACCTACCCCGGAGTACATAAAAGAACGAAAGAAACGAGCAAGGCAAGAGGAACTCAGACACGAGGAATACATAAGGAGACAGGAAGCAAAAGGAAAGAAGCCCAAGAAACTCAGGGGGAAACCGACAGAATACCCGGAACTACACTATGACGTCGATGCCGACATCCAATACTACATAGAAGACGAAGAGATCGTCCCATGGCTGACCACAGAGGAAGCAATCGAAAAACAGCAAAAACTTAAACACGAAAGTGAAACAAAGCGCAAGGAGGTAAATAACATCGAAAAGCTTCTATGGGAAATACACAGAACAGGAGGCAAAAATACTAAATAAAATGTCCTTATAAGGAATGCAGCTAGTCAAGCCAGACGAACTAGGAGCCTGCACCAACAAAGAAAACCACAAGAACAGACGAGCACAAAGGATAGCCGCCAACCGATTCCCCAGCTGACGTCACAGACACAAACCAACATAACCAGTCCGAGATAGGACTCACAAAACAAGAATTAGAGTGAATGAACCCACAAAAACCACGGACCTCAACAATAACCGACGCTGGGGAAGCAGGTTGAACGAGGCCGAATTTGGAATTTTTGTTTTGACAATTGGATTTGGAATGCATGCATTGCCCCAAGGCCACAACCTCGACTGGGTTTCCGATGTTAAACTAATTGATTGGTAGTTGATAATGATTGGGTTTCCGATGTGAAACTAATTGATTGGTAGTTGGTAATGATTGGGTTTCCGATGTGAAACTAATTGATTGGTAGTTGGTAGTGACTGGGTTTCCGATGTGAAACTAATTGATTGGTAGTGACTGGGTTTCCGATGTGAAACTAATTGATTGGTAGTTGGTAATGATTGGGTTTCCGATGTGAAACTAACTGATTGCTAGTTGGTAGTGATTGGCTTTCCGATGTGAAACTAATTGATTGTTAGTTGGTAGTGATTGGGTTTCCGATGTGAAACTAATTTATTGTTAGTTGGTAGTGATTGGGTTTCCGATGTGAAACTAATTGATTGGTAGTTGGTAGAGGTTCTTGGTGTGCAACGATGTTTTCAACAGCCGATCTCTTGTCTTACAATTCTTCCACAATATACCTTCTACATGTCTGAATTCATACCAGATGTCTCCACACACAAACGACTGGCAGCCACACAGCTTTGCATGTTGCCTATAATGTATTTCTTCATCATCTCCTACAATGTGTCCAGCATCAATTTACCTGTGTATGTATGTGAGTTAACTTCTTTCAAGATATCTTCATTTCTCTTTCTGTCCTTTCACCGTGTTTCCATCATTCTTCTGTACAACCACATCTCCGCAGCTTACATGCCGTTACGACACGTTATATCTCAACTGTACTACCTGATAGAAAGAACACCAGTGATATATATGGTTCATGGAGGGAGAGGCAGGGACCCTACGGCGAGTGGGTGGGCCCAGAACATCATGAATAATACATGCATACATGCATACACGCATTCCCGCTCACGCAAGCAGATAGATAGATAGACACAGGCACATTCTCATGCATACGCAGACAATACATGTCTGTGTACACTGGTATTTACAATCTTTGTTTATTTTCTAGGTTCCTTGTTGCACTTGAACGGGACACGCATTCCCTGGCGGAATCATGCAGCTTTTATGAGCTATATGATGCGCTTTGTATGCCTGGTCAACCAGTACCAAACATACATGTACAAGCCTGCTGGCACATTTGTAAGTCTCGCCAGTGGTTGCTCTCTATTCTCATGTGCCTTTGAACATTGTCGATCACAGTGAGATCAAAGTGTTGAAGTGCTATGTAGAGCCTCTACTGTAATATGCACGTGAGACAGGAAGGTGTAGACAAGCTGAGACATAACTAATGACAGTGGTAATGTGGTTTCTGGGGAAAATGCAAAGAATACCGGTAGCTGACCGAAATGAAACGATTTTTAAAGTTCTACAAGAAGTAAAAGCCTGTCAATATCTGTTGCGAACGTTATAGGAAGAAAGCTTGGAGTCAGCTGGCAAAATTGATGGGAAAAAGCAAGGGGCAGCAGATAGATAAATACTTTGATGGCTTGGTCATCAACCAAACTACAGCACAGACCTGGTTTAAAACTGGTGATATTGTCACATAACATAACCGGGACTACAGCACAGACCTAGTGTAAAACTGGTGATATTGTCACATAACATAACCGGGACTACAGCACAGACCTATGGTACGACTGGTGATATTGTCACATAGCATAACCGGGACTACAGCACAGACCTAGTGTAAGACTGGTGATATTGTGACATAACATAACCGGGACTACAGCACAGACCTAGTGTAAGACTGGTGATATTGTCACATAACATAGCAGGGACTACAGCACAGACCTGATTAAAGACTGGTGATATTGTCACATAACATAACCGGGACTACAGCACAGACCTAGTGTAAGACTGGTGATATTGTCACATAACATAACCGGGACTACAGCACAGACCTAGTGTAAGACTGGTGATATTGTCACATAACATAACCGGGACTACAGGACAGACCTGATTAAAGACTGGTGATATTGTCACATAACATAACCTGGACTACAGCACAGACCTAGTGTAAGACTGGTGATATTGTCACATAACATAACCTAGACTACAGCACAGACCTGATTTAAGACTAGTGATATTGTCACATAACATAACCGGGACTACAGCACAGACCTGATTTACGACTGGTGATATTGTCACATAACATAACCGGGACTACAGGACAGACCTGATTAAAGACTGGTGATATTGTGACATGACGAACGACGATCACCCATGATTATCTCCGTATCCTCTATTTAATTCCTCACGTATCTGCTAACTGTCCATGATTATCTTTAATACACCAGGATTGGCTCACTACAGCTCTTACGAAATCTTGTCCCCACCTCTGACTGGCACATTGCCTTCTTGACAGACGATAGTTCGTAAAATGGAATTATACCTCTCCATAACACAAAGCCTGGGCTGTATTTAGAGACCATGTGTTGCCCATACAGCATGATCCCCCTCGCGGCTCGCCTAGTTCACTCCAGAGGAAAGGTAACACCAATACTTCTAGAACAAAACAAGCTGCGGAACAGCAAAGTAATGCTCCAACTGTCCGCTTATCGAAGCTTCCATTCTAGACCAGTTTCCGATCAAGGCTCAGGGCCTGGTCCGCCTGCCAAGATATTTAATCTTTAGGTTACATTTCCTCTCACTAGGGTAAAGCTTGTACCCTCCCAATTGCACTCCACCGCCCGAAGCCGTAGGAACAATGTGGGGTGTCGGGTTTGGTGAGCGCCGTCCAACATTTGGTGCTACAAGAACGCAGGCAGTACCGTCTACTGCAGTGTTTCCCAACGTGGGGCCCACGCCCCACAGGGGGGCAATTTGACTGTTAAGGGGGGCAATTCGAAAATGGAAGAAATCGGCTGAATATAACAAAACAGGGAGACTTGAGACTGAAGTTAACTAAATTGGAACCTGACATAAGATCTCTTTGCAGCAAGCATCAAGCGCAAGGATCTCACTAAATTTAAATAATAAATAATTACTAATAATTAAAATAATATAGAAAAATCTTTCATTAAAATTATTTTGTACTTGAATTTCAGTTCTCCATTATATGTTTTGAAAATTTACTTACTGTGTTTGCTCAATAATTACCTAGTGATTTCTTCCTAAAACTTATCATTCAAGTTTCTTTAGTGAACATTTCAATTTTTGAATATTAAAAATAATGTATATGTTGAGGGGGGGGGGATGGGGCGGGGGAGGGGGAGCAATATGAATTTTAGAAAGGCTTAAGTGGGGCACGGTACAAAAAAGGTTGGGAAACACTGGTCTACTGTCATACCGTAGCTCAGTCATATCTAACTAAGGCCTCTATTGACAAAGATATATTGCAGTAATTGCAGAGGATATTCTTCATGTTGTAAAATGCTACCTTTGCTTGGGATATTCTACATTTAACTTCTTTAATACATTTTCCATCTGCTGTTTTTGAAGTAAGCAAATACTTAGGTACATTGACTTGTTACAGAGGGGTCCCATCGGCTTTGATGTTACATTTGAGTATACAGTTTGCTTTGAAATTAATTATTTGTGTTTGAAATTATTATGTATTGAGAAATATATGCTAATGAGGAGGAAATTGGAGGTGGTGGAAAATTTCGAATGTCTTATGTCATTAGTTACCTACAATGGTGACACAATGAAAGAAATAAAGAAAACAACGAATATCTATTGCTCATCAAAAACTAAAATAACTGAATAAATTGTGGCGTGGGACAGGCAGACCTTCAAAAAGTTAGATTTTTAAGAGCGTACATATACCCCATTGCAACATACGCCTGTAAGACCTGGACACTTAATAAACAAGCTGAACAGAGCATATAAACATGTCTTTGAATATAAATGTTATAGACGGGTTCTAAGAATATCTTGGATAAAGAAAAGAACAAATGCTTCCATACGACAAGAGCTTAATAATGAAGACAGTTGGCTACTACAGACGATACAGCAAAGAAAATTGAAATATGTTGGTCGCTTGAAACGTCAATAACGTTTGGAGAGAACAATAATAGAGGGGCATTTGCCCGGGATGAGAGGAAGAGGAAGACCAAAGAGAGGATTGGTGCAGGATGTGGCATATGATCTCCAGATGGGTGTATCGGACGCGTGACATTTTGCTTATGACCGAGAAATTTTCCAGAAGGTTGTTACGGGAGCAAGGTTCCGCAGAAAGCATGCTACTGATTGAATGAATGAATGAATGAATGAATGAATGAATGAATTAGAACAATTAATCCCCTTTGCTGTGTGTCCACTGTGACGAGGTAGAGGGGCTTGTGCGTTCCAATGACCCCAAGAGCTATGCCGACGGAAGCACAGCTACTGGTAGGGTCACCCATGTCTGACAGGTCAAGGGAGAGGGACCAGACGAAGAGACACATAAACCTGCTGCCTTGTAGGTAGGCTGGGGACAGTCAAAGGCTAGAGAAAGTACCCCTAAAAATGCTTGTCGAAATCGAATGCACTGAGCCTCAGGCTTGACAAAGTAGTGCAACATAACTTAATTCATGATGTCACAAATTACAATTAATCGTTTTGGTGCTAATCCCGTGAAGTCCCATCAGGCGGTGATAGTGCCGGGCCCCCTGCCTCGAGGGGGTTCACCCATGACTACTGGTGGTGACCTTCTCCTGTACTCTGGAGTCAAGGCACAGAGGAGTAGGTTAAGAGCTATTGACCAAATACCAAGACACTCAACATACTACAGTGGAATGCCGAAGGAGTTTATAACAAGAAAGTCTCCCTAACAAAGCGTCTTCATAAAGATAGAATAGATGTGGCATGCATTCAAGAGACATACCTCAACGCCAATCGCAAATTCTCAGTCAGAGGATATCAGGCCACACGTTTCGACCGCGAAGGACACAACGGAGGAGTTCTAATATTTACACGAAATACAATACCTTGCAGCGAAGTGTCTGTGATCTCTGACAACCAAACGGAAATTATAGGTATTGATATAATCATAAAGGACGTGAAAATAAGAACTTACAATCTGAATAGCCCAGCAGATAAAGACCTTACACTCTCAAACATGAAAATAACCGACACAAACTGCATTATTGTCGGAGACTTTAACAGCCGTTCAGAAAGATGGGGTACCCAAATACTGACAAAAGAGGAGATGAAGTGGACGACTGGGAAATAGACTCAAATCTCCATTTACTCAAGAAAGCGGATGACACACCGAGCTTCTACTCCAGAAGATGGTTTACCACTTCTACTCCAGACTTAGCTTTCTGCACAGGAGACATCCTCTACAAAATCGATCGCTATGTGCATGACCAATTAGCAGGTAGTCACCACAGACCAATCAAGCTTGTAATGAATATGGAGTATGTTCCACAGGAGCAAAAGCCTTTGCCCCAATGGAATTACAAACGAGCAGATGTGCCATATTAACAGAAAATTATTGTGAAAACATAAATACACGATATGACAACATGAAGCAAATGGTGCAAATGGTGGAAAGTCTAAACAGAGCAATAATACAGGCGGCCACTGAGTCTATTCCAAGATGAGCGAGGAAAAATTACAAACCATACTGGACTGAAGAACTACAAATTTTGGAGGACAAAGTTGAAGATCCCAGGAAGACAGCAGAGAGAGAACAAACAACTGAAGCGAACATCTCTCTCAAAGCCATCTCAGCAAACTATAAAAGAACAGTAAACAACAAGAGATTGTTGGAGGGAAAAATCAGAAAACCTGAATTTTGACAGGGATAGAAACAAACTATGGAAACTAATGAAAGCCATGAACAATGAAGGACCTAGAAGCAAACAAATAACAATTAAACATGGAAATGCCTTGCTTACAGGAAAACAAGCTGCAAATGCACTAATGGAACACTATGCCAGCGCAAACCACATTGATATTAAAACCGAATAGAAGAAAGCAATCAAAGACAAACAGATACATAATAGAAATACAGAAAATACCTAAAAAAGAAGAAATCACCAGGAAAGGATGGAATCACAAATGAAATGCTAATAGGACTAGGCATCAAGGCAAAACAGAAACTACTATCAATCCTAAATCACAGCTGGAAGAGAGGAATAGTCCCACATGTATGGAAGAAAGCTATACTAATACCAGTCCCAAAGAAAGGAAACGACCTGGAAGAACCAAATGGCTATCGACCTACCAGTCTACTTAGCTGTGTAGGAAAATTAATGGAACGCATTATCAATGGCAGGCTAACATGGCATCTGGAAGAAAACCAACTCTTAACACCACACTAAGCAGGATTCAGAAAGTACAGATCCACTGAAGATCAAATAACCTATATAGCTCAGGAAATAGAGGATGCCTTCCAAGAGAAAAAGCACACACTAGCGGTCTGGATATATTTAGAAAAAGCATTTGATAAAGTATGGAAGGAAGAACTGAAAGTAAAATTGCAAAGAATGCATGTTTGTGGGAAAATGTATAAATGGATCAGCCACTACCTTGAGAACAGAACTGCCAGGACAAAAGTACAAGGAAAAACAAGCAAAATGATGCTGTTGGAGCAAGGTGTCCCCCAAGGAGTAGTTATTTCACCAACATTATTCCTAGCATATATAAATGACATCACGGAAAATTTTCCAGCCAGAGTACACACATCCTCCTTTGCAGATGACCTAGCCATATGGACACCTGAAGAATATATTAGTACAGCTAACAGCAGAATACAGCAAGCCTTATTAGTGCTAGAGGACTGGTCAAAATCATGGCTAGTGAGGATAAGTGAGGAGAAAACAACATGCACAGTGTTCTCTCTCTCAAATAAAACTCGGCAACCTAAGCTGGTATTGAATGGAAAAATATTGCGCCATGAAGAAAATCCAAACTATCTAAGAGTCACCTTTGATCGTCGCCTGACACGGAAGACACAGGTTGAGAAAACTCGAACAAGAGCAAGGCAAAGAATGGCAATCATGAAAAAGTTTGCTGGTACAACGTGGGGAGCAGATGAGAAAGTTCTCAAGAAGTTATATACTGGACGGGTAAGGCCAGTACTGGAATATGGCATTGCAACTTGGGGGACAGCAGCGAAGTCAAACTTTAACAAAAGAAGTAGAGTCCAAAACCAAGGAATGCTGTCAACGTCTCGCACGCACACAGGTATTCTAACTCCTTCATACGCACTCAAGAAAACATCAGACGCACGTATGGGTCTTCACAGTTTATTCAGGCGAACCTGATCATCGTCACAATGTGCACACAAGGCAGTGAAATCATTACATACATATACAAATGCCGCCTTACAAACGCTTATAGCACACAGCCAATTACACAAGTCCTACACTCGCTATCTTCAAACCTAGCACTCTCGCAAAAGCTATACACTCGCTCCAGAATACACAACGTCCTTCCTCGAAAACTGTCTGAGTCCCGTCTGACGTTTTCAAACTGGTCGGCTGGTCTCGTGGTACTCGACCACGTGTCTCTCGTGACAACCGTGCTATCTTGACAGTCACGTCGTACTGCAGTCCGTCGTCCGTGATGGGTCAGGTCATTCAGTGTAATGCCGTCTCGTCCGTTCAGTACAGTGTCCCATGAACTTATGCCCCCTCCTATCACTCGGTCCTGTCCTGTCGGTGTCCTGTCTATGACATCTCTGTGTCCCCACCTAAGTCCTGTCTCCAATCTATCTAGTGTCCTGTAGTTGTCCTGTCTTATGACATCTCTGTGTCCTTACTTATGTCCTGTCCATCGTTATCTCTGTCGTCCTGACTCTATTCTGTCCCTTGTCCTCTCTTTGTCCTGTACCTATTCCCCCAACACCCTGACAAATGCGAATCATAACCGGAAGCCTGAAGACAACGGCTATTAATTAACTAGAAAATATCACTTGTTTACAACCAATGCAGGATAGAAGAGATAGCAGAGCCCAGCAACAAGCAGAAACATTTAGAAATTGACAGACCACGCTATGTATAATAGGTTTAATGATTTTGGAAAGGGAAGACTGAAGCGTAGCAACTTTGTAGAAACTGCATAACGAAAGATTAGGGCAGATCCCATACTTAACATATCAACAGTCAAACCCATTTACAATGCACACAACTTCCCAGCTTGGAGACGGCAGCGACTGCCTGGATGATAGAAAACATTCCTGGTATTGAGAAAAAAAGAACACTCAGAATGAAACCGAAAGAAGAAAAATAACACTAAATTATATAAAAGAACATTACCCAAGCAGAAATTGGACCCATGCATATACAGATGGATCAGCCAAACATTCAATAGAAAATGGAGGAGGAGGAATTCTCCTAAATTTAAATAATGGAGTGAAAAAAACTGTCAGTGGCAACTGGAAAGTTTTCAAGTAACTTCAAAACGGAGGTAGAGGCTTTGAAAACTGCAGCAGAAATGCTCTTGATGGAGGAAAATAAAGAGAAGCAAATATATATCTTCACAGACGCAAAGTCAGCTGTCTCAATACTGAAGAGCAAAAACAGCACAGAACTAGCTGACCTAAAAGCAGCACTCCATGGTCTATGCCAGAAATCCAAAAATGTTGTAATACAATGGATCCCATCACATTGCAGTATACCTGGAAATGAAGAGGCTGACAGACTAGCAAAAGAGGGTGGACGACTACCACAGCCTGACATAGACATAACCTACAATGAGGCAAAGAGGTTTATAAAAAGCACCTATAGAGCCAAATGGGAATCAGAGCATCCAGGCCACCAGAAGGATGATGCATATTACATATTCGACTGAAGAGAACAAGTAGCAATCTTCAGGCTCCGCACAGGACATAACAGGCTGAAATACAACTTGTTCAACAAACTAAAGATAGGAGATACCGATGAATGTAATTATAGAACTGGTAAAATGACAGCTAAACATTTGCTGCAAGAGTGCCCAATATATGGAGAACAGAGAAAGATATTTTGGCCCACACCTGCTTCATTTGAGGACAAGCTCTATGGAGATATCAACAAGCTCAAGCTGACTACAGCTTACTTTAACTATATTCAGGTTGAAATTTAAGGGTGCATGAAGAAGTATTTAGATAGCCACACTTCATACCACAGGCATGTCGGTTACACAAGCCTCCCAGAGGCATGAAATGGAATATTGCTTGGATAGCAAATCCATTATGCGGAAAGTCCGAATCAAAAGCTCACTGTGTGGGCTTTATAAAAGGTGGAAAATGTGTCCTAGTGGCACGAAATGGAATATTGCTTGGATAGCAAATCCATTACCTGGAAAATCCGAATCGAAAGTTCACTGTGTGGATGTCGTCTGCAGACTGCATTCTTCTGGCTTCCGGAAGAACAGCCTATGGTGAACGGAAGGCCCAATATACGGAAGTGAGGCTAAGCAACCATGTGCAGGACGTGACGATTCCTTGGGTGAGCCCAGTACTAGAGCGATGTGTGTTGGCTCTGCAAGTATGGAAGCCTCCTTGGATGGCGGGGAATGCCCATGGTCTGCCCCAGCCTTCCCTTGAGGGCTGACCAGGATGTCTTTGGCTATTCTATATGGGCCAGCTGGGATGGGAGATAACACCACAACAGTGAGAGTCAAACGTACTAAGAAACTCCCGGGAAGGTTAAGCCGGTCAACAAATGCCCGCAGAAGTCGGATGTGTCGGCCTAACGGTGCAAGAATGCAGCTGTGCTGTAAACATGCACAACGCAATCACGTCCAAAAAAATAAAATACACTCCAGATGAACGCAGAAGAAGAAGAAGAAGAAGAAGAAGAAGAAGAAGAAGAAGAAGAAGAAGAAGAAGAAGAAGAAGAAGAAGAAGAAGAAGAAGAAGAAGAAGAAGAAGAAGAAGAAGAAGAATTAATTGGAGCGATGTCGTGCGTTATATTTTTAATGCTCTTGAAA
Source organism: Cepaea hortensis (assembly GCA_963921405.1). Classification (NCBI taxonomy): domain Eukaryota; kingdom Metazoa; phylum Mollusca; class Gastropoda; order Stylommatophora; family Helicidae; genus Cepaea; species Cepaea hortensis. Next base: position 24,480,412 of record OY992891.1, read on the forward strand.
TGTTCTCTGTGTGACCCTGGATCAGCGTCGTCTGTACACACGTAACAGAACTGACCCAGGGGCGCCACCAGCAGGGATGTGGGTCCTGGGACAAATGTACAGATGAAATCTGCACAGACAGAAATGTGATGTCTGGGGAATATGTAAATATCACGCACAGACAGAAATATGGTGTATGAGGAAAATGTAAATATCACGCACAGGCAGAAATGTAGTGTCTGAAGAAAATGTAAAGATAATGCACGGACAGAAATGTGGTGTCTGAGGAAAATGTAAAGATCACGCGCAGAAATGTGGTGTCTTGGGAAAATGTAAAGATAATGCACGGACAGAAATGTGGTGTCTGAGGAAAATGTAAAGATCATGCACGGACAGAAATGTGGTGTCTGAGGAAAATGTAAAGATCATGCACGGACAGAAATGTGGTGTCTGGGGAAAATGTAAAGATCATGCACGGACAGAAATGTGGTGTCCAAGGAAAATGTAAAGATCATGCACGGACAGAAATGTGGTGTCTGGGGAAAATGTAAAGATCATGCACGGACAGAAATGTGGTGTCTGGGGAAAATGTAAAGATCATGCACGGACAGAAATGTGGCCTGGAAATAATGAGATGATAATGCGCAGACATAAATGTGATGTGTGGGGAAAATTTAAAGATCACGCACAGACAGAAATGTGGTGTCTGGGGAAAGGTAAAGATCATGCACAGACAGAAATTTGGTTTCTGTGAAAAATGTAAAAAAATACAATTTATAGACTAAAACAAAAATAAATGATAGACAGACAATCAAGATTTGTTAGGGCATGTTATGAAGAGACATAGACATGAAGATGTGATTAAAATTACAACCATGTTATGAAGAGACATAGACATGAAAATGTGATTAAAATTACAACCATTGAGTGTAATTACCTGTGTGTGTATGTATATAACAAACATGATGATGTAATAATCTTTTCTGCTTGCAGGTAAAAGGGATACAGACTCTTTCTGAGAATGTGGCTGACAGTGTAGGATTTCAACTTGCCCACCGGGTTTGTTATTTGCCTATTCTGTTGCTGTTTATTATTGTAACAACAGGACATTTATTTACATGGTTCAGAACGATCAAGATGGGCTGGACTCCGTGGGTGGAGTCTGCGAGGACATCAAGATGGGCTGGGAACTGTGGGTGGAGTCTGCGAGAACAACAAGGCTGATATTCACATTCATGTTTGTGGACGGCACGCGGCTATAAGACGACATGAACTGGCTGACGTGGTTGCGTGTCTGGTTAATGGAGAACACAGGTATATAGACCTGTATAGACCTATATAGGATACTAGCTGACCCTGCCCGGCTTCGCCCAGTCCCTGGTGGGAAGCATCTCATTTAATTCATATAAGTAGTCATATAAGTTCCCGTTCCCGTTACCGACTATCTGTCTGTCTGTCTGTCTGTCTGTCTGTCTGTCTGTCTGACCCGCCCGGCATCGCCCAGCTCCTGGTGTGAAGCATCTCATTTAATTTATATAAGTAGTCATATAAGTTCCTGTTCCCGACTGTCTATCGGTCTGTCTATCTGTCTGCCTGACCCTGTCCGGATTCATTAAATTCATACAACAAAAAAAGTAACTTAAAAGAACGTTCTTCCACACACCATCCATTATTTTTAATGAAAACTCTTTCTAATCACCTGCATGACTACAGTAACTTCTTAAGCAAAAAAAGATGAGTTACAATGTTATGCATTGTGCATCATTTTTATGAAAACTTTGAAAATGCCTTACAGATTGTATCATTATTTATTATAACTCATATGCCGGTACATAACTATGGACAAAGAGTTTATAAATCTTTGAAAACGATGCCACAATATGACTATAAGTTATACAGAAAAGTTATGCCCCTTGAAATAACTTTTACAGAGTTAGGTCCCCTGAGATATATGAAATTATGATGAAAAATGAAAAATGAAATAATACTGAGTAAGCAGGCGATTTCACACTAACAAAATATCACAGTTGACAGCTCTGGGATGAAAGGAAGGCGTGTAGAAAATTTCATCTCAATCGGATGGGCCGTTCTCGAACAAATAAAGGACATACATACATACATACAGAGATACATAAATACGGACGCACATCCTAATTTATATATAAGATAGGATATTGTAGAGCGTGCAAGAGCAATGGACCGGGTTATTGTGAAACACGGATGGGCAATGGACCGGGCTACTGTAGACAGGAGATGAGCAATGATCGGGCTACTATAGAAAGAGGATGAGCAATGGACCGGGCTACTGTTGAAGGAGGATGAACAATGGACCGGGCTACTGTAGAACTCGGGTGAGCAATAGACAGGGTTATTGTATAACACGGATGATCAATTTACTGGGCTACTGTAGAAGGGGGATGATCAATAGACTGGGCTACTGTAGAACGCAGATGAGCAATAGTCTGGGCTACTGTAGAACGCGGATGAGCAATAGACCGGGCTGATATAGCGAATGCCGTCAGAGAGTCAGGAAGATTAAATTAATCACGTGATAGCTGTCCATATACAACCTTGACCAGACTGTAGGAACATCAATCAATGGGTCAAGCCAGACAAGCGCTATGCGAGGACAGAGAAGAATAATCAGATAACGCAGAACTGGTGTCGTTAGCTGCTACAAACTTTACAAAAAACAAACAAATAAATAAACAAACTATATTTTCAAAGGGGTAAGAATTTTGCATGCAGGTCCGTCTAACATGCTGCCCTTCAGTCACTCTCATTCATACATCATTCGAGGCTAACTGAGAACAACAATATAAAAGATATGAATTATAAACGCATGGGAGAAATGCAAATAAAACTACTACATGACACACTAAAATTAATTAATGATGTGGCAGTTGTTATTAGCTATGGGGAACATAATGTCTACCAAAAGGGGACTGACTGTTATACGAGGGGTTTATTATTGTTATTATTCTTATTATTATCTTTATTGTTATTAAAGGGGAAGGTAATCTGTATTGAGATAGTGTTCGAATAATTTGCGATTATATGTGGAGGGAATGATGATGTCTTTGATTTCTTGTGGAAGATTGCGGAGTACACTAAGCTTGTTTTCGTTTACTGTGTCTTGTATTATATTTAAACAATGGGCCATTCCGATGTAGGATTTTGTGAATTAGTTTGGCCTTATTGAAAAGTAGGCATTTGCGAGCGGTAGTAACTGAAGGCGTTTATGTAAGCATATAGTATCATGCACGGACAGAAATGTGGTGTCTGGGGAAAATGTAAAGATCATGCACGGACAGAAATATGAAGAAATTCACAGAAAAGTGAGAACCTTATGTAAGGAGGCAAAAGAAACATGGCTTGAGAAAAATTGCAGAGAAATTGAAAAACAACACAACAGTAACAATGCGAAACTAATGCACAAAAGAATTCAGGAGCTTACTAATCAAAGAACACGTACATCAGCAGGCTGCCTAAAGAAAAAAGATGGAAGAGTCATAATAGAAAAAGATCAGATATTACATGAATGGTCAGATTACGTGAAAAACCTGTATGACGATATCAGAGACGAACAGTATGATGTTCAAAATAATAATGAAGGACCAGCAATTTTGAAGATGGAGGTTCAGAATGCTCTTAACCATATGAAATCTGGCAAGACCCCCGGTTCAGACAGCGTCACAACAGAAATGATTAATGCTTTAGAAGAATTTGGAATAGATCAAGTTACCAGTCTGCTTAATACAATATATGATACTGGAAATATACCTCAGGAGTTATGTAATTCTGTATTTATTGCAATCCCAAAGAAATCAGGAGCCTTGGAATGTGATCAACATCGAACAATTAGTATAATGAGTCACATCACGAAGATTTTGCTAAGAATTGTCATGCAAAGAGTTAGGAGGAAAATACAACCTGAAATAGGAGAAGAACAATGTGGGTTTGTGGAAGGCAAGGGTACAGTAAATGCTGTGTATATACTGAGAAACATAATCGAAAGTTCTATAGAAGTAAACAAAGATCTACACCTTTGCTTTATTGACTACACAAAGGCTTTTGATAAAGTGAGACATGTCAACATGATAAGGATGCTTGAAGATCTACAAATTGATGGAAAAGATCTTAGACTTGTAAAAAACATATATTGGAAACAACAAGCTGCCATAAGAGTTGATAATGAAGTAAGCCAATATCAGCCTATTAAAAGGGGTGTGAGACAGGGATGTGTAATGTCTCCAGATCTGTTTTCCCTGTACAGTGAAAGTATTTTCAGAAATATTGAAGATATGGAAGGAATCAACATTGGGGGTCGATGCATCAATAACATTAGATATGCAGATGATACAGTCTTGATTGCAGACAATGAACAGGACCTGCAAAATTTAGTAGATGCGATTGTTACACACAGTGAACAACTAGGGTTAGAATTAAATTGTAAAAAGACACAGATTATGGTCGTCACTAGGAAGGACGAAATACCACAATGTAATATACAAGTAAATGGGAATATTCTTCAACAAGTGAGCAGGTACAATTATCTCGGAACAGTAATAACATCTAATGGGAGATGCCTTGAAGAGATTAGAACAAGAATCGCCATGGCAAAAGTAGCCTTTAGCAAGATGAAAAACATATTGACCAATAAAAAGATGTCAATTGAAACGAGAAAAAGAGTGTTGGGATGCTACATTGAACCTGTACTTTTGTATGGATGTGAAGCGTGGACAATGAGCAGTCAGGCTGAAAAACATCTGATGGCTGTAGAGATGTGGTTTCTGAGGAAAATGCAAAGAATACCATGGACAGCCAGAAAGACCAATGAACAAGTCCTTCAAGAAACAAATGAAGATCGTAAATTGATTAGAGAAATTAGACGTAGACAGTCAACATTTTTTGGGCATGTTATGAGAAGAAATGGATTGGAGAATTTGGTGACAACTGGTAAGATCGAGGGGAACAGACCAAGGGGAAGACCTAGAAGCAAGTACCTGGATGGCTTGGCCTTGTGGCATGGTCGAGACAGAAACACGGAGCTGATCCACGACTCTGGTGATCGAGTGAGATGGCAGAACATGACCTCCCACGCTTACCGGCATGGCACATGATGGATGGATAGTATCAGTTGCGTATTTATTATAAATTAAACTCATAGTCCGTTTCTGCAGTGAGTAAAGTCGCTTGGTGATTGAATTGGAACAACCGTCCCAGATTGTAGAGCAGTAGTCAAAATGTGTCTGTATGTGACACGTATAGTGTGTCTTCATCAAGGAAAGTTTTTAATTTTAGCCAGTTGGTAGATTTTATTTTCGCTGTTTGTTTAACTAGCTCATGAACATGGGAATGAAAGGTTTGGTTTCTATCAATGATGAAGCCTAATACTTTTTGTTCAGTTACACTTTCTATTGGCATGTTATCGATGTGAAGTTGAAGTGATCTGTGTGAATTTAGAGTCTTAAGTCTTTATCTGGTTGTTAATAACATTGATTTTGTTGTAGTGATGTTAATGTGCATGTTGTTTGTCCATCAAGAATGATGATGACCATTCATTTCATCCAGTGGGGTTGAAGGTGTGGAGCCGTGGGTTCTAAGATGGCTGATAAGGCCTATTTTGGCTCGAAATGTTCTTTGACAATGTGGGCAAAGAAAGCTTGACGTCTCTGGAGGAGGATTTCCTGCAGTGGTTTTTCTGTCCTGCCTTTTCTTCACAGCTCTTACAGTCCTGGTTGCCTCACATATGACTGCACCTTTGCGCAATGATGCACGCCACGAATTTCGGTCTCTGGCTGCAGCCTCCCAGGTGTCATGATGAATTCCAAAAGCATTCAGTGAAATTTTCAGAGTGTCTTTAAAACGTTTCCTCTGGCCACCTTGGGAGCGTTTACCACAACGCAGTTCACTGTAGAAAATTCGTTTAGGGAGCCTGTGATCTGGCATGCGAGTCAAGTGACCAGCCCAGCGAATCTGATTCTTCATCAGTAGAGTGTGGATACTGGGCATGGATGCTCTTTCTAGGACTTCAGTGTCTGGAATCTTGTCTTGCCATTTAATCTTCAGTAGCTTCCTTAGGCAGACTGTGTGGAAGTGGTTTAATTTCCTAGCGTGTCGCTGATAAACAGTCCAGGTTTCACAAGCATATAGCAGTGTGGATAATACAACTGCTTTGTAGACTTTTAGCTTTGTTTGCAGGCTTATTCCAGTTCTGTCCCATACATTCTTGTACAGTCTGCCAAAGGCTTCACTGGCCTTGGAGATTCTTGCATTCACTTCGTCATCGATTGTGGCAGCTTGTGACACGGTGCTGCCAAGATAGGTGAATTTGTCCACAACACTTAGTCTATGATCATTCACTTTGATATTCGGCACAGTGTGATTATCCCTGGAGCTGGCTGGTACATAACTACAGTCTTCTCCAAGTTGATATTGAGCCCAAAGTTTGCACAGGCATGTGAGAAAGCTGAAACATTATGTTGCATGTCCGCCTCTGAGTTGGCGTATAGAGCGCAATCATCAGCAAACAGGAGCTCTCTGAAGGTGCCGCTGTCAATTTTGGTTTTATCTTTCAGCTTTCTGAGATTGAATAACTTTCCATCCATACGGTAGTTGATGTCTATTCCAATGCTGTCGTTCTCGAAGGCATTCATCAACATGGCTGAAAACATGAGGCTGAACAGTGTTGGTGCCAGGACACATCCTTGCTTCACTCCATTGGTGACAGGAAAGGGTTCAGACAGTTCACCATTTTCCTGTACTCTTGCCTGCATGCCGTCATGAAATAGCCGCACTATTTGGACAAACTTTCGTGGACAGCCATATTTTGCCATAATCTTCCACAGTCCTTCTCTGCTGACCGTATCAAAAGCATTGATAAGGTCAATGAAAGTGGAGAACATTTCGCAGTTCTGTTCCTGACATTTCTCTTGCAGCTGCTTGCAGCGAAAATCATGTCAACAGTTCCACGTTCTTTTCTGAAGCCACATTGACTCTCAGGAAGAAGACCTTGATCGAGATGGGCTGTGAGGCGATTGAGAAGAATTCTGGCGAGTATCTTCCCTGCAATTGAAAGCAAGGAGATGCCTCGGTGGTTGTCACAGGATTGGCTGTTTCCTTTACGTTTGTAAAGGTGGACTATTGACGCGTCCTTAAAATCTTGTGGCATGGTCTCGTTCATCCATATGTTTGTGAAGACTTGGTGAAGCTGCTCTGTTAGGACCGGCCCACCTGCCTTGTATATCTCTGCTGGGATGGAGTCAGGACCAGGTGCCTTGCCGCTGGAGAGTTGCTGGATGGCTTTGTTTGTTTCCACTATGGTTGGCAGGTCATCAAGTGTCTCATTGGTGGGAACTTGAGGAAGGCAGTTGATGGTTTCATCATCGAAGAAGGAAGTTGCATTTAAGATTTTGCTGAAATGCTCTGCCCAGCGTTGGAGGATTTCTTTCTTATCGGTGACCAATGTTCCCCCGTCTGCACTGAGGAGGGGAACTATGCCTGGTGATGAAGGACCATAGACCGCTTTCAGTGAGTCGTAGAAGTTTTTCATATCATGTCTGTCAGCAAAGCCCTGAATTTCATCAGCTCTGCTGCTCAGCCAGGAGTCCCGCATGTGCCGAAGTTTCTGCTGCACTACTCTCTGAATGTTCTTGAAAGCATCTTTTTTTGATGTTGACTTTGGGTCATTCAAATGTGCCTTGAGGAGAAGATCTTTCTCGGCCAGCAATTGGTTGATGTCTTCGGAATTTTCATCAAACCAGTCTTTATGCTTTCGGGGGGGGGGGGGGGGGGGGGGGGCTGGACCCAGGATTTCCATAGCAGTGTTGTAAATTGTGTCCTTTAGGGCTCTCCATTCTGTTTCTGTATCCTGTTTAGCTTCAGCATTGGGCTTGAGGCGGTCTTCCAGCATATTTTCAAATTACTGCTGCATTTTCTTGCTGTTTAGGCGGGTGACATTTAGCTTTGTTTGCATTTTCGCCCCTTGAGGACGACGTGGTGGCCTGATGTGGATGTTCATTTTCGAGACAATGAGACGATGGTCTGTCCAACATTCGGCACCACACATGGATTTTGTCACTCGAACGTCTTGTCTGTCACACCTACTGACGATGACATAGTCAATGAGGTGCCAGTGTTTCGAGCGAGGGTGCATCCACGATGTCCTATTTCTCATGGGGAGACGGAAAATTGTGTTCGTAATCAGGAGATCATGTTCGGCACATGTCTGAAGGAGGCGGAGTCCATTGCTGTTACAATTTCCAACTCCATGCTTTCCAATAATGCCACTCCAAGAGATGGTGTCCGTGCCTACTCTGGCATTGAAATCCCCAAGGAGTATAAGTTTGTCTCCTTTGGGAACAGATGTTAATACATTGTGCAGGTCCTCATAGAACTTGTTCTTGACATCATCTTCGTTGGTCATAGTTGGTGCGTAGACACTCACAATGGTTGCGTGCTTCCTTCCATTCAGCAGAGGCAACTTCATGGTCATGAGCCTGTCGTTTATAGCCTTTGGAAATCCAGCTAATTTGCCGACCAGACTTAATGGCAAATCCAACACCGGATTGGCGTCTTTCCTCGCTTTTCCTTCCACTCCAGAAAAATGTGTAGCCGGCACCAATTTCACAGATTTGGCCTTCTTCTGCAAGTCGTGTCTCGCTCAAGTCTGCAATGTCGATGCTGTACCTGCCCAGCTCTCTCCCAATCAGTGCTGTTCGTCTCTCTGGACCCGACGCGCCGTCTCTGTCAAGTAGGGTGCGTACATTCCAAGTTCCAATTGTTAAGGGAATATGGTTTATTCTTTTAGCTTTGCTTGTTTTATCTTTTTTTGTATGTCGACCGCAGTTAGGGTACCCACCAACCGCGGCTAGCTGGTTAGGTAGTGATGAAGCAGACAATGTTTAGGGCACCTTTTCTAGCCCCTTCCTCGTGCTATGGAGGTGAGCAGTGTGTTCCTATAGAGGGCTGCTCAGTCGCTCAGGGGGCTGCCGAATCCCACTGCTGCTCCGGTCAGTAGAAGACGACCATATGGCCTGAGCCGCCTGTGTGCAGGTCTGCGACTACGGCTGCCAGCGTACCCACGCCTGCCGCTTTGCCGCTCGCCCTTCGCCACAGGGCTTGAAGGTGATATGTGACGTTGGATGAAGAATGACTTGCGCGATGACTTGGATTAAAGTGAGGAAGAGTTGCGCAATTCGTCGCCCTCACTCTCTCGCCTGAGTCCATCTGAGTCCAGTGGCAAGACAGGTCGAGACGATTGGAGACGAATACAGGTGCAGTGGATGACCAGGGCGCTCTACGTGCCTTGCCGTGCTCATTACGTTCCACAACGCTTTGCAGGTAAACGCCGTCTTGCCCGTTGAATCAGGAATGATTTCTTCCGCGCAGTCTGCCGAATCCTGTCTTCGCATGCTGGGTAGGCATACCCTAGTTTACCTCTTGGTTTGACACCAAATCGGATACCTATGCCTGGTTTAGCCAGCCTCTCACAGCTGTTGCCCGGGGGGTGGCCGCTGTCGCATGCTGACAGCTACTAGGAGCCACAGGCACGAGATGGGTGTCAGGCTTGGACCAGTGGGGGATGGGTCCTGAAAGAACATGAGAGCCATCCTTACCAAAGGTGCTACCAATGCCTGACACCCCGTACCCCCCTAAATATTTAATGTGCATACAGTTTGCATAGCTCCACATAACAACATTATAATTATTGTTGCAATGAAGACTCCAGAAAATTACAGTTTTCAGCGTTTGTATACACTGTACAGTCGTCTGCAAATAGATCACAGCACGACGAAAGATACAAAGGTAGATCGTTAATATATATGGCAAACAATAGGGGGCCAAGAATAGAGCCTTGAGGTACTCCAGTATTGAAGGTAGTGATTTGAGACAGAGAATTAGGTCTGATAATACCTGTTTTCTGTTTGACAGAAAAGATTTTATTAGAATCACTACATTAGGGCCAATTTTCATTGTTTCTAGTTTTTTAAAATTAAAATAACATTGTCTATCATGTCACATGCTTTTCTGAAATCGATAAACACAGCTCCACATAGATTGTTGTTGTTTATATTCAAGTGCCAATTTTCTATCATGTTTGTAAGGGCCGTATAACAGGAGTATTTTGGTCTAAATCCTGATTGACTGTCGAGTATAAGCTTGTTGTGAACTAAATATTGTAAGGTTGCTTTATGAATGTGGTTTTTAGTGGTTTAAATAGTGATGATAGTAAGAAAATGGGCCTATAATTGCCAAAACTGAGAAGAGGATACTCTTTAGAGATTTTGAGAGATTGTGGAAAGTTCCCGTGTGCGATACTGAGAAGGGGATTTACGAACTCATGGACAGAATGGTTCGATGTGCAGCGAGGATATCCTGACGATTAAACAATTATTTACATAGCAGATGTTCTGGTCTGTTACGTGCATTTAGGAGGTGAATGTTAAGTGACATGTGTTGTCTTGGCGGTCTTAAAATTATGATCTGGTTCTCATTAGGCAGAATTTTACTTATTTCATCTAGACATAATGTTACCTATTTTACCTAGACATAATGTTATTGATCTCAATAGACATAATGTTACTAATCTCACATCATATTACTGATTTTTCCTAGAAATAATTTTTATGATCTCTCCTAGACATAATTTCAATTATCTCATATTGACATAATTTTACTGATCTCTCCTAAAAATACTTTTAATTATCTCACATTGACATACTTTTACTGATCTTCCCTGGACATAATATTACTTAGCTCTCATAGACAAAATTTTACTACTCTCAAAAAGACTTAAATTTACTTATGTCACAAATTTTACTCATCTGAACTACGCATAATCTAACTCATCTCACCTGCGTAAAATTTTAATTATCCCACTAGGCATAATTATTCTTGCATAACCTGGACTTAACGTTACTCGTCCTCACCTATATATACATATAACAGGAGCAAAAATATCAAGGACAGGAAGACATAGTTTCCTATACTTAAGTGCTCAAAGATGAAGAATCGCAACACTGACTTCTATTGGGCCAGAGAAGAAAAGGATAATAAGAAGAAACAGAGGAAGAGCACTTTATATATTCTCCTCAGTTAACAAGAAAAGGGATAGAGAGTTAAACAGAAGATTCCAGGAGTTCTTTGGGCGGGGGATATACTGTTGTATACCCCAGACAAAAGATTACACTGTTTGACTGTAACAGGATCAATGAGTTTACACAACAAACTATAAACTGAACAAAACAAATTAAGAACAACAAAATTAGACCTTTATTGACAGAACTGCATGATTCAGGGACAAACAGGCATCCTGACATGTCACACAACTGACATATACAGAAATGGGAACCTGTGTTCCCACAGTGGATATCACTGCTGCCTAATATCGCTATGAGTATGACCGCGTACCCATCCCCACAAACCAGCAAGGACATGACAACAAAGGAGCCTCAACGTAAACAACACTGGTAACCACAGGTATGGATTATCTACTGATCCCATCTCAGGACTCATGGACAGTCGGTACTTACAGAAATGGGAATCTGAAATCCCACAGCTAGAGATAGCTACTGTCTAAAGCCTACCACAGGGGCGGTGTCTAAATGATAGTGGGACCCCATCCATGTTCAGTTGAATCAAAGGGTACCCTCAGTACCCACACAGGACACATGCATCACATGGGCCGACTGGGACCGGATACAGCAAAGAATCATGATATAAATAATAACAGAACTATAACCCTAACAGCAGAGATATAGGGGCAAAACAGGTATAAATAGGTATAAGAATGTGGGTGTGAGTGACCTAAAACGACATTAATCAGAGCTGGGGCTCAAGTTTGCTCTACAAACAACAACTATGGCCAAGTATCGCTACCTGCAATGCATGACAACATACAACATTTGATTAATAATCATCAAAGAATCATTATTTGCATCAACACATGGAATTCACGGGACAACCACTACCACAATGGTGTATGCAAACAGTGTTCTTGTGGCACAAACATAGACATGGATTGTGTAAATACACACCAACCACATGATGCTTCAACTGGACAACAATGATATGGATAGGTTATAGGATATGCTCCACATAAAATATAAATGACAAAGCACACATATTCTACAGCATCCTATGTTTACCACAAGCTCACCACATATCCTTAGTCTCACACCATATCCATCGTCACAATCACCATAGTCATCATCACAATCATAATCACCATATGATCACTCTCACCAGGGTCATCCTCACAAACATCACAATCATCATAATCACCATCCCAACATGATCACTCTCACCAGTCATCATCCTAATTACCATCAAAATCATCAAATGATCACTCTCACCATAGCCATCATAATCCCAATCATCTTAGCTGACATCACTACATGATCAGCCTCAACATAGTCATCACCACAATCATAATCACCATCACAATCATCAAATGTTCACTCTCACCACAGCCATCATCATCCCAATCATCTTAGCTGACATCCCTACATGATCAGCCTCAACATAGTCATCACCACAATTATAATCACCATCACAATCCTCATCATCACATGATCACTCTCACCATGGTCATCATTATAATCATCTCAGTTGCAGTGTGATCACTGTTCGGCCGCACAACTTCTCACCTCCATCATCACATGCTGACAATACCACCCATGCATGCCTTGTTACACAGCAACACCAATAAGTATTAAAATCAACACAAAGCACAACTGAGCTACACTCGGTGTACAGCGCCTCTAACAGGACAACACCATTTGAACACAGGACATAAATACAGTTCGATGCACCAACAACAATCAGGCACACATAGGATCTGCAATTCAATATGACATCACCAGGACACACACCTTTGCACTGATGACAGCTAGACAACATCAACATACTAGACGTACAGTTCTACCACATGACACAAGCAACAATCAAGACACAGGCTATAACATAAGTCACCGACAACACATAAGACATTTGCCATACATTGCCAAATAAAGCCACAACACTATTATTCCCCACCATGATCAAGCTCACTCAATAATACCCCAGATTCATTATGGGTGTCCTATTCAACACCTCTCGCACCGGCTGGTCAGGAGACTATTCTTACCTAGTTTAAATTTGTCAAACCTGAGCAACACAGATCATTATCCTCATAATCATGAACACCCTTATAATTATAAACAACACTATCATATGTGTAGTGTTCAACCTGGCACCTTCATTATCCTCATAATCATGAACACCCTTATAATTATAAACAACACTATCATATGTGTAGTGTTCAACCTGGCACCTTCATTCTTGCACACAGTCATGAATAATTATTACTATAGCTACATTTATCTAGGAGAACATAACAGTCTTTGCTATCAAGCACCACATATCTATTGCGTTCACTGTGCCACTCTACACCTCTGTACGCCAACAATCACTATAGTTTTAGCATTATTGAGTCATAATAAGTCATCTGACTTCAAACACAATATAACATAATGGAGGTGTCTCTCATCCCCTGGCACCCTTTACTTTTCATTACACGTGAGGCATCTCAATACCTCAATATATTATAATATAAATACACAGGTCTTCCCCTTTGTTGTCTTCTTCTTCTTCTTCAGCGTTCCGAGCCATTGAGGTTCTTTGTTGTGGGAAGTTAAATTATAAACACATCAGTACCATGTTTCCAGTTCAACTTCATGTTCCTTTTTGTAGACCAGACTGGTATAACCACCCAATTATGTACCTTGCCTCCCTCTTGCTGACTGTACAGTCCACCTGGGTAAGCCTTGGTTACCCCAGGCCATTTAATCTACTGTTAATCTTCAACCTCACCATGCTACTATAATAATGGCATTATATTATATATATCCTTGTAAACCTAGTCTGGCCACCTTCATACAGGAATATCACCCAAACAGAATTAACCATAACCTAATATTTTATGCTACAGTGCTCTATATTTTCCTCTTTACTGTTGTAAACAGCCCCAACCATTATTTCATTATTTCCTCATATTTTATGCTAGTGCTCCGTATTTTCCTCTTGTCAGAACACAGACTTTATAGAACAATACATACATCCTCCTCTACACTGGACTATAATCTTATATATAAAAGGCGATCTTCGTCCGTATTTATGTATCTATGTATCTATGTATCTATGTATGTCCTTTATACGTTCGCGAACGGCCCATCCGATTGAGATGAAATTTTCTACACGCCTTCCTTTCATTCCAGAGCTGCCAACTGTGATATTTTGTTAGTGTGAAATCGCCTGCTTACTCAGTATTTTATCATTTTTCATTTTTCATCATAATTTCATATATCTCAGGGGACCTAACTCTGTAAAAGTTATTTCAAGGGGCATAACTTTTCTGTATAACTTATAGTCATATTGTGGCATCGTTTTCAAAGATTTATAAACTCTTTGTCCATAGTTATGTACCGGCATATGAGTTATAATAAATAATGATACAATCTGTAAGGCATTTTTAAAGTTTTCATAAAAATGATGCACAATGCATAACATTGTAACTCATCTTTTTTTGCTTAAGAAGTTACTGTAGTCATGCAGGTGATTAGAAAGAGTTTTCATTAAAAATAATGGATGGTGTGTGGAAGAACGTTCTTTTAAGTTACTTTTGTTGTTGTATGAATTTAATGAAGCCGGACAGGGTCAGGCAGACAGATAGACAGACCGATAGACAGTCGGGAACAGGAACTTATATGACTACTTATATAAATTAAATGAGATGCTTCACACCAGGAGCTGGGCGATGCCGGGCGGGTCAGACAGACAGACAGACAGACAGACAGATAGTCGGTAACGGGAACGGGAACTTATATGACTACTTATATGAATTAAATGAGATGCTTCCCACCAGGGACTGGGCGAAGCCGGGCAGGGTCAGCTAGTACTATATATTTTGAATACTGTATTGAATTGTGGCTATACCAAATTCTCTAGAACTACACAACACAGTATCGATACTTCCAATTCGTACTACGCTGTCTGCTACATTAAATTTAAAAACCTACAAATATACCACCATCGTAAGAGAACAATCCTTTGTACTGAAATACCCCTGGTACTTGTTTTCTTACTACGCCCCTGCCAATCTTCAGAGTAGCACTTTCAACGCTACTCATCGAATCAAATCTATGTTGTCATAATTCTGCTGGTTGTCGCCATTTTACATGCGAAGATAACTACTAATTTTAGTCAATCTGGGACAGAAGAGCTCCACAGACTTCTGTAAAACTAAAACCGAACTACACCAAATTCTATCTCAACCTGGTGGATGTTATAAGTTTGGAGATTCCAGTTGGGGACTGGTAGATGCACCACTATCCTACTTTTAGCTAGGCTACCTAAATATGTTCAACTCACCTAGAGTGGGCTTACAAAATGCAAGTCATTTTCATGGATTTCCTCGGTCCTTTTGGGCTTGTGTACCCCATCGACTGCGCTGTGGACTACAGGCCAGTCTTGATTGAATTTAGAGGCCGTTGTGACTCCCTGCTCTGGTCCAGTAACTGGGGAGGGCTGGTTCAAGCCTCTCTATTTGATGGTATCTACATAACCGCTGCTTCGGCCACGGTTGTTACAGTTGGAGAGAGCGGGAAACTGACGTGCATCTCTATTTATCAGTGTTTCCAGAGCGGCTTCCCATCGTACCCCGGGGTACTGCAAGGGACGCCGGTATTGGTAACATCACCATCATCATGTGTCGCGTCAGTGGATCTCTCTCACACACACACACACACACACACACACACACACACACACACACACATATATATATATATATATATATATATATATATATATATATATATATATATATATATATATATATATGCCGGATGCCTGGCCGAGAAGTTAGCAGCTTTCTCCATTAATCCCGAATACTCTCGTGGTCGACGTGAACGGACGAGAATTAGAAGTGGTACGAGTCACGCTAGTGACTTATGAGAGTATGCAGCCGGTCACTCAGAAAGTCGTGGCGTGCTGATGAGCGTAATCTAGCCTAGGAATCAACATACAGATGAAAGATGCTGGTGTTGACCGCAATATCCTGAAACAGGATGGAAACGCGGAATATATATATATATATATATATATATATATATATATATATATATATATATATATATATATATATATATATATATATATATATATATGTGTGTGTGTGTGTGTGTGTGTGTGTGTGTGTGTTAGTTAGTTAGTTAGTCGACAGATCATCCTCATTGCACATCGAACCATTCAGTCCATAAGTGCTCGGATCCCCTCCTCAGCAAATCTCGCAACGTGTAGCGGCTAACGACGCCAGTTCTGTGTTGGTTTATAAATCTTCTTTGGCTTCCTGCGTAGTGTTCTTGTTTGGCCACCCCTCTTTTAATTTGCTGCTCTCGCAGTCTGGCCATTGTTGTAGATTCACAGTCATCACTTGGTTCTCGCAAAAGTCTTACTTCTCGTAGAGCATTCAGAATGTCGGCCTGGTCCATGGCGCGTCCGCCCTCCACAGTAGCCTCACCTGCGAGCTTGTCAGCCCGCTCATTTCCTTGTACTCCCGCATGCCCTGGCACGAAGATGAAACTAATATTTGCCAGTCGAGACCGCTCCAAAGGCAGCAACCATTCTCTTCGGATCGACCCCTCCTCTATCCTCTTGATCATGTTCATTGAGTCGCTAAGGAAACAAGCCCTAGTGAATGTCTGTGTCTCGAGCCATGTTATTGCTTTACTTACTGCCATGACTTCCATGGTCAGGCTACTTGTGGTTTCAGTGAAAGCACCAGAGTCCTCCTTCACAATTCTCCCTCCGGCCCGAGCTGTAAAGGCCCATGAGCTTCTCACATGTCGGACGACCGACCCATCTGTGTAGATGACCGCGTCACCGTCTAGCGAATTCTCGAAAATCAACGCTTGTACTTCAGCCTCAACAGCAGCCGGATTTTCATGTCTGCATTTTCTATCTAGTTGGATGCAAACTGAAAAGGATGTGCAGAAGTCTGTTGGCACTTGCACCCACTCCTCGCCAGGTTCTAAGTCCTTAAGTGAACACACCTTTTGAAGAATGTCTTCGGCTTGACCCATCCACGACCGTCCTCTTTTTAACCTGCTGCCCTTCACCTTCCTAATTTCACCATGCAGTGGATGTTGTGTGTTTGCGTTAATTCTGAGGTAGGCGCGTGCCCTGCAACCTTGTATTCTCTCTTCAATGGTTGGAAAACCAAGAAGGTAGCGCATCGCCCTGCATGCTGTATCTCTTGTACATCCAAGAATAATGCGCATAGCTTCATTCTGTATCCTTTCCATCCTTTCTATCTGCTTATGGCTGAGAGTCAGGATTGCCATTGCATACTCCAAAACAGACATGACCAACCCCTCGTACAGAAGACATAGATGGCGCTGCTCACAGTTTGCTGCCGCCATCACCCGCATCGCTGCCAAACCCCGCTTGGCCTTTGTTATCACCTGGTCTATGTGCACATTATAAGCAAGGCTTCGATCAAACCGTATCCCCAGGTAATTCATTGCCTGCGTTCTTTCCACCGTCTCTGAACACAGCATTACAGTTGGTGTTGGAGTGCTGACAATATGATTATTCAACGAGAACCAAGTCACTGTTGCCTTTGTTGGGTTAACCATTGCCCCAGCTTCATCACACCAAGTACTTATGCGATTGAGTTCGGTTTGTAGTTCCACAGCAACCTCCTCTCTATCCTTCCCCTGACGATACACTAAAACATCATCGGCATATGACAATGTCCTGCCAGGTCCAGTGATCTGCTCACTGGTGATTCTCACTGTGTAGGCGTTGAACAGTACCGGAGATAATGGTGATCCCCGTGGTAGGCCAGGATATATTGTTGTTGGTTCCGAAGTTCAACTGCCACATCTAAAAACTACTTTCCGTTGGAAGAGGGCTGCAGCGATCCAACTAAGGAGGAATGGACTTACGTTTAGTTCGAGAAGCTGAAACATTAAAAAATCCAGTGGTACTCTGTTGTATGCGTCCTCAAGATCAATCGCTGCAGCAACGGTTTCAGTGCCTGAGTGGAAACCTTCATAGACATCCTGGGCAAAGACTGCTGCATTGGTCCAGGTTTCTCTCTTTGGACGGTACCCACCCAGGGTGGGTGGGAAAACACCTTGCCTCTCTAGTTGGCTTGATATTTTCCTGGCAATTACCTTCTCCAGCAGCTTGCCTATTGTATTCTGCATGGTTATAATTCGATATCCCTGAATTTTTTTGTGGTCTTTGTCAGGCTTCGGCAAGGGAATCAGATAGCTGTGTAACCATTCCTCCTTGATGCTAGCACTCCCTATACTGTTGTTGTACATGTCTGCTAGTTTCTCTAGCTCATTGTCGGTACACCTATTTATGTCGTCGTATCTTATGCCATCAGGACCTGGAGCACTGTTTTTTTGATCGTCGAAGCACAGTCTTGATTTCTTTCACTGTCACTGTGTCTTCATCCGAAGTGTTCTGGGCCTTGCATCTGTCTGAGGTGACCTCCTTTGCCAGATTTCGGCCTCCCATGTCTGTCTGGTTGCTTTGCTCAAGGTAGCGTTCAAAGAGGGCTTTGCCCTTGTCCTCGTCAGTCCTCTGAAAGATGAGGTCAGCACCTTGGAAGTCAGAAATGCTCTTATTCTTGACTACACCACTCATGCTTTTATGTAGTCGCCAGAACAATTTCAGTGACTTGTCTGTGCTTACTCTTTGACACACCTCTGCCCATTTTTCGCTTTTAACAACCTTGACCAGTTTTTTGAAGTAGCTTACTTTTGTGTGCATCTCTCTTTCTAAGTGCAAGCAGGGACTAAGATGACCTGCTCTGTTCTTCTTGGCATTTTGCCATCTCCTTACAACACTACGCTTATCCACCCAAGCCTTCTCCACCTCGAAACTCCACCACGGTGGCTGCTCCCAGCTTTTTTTCCTGCCCTGAAACGTTCTGCGCTTGTCACGTCTTATTTTACTCACCACATCTTGCCCTGTACTGTCATACTGGAATGTCTTTACCTTTAGCTTGTGCTGCCTGGTTCTGCCTTTCTCCACCAGTATGCTGCACGGGTGGTGGTCGCTGCCATGGTGTCCTAGGACACCCCATCTACACACTGTAGTGAGTGAAGGTGAAACTAGCGCCAGATCAATAGCACTGTCCTCATCGCCCGGACGGCTTGCTGTCCTGGTGACACAGCCACTGTTGCTACAAACCAGGTCGATGGTTTCCAGTGCAGTCTCGAGCTCCTCCCCCTGTGTATTGGAGGAAGTGTTTCCCCATGATCTGACTTTAGCGTTGAAGTCACCACAGAAAATAACATTTCTCTCGTGGCCTAATATGCCACTTAAGCACTGCCACTTCTGGGCGTCCACACTGGCATTGCGGGCATAAACATTAACCACCACGAATGGTATACTGGAATGAACTCTCAACGCCTGTATTTGTATATTGTCACTGTCCCAACTGGACATGTCTAGCTCTGACGCCACCATGCTGTCGCGAACGAGAATCGCCATTCCCAGATGTCGTCTGTTGTAGAAACATTATATATATATAATGTTACTGATCTCACCGAAACATCATGTTATTGATCAAACTTAGATATAATGGTACTGATCTCACCTAGACATAATGTTACCAATCTCAAATAGACATCATGTTATTGATCAACGTTTGATATAATGTTGCTGATTTCACCCATACATAATGTTACTAATCTCACATAGACAACATGTTACTAATCTCACCTAGACATCATTTTATTGATCTCAAACAGATATAATTTTACTGATCTCGCTTTAGAAATAATGTTACTTATCTCACATAGGCATAATGTTACTTATCTCACGTACACATTATGTTACTGATTTCGCTTAGACATATTAGTATTGATAAAACTGAGATATAATGTTACTGATCTCGCCCAGACTTAATTTTTCTGATCTCACCTAGACAACATGTTACTGATCTGACTTAGACATACTGTCACTGACCTCACATAGACATACTGTTACTAACTCACCTAGATATAATGTTACTATCTCACCCATATATATTGTTTGATCTCAACTAGACATGATGTTACTGATCTCACCTAGAATAATGTTACTGATCTCACTTAGACATAATATAACTGATCTCAACTATAATTATTGTTACTGATCTCAGCTAGAAATAATGTTATTATCTCACCTAGATACAATGTTATTACTCTCATCTAGACATTTTTCATTGGCACCTTTCTGTCTTGACAGACGATAGTTTGGTACATTGTGCTTCAAAAAGGCTTAATAACTACGACCCATAGCGGTGGCGAGTGTGGCTGGTAAGGCCAATTCTTGCTGCAAATGTTTGCCCACAGTAGGTGCATGTGAAAACATGGTCATTTCCATCATTTTGCACCATCTTACGTCTCTCACGCTCTGTTTGTGCTTTATCTGCAATCATTTTCTCCTTTGCCTTTATTCCATTTCTGATAGTTGCCCTCCATGCAACACGTTCAGCGGCGACTTGCTCCCAATGTGCATTATCAATGTCTGCATCAATCATGTCCCGCTTACACACATCTTTGTTTCGTAGTAGAGGCCGACCCTGAGATCTCCTACCCGTCTGTAATTCACCAAAAAAGATGTCCTTTGGTATTCTACCATCATCCATCCTCCTAACATGTCCTATCCATCTAAGTCTACGAAGACTGAGCATGGAATAAACCGTCACACAACCTGATCTTTCCAAAACTTCAGTATTTGTGATTTACTCTTGCCACTTAATACCAAGTATTCTTCGCAGACACCGCATATGAAAGCTGTTTAACCGTTTCTCTTGGCGTGAGTAAGTTGTCCAGGTTTCACTGCCATAAAGAAGAGTACTAAGGACACAGGCTTGGTAGACGAGGACTTTTGTTTTGGCAGTAAGCTTCCTGTTCTCCCAGACTCTTTTTGCTAACATGTTCATTGTTGTTGCTGCCTTGCCAATCCTGATGTTGATTTCCTGATCGAGGGATAATTTACTATTTACTTCTGTTCCTAGATATGTAAAATGGTCTACTATCTCCAGTTCGGCGTCGTCAATAAAGATTGATGGTACACCATGTGCACCTTGTGACATAATCTGTGGCTTCTTTTTGTTAATTGTTAAACCAAATTCAGAACAAGCATTGGAGAATGCAGATAGTAGATGTTGTAATTCTTCCTCAGAGTGGGTCAATCGCAGCATCATCCGCAAAAAGCAAATCTCTGATTAATACCCTCCTAATTTTGGTCTTGACCTTCAATCTCTGAGCATTATAGAGGCCACCATCTGAGCGAGAGTGAATGTATATACCACCATCCTGATCACGAAAGGCATATTTCAGTAAAAGTGAAAAGTATATCCCAAAGAGGGTGGGGGATAGTACACAACCTTGCGTAACTCCACTCTTGATTTCAAACTCTTCTGAAGTTGAGCCATCAAACTTGATTATATCCTTCATGCCTGTGTGGAACGATTCCACAATGGACAGAAGAGTTGGTGGGCAGCCAATCTTTTTTAGTGCTTTGAACAGACCCTCACGACTGACCAAATCGAATGCCTTTGTGAGGTCGATGAAGGCAATAAACAGTGGCTGATTTTGTTCCCGGCATTTTCTTGCATCTGTCGCAATGAGAATATCATATCAATGGTAGACCGGTTCTGACGGAAGCCGCACTGTGATTCGGGGTAGACTTGATCTCCCAGGACTTGAAGTCTGCGCAGAATAATTCTGGCAAATACTTTCCCAACAATACACATAAGTGAGATACCCCTATAGTTGTTACAGTCGCTCCGATCGCCCTTGTTCTTGTACAGCGTTATGATGTTTGAATCTTTGAAATCCTGTGGAACTTGTCTTTCTCGCCAGCATAGTTCTATTAGCTGGTGGATCTGTAGAGTGAGTGTGTCTTGCCCACTCCTGATTACCTCTATTGGAATCCCATCCTTACCTGGAGCCTTGCCAGATGCAAGTTCATTTATAGCACACTTAACTTCTGTTATGGTGGGAAGAGTGTCCAGGTGGTCAAGAGTTGGCAGGGCCTCTATCGCGTTGAGGGCATCATCCACTAGCTTGGTCTCACTTGAGTAAAGCTCTAAATAGTGCTCGACCCATCTATCCATCTGCTGTTTCTTATCAGTGATGATTTCTCCAGTCAAGGTTTTCAGCGGTGCACTTCATCTAGACATCATCTTATTGATCTCACCTAGACATAATTTCACAATTTCACCTAGACATAATGTTACTGATCTCACCTAGACATAACGTTACTGATCTCACCTAGACATAATGTTACTGATCTCAAACATACATAATGTTACTGAACTCACTTAGACATAATGTTACTGATCTCAAATATACATAATGTTACTGATCTCACCTAGACATAATGTTACTGATCTCAAATATACATAATGTTACTGATCTCACCTAGACATAATGTTACTGGTCTCACCTGGACATAATGTTACTGATCTCACTTAGACATAATGTTACTGATCTCACCTAGACATAATGTTACTGATCTCAAATATACATAATGTTACTGATCTCACCTAGACATAATGTTACTGACCTCACCTAGACTTAATGTTACTGTTCTCACCTAGACATAATGTTACTGATCTCACCTGAACATAACGTTACTGATCTCACCTAGACATAATGTTACTGATCTCACTTAGACATAATGTTACTGATGTCACCTAGACATAATGTTACTGATCT
Source organism: Cepaea hortensis (assembly GCA_963921405.1). Taxonomy (NCBI): domain Eukaryota; kingdom Metazoa; phylum Mollusca; class Gastropoda; order Stylommatophora; family Helicidae; genus Cepaea; species Cepaea hortensis. The sequence continues at coordinate 24,503,169 of OY992891.1, forward strand.
CACTTAGACATAATGTTACTGCTCTCACCTAGACATAATGTTACTGATCTCAACTAGACATATTGTTACTGATCTCACCTAGACATAATGTTACTGATCTCACCTAGACATATTGTTACTGATCTCACCTAGACATAATGTTACTGATCTCATCTAGGCATAATGTTACTGATCTCACCTAGACATAATGTTACTGATTTCACCTAGACATAATGTTACTGAACTCACTTAGACATAATGTTACTGATCTCACCTAGACTTAACGTTACTGATCTCACCTAGACATAATGTTACAGATCTCACCTAGACATAATGTTACTGATCTCACCTAGACATAATGTTACTGATCTCAAATATACATAATGTTACTGAACTCATTTAGACATAATGTTACTGATCTCACCTAGACTTAATGTTACTGATCTCAACTAGACATAATGTTACTGATATCAAATATACGTTATGTTACTGATTTCACCTAGACATAATGTTACTGATCTCACCTAGACATAATTTTACTGATCTCACCTAGGCACAATGTTACCGATCTCACCTAAACATAATGTTACCGATCTCACCTAAACATAATGTTACTCATCTCACCTAAACATAATGTTACTCATCTCACCTAGACATAATATTACTGATCTCACCTAGTCATAATGTTACTGATCTCACCTAGACATATTGTTACTGATCTCACCTAGACATAATGTTACTGATCTCATCTAGGCATAATGTTACTGATCTCACCTAGACATAATGTTACTGATTTCACCTAGACATAATGTTACTGAACTCACTTAGACATAATGTTACTGATCTCACCTAGACTTAACGTTACTGATCTCACCTAGACATAATGTTACAGATCTCACCTAGACATAATGTTACTGATCTCACCTAGACATAATGTTACTGATCTCAAATATACATAATGTTACTGAACTCATTTAGACATAATGTTACTGATCTCACCTAGACATAACGTTACTGATCTCACCTAGACTTAATGTTACTGATCTCAACTAGACATAATGTTACTGATATCAAATATACGTTATGTTACTGATTTCACCTAGACATAATGTTACTGATCTCACCTAGACATAATTTTACTGATCTCACCTAGGCACAATGTTACCGATCTCACCTAAACATAATGTTACCGATCTCACCTAAACATAATGTTACTCATCTCACCTAAACATAATGTTACTCATCTCACCTAAACATAATGTTACTGAACTCACTTAGACATAATGTTACTGATCTCACCTAGACATAATGTTACTGATCTCACCTAGACATAATGTTACTGATCTCACCTAGACATAATGTTACTGATCTCACCTAGACATAATGTTACAGATCTCACCTAGACATAATGTTACTGATCTCACCTAGACATAATGTTACTGATCTCACCTAGACATAATGTTACTGATCTCACCTAGACTTAATGTTACTGATCTCACCTAGACTTAATGTTACTGATCTCACCTAGACATAATGTTACTGATCTCACCTAGACTTAATGTTACTGATCTCACCTAGGCATATAGAAACTATACACGCTGGACAATGGCGAGAGATCTTCGACTCCCTGGCGTGTTGTTAGGTAACGAGGAGGTGTTTTTTATAAGAGCGGCCCAGGTAAGTTGACTATAACCTGCTAATGTGATTACCAGCGGGCGTGTTAGCGTTGTTGATGAGGGGGCTGCGCTGAGTATGTCGTGAGCGTTGGCGGACGAAGGGTCGAAACTTGAGTTCGTCTTCTAGCTAAGTGAGAGAAAGACTGGTCGGGCATTCCGCCCTGAGGGTTCCAAATGTTGCTGTCGTGTGGCATGGGGCGCAGAGTTGGGGTGAGCGCCCAATCTTGCAAAATACCCTATAGCCCGTGCATTTACCACATATGGCAGCGAAAGTCCAACTCCTGGCCTTCACGTGGCGAAACTGTTTTATCTAACAGGGGAAGGGGCGACGGCGAGTGTCTGGCGCCGTAAAAATAATCAGAATGTTCTAGATGTGTAGGCACGTACATACATGTGAAGACACGTGTGTGCGTACCTACACATCTAAACTCGAGTAAGAAGACCACTGTCTGCTCTAGCAAAGGAACGGTGCTGAAGACGGAAGCAATCAACCAGGAGGCGCACAGCAGAAATCAGCATGCCACGCAATTATGCAATGAGATATGTCGACTACTGTCAAACGTTATGTTGCTCGCCCTGCTTTGGACCCCCAAGCAGGTGTAGTGCTGGACCCTATGCATCGAAAGGGTCCAGCCAAAACAAATGCAGGTCTCTCTCAGATGTCCTGTGAAGTCAGGGGACCCGAGAACAGAGCGTCTGGCCACCTCCGGCAAAGACTAAACATAATGCACTGGAATGCGGAGGGGGTCGGCAACAACAACAAAAATAGAGCTTGAAACATCTTGATTCAAGGACAAATAAGTGTATGTTGCTTGCAAGAAACTCACCTCAATGAAAACATTGCATTTAAAATCAGAGGCTACCAGTGTTGCCGATCTGACAGAAAGGACAGGCGAAACTGTGGGATACTGATCCTTAAATAAAAATAACATCGCAGCTCCCCACATTGAAGTTAACATGGAAGGGGCCGAGTATCAGACACTAAAACTTGAAACAGACAAACAGAGCTACATCTGACCAATAACTACTGTTGAATTAACTCAACTCAGCTTCCCCTTTCTCATGACATGCCAAAAGAATGTGGACTGTCTTCTTCTGATGCGAGTAACCAGTTCTCTTTGTGAGTTAACTTTTTTAAAATAATCTCCATTGCTCTTTCTATCTCTCCACCGTGTTCTCATCATTTATGTATGTAACCTCATTTCCGAAACCTCCACATTATTACTGACGTGTCTGCTGACGTCTCATGATTAGCTTTCATACATCATGATTGGCTCAATATAGCTTGTAAGAACACATGCCCTACACATATTAAGAAATATACATTACATTGCAGAGAATATTCTCCATATTACGTAAACGAGCTACATAAATAAACGAGTAGCGAACACTAGTGCAACACGTGATTAAAAGATGCGATGATATAATTTGATAGAATTGGTGTACGAAAGAGACCGGTGTGAAATCGCAACAGACAATGCTAGATACCCACAGTCCAACTGAATTCAGGTAAGCAAATTGTTTGACAATCCCATTAGTCATAGAAGCTATTGTATCACAGAGGTTAGTCAGTCCAAGTGAGCGACCTATCGTCAGTCCAAGTAAACGATCTTTAGTCAGTCCAAATAAGAGACCTGTAGCCAGTCTAAATAAAAGACATTTAGTCAGTCCAAGTAAGAGACCTTTAGTCAGTCCAAGTAGGAGACATTTAGTCAAAGAGACCTTTAGTCAGTCCAAGGATGAGACCTTTATTCAGTCTAAGTAAGAGACCTTTATGTACGTCACATGCCCATTTTGTATATGGTGCTAAACCCAAAGTTTTGTAGACCCATCGGCAGTCAGTGGGTGTGTAGTCACCACCTGTGGTTCCCAAGGTTCCTGATATGCATTTTAGGCTGAACCAACCCGGGAACCAAGCTTATTGTAAACATTCCCGCGGGTCGCCTGGTGTGTGTCTAGCCAGCCGTTATTATGGCCCCTGGTAGCGGCTAGACACAACAGAACCATGTACCAGGGGTAGCCTGGCGTGTGTCTAGCCAGCCGTTATTGTGGCTCCTGGTAGCGGCTAGACACAACAGAACCAAGTACCAGGCGTGTGTCTAGCCAGCCGTTATTGCGGCTCCTGGTAGCGACTAGACACAACATAACCAAGTACAAGAGTCGCCAGGCGTGTGTCTAGCCAGCCGTTATTGTGACCCCTGGTAGCGGCTAGACACAACAGAACCAAGTACCAGGGGTGTGTCTAGCCAGCCGTTATTGTGGCTTCTGGTAGCAGCTAGACACAACAGAACCAAGTACCAGTGGTCGCCTGGCGTGTGTCTAGCCAGCCGTTATTGTGGCTCCTGGTAGCGGCTAGACACAACAGAACCAAGTACCAGGCGTGTGTCTAGCCAGCCGTTATTGTGGCTCCTGGTAGCGACTAGACACAACAGAACCAAGTACCAGTGGTCGCCAGGCGTGTGTCTAGCCAGCCGTTATTGTGGCTCCTGGTAGCGGCTAGACACAACAGAACCAAGTACCAGGCGTGTGTCTAGCCAGCCGTTATTGTGGCTTCTGGTAGCAGCTAGACACAACAGAACCAAGTACCAGTGGTCGCCAGGCGTGTGTCTAGCCAGCCGTTATTGTGGCTCCTGGTAGCGGCTAGACACAACAGAACCAAGTACCAGGCGTGTGTCTAGCCAGCCGTTATTGTGGCTCCTGGTAGCGACTAGACACAACATAACCAAGTACAAGAGTCGCCAGGCGTGTGTCTAGCCAGCCGTTATTGTGACCCCTGGTAGCGGCTAGACACAAAAGAACCAAGTGCCAGGCGTCTGTCTAGCCAGCCGTTATTGTGGCTCCTGGTAGCGACTAGACACAACAGAACCAAGTACAAGAGTCGCCAGGCGTGCGTCTAGCCAGCCGTTATTGTGGCCTCTGGTAGCGGCTAGACACAACAGAACCAAGTACCAGGGGTCTCTTGGCGTGTGTCTAGCCAGCCGTTATTGTGACCCCTGGTAGCGGCTAGACACAAAAGAACCAAGTGCCAGGCGTCTGTCTAGCCAGCCGTTATTGTGGCTCCTGGTAGCGACTAGACACAACAGAACCAAGTACAAGAGTCGCCAGGCGTGCGTCTAGCCAGCCGTTATTGTGGCCTCTGGTAGCGGCTAGACACAACAGAACCAAGTACCAGGGGTCTCTTGGCGTGTGTCTAGCCAGCCGTTATTGTGGCTCCTGGTAGCGGCTAGACACAACAGAACCAAGTACCAGGCGCGTGTCTAGCCAGCCGTTATTGTGGCTCCTGGTAGCGGCTAGACACAACAGAACCAAGTACCAGGGGTGTGTCTAGCCAGCCGTTATTGTGGCTTCTGGTAGCAGCTAGACACAACAGAACCAAGTACCAGTGGTCGCCTGGCGTGTGTCTAGCCAGCCGTTATTGTGGCTCCTGGTAGCGGCTAAACATAGCAGAACCTGGGGTACGAACGTTGGGTATAGATGATTATTTGTTTTGTCGCACAATCCAGGGGTCGGCAGCATTCCTTACATGGGTATAGCATTGTATTTATGCTGCCGTGGTGGTGGGGTCGTTTCGCAAAGGACATGCTATATGACAACAACTGCATTCTGGGAATATTAAATAATACAAGAACAGTTCTGACCACGTGAATGACCACTGGACAGACAGGTTTAACACCAGATCCCAAATATGGCTTCATTCTTTCAGTCTGTACAATGTGTAATCTGTGACTGACTATTACCTTTATGCCCCACACATCGTCTCGTGCGTCTTCATAATGTTTCGTTTGGTCTGCATACACTAAAGAAGCCTGGCTACTCAAGCGGCAACACCCTTTACAGTCCGACAACGCAATGGTGCAGTAGTTAGCTTTGGAAGGATTATTTACTGGGAAAAGTGAAGAAATGTGTTTGAAACTTTCAGGGACTGAAAGAACTCGTGGTATATACAGTAAATATCGATCACAATGCGCACAGGAGAGCACGGCGATAGCTTGAATGGAAGACAGATTGAAGGCAGCAATGTGTTTCACAATTACATCGCGCGGCCTGAACTCATAATTACTGGTAGCTCGTTGCCTGATCAAACTGCAGAACTTAAAATGCTTAGAAAATCAAATCACACACACAGCCTAAAAATATTGGGGTTGTTTGCGAGGAGCTGAAAAGAAACATTCAACCAACTGCAACTTTTACTGGTCATGAAGCCAAATGTCATATTGCTGTTTCAGTTTCTAAATGATCCGAATATTTTACAGCGTGAAATAAATAAAGCCTATTTTATTGTGGGACAACAAGAAACACTGTCAAGACCGGGAAATGGGAATAGTTCAGTTTAATTGGCGTGATTCAGCAGAAAGCGTGAATCATGCATGACTGACCGGAAGTTGCTGAGCCAATGTGAATGGACAAGGTTAATCAGGCAGGCCCAGAACGTGAATCAAGACGGTGGACAACCAGCAGCCTGAGACTGGCTATATGGTCACTATATTAGTGATGGACCAGGACGGTGGACAACCAAAGACCTAAGATTGGCTGTATGGTCACTATATTAGTGATGGACCATGACAGTGGACAACCAAAGACCTAAGATTGGCTGTATGGTCACTATATTAGTGATGGGCCAGGACAGTGGACAACCAAAGACCTAAGATTGGCTGTATGGTCACTATATTAGTGATGGACCAATAAGGGGGACAACCAAAGACCTAAGATTGGCTGTATGGTCACTATATTAGTGATGGACCAGGACAGTGGACAACCAAAGACCTAAGATTGGCTGTATGGTCACTATATTAGTGATGGACCAGGACGGGGGACAACCAAAGACCTAAGATTGGCTGTATGGTCACTACATTAGTGATGGACCTGCTGTTATGTTTACAGGTTTATTGATAAAAACTGTGTATAGATAGTGGTTTGTGAGTCTCTCTTTTTCTCTCTCTCTCTCTCTCTCTCTCTCTCTCTCTCTCTCTCTCTCTCTCTCTCTCTCTCTCTCATACACACACAGAGGGGAAGAGAGAGAGAGAGAGAGAGTGAGAGAGAGAGAGAGAGAGAGAGAGAGAGAGAACGGAAGGGAGATAGCGTGTCGTTCTGTATCATAATCATCATCATCATCTTCGACTTTTTCCGTCAAGCGTCGTGGGGAGTAATAATTAACGTTCCAGCGCCCGATGGATGACACTGGATAGTGTAATTCCGTGTGATTGTACAATGTCTTTGATGTCGTCTATCTGTTTTATTCTCGGGCGTCTTTTTACTCTCGTCGCCGATGATCTTTGATGTAAGGTCAGTGATAGTAGTTGCTGATATTGCATTTTAACGAGATGGCTAAACCATTTGATCTTATGTCTTTCGATAAATGTGGCACAAGGTGTTGATCAAACTGTCTGTCTAATAACAACATCTCTTATTTGGTCTCGGATTGTTAAGTTGGCAGCTCCCCTCAAGCATCTCATCTGACAGGTGTTGTTTGGATAAAGTCCAAGTTTGAGATTTGTAGCATAGGGTTGGTGTGAATATGCTGTTTATTATCTGTCGTTTTGCGGACATAGGTATGTTTGGATGTTTTAGAATGGGTGATAGTTGATATGTAAGTGCACTTGCTGTTTGGTATCTGATGTCGATTTCTCTATCCAATCTGCCATCTTCTGTGATCATACTTCCAAGATATTTGAATTAGTTAGCTTGTGTGCCTGTCAACGTCCTAGATACCTAGGGGAATGAAACTTGGGTTCATACAGGCAACAAACTCCATTCTGATACTATCTGACATAATTTATTTACATTAAGCTGGCGAAGAATGGTTTTCGCAGCCAGCTACGTGACGAACATGATCATAGGAGTTCATAACAAAGCACTCATACATAATCATTACAACAAACTCTATCATCTATCTATCGAGTGAGTAACACTCCTAAATACACTTGTGTTCAATCTATCAAGTCCCCCTTAAGTTAAGCCCTGTTGCTTGTTCGATGTCCAGTCGGCGTCTGCCCTCTAACGTGTTTCGGACACGGGCTGTAACTCTCCCCGAGCTTCTCGTGGAACAGGTCCTGGCACGCGGTCAGCGTGTCCACGGAGCTGTAGGCGAACTGACCTATGCTTCTCGAAGGCTCTAGATTGTTCGAGCATTCGAGTGTGTCTCCCTTGTATTGGGGTTATGTCCCTTCTCGAGTTCCCTTCTATATTTATGTTCCCACTGACTCCATGTTAGACTCTGACAGGGGTCCCCCTCCCCCGCTTCTATGGGTTAGTATATGGTAATTAGTCTGCACTAATTCTGTCATAGGATCACATGAAGTTGGTGTTTGGTAGTTTCGTGGATGGGTACCTGGCCATCTATATATTTGCACTATTAACTCATGTATTTCCCCGTACAACAATCCAGGGTGATTGCTGAAGAGCCCCTATCTCTTCTGTATCCTTAAACATGCTTATCCGACCGAAGTTCCATAACGCTTCTAGTTGTATGTGCAACCGCGCCCTTCTCAAGTATCCATATGATACCAGGATATTAAACTCTTTTTTAGAGAGGTTTAACAAGACAAATTGTCTTGGCTTATTTAAGAATACTTGCAATTCTTGTCCTGAATGTGTATTTTGATACACTTTTACTTCCGTATGTTTTATAGTGCTTAATATATATATATGCACTCTTGTTTTCTCCCAAGTAACTACTTATGTTCCTGTTTGCCTGTTAGTGTGTTTACTGCTTTGTTACTTGATCTAATAAAAATGTGTGTGATTTAATTATTAGTGTTTAGTTTTATGAGTATGTCCTACCTAATGTCTAAAGTGTGTGCTACCTGTGTGTATGTGGTGTGTAGTACATCTCTAAGTGTCACGAGCTGGAATATCCCTTGTGATGAATTACGTCATCTGTGTAACGCATGTACATGGTATTCAAACAGTGATTCTTAGAGTGAACCTATTTTATCTAACACTAAACATGTATACACAATTTTAGACAAGTGTTACATTTTACACTCAAAACGCAGACAAATTAAAATAAATACTTTTTGCGTACAACTCAGTATATCGCTCTCTCGTTTAATTCATTCACTCTCTGATTCGCACACCTTTCATTCAATATAATAATTTGTTAAAATATACAAATTAAGGTGAGGTAAATGTTGTCGCCCTTAGAAAAAGGAAACTGGCGATATGCTATATTCAAAGCGTCAAGTACTATCTGTACTGGTGATAAGAAATGGTTTATAAGTTAAATTGCAACAATTGTATTGGGAGAAAATTTTAACTATGAATGAAAATGTTTGTGACATATTATGATAGAAAATGTACAATTCACATGTTCACATATTTTATGTATATAGTAAAGAACAAATGTAATACATATTTAACTAATAACATTAAATTAATTAACTCCAACGACGATCCGTGTGTTGTCGTTCTTTCGTCCGTGTGCTGTTCCAATAATGTATTACAGTTCGTAGGTAACGTTTTGGTGTCACATTCCTGTGTTGTCTCTCATATGTCGTAATAGTCATAGTATATCGCTTGTATGTGCGATGTTCTGTTCCGTTAGTTTGCGAAGTCCATTGAAATCACGCGTATGCATAGTTCTTAATATTCGCATGGTAACTTTCAGTTCTGTGATTGATGAAATAACTTCACAAATGTTAATATCCACAGTTCGGATTGTTTTTGATGTACTGCTAATTGCCAATGTGGCCCAATATAGTTAACGGTTCTCAAAGTTTCATGTCTGTGATAGCTATAAGTAGAGTATTAAATCAGCTGTCGACACTTCTAAATTAAAGTTCTACAGTAAGTGTAGAGGTACACTCTTTTATGCAACAGATTAAAATATCACAGCTTATCATATGGCCACTAATTAATGTAAATAGTTATAATCTGCTGGTGCATTGATTAGCCGTGATAATATGTCAGGAATTATATTATCCGTACATTTAATGTGACGGATTTCAAAGTCGAAATCCTGAAGCAGAAGACACCATCTTGCTAATCGATGGTTCTTGGGGTTGCCTTCTTGAATCACCAGCAGTGGCGAATAATCCGTCAGGACAACGAAATGGGAACCTAAGAGGAACTTAGATAAACGACTAACACAAAAAACCAAACTTAGTGCCTCCAATTCAGCTGTCGAATACTTGATTTCCGCTGTTTTGAGTTTACGGCTGACATACAGGATTGGGTGTCTCACGTCTTCGTATTCCTGCATCAAACATCCTCCGATGGCGATAGCACTTGCATCTGTAGTTAATATAAATGGTAAATCTATGTTTGGTAATCTCAATAAGGGTGGGTTCGAAAAAATGGTTTTCAATTTGCAAATTGCATCCTCTAAACGGATACTCTTACATAATTTATCTGGTTGACTTTTGGTAAACAAATTTGAAAAAAAAACTGATGTAATTTCTGCCCAGTTTGGTATAAATTTGGCATAATAGTTTATGAGACCTAAAAGACTTCTGACCTGTTTTTTTTTTTGTAGTTGGTACTTGCAGGTTGATAATTTTTGATACAATTCTATCATCCGTCAGTGATTTACCTTCCGAAATCCTATGACCTAAGAAGTCTATTTGTTTATAGCCTATTTCACCTTGGAAGGTTTGACAGTGAGTCCAAAAAGACGGATTTTATTAAAGACTTGTCGGAGTGTAACTAAGTGAGAAGTCATGGCTGAAGAATGGATACAAATATCATCTATATAGGATTGTACGTCCTTGATGCCGTGTAATAACAGTCTAGTTAATCTAACAAATGTGGCAGGTGCGTTTTTCAGGCCAAAAGGAAGATATTTTCATTCATATAAGTCAAGTGGTGTAGAGAATGCGGTTATATGCCTTGAAGAGGGAGATAGTGGTATCTGCCAGTAACCTTTTGTTAAGTCAAGTTTAGAAAAAATGGATGATTTAGACATATTCAAAATGAGGTCTTCACAGCTGTACATTGGCTCAGCATCTGTCGTTGTTACAGTATTGACCCTTCTGTAATCTATGCATAAACGAATGGTTTGGTCCTTTTTCTTCACCAGAACAATTGGAGAAGAGTATTCGGACATAGACTTTTGTATTATTTTGTTTTGTTCTAAGTCTAATATTTCCTTGTCCAGATTTGCTCTATAATGTAATGGAATTGAGTATGGTCTACATTTGATAAGCGTTACATCTGTCAAAATGATGGAGTGCGTTATTTTGTTAGTCTGTCCAGGTCGGTTTGAGAAGATAGTTTTATAGTCGTTAAGAAGCGACAGAATGTCTTGTCGTTGAGGTTGTGTCACAGTGTCGGAGATTTTTATGTCCCGTACTGTACCGTTGTCGTTCATAATAGGTACTGGAATTTCGGTATTGTCTATGTCAGTCTGATTTATTACTGATGCTACTGTTTGTAAATAGTCTTCAATGTCATTGTCGTCATCGTTCAGAATAATCGTTGCTAATGTGTCGTTGACTTCGTCGTATTTGTCGCTACGAAAAATTGTCGCTAATGTGAAATTGTCTTCGTCTTCTTCGTTGCGAAAAGAATTTGTCGTTAATGACGCTTCGACTAGATTTTTTATGTCACTGTCATTCCTAGAATAGTAAGGTTTTAACATATTTACATGGAAAATTTTCAATTTGCCATTTAAAGAGATTTCGTAGTCAACTTCCAAAATTCTTCTAATAACTTTAAATGGTCCTTGCCAAGAGGTTGAAAGTAAATTTCTCTTGTCAGGTAATAATAACAACACCTCTTGATTAGGATGTAATACAATGGTTCTTGCATCCTTGTTGGCGTACTGCCTGTACATAAAACATTTCTCCTGCAAAGATGATCTGGCTAGTATACAGGATCTAATAATTTTGTCTCTGGTGTCAGTGACTAAATCATAGGTGGAAACTGGTAATTGGGTGTTTACGGGTTGCGATATCATATCTCTGTACATAGAGAGAGGTCCTCTTGGGTTTGCTCCATATATTAATTCAAAAGGAGAGAACCCAGTGCTCGACTGTGACACTTCTCTATAAGCGAACAGCACCGCTGGGAGAAGTATATCCCAATCGGCTGGATTTTTAGCTGTCACTTTGACTAACATATGTTTTAGGTCCCCGTTCAATTTTTCGCAAATTCCGTTCGCGGACGGTCGATAGGGGCTTGTAAAACATTGTTTTATGCCGAGTAACTTAGTTACTGATTGAGTGGCATTAGATATGAACTGCGTTCCTCTATCCGATATTATCTTCTCCGGAAAGCCAAAACGGGAGAATATTTGTAAAAATACGTCCGTCACATCTTTAGAGGAGATTGATTTTAACGGAATCATTTCTGCCCACCTTGAACACAGATCCACGAGTGTAAAAATGTACCTATTTCCTTTGTTTGAAATGTGGTTTAAAGGACCCACTAAATCAACCGCAACTATTTGAAATGGTCTTGAGGCTGTTGTGGTTGATTGGATTTCTGCAGTAGGATTTTTTCCCCTTCTTAATTAACTTCTGACAGATATCACAAGATTTGCAATGGTTTTTTATGTGCTGGCAAAATTTAGGCCAATAAAATTGGCTCAGGACTCTGGCCCTGATTTTCTCATACCCCATATGACCTCCGAAAGGTGTGTCATGGGCTATATGAAGCACTTTGTCACGATGTGACTGAGGTAGAACCACTTGTTGTATCGTGGTTTGACCTCTGGTATATAACCTCGTTAGAATATTGTTATTTAGTCTGAATGTCCAAGAAGCGTTTTTCGTCAATTTTGGCTTCAATCCTACTAGTCGAAATTATTGCGAAAGGGTTGGATCTGCTTTGTGTTCTTGTATAAACTTGGTGGTGGTAATATTGGGTGAAATGATTTGTAGCGACTCCTGAAGTTGTTCGTCATGGGTTTTGTGAGTCATTTGTCTTGTCACTATATTGGCGTATTCTGTCTATTGTTGCACATTTACAGGTTCACAATTTCGTGTTTCGGTTGCATCCTCAATTCGAGGTTTTATGCTGATGATGTCATTGAAAGATTCAACCGCCCCTGTGTTATGCACCTCTGTGAATTCGTTTCGAATTCCGTCATCAGTGTGTCTCCCTTGTATTGGGGTTATGTCCCTTCTCGAGTTCCCTTCTATCTTTATAGTCTCCCTTGTGTTTTTGGCAGTTTGAGACATGCAAATGTGTTCTTTAGTTCTTGAATCACTGTTTGCTTTTTTGGTGCAGTTTTTCTGTTCCCTTTCTCTGATTTCTTCTTCAGAACAGGATCTTATATTAGGAAGATTTCCAAGAATAATATCAGTGCAAGGATTTTCTAATACTGCGCATAGCACTTGTCCTGACAGAAAAGTTGTCTGAATTTCGGCCAGTGCTAGGGGTATCTTTCGATGGTGCCTGCGAATGTGCGACATGTCACGTAGTTGTGTGTGTAGTCTTTGTCATTAATTAATGTTCTTTTAATTCCACAAAGAGTCGCTCCGCTATCACGCATTATTGTACATAATTTGTTATTAACAAACCCTTTCACAAAATTTAACTTGCCTTTAGACGCTAAGGCTGCATTGGCCATTTCATTGGATATAGGGATTGTATGGCCACATTCCAAGGTTGTATCCAACTGAAATTTTCTGCACGTATTACAGGTGTTATTATTGATGGTGTTAATGATTTCTACTGCATTACCTGACTCACTCGCACTTTCATTCTGGATGTCACATTCATTCAGTTCTTCAATTTCTTCATCCGTAGATGTATCTATCAATGCAGCATTGGCCTGTTTCATCATCTTGCGGCCGTCGCAACGTCCTGAATAATGCCCGTAAGCTAGACAAAAGTAGCATTTGACCGCTCTCTTATACGCGTTTCTTTTGTTTTTTTTTTTTTGTTTTTCCACCATCATTTGAAGGTGATGTGGATTTATCACAAATTGCATACTGTTCGTGGGTCAAATGACAGTATTGACACAGGACTGGTTTTGTAAATTTAGAGCGTTGTTTGAACCTATTCTCATTTGGTTTTGAATATTTGGTGATTGTAACAGCTGCTGTTTCATTCTGACTCATATTTAGCTGGAAAATATCGCGGTTAGCTGTGAAATATGCACTACCTTTATTTTCGACTTCTTGAATAGTCTTACAATCACTTTGTCTTAGAAATTTCGAGAAAGGAGTAGTATGGTGTTCATGAGCTTATCAATTATTATTAGGTCTTTTAGTTTATCATAGTTGTTATTTGGTTTTGCTGAGGTTATCCATTTTGTACAAATATCTTGGACTGTAGACACGTAGTCTATGAACGTTTGGTTAGGTGATGGTGTTAATTTTGAAAACTGCAGCTGATAGCCTGCTGTGTCTAGTGAAAAATATTGTAGTATTCTTTGTTTTAAATTGTCATAATCTTTCCTCATGTCCTGTGGAATTGTTTCTATCACTTTTAAGGGCTCTAATGCTAAATTTCTCATCAAAATAAACGCCCTATCGACCTTTGAAACGTTATGGTATGACATCAAACACTCGAAGTTCTCTAAGTATGCACTTATTGAATCCCCGGAACAAAAAGGTTTGACTAAGCCTTTATATTTGTTGAATTTTTGTTCCTCTTCTTTGCTCCTTAATTTATTTACTGAAATTCTAAGTTGGAGTCAATTTCCATTTGTTTCAATTTTAATTGTGTTTCTAATTCTAACTTTTTATTCTCAGCGTCTAATTGAGCTTGTTTAATAGCAGCTTCAATTTCTAACTTTTTATTTTCTGCCTCTATTTGCATCTGCATCTTTTTCTCTTCTCTTTCCACTTGCATCTTTTTCTCTTCTCTTTCCGCTTGCATCTTTTTCTCTTCTCTTTCCGCTTGCATCTTGTTCTCTTCTCTTTCCGCTTGCATCTTTTTCTCTTCTCTTTCCGTTGCCCTATCTTCTCGTGCTATGTTTTCTAAATGTGTCTTTTGTGCCCATTCTGAAAGTTTATCTGCGGTATAACCTAATTTAATTCCTAATTCGATGCAGTGTTCTAATGTTGACATCTTGTAACTTTAGCTAATGTTAAATTTATAGCAATTAAATCCCTTTGGAAAAAGTGAGGTGTACAAAAATTGGTCCCTTAATTATTTACATTCACCCTTTCCAAAGAATAAATTCAATGGTCATAAAATTTGCATGTATATGTCATAAATTGCAATACATAGAAAAAATGTTACATCAATGGAAAAAAAATGGTGAGTATCGTTTAGGGATTCAATAAGCATGAAATGGGACTTATCTTATTTACTGGTTTCTTGGCTGTAGTGTTGTTTGGTTCCCCTGTTTTCTCGCCACTGCTGGAGAACAGTTTACATACACACAATCTTTCGCGGAACAATCTGATGTTGGAATAAAAAAAAAAAATAGTAATTGTCACTGTAATTGTCCAGTCATGTCAATGTCAAATTTCATGAACATAATTATTTAATTACTTTTCTAGAGGGACTACGATAGTTTATGACCAGATGATACGATAGTAGCTACAAAGTTCAGACTTTGTTATGTATGAATGTTGATATATTTTACTTGGCAAAACCAAGAGCTGTCGGGAAAATGAAGCTTGCGCTTGCCAAAACCGGCTTGGAGCCCCCAAATAGCCTGTCAACGTCCTAGATACCTAGGGGAATGAAACTTGGGTTCATACAGGCAACAAACTCCGTTCTGATACTATCTGACATAATTTATTTACAGTAAGCTGGCGAAGAATGGTTTTCGCAGCCAGCTACGTGGCGAACATGATCATAGGAGTTCATAACAAAGCCATCATACATAATCATTACAACAAACTCAATCATCTATCTATCTATCTCGTGAGTAACACTCCTAAATACACTTGTGTTCAATCTATCAAGTCCCCCTTAAGTTAAGCCCTGTTGCTTGTTCGATGTCCAGTCGGCGTCTGCCCTCTAACGTGTCTCGGACACGGGCTGTAACTCTCCCCGAGCTTCTCGTGGAACAGGTCCTGGCACGCGGTCAGCGTGTCCACGGAGCTGTAGGCGAACTGACCTATGCTTCTCGGAGGCTCTAGATTGTTCGAGCATTCGAGTGTGTCTCCCTTGTATTGGGGTTATGTCCCTTCTCGAGTTCCCTTCTATCTTTATGTTCCCACCGACTCCATGTGAGACTCTGACAGTGCCATTTATCTGTACGCTTAGTGGGCCCGGCGATCTGCTAACTTTCATTACTTCGGTGTTGGCTGTATTTATACTCATTTTGTATCTGCTCCATGTTGAACTCAGATTTTTAATAAGATTTTGTAGTCTGCCCTCGTCGCTGTAAAGCAGGTACTGACTGTCTGCAAATAGAAATTCATGTATTGCATGTGGATCTGTTGTTTCATCTGGAGTATAGTATAACAACATTAATTCAGTTTAGTGTAAGACAGTTGCATGTCCTTTACAGGACACAGCCATAAGCCGCAGAATTTTATTTGGTATTTTGTGATTTACAAGTCATTCTAACCTTCAGTAATTTGCCATTTTGCTTCCTAAACGACCAACGCTCATGCCATTATTATAAATCAACACAAGCGGTCAGCTTCCAAGTCGCCTACATTTGATATCGCGTTCACTACCCGTTTGCCACAGACAACAGTGGTCGGCCTAGGACTGATGTATAAAACTGAGGGGGTCAAGGTCAATTTGAACTGACGACATCAGAACGAGGTCGGACAATCCCGCAGGAAGTGTCCTCAATATGGATAGATAATAGATCAGTATTGAAATAGATGGGCAGATCCATTCTGAATTCCTTAAAAATCCCCTAGCGATCATTGACAACATGGGATCCTTATATACGAACACACTATTTTAATCAGAAGTCTACGACTGTTGATTGTTCATTTCACAGTGCAGACATTTTATTTCCCAGTGCAGACATTTAATTTCACTGTGCAGACATTTAATTTCATGGTGCAGACATTTCAGGGTGCTGACATTTCATTTGCATGAATATCTGCTGTTCTAATTCCAGGATCAATGGACCACTCCGGAACTTTAATGAGTTTTCTCGAGTTTTCCGTTGTCCTAATGGCTCTCGGATGAATCCTGTAAAGAAATGTCCGGTGTGGTAAATGACCGGCTGGGATGTGGCAACGACGGACATTTTAATTTAATTTGTTTGTGTGTGCACTAAAAACTCTGGACACATACAAATAGATAATATTACCATTAAAAGAACGGAAACATACAAATACCTGGGTACAATCTTCAACTGCTCCAACATAATAAGGGAACAAATACAAGCTAGAATCAACTCTGGAAATAAGATATACTATGCACTACAACATCTGCTAACATCAAATGCGCTATCTCGTAACACCAAGATCACAATATACAATACACTGATCAGACCAGCTGTGCTGTATGGCTTTGAAACCTGGAGTACAACTAAAGGAGACGAAGCCTTGTTACAAACCTTTGAGAACAAAGTCTTAAGACGCATCTTTGGGCCCATTAGGGATACACAAAGTGGAAAGTTGAAAAGAAGAAGCAACAACGACATTTATGATCTGTTTAAGTCCCCGCTAATCACTGGTATCATGAACGCTAATAGACTACAATGGCTGGGGCATATAGAAAGAATGGAAGATAATAGGGAAACAAAACTCGCTTACACTCAGGAAATAAATGGCCGTAGACCCCGAGGTAGACCAAGAAGACGGTGGAGAGATAATATACATACAGACCTACAAGCACTTGGAATCAGCGACTGGCAAGAGAAGGTCAACCAGAGAGACGAATGAAGACGGTTTGTATCTGCAGCAAAGAACATCAATGGCTCGGAATGCTGAAGAAGAAGAATATCCTTTTTTACAGGACATCGAAGTCAACACCCCATTTCTGCCGCTGTGATCTCTTGGCAAGTTTACGTTCAGTAGTTTTCCATTGCTTTCTGAACGACCGGCACCCATACCAACGCAAAACCAACGCAACGCGGTCTGCTGACAAATCGCGCACAGCTGTGTTTCGAACGCGGGTATACGGGATTACGAACCGCGTCCGTAAGATTTTCGCCACGGAGGTCGGTTTAATTTGATTGGACTTGTATAAATATTGAAAGTTCAGTTGCCTAGAACATCAACCTGGGGTTGATAGCAACGTCTTGCAAATAGAAATAACAGATAACAGTGTTGGTATTTCCAGCGTTGACGTCATAATTTGGCTTCTGCTGCACGTTCTGAATAGAAATACAGTGGTACCTCGGGTTACGAACGCCTCAAGTCATGAACAATTCTGGTTACGAACAAACACTTCGAAAATGTTATGTCTCGGGTAACGAACAGTGCCTCGGGATACGAACGAAGGCGAGAGAGAGAGAGAGAGAGAGAGAGAGAGAGAGAGAGAGAGAGAGAGAGAGAGAGAGAGAGAGAGAGAGACAGACAGACAGACAGACAGACAGACAGACAGACAGACAGACAGAGAGAGAGAGAGAGAGAGAGAGAGAGAGAGAGAGAGAGAGAGAGAGAGAGAGAGAGAAGCAAATTTTAACGTTGGAGACAAACGATCGCGTACAGTGCAAACAGTACTATAGATGAGCTTGTGGATCTTCAGAGGAGGAACAGTCGTCCAATGATGAGTCAGTGACCGTTTCAACTGCCAGGATTAAAGAAATTTGCAGCAAGTGGGCAGACGTCGAAAACATCACTGCGAACCATCATCCAAACAAACTTGTTGCTAACAGGGCAGTAAACCTGACGCATGATAACACGATGACTCACTTCAGAAAGATTCTCTAGCAAAGGAAGCGACAAATTTCCTTTGATAGTTTCTTGGTGCAGAAAATTTCCCAGTCGGCTGCCAAGAAACAGCAAGCAGATACTCCTGAAACTAATGATTCAGAATAACAAAGAAAGTGACAAATTTCCCATGATCGTTTTCTTTGTAATAAAGATAGACTAAATCTTTTTTTTTTAATTATTTTACATTGAATTCATTTGATTATTGTTCTGGAAGAATATCAAAACTGAGAGGGAAGACCAGGAAAACGTTTAATCAGATGGCGGTGGGAACGATTAGTAGTATGACTCTTTGCTGGCTGTTGAACGAGGGGACGGAGCACGTATGGAAATGTCCTGAGTGCAGTGATGTCGGTTCTTAACTCAACTCAACTCAACTCAACTCAACTCAAAGCATTTGGTCATTTTCTTTCTCTTTGTTTAATACGTGAAGTACGGGTATTCTTTGCGTTGTGTCAGGTAAACGACTGGATGTTAATAAAAAAAAAGAACTATTCTTTCATCTTGAAACAGATTGTCTCTATTTCATTGTTTTTAATGTTTCGGGTTACGAACATTTCGGGTTACGTACCGAATTCTGGAACGAATTAAGTTCGTAACCCGAGGTACCACTGTACATGTGGTTAACTGCATGTTCTGTACAGAAATACATATCGTTAACTGCACGTTCTGTACAGAACTATATGTGAACTATATGTTCTGTACAAAAATATATGTTAACTACACTTTCTGTACAGAAATACATGTCGTTAACTGCACGTTTTGAACATAAATACATGCCGTTAACATATCTGTATTTCATGTATGTTTTACGTCTACAGTCTGCTTCTATGTAACTAGGTAGCTATGTAACGTAGCCAGTTACAGTAGAATTACTTGTTGGTTTGTGCATACTACTTTGTGTATCTTTGTTTTGTTTGAAGCACATCTACTCGTTCAGTAGAAGTACATGTTTGGCTTGACGTGACACTATGTTAGTCCATACCTGCTCTATCTGACGACAAGCTGTGGGTGGAGATGTCAACAGACTCCAGCTGCTGTCTTTGGATATATACGAGAGTAAGTTAATAAGTAAGTCACAAATGGCTGTAGGAAAGAAAAAAAAACTAACTATGATAACAACTTGAAACAAGTTTATTTTTATACGTACATTGTCCCTTTATTTCCCAACATAATTTCCACCAACATTGATGCACTTATCCCAGTGGTTCTCAACCGGTGGGGAATTCCCCCGCAGGGGGGAATTTTAGGGTTTCTGGGGGGGGGGGGGAATTAAGATTACTTTAAGATCGCATTAATACAAGAACCAGTTATTTGATATTGTGTTTCCCTCTAACTTTTACGGTTCTGTACTTCTCACCCTAATGAAATTCGTTTTATAAAGTAAGTAGACCCGCAAATCACGTTTTATGTAGATGCCTAGACCTGTTCTAGTATATGTTATTAAATTTAGCTTCCATTCTTATGTATACTATGTAAGGGTTGGGGTGGGGGGAATTTATAGGGAGGAAATTCGAAAAGAGGGGGGGGGGTGACGTTCTGAAAATATGGTAAAGGGGGGCATGGGCCAAAAAAGGTTGAGAACCACTGACTTATCGCATCGTTTTATCAGTTCTCTCAAACCGGTTGCATAGAACTGCGTGCTTTGTTTTCATTTACCTGCCATTCCAAAGTACTGTGTGACTTTTTTATGGACTCACCCTCATAACTTTTCCTACCCAGCTATGCACCGCTTTACGGGAAATCGCTAGGGGCTAAGTCCACTGAAAACCCAACTTGGCGGGAGACATTTCGCGAGTGACGCCGAAGTTTAATGTGAAGTGAAAACCTGGTTTAAAAAACAGAGCACGCAGTTCTTTGCAGCCGGTTTGAGAGGACTAATAAAACGATGGGATAAGTGCATCAATGTTGGTGGAAATTATGTTGAGAAATAAAGGGACAATTATGTATAAAAATAAACTGGTTTCAAGATGTTATGATAGTTAGTTATTTTTCTACGGCCATTCCATTTGTGACTTACTTATTAACTTACCCTCATACATGTTGACGTCCGAATGTTTACGAAAAAGAATTTATATTATTTATATGCAATATTAGAAATCTATTCTTATAATACAGGACGACCTTCATAGATTAACAGTTTGACACAAAACGGTTTTGTGGGAAGACACAGAATTGGACAAGTACGAAGGGACTCAAAAAAGAAAACAATTTAACTGATTTAGTGCCTAAGGATACCATATCGACAAATGACCGACCATTTCCACAGAAGGATGATATATCGCCATACTAGGGTTATTGTGTTATTTGTTTTCTTTCGCGGTATCTACCGCAATTTTAATGTTTGGTGAACGGACAGAAATACATATCGTTAACTGCACGTTCTGTACAGAACTATATGTGAACTGTATGTTCTGTACAAAAATATATGTTGACTACACTTTCTGTACAGAAATACATGTCGTTAACTGCACGTTTTGAATATAAATACATGTTAAAACAGGACCTGCAAAATTTAGTAGATGCGGTTGTTACACACAGTGAACAATTAGGGTTAGAATTAAATTGTAAAAAGACACAGATTATGGTCGTCACTAGGAAGAACGAAATACCACAATGTAATATACAAGTAAATGGGAATATTCTTCAACAAGTGAATAGGTACAATTATCTCGGAACAGTAATAACATCTGATGGGTGATACCTTGAAGAGATTAGAACAAGAATCGCCATGGCAAAAGTAGCCTTTAGCAAGATGAAAAACATACTGACCAATAAAAAGATGTCAATTGAAACGAGAAAAAGAGTGTTGAGGTGCTACATATAACCTGTACTCTTATATGGTTGTGAAGCTTGGACAATGAGCATTCAGGCTGAAAAAACATATGATGGCTGTAGAAATGTGGTTTCTGAGGAAAATGCAAAGAATACCATGGACAGCCAGAAAGACCAATGAACAAGTTCTTCAAGAAACAAATGAATATTGTAAACTGATTAGAGACATTAGACGTAGACAGTCACAATTTTTTGGGCATGTTATGAGAAGAAATGATCTGGAGAACTTGGTGACAACTGGTAAGATCGAGGGGAACAGACCAAGGGGAAGACCTAGAAGCAAGTACCTGGATGGCTTGGCCTTGTGGCATGGTCGAGACAGAAACACGGAGCTGATCCACGACTCTTGTGATCGAGTGAGATGGCAGAACATGACCGCCCACGCTTACCGGCATGGCACATGATGGATGGAACGGACATTTACATTACAATATAGGGTGTGTTTTTAATGACAGTGTGTTTGAAAACATTGCCGGTCCAAGTTTTGTATTCACCCTCTGTAAAGTTCATGCAACATAGTAGGTAAATGCAAAACTTGGTCTGGCAATATTTTCAAACACTGCAGTCATTAAAAATACACCATAATACTTGGTGATTTGATTATAGACCAAACATGCTGTTTTGTTTGGTTTTGTTCAGTCAATATATTCCTCCTAGGCACATGATATCAGGCGATGTGGCAAGGGGGTTACGGACGCAGTTCGCAATCCCGCAAACCGCGTTCGAAACACAGCTGTGGCCGATTTAAAATCAAGCCGCCTTTCCCTGGTTTCGTACAGGAATGATTGCCGGTCGTTCAGAAAGCAATGGCAAACTACTGCAAAGCTGCAAACGAACCTGCAAAGCGTTGTCGAACGTAATGAGCACGGCAAGGCACGTAGAGCGCCCTGGTCATCCACTGCACCTGTATTCGTCTCCAGTCGTCTTGACTTGTCTTGCCACTGGACTCAGATGGACTCAGGCGAGAGAGTGAGGTCGACGAATTGCGCAACTCTTCCTCACTTTAATCCAATTCATCGCGCAAGTCATTCTTCATCCAACGTCATATATCTTTGGCAGACTGTTCAAGAATGTATGGGACAGAAATGGAATAAGCCTGCAAACAAAGCTAAAAGTCTACAAAGCAGTTGTATTATCCACACTGCTATATACTTGTGAAACCTGGACTGTTTATCAGCGACATGCTAGAAAATTAAACCACTTCCACACAGTCTGCCTTCGGAAGTTATTGAAGATTAAATGGCAAGACAAGATCCCAGACACTGAAGTCCTAGAAAGAGCGTCCATGCCCAGTATCCACACTTTACTAATGAAGAATCAGATTCGCTGGGCTGGTCATTTGACTCGCATGCCAGATCACAGGCTTCCTAAACGAATTTTTTTCGGCGAGTTGCGTTGTGGTAAACGCTCCCAAGGCGGCCAGAGGAAACGCTTTAAAGACACTGAAGATATCACTGAATGCTGTTCGAATTCATCATGACACCTGGGAGACTGCAGCCAGACACCGAAATTTGTGGCGTGCATCATTATGCAAGCGTGCAGTCACTTGTGAGGCAACCAGGACTGCAAGAGCTGTGAAGAAAAGACAGAACAGAAAAACCACTGCAGGAGATCCTCCTCCTGGAATGTCAAGCATTCTTTGCCCACATTGTCAAAGAACATTTCGAGCCAAAATAGGCCTTATCAGCCATCTTAGAACTCACGGCTCCATACTTTCAACCCCACTGGATGAAATGAATGGTCATCATCATTCTTGATGGACAAACAGCAATAAACTACTGAAAATAAGCTTGCCAAGAAACCACAAACAGCCAAAACATATTGGGATTGACTGCGACGTCCTATTAAGGATATGCAACTAATTGTAATCGACATGATGCAATGGAGCCGCGGTACAGCAGTGTCTAGCACGTTGGCTGTACCACACAGTGGAGCCGCGGTACAGCAGTGTCTAGCACGTTGGCTGTACCACACAGTGGAGCCGCGGTACAGCAGTGTCTAGCACGTTGGCTGTACCACACAGTGGAGCCGCGGTACAGCAGTGTCTAGCACGTTGGCTGTACCACACAGTGGAGCCGCGGTACAGCAGTGTCTAGCACGTTGGCTGTACCACACAGTGGAGCCGCGGTACAGCAGTGTCTAGCACGTTGGCTGTACCACACAGTGGAGCCGCGGTACAGCAGTGTCTAGCACGTTGGCTGTACCATACAGTGGAGCCGCGGTACAGCAGTGTCTAGCACGTTGGCTGTACCACACAGTGGAGCCGCGGTACAGCAGTGTCTAGCACGTTGGCTGTACCACACAGTGGAGCCGCGGTACAGCAGTTTCTAGCACATTGGCTGTACCACACAGGGCTCCTATGTCCACCCAGCCTAAAACTGATACCACTTAATGTAATGGGAAGTAGAGGTGATCTATGCGCTATTGATCACATCACCTACCCAGTGCCATTTTGTCTACAAATAGGCGGCAAGCACCATAATCATCATCATCAATCAGGTGCCGTCTCCACAATGAAGGTTGGCTGCAATGGATCTCCAACACTGTCTGTCTCTCGCTTTGACTTTACATTCTGTCAGGCTGATGTTCGTCCAACTCTTGATGTTATCTTCCCACTTGTATCCTTGTCTACCTCTTGCTCGCTTGCCCTCAACCTTGCCTTCCAGTATGGTTTTTATAAGAGTATCATGTCTTTTAACATGGCAGAAATATTTCACTTGCCTCCTCTTTATTTCTTTCCTCAACTCTCTCTTCATTCCCAGTTTTTCTAGAACCTCTGCATTTGATTGTTTTTTTTCCCCAAGAAATACGGCATATTAGTTTGTATATCCACATCTGCAGGGCTTCTATGTGACTTTCTTGTTGCTTGCACCATAATCCAATAAAACAAGGCAAAGATGTCCCCAGGCAGGATCATGTTACTCGTCTGTGAAGTGCTAGGACTTTCACATTTTGAAGGCCTGAGTCCCTGGAAGCCTTGGAGATGTGGTTTTGTAGAAGAATGCTGAAAATCAATTGAACAGCCAAAATGAGCTATGTCACGAAAACCACTGAAGTTAACAATCAGATGATACAAATAACAGAGACAGTCTGATTCACAGCTGCAAGTTGTTTGTTACTGGCGGCGGTGAGATCAAACGGTACAGCCGCCCTTGAGAATTCCCTGGGAAACGGAAAATATGACGAGGTTATTTTGCCAACTTGCAGGATAAAAGAGAGACGGGTGCTGTAGTTGAGATAAGGGGGACAATAATTTTTGTGCTGTTAGGGAAATGGATAGTCTGTCCTTGGGACCATCTTGTGTTGACATCAAAGGACGTCACTAGAACAATCCAAGACTGTTTGAAAAACCTAACTTGTTGCAGCGATTGTAAACGAGAGAGTTGGCCTAAGCGGAAGGTGTTTCGCTAGCTCTGTATGAATTTGGAAAACATCTACCGTGTTCGGGATTAATTAAATGTAATATACACGTGCCTGTCATGGCAAAATGTAGAAGTGGTTCAGGAGTAAAGCAGTGTTACATAAGGTACTCCATAGATTGTATTTAGGTATAATTAATGTAGGATAGACTGGTGATAGTTAGAGTTTAGGACTTTAACGTAGTGTGTTGCGTTGTGGTTAGGTAGTAAAAGAGTGTCGGCGACTGTAGGCAGCTGCATTTTAAAAACTAGCTAGGGTGATATGGTAATTGGCTCTGCTAGTTGAGAATAGGGTAGTGAGGTGATAATTAGCTCTGCTAGTGAGAATAGTGTAGTGGGGTGATATTTGGAGAGATTGAGGATGGGTTGGGAGATAGGGGAAATGTCCAATGGTAGGATCTTCCAGTGGGGTGCCTGCTGGGGTTTTGCACTCTGTCTATTGGTCTTACCTTGTCTTCTCCTAATTCAGACCGAGGTGATGATCTCCTCTGCTCCATGACAGAGTTTGGTTTGCTGATGAATATTTGAGCGAGGCCGTAGGCATACACTCAGCTAGTAGGGTCAGTGACTAGTGCTCTCACCAGGTGTGGTATCTCTGTAACAGGTTCCTCGCCAGTTACGAGGAAGCTCAACACTGGTTTTGATGAAGTTCTACTCCGGTTAGGAAGAACACAAGATGAACAGTAAATGATTTAATAAGATGAATAACTTCAGAGAAGAAAGTTTATACAATAGTGTTTATGCTGGGCCCATAATCAGTAGGGTCCGCCAGAACATGGCTCAGTTGAGCAAAACCATATAAACGATTCCTGTGTGATAGGGTTCACCTAGGATGGGTGATGTTCGTTTTTACACCACATATCAAATGAACACTAGGGATTAAAAAGGAACACTAAACGTAGCATTCACGTAGATTCCAGTGGAATATTACAAGGGACATTGTGTTTGTGATAATCTAGACAATAGATAGAATCAAGTGTGTTACCAATAACAGTGATACCTATTTTCACAGTACAGGGATTGGTACATTTAAGAACTATAGGGACTTATAGTATGCAGTGTGTAACCGATCCATGATCAGTGTTAAACTATAGACTGTATCTATTTCGGATGATCATGTATATGGATTACCAAGTAGCTACCGGAGAAAGTTAGCGACTGGCAGGAGAGACACATCGCTCGGTGAGATCTTTATGTGCTGAGCTAACGTGCTGTGGTGTTGTCGTGTGACAACACTGGCCCGGATCTCAGTGGTTGTCATGACCTTTGGGTTCTTACTTCTGTCTACTATTACCTTGTTGACCCCGGGACGGTGCCCGGACGCTGACTTATTTCCCTATCACTATAGACAAACAGATCACCACCTGAGGATAAGAGAACACTTTTCAGATAAGTAGAACCCGAGTCTTTAATCAAGATTCAGACTCCACAAAAAAACAAACGAAGTTCAAGTCTTTACCTGATTATAGGCAGATAAAGTTCTTTGTACAAGACCGCTTCTTCCACCAGACTGGAGTTGAGATCACCTGCCTGAAAACGACTCTTCTCCTCCACGGCACTTCAAGCACGTCAGTAGACACCAGCGTCAATAATAATAACGAGGATAATGAAGGTTCCTGCAAGTAAGAAGAAGATGCCCGGTGTACATATCCATTTCACCTGTTATTAATACATCACAACCAGATTCCGACTGATACTAGCTATGTAGTCAGTTTCCACCCTCAGACCAATTCCATAGGTCTGACTTCAGACATCTCGCCACTAGATCAGTGTAGAGCAGCCAGGTACTAGACTTCAATGTCCCTGATTACCTCACTTATAGCAAGGATAGCCTCTCTGGAAACACAATCCACTACCATTCGAGATAGAGAGGATATAAGGTTCAAGACTTCAGGTAGAAATATTTCCCCTATACTGGCCAAGGGTGTTGGTCTACGTTCCAGCTGCGCTGGTAAACCTTTCCTGAAATATTGATTACAGACAGACAAAGAAAGAAGAGTGTCTTCTTGGGTCTGTCGCTTTTTCTCCTCCTCTCCTCGGGCATATGGAAAGTTTGGAATTTATATGCACTGAACCCCATTGGTTTGGCTTCTCTTGGCAGCCCAACCAAGTGTAAAATCATGTGCAGAACATCCTGTTCCCATTATACAACAGGCAGTGTATTCATTAGACACGCATCATAATATTATTATCCTCTGAGCAAAAGAGGTAATATATTAATCAAACTAGAAGTTAGAAAGCAAACATTGTATGTGTGTGCCTCATGTTAATGTACATGTGTCAGGGCGAGTTTACTCTAATAGGTATGGAGATATCGGCACCCCTCTTCCACAACCCAAGTTGGATACATCTCGACCAAGGTTGATATCCCTTCATAGCTTACAATTCCTCTATCCTCCTCAGCGGTGAAATACGCGTCATGGCTCTGGTGCGCCACCTGATGATGATAATAATTGTGTCGCTAGTGCCTCCCCCCCCCCCCCTTTTAGGGTAGTTAAATTAAAGCTCTATGCAAAAGGAAGACACAGCAGGCTCATCACAAACTGGCTTGGCCACTATTTAACAGACCTCACAAGACACTCAAATAGATCAGTACTGCGGGAGAGAACAATTACCTTTTCTGTAGGAATAAATCAGCCACAGAATGTGCTATCCTAGCATCTAGAGAGCCACCACTGTCCGTCTTTATCTGGATCCCCAGACGTTGAGCCACTTGACAGTAGACAGGACTTCATTTTGACACTAGAATATGATTCACGGGATCCTCAGGGTAGCTCCCTGCCCTTCAATAGACTGGTCTTGGGTCTTCAGTATGAGGATAATAATTCCCCAACACAAGACATGACCGTTAGTCCATTAGATAACAACGGTGAATCCCGTTGCCAGCGTTCTCCGGAAGTGTCGTCAAATTGAATGACGCGATATTCTGGAT
Source organism: Cepaea hortensis (assembly GCA_963921405.1). NCBI lineage: Eukaryota > Metazoa > Mollusca > Gastropoda > Stylommatophora > Helicidae > Cepaea > Cepaea hortensis. The sequence goes on from OY992891.1 coordinate 24,530,704, forward strand.
AGACTAGAATGGATACTACGCAACAAGGGTTAGAGAGTATCTCCCGATATCTTTCTCAGGACAGTGAATTTCACTAAAGCTGGACTACAAGCGTTGCGTGAACCCAAAGATGGTCGAAACTGGTCCTGGATACCAAATAATAGACACACACCCACTATCATACCGTACACCCATGAAAATGGGGTACTGCAGAGTGTGGATTCGGTTGCCCCATCCTGAGGTTCAATTCTGTTTTGTCACAGGTGTAACCTTGCTAGGATGATCTGACTTGGCTCCTAATCTGCTGGTCTGATTTTACACACATTATAGTATACGACACACATTCTTCGCATACACTTCTCACATACATTACACTTTTCTTTTAATAAATTAATTGTTATTAATTTTTGGAAGCTAGAGTTGTTGAGTATGAGAGGGGGCATGATCCAGTAGTGATAGAGAGAGAGAAAGAGGTGTCCAGAAACTGAGGGAGTTTGGTGGACGGAATCTAGTGGATTCTTCAGGATAATGATAAGGGGTTAAAATATAATGTGGGTGTTGATTCCCCTCACTCCAGGGACGACACTAAAGGTAATCCACGACAAACTATCAGGACGTTTTAAGGGAAGCTGAGTCGCAAAGATAACTTATCGCAAACATCAGAAAGAGGCAGTAATCGTTTTTTGTTGTTTTTTGGCCACGTTATAAAAAGATAAAAAACATGCAACATGTTGTGACAACCGGAACGATTTGAAGAAGGAGAGATAGAGGAAGACAGTGTGACAAGATTCTTAACAGTATTCTGTCATGGCACAGAAGGGTTTCAACAGACGAACTGATCTGTGACGTCAGAGATCGTCATTTGTGGAGAGGCATGATCACCCACGCCCGCCGGCAAGGCAATGTATGTTGATGATGATGATAATGAGTCCACAAAGGAATATATGGCCAGTCCTTCCTTCCCCTAGTGAACGGTGAGCCCAGACCTTTTCCTACCGTGCTTATGTTATTGCCACTACAACTTCCCGTCCGTCTCTCCGACGCGCTCTCTTGTATCCATGTCGCCATCCGTAATGAGAAGCGGGCCTTCATATTGTACATTATACCATCAGTAGCTTCAGACCGAGACTCTGACAACAAATGAGAGCAGGAGAAACTGAAATCGTAGAAATGAAACCGTCATCATAATGTTCCCAGCCGATAAGCGTAGACGGGCGAAAATCGCAAACTCACAAAGGAAATCTGGCTTTGCTCAACAACAGAAATAGTTGAATATAATGTGAAATATTGGGTTTCCAGCTCATTCCATGCACTTAATTTTAATTATTCAATCATGAACAATAAACGGCTGTCAGAGTAGCAGATGAAATATCAAACAGGGCTGGTGTGCAAAGGGGAGCAAGACAGTGCTATATTCACCCACCGCGCCTTTTTAAATATCTTTGCAGCAAATGAATTGAGAAATGTCAACATTATTTTATTCTTTCGTTCGCTTGAACTCGTGGGTAGCCGAGACTCGACTGATGTTTGCCTGTGAGCCAGCTTTCCTTTCACCAGTGTCATCAATCATCAGGCGAACCCACTCCGACTTGTGAGGTGCTTGTAATTTACGTCCACAACTCAAGGGCGTGAAATCAACATTTTAATCCTGCTGATCGGCGTTGGGCGAGAAAACATTACCCCGGCATTAGCGCGCCGTAAGTTTACGAGAGTGCGCTCTTCACCTGTCGGTCACTCGTAAGTCAAAAAATGATGAAGTCAGAGACCACGTGATCCATTCATAATTGTGGAAATCCAGTTTCAAAACTTGCATATGCAGATGACATAGCTCTCCTCACAAGCAGTGATAAAAATGAGAACATTTATTTCTTTCCTCTCAAACAGTGATAAAAATGAGAACATTTATTTCTTCTGTCTTTCAAAACAAATACACATTAGAATGGAGGTGGAAGCAGTAACAGCGGCATTCCGTTGATTAGAGGAGACAACTGCAACACACATTGCATTCATTACAGACTCAATGAGTATGCTTAGTAAGGTGGAGAAAGGAACGTTTAGTATGGAATGGCTCACCACGTTTCAGAGGTTACAGATTGTGAGGATTGTATAGTTTTTTTGTTTGTTTTTTTGGCATGACCATGCCGAAATGCCGATCTCCCTAGCCTAGGCGTTAGCGACTTTCTCCGTAATCCCGTATACTCTCGTGAGTAACGTGACGACGGCGAGAATCGGTAGCGGTTCTAACCGCGTCAGTAACTTACGGGGTATGTGAGCCGGTTGCTCAGAAAGCAATGGCAAACTACTGAGCGTAATCTTGCCAAGAAATCAACAACCAGCTTAAAGATGCTGATGTTGACAGCGATGTCCTGTAAAGGATATGCAAACATTTTTTTTTTTTTGATGCAGAAGTGCGGGGGAATGAACAGGCGGATAGGGTGACAGGGAATGCACCTCTTGGTGGTAGATTACCTGTGGATAAGGGGGATGTTATCGTGCGCCTGTGGAGAAGGTAGGGTAACAGATTGAGAATCCGTATGTGGAAATAATGAGATTGCGGGGGATCGGCAGTGGTTCTGGAAGAATCTCAAAACTGAGAGTGGAGACCAGGAGAGCTTTCAATCAGATAGCGGTGGGAACGAATAGCAGTGTGGCTCTTCGCTGGCTGTTGAACGAGGGACGGAGAGCGTGTGGGAATGTCCTGAATGCAGTGATGTCGGTTCTTAGCTCAACTCAAAAACAAACATACAAGGAACACAAACTCTTTTTCAGAGCTATAAGAAACAACTAGTAACAGAGAACAAAACTACATCTTCTTCTTCAGCGTTCCGAGCCATTGAGGTTCTTTGCTGCAAATACAATCCGTCTCCATTCGTCTCTCTGGTTGACCTTCTCTTGCCAGTCGTTGATTCCAAGTGCTTGTAGGTCTGTACATGTATTATCTCTCCACCGCCTTCTTGGTCTACCTCGGGGTCTACGGTCAGTTATTTCCTGAGTGTAAGCGACTTTTTTTTCCCTATTATCTTCCATTCTTTCTATATGCCCCAGCCATTGTAGTCTATTAGCCTTCATGATACCAGTGATTAGCGGGGACTTAAACAGATAATAAATGTCTTTGTTGCTTCTTCTTTTCCACTCTCCACTTTGTATATCTCTAAAGGGCCCAAAGATGCGTCTTGAAGACTTAGTTCTCAAAGGTTTATAACAAGGATTTCTCTCCTATAGTTGTACTCCAGTTTTCAGAGTCATACAGCACAACTGGTCTGATCAGTGTTTTGTATATTGTGATCTTGGTGTTACGAGATGGCGCATTTGATTTTAGTAGATGTTGTAGTGCATAGTATATCTTATTTCCAGAATTGATTCTATTTTGTATTTCTTCCCTTATGATATTGGAGCAGTTGAAGATTGTACTCAGGTATTTGTATGTTTCTGTTCTTTTAATAGTCATATTATCTATTTGTATGTGGCCAGAGGTTTTAGACATTCCTTCTCTTGAAATTACCATATATTCTGTCTTATCTTGGTTGATAACCAGCCCCATCTGTTGGGCTTTTCCCTTCAAGTGAGTCAATATTTCCAATGTCTTTTGTTCATTTTCTCCTATAATATCTATATCATCTGCATAACCAAGCAGCTTGGATGTTCCTTCAATATCACATTCCTCCTTTACCTTCCTTACAACTTTCTCTAGAGCCAGATTGAAGAGTAGCGGCGATAGTGCATCACCCTGTTTCAAGCCAGATGTTATTTGGAAAGGGTCTGATTTCCTGCCTTTATATGTTACTATATTATAAGTATCTTCCATGCATAGTCTGGTCATGTTGATTAACTTCCTTGGTATTCCAAATTCCTGCATAGCATTCCATAGACTATTCCTATGGACACTATCATAAGCCTTTTTAAAATCCACAAAACTATTATGGAGATCTCTTTTATATTCCCAATGTTTCTCGGCTATTTGTCGTAAGATAAATAGCTGATCTATTGTTGATCTGTTTTGTCTAAAACCCGCCTGGTAGTCACCTAATATGTATTATGAATATGGTTTTAGTCTATTTAGTAATACTGCGGATAGTATCTTACAGCTTGTGGACAGTGGTGATATCACTCTATAATTTCCACATTGGAACTTGTCTCCTTTCTTAAAGATAGGGGTACACGAGCTACACGGGTCAGTGGACTGAAATGTTGACACTCGTACTTGACATGGGAATTTAAATTACAAGCTTAAATCAGAAGTCGGAGTGGGTTCACCTGGTGGTGACAATGGACACCGGTTATAGGGAAAGTTAATCCACACGCAGAAATCAGTCCAGTCCACTAGAAGTAGTAGTAGCACGTGAATAGATAACGTTTGAGTTAAAAAAACGAGCGAACGCAAAATACAAAGAATAAAACACCACAACATAGTTATAAGAATGATAAATATAACTGCAACATAAAGTCAAAACAACAGATTTAGTTTGAATATTAGGGGAAAAAAAACTGAAGTAATGGCAATTACGAAGACAAGTATTATAATTATGAAGACAAGTATGGTAATTATGAAGAAGAAATGCCTTCCGAAATGGAATATGACAGTTGCATTGACATCTCAATGTGTTCAGGTACTTGAACACTTTATCAACAGCAGATAAAAGATATATTAAGGACATTACATGTACAAGTTGACGAAACATTCTCAGCAATTTATCTTTGGTCAAATCGATGTCAGTAGAAGTTCTTAAGAGATATGTTGAGCTAATCATGATGTATGGAAGCAAATCATGGACCATTGGCAACAACGTGAGGAATTATGTGGAAGCTGCGGAGATGTGGTTGTATATAAGAAATAAAAGAAAGAGCATCGTTGACTGATAGAAAGATCAGTGAAGATATCTTGAAAGAACTTCACAAAGAGGACTGAATGTTACAGTCTATATTCATTTATCATGTCATGAGAAAGGGTAAGCTTGAGTGTGTCTATGCAATGAGAAAGCTGGAAGGGAGGAGAGGCGAGAAAACACCAAGAAATAAAACAGTCTGACTTCATGGCACAGCGGTACAGAGCTATCAGAAATGTGTAGAAGCGCAAGAGAAGGGAGACTTCGGACAAACATGATCATCAACGCCACATGGTATGGATAAAAAGAAAAAAAAAAGAAGAAGAGGCGAACTGGTGTTGTGTATCTTAAATATTATAGAAAATGTCATATAATACCTTGCATGAAGAGTAAGAGAAACGTTTATATCCTACATAATACTTCATTGAATGTAAACTGAGGTGGAAACATCATCGTGTCTCGAAAACTGAAATTAATTGGTCATTTTAAACATAACAGTAGCTCTGCAAGAACAGTGATGGAAAACATGTTTCTAGAAGAAGAAGCAGGCATGGACACAACCCAAGGTGGACACAGGACATTGGGAACACCATTGGCCTAGGAATGCACGAGTCGGGGAGCTTCAAATAGAATTCCAAAAATGGTCATGAGGTATTACTACCTGGTTAAGGTGAATTTAGGGGAGATAAGTTTCGTAATGACCATATGATATCATTTATCTCCCCTGCCGCATGGTTTCCGGGAGCAGATGTGGCAAGCTACCACGGTAAATCAGCTGGTCATCTATTGTTGGGGCTATCACATATCTGGCCCTGAGCTGTCTACCTGGAATGTAACTCACTGTTCTCTTTGTGACAGGATTAGCACGTGAGACAGGAGAGATATGCTCAGTTCAAATTTCAATGACATCGTCGTTATCATCATCATCATCGTCACCATTTTCTTTTTCGTACATCGGAATGGCCCAGATCACATTGGGCTATTGTTTAAATATAATGCTAGGCACAGCAAACGACTAAATCTATTACATATCCCGAAGTCTAGGATAGACATACACGAAACGAGCCTAGAGTCCACAGCTCAGCTGTGGAACAATCTTACACAAGAAATGAAAGACATCAACAATCTCTACACATATAATCGCAAATTATTTGAACACTTTCGCAATACAGATCACATTCCCACTTAATAATAATAATAATAATAATAATAATAATAATAATAATAATAATAATAATAATAATAATAATAATAATAATAATAATAAAACTATATTATAACAACTCTTCCCATTTTGGAAGTATAGTGTGTTCCCCATAGTTAATAACACTTGCCACATCAATAATATTAGTGAGTCATGTAGTATTGATTTTTGCATATTTCCCATCCCATTATAGTGCATTTATAGATATTGTTGTTATTGATTTCGGTTAGCCTCATGAGAGATGTATGGATGAAATAACATATGAAAGAGAATGATAGAAGAGCAGAATATTAGACGGGCCTGCGTGCCCAATTCTTAATTCTTTGAAAATAAAGTTTGTTCGTTCGTTCGCTCATTCGTACCTTCGTTCTCTTGGTATTCCTACTAGCGTATCTGCCAGCCTGATTGTTTCTGAAACAAGTATGATTGCCACCTGTACAATGACCTAAGGACATCCTTCTGTCTATCCACCTATCCATCCAATTGTCCGTCCTTGTGTCTTGTGTATTGACCTTGCCTACTGGGGTGATAGTAAGTATATTTATTAAACCAAATAATCCAACATTTTCCCCCTTCCTACCCTCGTGCCACATTCCTACGGGCAGTTTGTGGCCAGACTGTCATAGTCTACGTGGTGGGCTTTCAAAGAAAGTCCTCATTAAAGTGTAGGTAACTCTTTCATTGTTTGCAAGAGTTAGGGGACTCACCACTTAGGAAGTTGTTGTGAATCTTTCCCGCACACCTGACGTTGTGTTCAAGCATGGCTTTTGATTATATTGGTAACACAAATTAATTATGGGTAATGTTTCTGTTTGTTCGTCTATCCGTTCGTCTATCTGGTTGTCTGTTTGTCTGTTTGTAGGCAACATAGTTGCTAGTCTTGTACAGGACGTGACAATCAACCCTAGCCTTGTTTGACTGTTTGTGACTTACCAAGCAATTTGTATGGCCATTAGTTTGTGACTTACCAGGTAATTTGTACGTCTTTTAGTTTGTGACTTACCAGGCAATTTGTACGTCCATTAGTTTGTGACTTACCAGGCAATTTGTACGTCTTTTAGTTTGTGACTTACCAGGCAATTTGTATGGCCATTAGTTTGTGACTTACCAGGCAATTTGTACGTCTTTTAGTTTGTGACTTACCAGGCAATTTGTACGTCCATTAGTTTGTGACTTACCAGGTAAATTGTACGTCCATTAGTTTGTGACTTACCAGGCAATTTGTACGTCCATTAGTTTGCCATTAAATGTTCCACGTCCTTTGTAGAACTTTGCAATCAATCCTATGCAGATTTTCTTGACAATTGTACGCCTAATAGTTTGCCATAGTTTTCTACAGGGGAAGTCAAAGTTGGAGTCCAACTTAATGTCGGGCTGAACCCCCTACCTCGCCACCAGCGAACAGGAAGTGTAGTGTCCGTGCCATGGTGATGTGTGTGAGCCTGGTGTATTCCATGATTTGTGGCTAGGTTTTCTTATTTCTAAATATAAACTTCGCAGCAGCCTATAAGATCAATACTTGTTCATATCCAAACAATGAGTGGTTTAAACTCTTTCACCGCACCAAGCTATTACTGTAACTCTTTTTATTCGGGAATTTAAAATGTAAAGTAATAAATCTCATAGACCGCTTTAATTATCGGTTTAGTGATTACAATTACTCTACTTCCCTCATATAGAACATCATAAAAGTTGTATATCCTTTACAGAACGACTCATTCAACATCAGCATTCCGTAGCTCTTCCTGATTGCTTAATGAATTTACGTTCAGTTGTTCAACTAAGAAGTAGAACCAAGAATTGGTATGGTTGACGTGGATAAGCCTTAGGTTCATACCACAATACGACCAGCGTTGCTGCCAGTTGTGGGTTGTGCTCAATATTTAAATCTCAAATCCCGAAACAACCAAATAAATCAATATATGATATTGACAAACTGAAATACAGACAGATAGATAGATAAACAGACGGACAAACAAAAGGGCGGATAACTTTGCAATTACCAATTCTGGTAATTCTGACAGTCTTGCACACAACACATGATGTCCTTGAACTACGACCTAATGACACCTTCCCTGTCTCCTGTACAAATCCAGTCACAGAGGGAAGTTATTTACATTCAGGGTAGGCAACCGAGGGCCAGATATTTCATAACCCCAACAATAGACGACCAGCAATTTCAACGTTGCGGTCTGCTGCAAGGGAGATAAATTGTACTATACGATGATTAGAAAACTTTTCCCGCCACAATCACACCTATCCTAGGTCGATGAACACACACATCTTTGACCTTATTTGGTATTATTTCGAAGCTCACCGCCTAATGCATTCCAGTACCAAAGGTCATCGGTGTTCTGTGCTCAACTTTGTATTGTACTATGACAAACTGCCAGGGTGTCAATGGGGATAAATGTCGATTATTGTGATTATTTGCATTTTCTACGACACCCATTGGCTACGTCAGTACACGGATATATAAAGTGTTGCAGAACTCTTGAGTTCACATAAATATAATAATAAGTATTGATTGGCGTTCCTAGGCGTAGAAGAAAGAAGTAGAGATTTGGGGGTATACTAGACAACATCACATTTACAGTTAAATTTACTACACCGTAATTCAAACCTTCAATTTATGAAATTGTTTTAACATTTCATCCTTACTTACACACAAACAGACAACTGGACAGATGAACATATACACGGACAGAGAGTGAGCGACAAATATGTTTACCCTAATAATTGTAGCTACTGGTAAAATCATAAGCCGAGTCTAAACTCAACAACACAGAAGGTTTGCGGGAAAATGAACATGTCCTCTCGTAACACTGGCACATAATTAAAGAGTTATCTAAACTTGAGTACTTAACTTGAGGAAGAGGGGAGAACAGATTAGGGACACTGTTTAATAACTTTACTTTCTATAAAACCAGTAGGCTAGGTCCATACACTGACGAACAGATGGATGAGCAGCTGAACGTGTGGAGGATAGACAGACAGACTGGAGGATAGACACACTATCATCATCATCGTGTGCCTCTCTTGCTGGCGTAGGTGCGCATGTCTTTCCACAGATCTCTGGGTTTGTTGCTCTGCTGACGATATTCCCTCATCCCACCGTCATTTATCTAGGTTTGCCTTTACCCCCAGTGATCCTTCTAGTTGATGCGATATTCTTCAATTCCTCTCTTCTCATCACATGACCAAGTATTGTTGTTTGTCACTTTCTTAAAGTTGTAAATAATGTTCTTGTTTCACTAGCTTTTTCCGGGAAAACATTGTTAGTTACTCCTGCAGTCCAAAGTATTCGCAATATTCGTTTCTGGGACCACATCTCCGTTCAAGCTTTTTCTTTCTAATTCTTTAATTAACGTACCATGATTCGCTGCCATACAGTGAAATAGATTATGTAAATCAGTTCTGAACCATCTTTCTTACATTCATTTATTGCATTAGATGCGTTTCATTTTCCGGAATGCAATTTTTGCTTCACCTAATCTGCTTTTGTCGGCTCCTTGGCGAAGCAGGAAAGGAGGCATTTCGTAATTCCTGATACCGTCTTCGAAACACCAGTGCGTGAAATTTTCAGCAGACCGTCTTGCGTTGAGTTGTTAATAAAATGGTATGGGTGCTTATTGTTCAGAAAGCAATGGCAGGCTACTGAACGTAAACTTACGATGAGATTACAAACAGCCACAAGTGGGTTCAGTTGACTGCGAAGTCCTGTAAAGGATATGCAACTAACTAAAGAATCTGGTCTTAATCTCTGTCTAGCATAGTTCATGTTATAATTGCCCATAGGTATTTAAATTCCTCCACTTTATGAATTATTTACCCTTCTATTGTTATCTCACTTATTGTTATCTCAGTGTGTGTGTGTGTGTGTGTGTGTGTGTGTGTGAGAGAGAGAGAGAGTGAGAGAGAGAGAGAGAGAGAGAGAGAGAGAGAGAGAGAGAGAGAGAGAGAGAGAGAGAGAATAACCATTGTTTCTGTTTTCATTATATTCAAGAAAAGTCCTTGTTTGCTCTCTCTCTCTCTCTCTCTCTCTCTCGCTCTCTCTTTCTCTCTCTCTCTCTCTCTCGCTCTCTCTCTCTCTCTCTCTCTCTCTCTCTCTCTCTCTGTTACTACAGTATTCCAAAGTTATTATGTAGAATAAGCGAAAAGCCAAACGTGCATTTACCAAAATGATACGAGAATCTTCAAATTAACTCCTTAAAAGTATGATAGAAATTAAAATAACCATGCCATTGTCTTGTAATCTGTCAATATTATTGTAAATGGTTAATAAGAATCGGAATAAGGGCAACTGCAGTAAAGCTTTAAAAGGCAATAAATGAATCACCGAAAAACGAGAAGTAGATTGTCAGCTTGACTAGAACACGGTTACAAATAACAACATGGACGTTGCGGCCAAAGCCTTCGTCAGCACAGAACAAACAAACATAAACCGACACAACTACACGAAAAACACTACATGAAGATATTAAAGTTACTTATCCGTATCCGTGTAAGGCTGGCTGAAAACGTCTTTGAGCAACTGTCGGTGAGTTGGATTCAACCTACTGATAGTTAAAACCTTTAGAAAATCATCGGCGAATGAAGGTCTAGTAAGGTAATGCAAGCCTGTCAGTCCAGCAAGTGTATGAGTGGAGTAGGAAGTTTCAAAACGGCGCGACTTCTGTGACAGACTGTTCACGACCGGTCGGGCACATAAAGATTATTCGCTTATTCTACAGACTTCGTGCAATGTGCTTTTCTTGATCTATGACAGGACATTGGAACACTCAAGCAGTTATCCTCGTGCGTACTTAAGTTGATCCATTAAAAAAGAGTTTCAGAACATATTCTTAAATGCCATCATCTAGTGCCTTGCCGACCGACCTGGCGTTCATGCTTCTCTACATCTTGCGATCACCAACAGCCTGTGTCATTGCATGTACTGACACAAGCTGCTGGGGAAGTTAATTGCCAGAAGAACAAAATATCAAGCCGGCTAGAGAGGCAATGTCTCTTTTCGCCTACCCTTGGAATGTACCGTCCGAACAGAGAAACCTGGACCAGCGCAGCAGTTTTCACCCATGATGCGTATGACGGTGTCTACTCAGGCATTGAAACGTGTGCTGCAGCCATTTAACATGTTTCCTTGGTGACTCAGTGAGTATGCTGAGGAAGATAGAGATGTGTTGGATCCCAAGACAGTGGTTGGTGTCTCTGGGGCGGTCACAGCTGGCACAGATTAGTTTCATTTTCATGCCAGTGCAGGCGGATGTACAAGAAAATAATCTGGCTGACAGGCTTGCAGGTGAGGCTACTGTTGAGGGCAGACGAACCATGGACCAGGCTAATATACTGAATGATCTACAAGAAGTAAGACTTTGCCAGAACCAAGTGATGACTGTGAATCTACAAGAATGGCCAGACTGCGAGAACAGAAAGTTAAAAGAGTTGTGGCCAGACAAGAACACTACGCAGGAAGCCAAAGAAGATTGATAAACCAACACAGAACTGGTGTCGTTAGCCGCTACACGCTGCGGGATTTACTGACCAGGGGATCCGAACACTTATGGACTGAATGGTTTGATGTACAATGTGGATAATCTGTCGAGTAACTAACTAACTATACACTGACACCTTTCCCTGCCATCACACAAGAACTGAATGGTTGGATGTGCAATGTGGATAATCTGTCGACTCACTAGCTAACTATACACTGACACCTTTCCCTGCCATCACACAAGAACTGAATGGTTGGATGTGCAATGTGGATAATCTGTCGACGCACTAGCTAACTATACACTGACACCTTTCCCTGCCATCACACAAGAACTGAATGGTTGGATGTGCAATGTGGATAATCTGTCGACTCACTAGCTAACTATACACTGACACCTTTCCCTGCCATCACACAAGAACTGAATGGTTGGATGTGCAATGTGGATAATCTGTCGACTCACTAGCTAACTATACACTGACACCTTTCCCTGCCATCACACAAGAACTGAATGGTTGGATGTGCAATGTGGATAATCTGTCGACTCACTAGCTAACTATACACTGACACCTTTCCCTGCCATCACACAAGAACTGAATGGTTGGATGTGCAATGTGGATAATCTGTCGACTCACTAGCTAACTATACACTGACACCTTTCCCTGCCATCACACAAGAACTGAATGGTTGGATGTGCAATGTGGATAATCTGTCGACTAACTAGCTAACTATACACTGACACCTTTCCCTGCCATCACACAAGAACTGAATGGTTGGATGTGCAATGTGGATAATCTGTCGACTAACTAGCTAACTATACACTGACACCTCTCCCTGCCATCACACAAGAACTGAATGGTTGGATGTGCAATGTGGATAATCTGTCGACTAACTAGCTAACTATACACTGACACCTCTCCCTGCCATCACACAAGAACTGAATGGTTGGATGTGCAATGTGGATAATCTGTCGACTAACTAGCTAACTATACACTGACACCTCTCCCTGCCATCACACAAGAACTGAATGGTTGGATGTGCAATGTGGATAATCTGTCGACTCACTAGCTAACTATACACTGACACCTCTCCCTGCCATCACACAAGAACTGAATGGTTGGATGTGCAATGTGGATAATCTGTCGACTCACTAGCTAACTATACACTGACACATTTCCCTGCCATCACACAAGAATGTCATTTTTTTTTTTTTTTCGCTCGCTCACTTTGAACTCGAGCGTAATCCATACACACTACTTCTAGTAATAGTGGACTAAATTTTGCATGTGGATTAGCTTTTACATATTATCAGTGTCCCTCGCCATCAGGCGGACCCACTCCGACTTCAGAGGTACTTGTAATTTACGTTACGAAGTCAAGGACAATAGGTCAACATTTTAGTCCAACTGTCCAGTGTAGGGGGTTGAACCCCTTACCTCGGCATCAGCACACCGGATGGTTAAGAACATGCAGTCTTATCCATTCAGCCATGCTGACCTACTCACACACAAGAATGTCATGAGTTTCTTCTCGTTGTCTCACTCTGTCTCTCTTTACACAAATCTTTCCAGTTGTCACAATATATTCCTGTTTGTTTTGTCTCATAAAGTGACTACAAATTATGACTGCCGCTTTCTGATGTTTGTGATAAGTTATTCTTGTGTCTCTGCCTCCTTCAAATTGTTTAGATTGCTCATTGTAGCTGTCCAAGGAATTGTCAGCACGTCTTTATAAAACTACATTTATAAAACTTCTGGGGATCTCTTTGCTTGCTTACTAATTGTCCAGGACTCACAGCCATATCGACATCCATCGACGATGAACTGTATTTTTTGAGTTAGCATTCTGATGGGGGAATTTTGCACAGTGTACCAGTGCGGGCTGTTGGCTTGCTGATACTCCTGTCTGTTCCACTTTTCACATAGGGCAGTGAGGAGCATTTTGTGTGATTTCACTGACACAGGAACAGAGCATAATGGGGACCACCCGTTGCCATGAAGTTGGAACCCTGACTAACTAACTAACTAACTAACTAACTAACTAACTAACTAACTAACTAACTAACTAACTAACTAACTAACTAACTAACTAAGTAATCATCGCTCCTTTGTTTAGTGTATAGTTTGTGTTTAGTGTATAGTTTGTGTTTAGTGTATAGTTTGTTTTTGGTATCGACATGTCGCCGGCTCCGTGGCGAAGATTTTACTGACGCAGTTCGTGATCCCGCATATCGCTTTCGAAACACAGATGCGGGCGATTTGGCAGCAGACCACCTTGCTTTGGTTTTTTTATGAAAATATATGTGTGCCGATCTTTCATAAAGCAATGGCACACTACTGAACGTAACCTTGCCCAGGAATCACGAACAGCCAAAAAAGGATATGCAAGTAACATAGTATTATTGTCAACATGTCAAGGATATGAGTCGTGGCCCGTGTCACAATCACTGAAGAACTTTCAACACATTAAACAAGGTCTTAGACAAGGTAGTGTACTATCACTCAATCTGTTCAATCTGTAGAGCGACACAACATACCTGCCAGGAACACCAGTTGACGGACATCATGTACACAAGCCGAGTTATGCTGCTGATATTATTTAGGTCGCTGAAATGTAAACATAGTTACGGAGGTAAGCATGGCCGAATCGATAAAAGTGCTCGCTCTTAAATTTCCGGTTTGCTGATACCGAGGTAGCAACCCCTACACCGGTCAGTTGGGCTAAAAATGTTGACTTCTCGTCCCTGACATGAGGATGTAATTACAAGAACCTTAGACGTCGGAGTGGGTTCGCCTGATAGCGATGGACATTGGTTATAGGGAAAGTTAATCCACTCGCAGAAATCAAACTTGAAATATCAAAGATATATAATACCCTGCATGAAGAGAACGAGAAACTGATATTCTACTTAATTCTACATTGAATATAAACTTATGTCATCACATCATCATGTCTGGAAAACTGAAATTATTTGGTCATTTTAAACATTACAGTAGCTCTGCAAGAACAGTGATGGAAAACATGTTTCTAGAAGAAGAAGCAGGCATACACCAAGGTGGACACGGGACATTTGATTAGGAATGAGCGAGGTGGGGAGTTTCAAATATAATTCTAAATATGGTCATGGATTTTTATGTGTACCTAGCTAGTTTGTGTGTGGTTGAGGGGAGATAAGTTTCGAAATCAGCATCTGATAACATTTATCTCCCTGGCGTATTGTTTCCGGGCAAGATGTGGCAACCTACCATGGTAAACCAGCTGGTCGTCTATTGTTGGGGCTGTCGAATATCTGGCCCTGCGTTGTCCACCTTGAATGTAAATAATTCTTCCCTTTGTGACAGGATTAGTACGTAAGACGAGAGGGGTGTGCTCAATTCATAGTTCAAGGACATCATTTGTTATGCGAACAGCCTGTCGTGTGATTACTCACCACCTGGAATTAGTAATTGCTAAATTGTTACCTCTTTTTCGTTCCTTTCGTTTATCTGTGTCTGTCTGTCTTCTTATGCGTCTTTCTGTCCATCAGTTACTTGTTACCGTGTCTATTTGAGTGACAGATTGGTTGATCAGTTCATTCATTCTTTCATTCATTAATTCATTCATTCCTTAATTCACTTATTCTTTTAACATTCAGCATATACACAAGAGATGACGTCTAGACAGCTTTGTCTAAACTTGTGTCATTTTTAAAATAAGTAATTAATTAATACGTTTAATTCGGCTTACACACAAAGTATGGCAACTAGACACCCTTTTCTAACCTTTTGTGAATTAAAAAACAATAAGTAATTAATTAATTATTCCCGTCCACAAGGACTCTATATTTTTTGCGTCGTTGTCATTATTATCATCATTATCATCATTAATATCATCATCAGCCTCATCACTATATTGTTATTAATCTACAAGAATCAAAACGCCAGGTAAAGGCACTTTGTTTCAAATGAACGAGGGAAGAAAAGAATCATTATCATCATCAAGTGCCCTGCCTGCTGGCGTAGGCGTTCATGGCTCTCCACAGATCTCGGTCTTTGGTTTTCTGGATCAACTCTGCTGCTGATATTCCTCCGTGAAACCGTCTCAATCCATCCAGCATCATTTCTCTTGGTCTGCCTCTGCCTCTCTTCCCCTCAATCTTTCCAGTTGTCACGATGTTCTCCAATGCCTCTCTTCTCATTACATGACCAAAGAAAGCTGTTTGTCTCTTTCTTATTGTTGTATATAATGTTCTAGTTTCATTAGCCTCTTTCAGGCAGTCGTTCTTAGTTACTCTGGCAGTTCAAGGAATTCGCAACATTCGTCTCAGGAACCACATCTCTGGTGCTTCTAATTTCTTCTTAATTTGTTCATTTACATTCCAAGATTCACTGCCATACAGCATAACTGGTTCTACATAGCATTTCAGCACTCTCTTTCTTACACTCAGTGATAGTGACCTATTGCACAAGATACTCTTCATTTTCTGAAATGCGGCCTTTGCCTGTCCTATTCTGCTCTTAATCTCTGTTGTACATCTTCCATCTGATGTTATAAATGTCCCTAGGTATCTAAAATTATCCACTTGGTTAAGAATGTTTCCTTCTATTTCTATGTCACATTTTGGTGTCACCATTTTCTTTGATATCACCATTGTTACTGTTTTCTTGATATTCAAGGAGAGTCCTTTCCTTGCACTCTCTGTTACTACAGTGTCCAACAATTGTTGTAGCTCTGTTGATTTATCTGCCACCAATACTGTGTCATCTGCATAGCGTATATTATTTATATTATAACCTCCAACTAGTATTCCTGGCATCTCTTTGATCTCACTCATTATTACTTCGCTATATAGGGAGAAGAGATCTGGTGACAAGACACATCCCTGTCGCAATCCTAGCTTTATTTGTTCGTAACTACCCTCTTTATTTCTAATTTTAATTGCTGCTACTTGGTTCCAGTAAATATTCTTTATTATTCTTAAATCTTTCCCATCAATGTTGATATCTTCCAACATTTTAATCAGCTCATCATGTTTTACTTTATCAAATGCCTTAGTATTATCTATGAAGCATAAATATATGTCTTTCTGTTTCTCTATTGACCTTTCTATTAGTGTCCGTAATGTATATATTGTATTGTTTGTGCCCTTACCCTCCACAAATCCACACTGTTCTTCACTAATTTCCATTTTTATTTTCTTTCTGGTTTTTCTCATTATGATTCTGAGCTGAAGCTTAGTGATATGGTTTATGAGGTTAATTGTGCGAAAATCTTCACATTCAATTGTTCCTGGTCTTTCTGGTATAGCTATAAAGACAGATTTAAGTATATCACTGGGTAAATATCCACTGCTGTAATTATCATGTAACATTTTGGTTAATATATCTACTCCAAATTCTCCCAATACTTCTAATTCTTCTATTGTGATTTCATCTGGTCCAGCTGTTTTTCCTTTCTTCATATATTTCATAGCCTCGGCGACTTCTTCTTTTAGAATAGGTGGACCTTCTAAGTTACTTTCTTCTGTTAATTCTTCCCTTTCCCCATCATATAATTCTTTTATATACTCATTCCACCTCTTCATTATATCACCTTCCTCCAATAATATCTTTCCTGTTTTTGATATCAAACACCCTGTATTTACTCTTATTTTTCTTCCCGTGAGCTCACTGATTTGTCTGTGCATATTTTTTGTATCTTTAATGGCATTTAATTCAATGTTTTTGCACTGTTCATTTAACCAACTTTCTTTTGCCTTCCAATATTTATCTTATATTTCTTTATTTATCTTAGCGTATTCTTGTTTGTCATTTTTACTCTGTTTTCATTTGTCCATAAGCATTAAGATTTCTTCATTCATCCATTTTTTCTTAGCTATTTGACTTCTCTCCGGTAATATTTCTTTGCTAGTTTGATGAATGGAGTCCCTTAACATTTCCAATTGTTCATTTATACTCTGTATTTTAGTTATTGCATTGTACCTATTTTTCACAGTCACTATGTATTGTTCTTGAATTTCTGTATCTACTTTCAGAACCTCTTTATTAAGTCTCGTGTTCTGACCATTTGTTTCCCTCTCTTTAATCTTACTTTTATTTGTCCACATAGTGGTACATGATCACTATTACAGTCGGCGCCAGGCATTGTTTTTACATTAATTAGAGCATTTCTAAATCTTTTATTAATTAGTATGTAGTCAATTTGGTTGCGTATTTTCTGATCAGGGCTTTTCCATGTGTATAGTCGTCTTTTGTGGTATTTAAACCACGTGTTTCAAATTATCATATCATTGATGTTTGGCCATTCTATTAACTTTTCCCCTCTTTCATTTCTTGTACCTAAACCATAATTCGCCACTACATCTTCCATTTTCCCCTTTCCTACTTTTGCATTAAAATCTCCAAGTATTAATTTTATTTCCTGTGATCCAATTTGAACCATCTCCATTTCTATTTCGTCGTAAAAGTGTTGTATTTCTTCATCACTACTGCTTGTTGTTGGTGCATATACTTGTATAATATTTATATCTATTGGTTTGCCTTTGATTTTGACCAAAATAACTCTATCTGAAATACACCAGTATCCATTAAGTGACTTGGCTGTTTTTTCGTCAATTATTATTCCTACACCTTTTTCATGTGTGGGTTAGCAGCTTTCTCCGCTAACAACGAATACTCTCGTCACGTGACGCGACGAGAATTAGCAGTGGTTCAAATCGCAAAAGTGATTTATGAGAGTATGGAGCCGGTCGCTCAGAAAGTCGTGGCGTGCTGATGAGCGTAATCTAGCCTAGGAATCAACATACAGCTGAAAGATGCTGGTGTTGACCGCAATATCCTGAAACAGGATGGAAACGCGGGAAAAAAAAAAAAAAAAAAAATCCCCTCCAGAATAAATGATTGTGTTGTCAGCTATAATTTTGCCCGATCCCTTCCACCTCATCTCACTAACGCCTAGTATATTCATATTCATGTTATCCATTTCTCTTAGCACATTGTTCAACTTTCCTAGCTCATTTAATGTCCTAACATTCCATGTTCCTACTCTAAATTTATATTAAATATTATTATTAATCACGGTCAGAAAAACCATCCCACTAGAATGACACGGATCACCATGAAAGAGTATAGACCTGGGTGGGATAGTAAGAGTTTATCATGAAAACAGTGCAATAGTTATCCCTCTTGCGAATACGTTTTCTGGCTGTGTATAGATAGACTACCATAGCATGGCAAAACCACCCGCGTTAGAAACACAGCTGCGGGCGATTTGGCAGCAGGCCGCCTTGCGTTGTTTTGTTACGAAATGGTATAGGTGACGGTCGTTCAGAAAACAATGGCAAACTACTGAACAGTAAAACATTTATGGGATTGGCTGCTACGTCCTGTAAAGGATATGCAATTAACTTTATTAATTGTTTTTTTTTAACTCGCTCGCTTTGAACTCAGGGGTAGTCCATACACACTATTTATAGCAGTGATGACCCGAATGTTGCATGTGGATTAGCTTTCCCTATTAACAGTGTCCCTCGCCGGATGTTTACAACGGATGTTTAAGAACACGCGTTCTTACCCATGCGGCCATGCGGACCTGCAACATTATTTATCTGTCTGTAAATATATCTATTCGTATGCTTGCTTGCTTGCTTGATTGTGTTCGCTGGCTGTGAACTTCAGCATGAAATCCTGTATGTCGGATGAAGACATCCTGTTGTCCAACATCAGTGTGATGTCAGACTAGACCTGAGGTTTGCGTGAGTATCCGTTGTGCCATATCTGGCTTATTGGTGTGCAGACTGGTGGTTCCTTGCCGTGCAGGCAGATACCCTCTGACTTCGGAAGAATCAGCGATCCTAATACGTTAGCCAGGTCCCCGAAGGGGCCTGTTGCCCAGGATGCGCGACGAGGACGTGTTAGTAGGTCTTGGCCAGTATAGAACCTGGCCGTGGTACCTTGGAAACATCTCTGAGTTACATCCATTCGTATGACTGGATGTCTGTTTGTAGGCAATACAGTTGCAAGTCCTTTGCAGCACGCCACAATCAACCCCAGCATCATTTTGCAGTTTGTGGCTTAGTTTACCATTAAATGTCGCATATCCTTTGTGGGACGTTGCAATCAATCCCAGGCTGATTTTCTTGGCAATTGTACGCCCCGTAGTTTGCCATGATTTTCGAACTGTGATCAAAGTCAAAGTCCAACTTAATGTCGTGTGAACCCCCTACCCCGCTACCAGAGAACAGGAAGTGACATCCGTGACATGTCCGTGACATGAGGCTGTCTATGAGCCTGGTGTATTCATGATTTGTGGCTAGGTTTTCACATTTCCATATATAAACTTGGCACCGGCCAATACAGTCCATACTTCTTCATATTCAAACACTGGTTGGTTTAATCTCTTTCCGCTCCGCCAAGCTATTACTGTAACTCTTTTTTTAAAATCTGTGAGCGTTTAATGTAAAGTAATAAATGTCTTAGACCGCTTTCGTTGTAGCTTTAGTGACTAAAATTAATCTACTTCCTCACATAAGAACATCTTAGTTGTTAGTTGTATATCCTATACAGGAAGTTGCTGTAAACCCCAGCATTCTGTGGCTGTCCGTGATTTCTTGGCAAGTTTGCGTCCAGTAGTTTGCCATTGCTTTCTGAATGACCGGACTCATACCATTTTATGAAAACAAACACAAGGCGGTCTGATGCCAAATCTCCCCCAGCTGTGTTTCGGGATTACGAATAGCGTCTGTAGCCCATTCACCACAGAACATGCTGGTTTCTTATATTGCACTCACTGACTCACTGTATTTATTGTGTCTGTCCGTCAGTCCGTCCGTCCATTTATCCATTCACCTGTCCGTCAGTGTGTCTGTCCATCAGTCCATCAGTCCAATTATCCGTCCACCTGTCCGTCAGTGTGTCTGTCCATCAGTCCGTCCGTCCATTTATCCATCCACCTGTCCGTCAGTGTGTCTGTCCGTCAGTCCGTCCGTCCATTTATCCACCCACCTGTCCGTCAGCGTGTCTGTCCATTTATCCGTCCACCTGTCCGTCAGTGTGTCTGTCCATCAGTGTGTCTGTCCATTTATCCGTCCACCTGTCCGTCAGTGTGTCTGTCCATCAGTCCGTCTGTCCATTTATCCGTCCACCTGTCTGTCAGCGTGTCTGTCCATTTATCCGTCCACCTGTCCGTCAGTGTGTCTGTCCATTTATCCGTCCACCTGTCCGTCAGTGTGTCTGTCCGTCAGTGTGTCTGTTCATTTATCTGTCCACCTGTCCGTCAGTGTGTCTGTCCATCAGTCCGTCCGTCCATTTATCCATCCACCTGTCCGTCAGTGTGTCTATCCATCAGTCCGTCCGTCCATTTATCCGTCCACCTGTCCGTCGGTGTGTCTGTCCATCAGTCCGTCTGTCCATTTATCCGTCCACCTGTCCGTCGGTGTGTCTGTCCATCAGTCCGTCTGTCCATTTATCCGTCCACCTGTCTGTCAGCGTGTCTGTCCATTTATCCGTCCACCTGTCTGTCAGCGTGTCTGTCCATTTATCCGTCCACCTGTCCGTCAGTGTGTCTGTCCATTTATCTGTCCACCTGTCCGTCAGTGTGTCTGTCCATCAGTCCGTCTGTCCATTTATCCGTCCACCTGTCCGTCAGTGTGTCTGTCCGTCAGTCCATCAGTCCGTCAGTCCATTTATCCGTCCACCTGTCCGTCGGTGTGTCTGTCCATCAGTCCGTCTGTCCATTTATCCGTCCACCTGTCCGTCGGTGTGTCTGTCCATCAGTCCGTCTGTCCATTTATCCATCCACCTGTCTGTCAGTGTGTTTGTCCATCAGTCCGTCTGTCCATTTATCCACCCACCTGTCCGTCAGTGTGTCTGTCCGTCAGTCCATCAGTCCGTCCGTCCATTTATCCACCCACCTGTCCGTCAGTGTGTCTGTCCGTCAGTCCATCAGTCCATCAGTCCGTCCGTCCATTTATCCATCCACCTGTCTGTCAGTGTGTTTGTCCATCAGTCCGTCTGTCCATTTATCCACCCACCTGTCCGTCAGTGTGTCTGTCCGTCAGTCCATCAGTCCGTCCGTCCATTTATCCACCCACCTGTCCGTCAGTGTGTCTGTCCGTCAGTCCATCAGTCCATCAGTCCGTCCGTCCATTTATCCACCCACCTGTCCGTCAGTGTGTCTGTCCGTCAGTCCATCAGTCCGTCCGTCCATTTATCCACCCACCTGTCCGTCAGTGTGTCTGTCCGTCAGTCCATCAGTCCATCAGTCCGTCCGTCCATTTATCCGTCCACCTGTCCGTCAGTGTGTCTGTCCGTCAGTCCATCAGTCCGTCCGTCCATTTATCCGTCCACCTGTCCGTCAGTGTGTCTGTCCGTCAGTCCATCAGTCCGTCCGTCCATTTATCCACCCACCTGTCCGTCAGTGTGTCCCGTTCATCAGTCCGTCCGTCCATTTATACACATACCTGTCCGTCAGTGTGTCTGTCCGTCAGTCCGTCCGTCCATTTATCCACCCATCAGTCCGTCAGTGTGTCTGTCCATTTATCCACCCACCTGTCCGTCAGTGTGTCCCGTCCATCAGTGTGTCTGTCCATTTATCCACCCACCTGTCCGTCAATGTGTCTGTCCGTCAGTCCGTCCGTCCATTTGTCCATCCACCTGTCCGTCAGTGTGTCTGTCCGTCAGTCCATCAGTCCGTCCGTCCATTTATCCGTCCACCTGTCCGTCAGTGTGTCTGTCCGTCAGTCCATTTATCCACCCACCTGTTCGTCAGTGTGTCTGTCCATCAGTCCGTCAGTGTGTTTGTCCATTTATCCACCCACCTGTCCGTCAGTGTGTCTGTCCATCAGTCCGTCAGTGTGTTTGTCCATTTATCCACCCACCTGTCCGTCAGTGTGTCCCGTCCATCAGTCCGTCCGTCCATTTATCCACCCACCTGTCCGTCAGTGTGTCTGTCCGTCAGTCCGTCCGTCCATTTATCCACCCACCTGTCCGTCAGTGTGTCTGTCCGTCAGTCCGTCCGTACATTTATCCACCCACCTGTCCGTCAATGATGTGTCTGTCCATCAGTCCATCAGTCCGTCAGTCCGTCCGTCCATTTATCCATCCACCTGTCCGTCAGTGTGTCTGTCCATCAGTCCGTCCGTCCATTTATCCATCCACCTGTCCGTCAGTGTGTCTGTCCATTTATCCACCCACCTGTCCGTCAGTGTGTCTGTCCATCAGTCCGTCAGTGTGTTTGTCCATTTATCCACCCACCTGTCCGTCAGTGTGTCGCGTCCATCAGTCCGTCCGTCCATTTATCCACCCACCTGTCCGTCAGTGTGTCTGTCCGTCAGTCCGTCCGTCCATTTATCCACCCACCTGTCCGTCAATGATGTGTCTGTCCATCAGTCCATCAGTCCATCAGTCCGTCAGTCCGTCCGTCCATTTATCCATCCACCTGTCCGTCAGTGTGTCTGTCCATCAGTCCGTCCGTCCATTTATCCATCCACCTGTCCGTCAGTGTGTCTGTCCATTTATCCACCCACCTGTCCGTCAGTGTGTCCCGTCCGTCAGTCCGTCCGTCCATTTATCCATCCACCTGTCCGTCAGTGTGTCTGTCCATCAGTCCGTCCGTCCATTTATCCATCCACCTGTCCGTCAGTGTGTCTGTCCATCAGTCCGTCAGTCCAATTATCCGTCCACCTGTCCGTCATTGTGTTTGTGCATCGAACTAGCCCACGCGTGTGGTAGAAGATATATTTATTAATCAAAATAACCCGTCCATGACCTCCGATGCCACAATGCCCCCGGCAGTTTGTGTCCAGACGAGCTTTGGTTGTCTATGAGTGTCAATAATCTGTCTCTCATTGAAGTGTATGTAACTCCTTTATTGTGTCCGTGAGTTAGGAAAGGTCCCCAGGTACACCTTCTGTTGTATTGAGCCGTGTCTTGTGAATATCTAACTAGCAACCAACGCCGGTTCGGTGGCTTAGAGAATACGAATGCAATTCGTAATCCGGCATACCGCGTTCGAAACACAGCTGCTGGCGATTTGGAAGCAGACCACCTTGTGTTAGGTTTCATACAATGGTATGAGTGTCGTGCCGGTCGTTCAGAAAGCAATGGCAATCCACTGAACGTAAAACTTGCCCAGGAATTTTAAAAAAACAGCGAACATATGCTGGAGTTTACTGCGATGTCCTGTACAGGATATGCAATAATCTTTTAAATCAATTTAAAACATTTATGCCCCCGTCCATTGCGTCAGTATATCAGTTCGCCTGTCTGTCTGTCTGTCTGTCTGTCTGTCTGTCTGTCTGTCTGTCTGTCTGTCTGTCTGTCTGCCTGCCTGTCTGTCTGTCTGTCTGCCTGCCTGTCTGTCTGCCTGTCTGTCTGTCTGTCTGTCTACACCGCACATGTGTACATGATTAATTCAGCGCCTACCAGACTATCGACGTTCACTGTGTGGATGTCTGAGTTCTCCGTTGTCAACTGTGTGAGGGTGTTTGTCTTATTTATTTGTCTGTTTGTATAACTGTCCACATGTTACTAAGTCTATCTGGGTGTCTGTTGTTGTAGTGCTTCCCTCTGTGCCCATATATATTTGCACGAAAGCAGTTATAAATATCACCCCTCTTCGGCGAACCAACAATCTAGCATACACCCACTAGCGAATCATAAACTGACCTACCATTGATACAAAGGCAGACATATCAAATGACATATCTACAAACGAAACATAGACAGATCTGCCAATGACACATAGACAGACATATTAAATGACACGTAGACAGACCTACAAATGAAACATAGACATATCAATGCTAGATAGACACACTAATCCTGCACAGGTCTATTAATAATACATTGATCCACCAGTACTACATAGATCCACCAGTACTACATAGCCAGATCCACCAGTACTACATAGGTTCATCAATACTCCAATGATCCACCAATACTACATATATTCTCCGATGCTCCATAGAACCACCAATACTACTTAGATCCACCAATACTATATAGATCCACCAATACTACATAGATTCACCAATACTCCATAGATCCACCAGTACTACATAGATTCACCGATACTCCATAGATCCACCAATACTACATAGATTCTCCGATGCTCCATAGAACCACCAATACTACTTAGATCCACCAATACTATATAGATCCACCAGTACGACATAGATTCACCAAAACTCCATAGATCCACCAACATTACATAGACCAGCCAATACACCATATATCTACCAATACCACATAGCTCCAGCATTACTTCATAGATCCACCAGTACTACAGTGATCCACCAGTATTACATAGATCCACCAGTACTACAGAGATCCACCAGTATTACATAGATCCACCAGTACTACAGAGATCCACCAGTATTACATAGATCCACCAGTACTACAGAGATCCACCAGTATTACATAGATCCACCAGTACTACAGAGATCCACCAGTATTACATAGATCCACCAGTACTACAGAGATCCACCAGTATTACATAGATCCACCAGTACTACAGAGATCCACCGGTATTACATTGATCTACCAATACTATGTAGATCCATCAATACTGCATAGATCCACCAGTACTACATTCATCCACTAATACTACAGAGATCCACCAACACTACAGAGATCCACCAATACTATATAGATCCACAAATACTATAGAGATCCACCAGTACTACAGAGATCCACCAATACGCCATACATCTATCACTTCTCTATATTTCTACCAATACTACATAGATCAACCATTACTCCATAGATCCACCAGTACTACATAGATCCACCAGTACTACACAGAACCACCGATACTCCTTAGAAGACGGACGAACAGACAGATACAATGGAAAACATTCAGACAGGGATGTCCAATAAAGTAAAAGTCAAGTCAAGGATATATTTTCCCACCTCATGGATCATAGTTTACACGGCGCGGGCTCCGTACTTGTATACGTCAGCCAGCACTCATTGTGTGATGGGGCCAGCGTCCAGCCGGCCGACTTTACTTCCCAGAACATTCTCCTTTTAAATCATTCCCCCACCCCGTAACCCCCCTCCACACACACACACACCCCACCCCTCATGTACCCCCACCACCCACACTCCTTCGGGGGCGATTCCAAAACATTATCACCCGACCGGCAGGTGAAAGAGAACACGATGCACGCTTTCTTGGGCAAACACTCCCCTACCCACTAAAGTCACCTCGTCTTCTCTAGACACGCCCACTCGCCCTAAGGACAGGGTGTGTCCAACAGCCACGACACCTGCTGACCAGGTTTGAAGAAGAAAGTGTCTATACGGACTCAAGTCCGTATAAACTACTCTGTCTATTCGGACTCCACTTCGTTTTTTCCGGTCCGTTTTTTCCGGAATCCCCGGCTGGTCACGTGAACTGCGTCATCGGGACATGTGTTTGACTATATTACACATTTTTAAAGTTTTCATTGTGTTTTCAGTAGCTTAGTGGTAAGCATTTCCGCCTGTCACGCGGGAGACTGAGGTTCGATTCCTCACCAGCGAGACAATTTTTTTTAATGACATTGATAGAAAATCGCTTTGGAAATAGATGTCATTACGGGAATCCATCGATCGTTAATTTATAAAGGCATCACATATAAAGGAATGAAATGAGTTCTCCGTGAGGGAAAACATTCGTTTTAAATAACAGGGGTGGGGCAGACATGCTTTGTCATCTTTATTGTTGCTGTAGACTGAAACCAACAGCTAACGCTAGACATGGAACATGGACTCTTCACAGAGCAGCATGGGTTATTATAATTGAATTAAAATTGTTAAGTCACAACAATTATGGATAAAAATTTGTTTGGAAACAAAATAATGCAACTTAATCAAGCATGGAATCATACACCCATTTAGGAAGCAACATAGACAGGTGGGGAGGTGGGTGGCGATATTACAATCAGAATATAACAAACAAGAAGTGCTGTCTTGGCACTAGGAAATGTGTGGTTTTCCTGCTGGTTTAGACCGTCTCTGTGATCGACGGCACCCCAAGAGCGAAGAGCAATCATAACTGAATGCTTCGCAGGCTCGGGCCGGAGGGAGAATTGTGAAGGACTCTGGTGCTTTCACTGACACCACAAGTAACCTCACCATGGAAGTCATGGCAGTAAGTAAAGCAATAACATGGCGCGAGACACAGACATTCACTAGGTCATGTTTCCTTAGGGATTTGATGAGGAGGGGATCCGAGCACTTATGGACTGAATGGTTCGATGTGCAATGAGGATGATCTGTCGACTAACTAACTAACATTAAATGAGATGCTCCCCATCAGGTACTGGGCGAAGCCGGGCCGGGTCAGACAGAGACAGACATACAGATATATAGATCCCCGTCAGGGCCTGGGCGAAGCTGGGCCGGGTCAGCTAGTGATCGATAAAAGACATTCTTTGTGATACTCTGAAGGTGATACTCCTTGTTGTGTCCACCATGGTGATTGGTCTTCTTTCCGGTTTAGACCATCTCTGTGATCGACGGCGCCTCAAGAGCAAAGAGTAATCATAACTGAATGCTTCGCGGGCTCCTATAGTCCTGACTGTTAGTTAGTTACCGTAGTTAGTTAGGTTCCAACTTCATCGCGTCATCCCCATTTTTACTCCGTTCCGGTGTCAGCGAATAACACACAAAATGCTCCCCATTGTCCAATGTGAAAAGTGGAACAGACAGGAGTCTCGGCAATCAGCCCGCACAGGTACACTATGCACTAATGCCGCCGTCAGAATGTCAACACAAAATTCATCCATTCATTCAGTAGCATGTCCTTTGCAGAACCTCGCTCCCATAACAACCCTCAGGAAAACCTCTCGATCACAAGCAAGATGCCCCGCGTCCGATACACCCATCTGGAGATCATCCGCCACATCCTGCACCCATCTTCTCTTTGGTCTTCCTCTTCCTCTCTTCCCAGGCATATACCCCTCCATTATTGTTCTCTCCAGACCTTCGTGACGTTTCAAGTGACCAAAATATTTAAATTTTCTTTGTTTTATCATCTTTAATAGCCAACCTTCTTCAATATTCAACTCTTGAAGTATGGATGCATTTGTTCTTTTCTTTACAAATGCATTGTAACAGAAGTAGAGTAGGGGGTGGGAAAAGGCTACGGCACGATTGAGCATCGGAGGAGAATGGGAAGAGAGATGCTCAAGTCGTGACGTAGTTGGTTGTCAGGGGGCAGTCAAGATCAGGGGCCTGGAGCTTAAAGGACGCCATGTTTATAGAGCTTGTCATCATTTGTAAATAAACCTTGTTTATATGAAATCAACGGTCTTGGTTGGTCCTTCACACTGTTATAGGACCAATTTTGGTGCCGTGACCAGGATTCGAGCCTGGTAAAATGCGGAGTCTCAAAATGCTGTCTACTGAGTAACAACGCAAAGTCTCAAAATGCTGTCTACTAAGTAAGATCGCGGAGTTTCAAAATGCTGTCTACTATATAAGATCGCGGAGTCTAAAAGCGATGTCTACTGAATAACACATCGAAGTAGCTCAAGATCCTTGGTTCGTTTATGTCGATCGCCAGAAACAGAAATTTCAGCACGGTTCTAAACAAGTATTGAACATAACAAAGCGCAGTTGGAAAAATGGCCAATAAAGTATTTGTGCGAAGTACAGCAACCAAAAGCCCGGCCAGGGGTGGTTGTCTGTAAGTCTTTTTCATGACTTGATATCAAAATTTGATTGGCGTCAGAAACAGGCTGAAGACCAACTTGCTATAACAGGTTACAGCACCTGCGATTGTCATCAAACCGGCGAGCATCAACTTTAAACACCATCCTGACGGTTCCTCTGGTCCATTACTCTAGCGAACGTGTCAGGAGTGTGCTGAAGCAAGTCAGTTAATCGACATCTCGAGCGAGCAGGAGTTTTACTGAAGACTTCTGTATTCCGCCATACATAGTAAGTAGACTTTATCGTTGCCACACAGCCTGCTCGTTACTATAGCTCTTGCCTGAACTTTTATCATTTTCAAGAGGCTTGGTATAGCCGTCGCTTTACACTGTTCACTTCAAGAGGCTTGTTATAGCCACCGTTTTACAATTTTTACCTGCATTGTCGGTTGTTTCAACGGTCTACCTACCAGGGCCACTGCCATACAATGTTGTTTCAGGGAACTGTCGAGAAAAGCTGCTCTCTGATCGATGTTTAATCGTGTGAAGTCGGGAGGTGCTGCTCTTTGAACGCAGTCAATTGTTC
This sequence comes from Cepaea hortensis, assembly GCA_963921405.1. Taxonomy (NCBI): domain Eukaryota; kingdom Metazoa; phylum Mollusca; class Gastropoda; order Stylommatophora; family Helicidae; genus Cepaea; species Cepaea hortensis. The sequence continues at coordinate 24,559,402 of OY992891.1, forward strand.
CAGGCCTTGCCAGAAACCACAGTCCTTGGGCGTCACTATGCTGGAAACCAAGATGCCTGCCTGCCTTGAGGTTGATGTATTATCGGGGCTGTTAACTTAACCGTTGCTGTGAGGTCGTCGTATCGCTGGATTTTCTTTCTCCATCATGCCTCTCTGCCCAGTGTGTGATATGGAATGACACTGATTTGGGAACGTTTTTGCTCGAGCATCCTGAGAGGTCCTGAAAGTCATTGCTTGTCCGTTTGAAGTTTGTAGAATCGAAGGACAATGTTGGCTGAGTAAGCGAAGTTTAATTTAAATTAGTTAAAGAGTAGACGTATAATATAATTATTTGTTTAAGATAGAAAATAATTGTATTTCAGGAGGACATTAACATCCTTTAGTTAATTTAAGACTGGATATTGATAAGAATTGATTGTTGGTTTGCTTGCATAAGTATAAATATTTCAGCTGAGAAGACTCGTCACGGCACAATAGAGAAGCAGTCTTCTTTTCTCAGTATTTCAGCTGAGCTCAAGACCAAGGAATATACAGAAGAAGAAGTAGGAATATTGTATCAAGTTGATTGAAATTATAAAGTAGAAATATGAGTTATTTATATGTAGAATTACAACCTATTAGTACATGGTTGGGGGAATTAAGGGAGGCAGTTAGTGAAGTAGAGAATTTTGTGGAAACGTTGAAGAACAGAACGACTAGACAGGACCCTTATAGATTTAAGGTAGACTACAATGGAGTAAGAAAGAATAACAGGAGACAGCCACTGCTTGATAAAGACAGAAGACAATATAATTATGATGAACCAAAGTCTAATGGTTATAGGGTAAAAGACGGTGAGAACAGACGAAATGGTGAAAGCTCGGACTGGTATAGTGGTTATAAATACAAAAGTGGGCGTGAGAGAAACCTTTCAAAGAAATCATGGGGCTGGCCCTCTCACAGTGCAACCGCTAGAAAAAGACGTAACGACTGGTTTGAAAAGAGACAAAGACAATATTTGAAGTCAGGATCGAAGGACAGTAGAACACAAAGATAAGAATTCAACGACTCCTAAAATACTTGCCAATATTAGGATTGAACAGGAAAAGAAGACGACGATATTAGTAAAGAAAAGAAACCGAGAGACACAGACGCAGGCAGGAAATACGATAGAAAATAGTACACAGACTCAGGTAGATACAGTAGAGAAAAAGGTCCAGGTACAACCAGCCGGCAAGATAACAAGGGGAAGTCAGACTGACTTAATGGAGACTCAGTCAAAACCAACTCAAAAAGACTTAAAGAATAGAATATTTACTTAAGTGGAGTTGGTTTGGGGAAGATTAGAGGAAATGTGAGAGGTAAGAAAAAAAAGAGGGAATAGAGTAAGGGGATTAGGAATAAAGATTTTTCCTTTACAAGGAAAATTCTTTAATTAACATGGGGAGGTGTAACAGAAGTAGAGTAGGGGTGGGAAAAGGCTACGGCACGATTGAGCATCGGAGGAGAATGGGAAGAGAGATGCTCAAGTCGTGACGTAGTTGGTTGTCAGGGGGCAGTCAAGATCAGGGGCCTGGAGCTTGAAGGACGCCATGTTTATAGAGCTTGTCATCATTTGTAAATAAACCTTGTTTATATGAAATCAACGGTCTTGGTTGGTCCTTCACACTGTTATAGGATCCACAAATAGTAAATACCACCATTCATCGTTGATGGACTCGGCAGTCACCAGAAAGACCTCCTTGACCCGGGTTTTCTCACATGGCTTGGTCTATAGCCCTGACTGTACTGGACTTAGGTACCAGTACAGAGCGGGGCAGGTGGTCGCTTCTACAATCCCCAAGGACACTCCATTTTGTGGATGCCGTCTCTTGTGATACAAGCGCCAGGTCGATGGCGGTGTCAGGGTCCCCCAGTCTCATTGCCTGCCTAGTTGGTGTCCCATCATTTAGACAGACAACATCCGTATCAAGCGAGGCCTCAGCAAGAGCAGTGCCCGGTATGTTCTCTCCCGACCTGTCCCACTCTGTCCCACTCGCTAATTGAAGTAACCACATAACAGATACCTGGTAAATGAAGAACAAATAAGTTGGTATCAACCAGTGCTGGTCTGATGATCTCGCTTTTGGCAGCAAACAGTGTTTCCTAGGGTTTTTGTGTTTTGTGTTGGTTACATGTGTCTTTATCTTGCTGCACAAGAACCTGCACACTTGTCTTTCAGTTCTTATCTGTCCTCTACTTTTGTTGTCTTGGGAAAGGCGCTTAGCCAACCGAACACGAGTTCTCTCTCTCTCTCTCTCTCTCTCTCTCTCTCTCTCTATATATATATATATATATATATATATATATATATATATATATATATATATATATATATATCCCTCCCTCTTTCTCTCACTTGTCTTTGTCACTTTGTTATGTCTTTCAACACATCTTTCTCGTATCTCTGTCTCTCACACTATCTTCGTTATCTATCTCCCCCCCCCCTCTCTCTTTTCAACCTGCTTCACATATACCAGGTTTTCCTGCACTTTATGTGCGTAGCATTTCCTTGTTTATTTGTTAATTCATCAGGCCAGTAAGTCGGAAGCCTGGTGTTTGAATTGCCTAATCATGTCTTTCTGAGGCGACGCATATTACTGTCAGCTTGGACCGGAATTATGAGAACATCAATAGCAGGAAATAGTAGGGCGGTAATGTCAACAAAGATGGAAGCCTGTAGTAAACAGTAAGTGTACAGAAACGCAAGTTAACAATTCTTTAACTCGCATGGGGACACATTGGGGTTACCAATCTGGAAAATTATTATTGATATTTAAACAGCTTCATACTTCAGCTATACCCAGCTCCGTATAAACTACTCTGTCTATACGGACTCCGCTCCGTATAAACTACTCTGTCTATCTATACGGACTCAAGTCCGTATAAACTACTCTGTCTATTCGGACTCAAGTCCGTATAAACTCTCCCTTTGAAGAAGCTGCTCGCTTCCCGCGACCCATCATGACGACCAAGTTATTGACAGGTGGGTGGAGCTATGTTGTGTCCACTGATTTCGTCCATTTTAGGTAAACTGTAGCGTTGTGATTGGACACTCGAGCGTCACCTCGTTCTGCATTTAAACAACGGAAAATCTCGTCCTTCTTCACTTTATGGCCGGACAGTCTAGTAATTACTTCTAGTGATCAGTTCTAGCCAGCAGTTCTTGCCGAGATACTTAGAGTAAAACATTTTATAATCAAATTGTGTGACAATTTCTTGTGAGGACAAGGTGTGGACGCTTGTTTTCTGGAAAAGACCAACTACTTTACTGTAAGTATTAATCTGTTTTATTTGATATGTTTTCTCACAGGCTTCTATACAACTAATTCATTACAGTCTTGTGAAACTCTTAGTGCACGCGTTCAAAGGTTTCTTTGTCATAACCTCATTTTACGAGAAAATTTATAGTCACGATTAGTAATTGTAATTTCAAGCTCGTTGCTGCAAATCCATTTGGTACCGGTCGTTCAGAAAGCAATGGCAAACTACTGAACGTAAACTTGCCAAGAGATCACGAACAGCCATAAAATGCTGGGGTTGACTGTAACGGTTTGTACACGATATGCAAGTAACCAACCAACCAACCAACCAACTAACTAACTAACTAACTAACTAACTAACTAACTAAACTTAATCACTGAAAATTAGCAGACAAGTGAGGAATTATGTGGAAGCTGAGGATATGTAGTTATACAGAAGAATGATGAAAGTGCTGAAAAAAGAGCAATGAAGATATCCCGAATGGAGTTAACTTTAAAAGAGAACTATCTACTCGCATACAATACACATTCTTTGGGCGGACCGTGGGAATGGGAAAGCTATAGTTAAGTAGAAGAGGAAGAAAAACTATAGAAGACCAAGAGAGATGATGCTCAACAGTTTGAGATGATGTTCCTACAGGAAAATGGTTATCAGAAATACTAGACGTCAGAAGAGACACAAGCTGTGGACAGACATGATCACTAAAGCCAGGCGGCCATGACTTGAAGAAGGAGAAAACTTGTGTCTGTGCTGTTCACTAACTAAAGTACAGGAACCTGTCACACGTCTCATGGCACATTGGACACACAGTACCAGATGACACATTTGTATCGACCAATCGGCACCCGGCACGTGATGGGGTCAGTGTCACACCGGCCGTCTGTACTCCCCACGTCATATCCGGGTACCTGTTGTAAGATGGGCTCGACTTGGGAGCCCAGGTCCGGGTTTAACATTCACCTCCATGCGGATTCAAACTCACGACAATTGGACCGGCAGAGAATAGTCTAGCCACTAGGTTATCGTGGCTCCCTAAACACACAGGGGGTGGGGGGGGGGGGCTGAAATTATATTTAAAAACAACTGGAGCAGCGGGGATGTGGGATTTAAGATAGATTTTAGGAATATTGTGTGCAGCAACTTCATCTGCTGCTTTGCATTCTTACCTCCATTTGTTTCAATCATTTTATTATTGATGGTATTTGCATTCCTAACTAAGTTTCTTTCAGTTATTTGCTGTTGTTGTTTCAATTCTTACCGCCTTCTACTCCATATAGTTATTGTTACTTTTACCATTCCTAAGTTCTTCTGTCCGACAATTTCTGCTGTTGTTTATATTCAGAACTCCTTCAATTTCCAAACATAAATGTATTGCTTGCATTGCTTTCTTGATGTTTTCTCACAGGCTTCTATATAATTAATTAATTAAAGTCTTGTGAAACTCTTAGATAAACTCTTAGGTAAAAGAGGAAAATACAACCTGAAATAGGAGAAGAACAACGTGACTTTGTAGAAGGCAAGGGTACAGTAAATGCTGTGTATATACTGAGAACCGTAATCGAACGTTCTATAGAAGTAAACAAAGATCTACACCTTTGCTTTATTGACTACACAAAGGCTTTCAATAAAGTGAGACATGTCGACATGATAAGGATGCTTGAAGATCTACAAATTGATGGAAAAGACCTTAGACTTGTAAAAAACATATATTGGAAACAACAAGCTGCCATAAGAGTTGATAATGAAGTAGGCCAATATCAGCCTATTAAGAGAGGTGTGAGACAGGGATGTGTAATGTCTCCAGATCTGTTTTCCCTGTACAGTAAAGTATTTTCAGAAATATTGAAGATATGGAAGGAATCAACATTGGGGGACGATGCATCAAAAACATTAGATATGCAGATGATAGTCTTGATTGCAGACAATGAACAGGACCTGCAAAATTTAGTAGATGCGGTTGTTACACACAGTGAACAACTAGGGTTAGAATTAAATTGTAAAAAGACACAGATTATGGTCGTCACTGGGAAGAACGAAATAACACAATGTAATATACAAGTAAATGGGAATATTCTTCAACAAGTGAAAAGGTACAATTATCTCGGAACAGTAATAACATCTTATGGGAGATGCCTTGAAGAGATTAAAACAAGGATCGCCATGGCAAAGGTAGCCTTTAGCCCAGTGTTTCCCAACCTTTTTTGTGCCATGCCCCACTTAAGCCTTTCTAAACTTCATATTGCCCCCCTCCCCCGTCCCACGCCCACCCCCCCCCCCCCCCCTCAACATATACATTATTTTTAATATTCAAAAATTGAAATGTTGACTAAAGAAACTTGAATTATAGGTTTTAGGAAGAAATCACTAGGTAATTATTGAGCAAACACAGTAAGTAAATTTTCAAAACATATAATGGAGAACTGAAATTCAAGTACAAAATAATTTTAATGAAAGATTTTTCTATATTATTTTAATTATTAGTAATTATTTATTATTTAAATTTATTGAGATCGTTGCGCTTGATGCTTGCTGCAAAGAGATCTTATGTCAGGTTCCAATTTAGTTAACTTCAGTCTCAAGTCTCCCCGTTTTGTTATATTCAGCCAATTTCTTCCATTTTCGAATTGCCCCCCTTAACAGTCAAATTGCCCCCCTGTGGGGCGTGGGCCCCACGTTGGGAAACACTGCTTTAGCCAATAAAAAGATTTCAATTGAATCGTGAAAAAGATTGTTGAGGTGCTACATAGAAGCTGTACTTTTATATGGATGTGAAGCATGGAAAATGAGCAGTCAAGCTGAAAAACATCTGATGGCTGTAGAAATGTGGTTTGTGAGGAAAATGCAAAGAATACCATGGACAGACAGAAATACCAATGAACAAGTCCTTCAAGAAAGAAATGACGATCGCAAACTGATTAGAGACATTAAACGTAGAAATGACTTGGTGACAACTGGCAAGATCGAAGGGAACAGACCAAAGGGTAGACTTAGAAGCAAATACCTGGATGACTTGTCCTCGTGGCATGTTCGAGACAGAAACACGGAGATGATCCACGACTCTAGTGATCGAGTGAGATGGAAAAACATGACCGCCCACGCTTATCGCAATGGGACATGATGGATGGATGGATTGCTCTCTTCTTCTGTTCCGAACATTTATTTTTGTCTACATTTCTAACTCCTTCTGCCCCAACCATTGTTACTAACAAATTATGTATTTGCTATTACTAACGCTAAACTGTACGTAATATTGCTCTCATGTAAATATTGCGACACGTGATGACAATATGTAAGAATTGTTTATATCTATGCATTAGCCAGTAAGTGTTGTAAAGTAATTCTTAAAAAGACAAAACACATGAAAGTGATACATTTAAAACGAACAAACAAACCGCATACCAATAATGTCAGCTGTTAGTTACATAACTGAGGAGACACAATCACAATGACAATAACTGTTGGCTATATGATTGTGAAGAGAGTTGCAGAAACATAGTGCGTGCGCTGACTCGCTCAATCCCAGATATGAATACATTCCCCATTCAATCTCAATAAATGGGCCACGGATCCATCCATCCATCATGTGCCATGCCGTTAAGCGTTGGTGGTCATGTTTTGCCATCTCACTCAATCACCAGAGTCGTGGATCAGCTCCGTGTTTCTGTCTCGACCATGCCACGTGGTCAAGCCATCCAGGTATTTAGTTCTCTGTCTTGCCCTTGTTCTCTTTCCCTCGATCTTGCCAGGTATCACCAAGTTCTCTAATTTATTTCTTCTCATGACATGTCAAGGATAGTCAGTCAGTAAAGTCCCCTTTCACAAACGTCCAGACGCTGTGGACACACAGATCTAGCCATATATTTGTGTAGACTAATGGTCACTCCATGGATTATGTTGTCTGTATCACATCGGCTGTCTGTATTTCCCAACAAATTTCTTGGTACTATTTTAGGCAGCGTCGACCTGAGTGCTCTTGTAAGTTTTAAAATCTCTTACCCTCCCCGATATGTCCTTGGTTTAATCCCCAGTAAACTGTCAATCAAACAATAGGAAAGACAATAGTGTGGTGGCAATGTCCAGCAGCCTACCCAGCACCCTGGCGATCACGGTAGCGTAGTGGCCACATGTCCCCCTGCCGTCCTGATAGTCACAGGCTCGATGTCGCTTCCAGGCGGGATTTACAAATTGACATGATTTCCCAGCATAAACTAGGTACCTGGACACGCCTTGGGAAATGAAGGAGGCAGCTGTGTTATAGATAACATTATCACTGTTGTATTATAGATAACATGATCACTGGGGTGTTATAGATAACATGATCACTGATGTGTTATAGATAACATGATCACTGGGGTGTTATAGATAACATTACTGCTGGGGTGTTATAGATAACATGATCACTGGGGTGTTATAGATATCATGATCACTGGGGTGTTATAGATAACATTACTGCTGGGGTGTTATCCATCCATCATGTGCCATGCCGGTAAGCGTGGGCGGTCATGTTCTGCCATCTCACTCGATCAACAGAGTCGTGGATCAGTTCCGTGTTTCTGTCTCGACCATGCCACAAGGCCAAGCCATCCAGATACTTGTTTCTAGGTCTTCCCCTTGGTCTGTTCCCCTCGATCTTACCAGTTGTCACCAAGTTCTCCAAATCATTTCTTCTCATAACATGCCCAAAAAATTGTGACTGTCTACGTCTAATGTCTCTGATCAGTTTACGATCTTCATTTGTTTCTTGAAGGACTTGTTCATTGGTCTTTCTGGCTGTCCATGGTATTCTTTGCATTTTCCTCAGAAACCACATTTCTACAGCCATCAGATGTTTTTCAGCCTGGCTGCTCATTGTCCAAGCTTCACATCCATATAAAAGTACAGGTTCTATGTAGCATCTCAACACTCTTTTTCTCGTTTCAATTGACATCTTTTTATTGGTCAGTATGTTTTTCATCTTGCTAAAGGCTACTTTTGCCATGGCGATCCTTGTTCTAATCTCTTCAAGGCATCTCCCATCAGATGTTATTACTGTTCCGAGATAATTGTACCTATTCACTTGTTGAAGAATATTCCCATTTACTTGTATATTACACTGTGGTATTTCGTTCTTCCTAGTGACGACCATAATCTGTGTCTTTTTACAATTTAATTCTAACCCTTGTTGTTCACTGTGTGTAACAACCGCATCTACTAAATTTTGCAGGTCCTGTTCATTGTCTGCAATCAAGACTGTATCATCTGCATATCTAATGTTATTGATGCATCGTCCCCCAATGTTGATTCCTTCCATATTTTCAATATTTCTGAAAATATTTTCACTGTACAGGGAAAACAGATCTGGAGACATTACACATCCCTGTCTCACACCTCTCTTAATAGGCTGATATTGGCTTACTTCATTATCAACTCTTATGGCAGCTTGTTGTTTCCAATATATGTTTTTTACAAGTCTAAGGTCTTTCCCATCAATTTGTAGATCTTCAAGCATCCTTATCATGTTGACATGTCTCACTTTATCAAAAGCCTTTGTGTAGTCAATAAAGCAAAGGTGTAGATCTTTGTTTACTTCTATAGAACGTTCGATTACGGTTCTCAGTATATACACAGCATTTACTGTACCCTTGCCTACTACAAACCCACATTGTTCTTCTCCTATTTCAGGTTGTATTTTCCTCCTAACTCTTTGCATGATAATTCTTAGCAAAATCTTCGTGATGTGACTCATTATACTAATTGTTCGATGTTGATCACATTCCAAGGCTCCTGATTTCTTTGGGATTGCAATAAATACAGAATTACATAACTCATGAGGTATATTTCCAGTATCATATATTGTATTAAGCAGACTGGTAACTTTATCTATTCCATATTCTTCTAAAGCATTAATCATTTCTGTTGTGACGCTGTCTGGACCGGGGGTCTTGCCAGATTTCATATGATTAAGAGCATTCTGAACCTCCGTCTTCAAAATTGCTGGCCGTTCATTGTTATTTTGAACAATATATTGTTCGTCTCTGTTATCGTCATAAAGGTTTTTCACGTAATCTGACCATTCATGTAATATTCTATTATGACTCTTCCATCTTTTGTCTTTAGGCAGCCTGCTGATGTACGTGTTCTTTGATTAGTAATCTCCTGAATTCTTTTGTGCATTAGTTTCGCATTTTTACTGTTGTGTTGTTTTTCAATTTCTCTGCAATTTTTCTCAAGCCATGTTTCTTTAGCCTCCTTACATAAGGTTCTGACTTTTCTGTGAATTTCTTCATATTTGGCAGGATTATTTTTGTTCTGTCTTCTTGTTTCCATTAGTTGTAAAATTTCTTCAGTCATCCATGTCTTACGGCCCACTTTCCTTACTTTTGGAATAGTTTTTTCTGCTGCACAACTGATTGAATTCTTCAGCATTTCCCATTGATCATCTACATCTTGAAATAGGATCTCTAGATCAGACAATAAATCAAATTTGTTCTTTACTTCTATGTTAAAATTATCTTGTATTTCTTTGTCAGTTTTCAATTTGCACAAGTCATATTTAGGGTTTCCTGCTGTATACTTGACTTTCTTTAACTTTACCCTCAATGTGCCAATAATTAATCTGTGATCACTGTAACAGTCTGCATTTGGAACTGTTTTTACAACTGTTAATGCATTTCGAAACCTTTTGCTTATCAGGATGTAATCTATCTGGTTATAGATAACATGATCACTGGGGTGTTATAGATATCATGATCACTGGGGTGTTATAGATAACATTATCACCGGGGTGTTATAGATATCATGATCACTGGGGTGTTATAGATAACATTATCACTGGGGTGTTATAGATAACATTATCAGTGGGGTGTTATAGATGTCATGATCACTGGGGTGTTATAGATAAAATGATCATTGGGGTGTTATAGATAAAATGATCACTGGGGTGTTATAGATAACATTATCACTGGGGTGTTATAGATAACATTATCACTGGGGTGTTATAGATATCATGATCACTGGGGTGTTATAGATATCATGATCACTGGGGTGTTATAGATAACATTATCACCGGGGTGTTATAGATAAAATGCTCAGTGGAGCGCATATTGTTCTATAACAATGCGAGTCTAGAACCATAGCCCCAACATCACACAAGCCTGTAGAGAGGCTTCCTGTCTGACCTACTGACCTATATTCTTACATACCCTTACTTAAATAAGTCACGGTCCTTGTTGCACACCTTAAGGTACATTGAGCATGTAGTTGAGCAGCCTATGTTTATAGACCAGTCGGTGCTGGCTGGTGTTGTGATCAGTATATTTATAGACCAGCCGCTGCTGGCTGGTGTTGTGATCAGTATGTTTATAGACCAGTCGGTGCTGGCTGGTGTTGTGATCAGTATATTTATATACCGGTCGGTGCTGGCTGGTGTTGTGGTCAATATGTTTATAGACCAGTCTCTGCTGGCTGGTGTTGTGGTCAGTATGTTTATAGATCAGCCGGTGCCGGCTGGTGTTGTGGTCAGTATGTTTATAGACCAGTCGCTGCTGGCTGGTGTTGTGGTCAGTATCATACCCGCCGCCTTTATTTCCCAACACATTTACTGGTACCGATATTAGCTTGGTCAGCCTGAGAGCCCACCACAAATTAAACAATTTCGAATCCACACCAAAGTGGCTCGAACCTCTGACCACCCGGAGCGCAGGCGTGTAACTATAGTCTGTTTACTTTTGTCTGCCCTAATATAACTGCCAAGTAGCTGATTACCGGCTCGTCTATTCAGCCACAAGGGCAGTTGTAAGCAGGAACAGGTCACAACGGAGAATATCAAACAAACCAATGTCCTCGCCATTGTAGCCAGTGTTTATTCACAAAAGTCATCGCCGCCGTTATACACTCATTATTAACAGGTGTGGGCTGACACGCGATGATTCTAAAACACTCTATCTACTATTTATTACAACTTACAGGCTCAACCTTGGCTTGACATCCGCGTGTGCTGAATTGATGTCGCTTGACTTCTGCATTCGCTTTCCCCAACCGTCGTGTACAAAGACCCTGGCCAGAATGATCTCGGTCTTGCCGTCTGTCTCGCGTGCCACACAACTAATGTCACGTGATACGCAACTCATTGGAGTCACTTCCCTTTCTTCATCATCATCTGTTGCTCCCCCGACTTCTCTTGTAACCCTGTTCTTACTCTGTCCGTTTCCCGCTGTATCCCTCATATCGGTCCATGGCATTATGCCCCCCCCCCCAATTTTTGAAAATGGTGTAGCCATTTTCATAGTCTATTTGGTTTTTTAATCCCATGACATGGAGCGATATGAGTAGTCAGGTTATTACTCTACACTATATTGTTGTCCTTCCACAAACGTATTATATCTGATAATATGATAGCATGGCATTCTATTAACCACTGCAGAAAATGAAAAAAAAAATTATTATTATGTTCAGGCACGCCCTATCAACCTACTTTCCGCGCAGGCGACGTGTAGCCAACCTATGGGGGGGGGGGGGGGTTAGTCTAACATACTATGAGCTTCATAAGGTCCCGTGGCCTCCCCATAGTAGTCCCTCATTTGCCCTACAGACAAGCAACCTCAAACCTATCAAGACCATTACGTCCGAATGAGGGGATATGCGTGGTTAATAGGTACCATTTCCATCTATATTATTATTTCTATATGGTATCGTGGAACATGAGCAATGTGTACATGACTTGTGTACCGCTGTATTTCTCGGTTGTCATTTGGGTTTTCCATGTGACGTAATAATTTAATACTCATATATGGGGTCATTGCATAAGCCTTTGTCTTCTTGCGGTCTACTTATATTTCAGTTGTCTAGGGTGATTACTTCTTCTTCGTGAACGATGTCTTTTCGTACTATAACCGCAAGTTCTTCTTATTGCCGATATAGATGTATACTGTAGACTCATTTATCAACATCTTTTTATCTGTCAAAGTTTATAATACTTTGATCTTCTATCTTCCCCGTTGGTCGCTGTTGGTCGATGTGGAACCGCTTTCTGTTATTTGCATTCTTCATGCCGGTCCAATGCCGTCTTTTAGCCCTAAGTTGGTGTGGTAGACTCGTTAAGAGTTGAACAATGGCGATGTACCTTAATATATATGTACATTTGTATGCATGGTCATCTCTATTATGGAATATGTCAATCAATGAATAAAATTATCATCAATAAATTTCATTGACATATATGAGATATTCATGCAATATCATACCCTGACAGCAAATTAAAATGTGACATTGATTTACATTATCAATGTGTTTATATGTTGTAGTATCAATATTAAAATTAACTACCACCATTCACTCGTGTCATTTGTTGCAACTTTGTTTCTTGACCGTGTCGTTTTATGTTACTCTCGTTGCCAGCGTTATTATACTGTATGATTTGTGTGTCTTGCTTAGTCTTGGTGTTTCTCTTGTCTTGTGTTCTTGTTCCGAAAGATCAATTATTAAGTATTCCCCCACTCTGCATATGTAAGAACATTTTACCATAAATAGTAATGTATATGAAAAATTATATCTCACAATGGCACAACGATATCTTGTTATCATCATTGTAATATGTGTGATGATATGTTTCTCGGTGATTATACCATGGTCTATGATGGCTTGCCGTTACCTCGGACCTAATCACAGTAGTTTGTGTCGATATCATTATATCAGTGTTCTCGTTGTACTTGTGCTTGGTATTGTTGTCGTCTGTTGTAATATTCTCAATTCTCAGCTATGGTATGTTCTCTTTTCGATACCGTAGGTTTCTCTCACTTGGTATCTGAAACTTGACTGTTATACCTGTATTGGCTGATAGCTTACTTATAATGAATAAAACATGCAATCTAATAAATTACATGTGATAGATGGAATATGATAATTTACATCTGATCGATGGAGTATGTAATATGATAATTTACATGTGATTGCTGGAATATCCAATATGATAGTTTATACCTGATTGATAGAATATGCAATGTGATAATTTACACCTGATCGATGGAATATGTAATGTGATAATTTACACATGATCGATGGTATATGCAATGTGACAATTTACATTTGGCTGATGGGATATACAGCATGACAAATGAATTGATATTACCCATCAATAAACCTACTTTCGCTGATTTATTTAACCGTGGGTGTGGTTTGTTCTACTTGTGTAACCTGGGCACATGCTGGTTTATTCTGGTTTGGCGCCCTAGGATTGTAGACCAGGAATTGTATCTTTCCCAGGTATATGGATGGCTTGCACGATTCTCCAACTCTTTCATTCGTCTTCTGTGCATTCTGGTAATTAATAAAAGATGGAAAAAATATGTACATATCTGACTCTCACTAATTAATTAAGTACAATGTCAAATTGACTGCTGGTATTTGTAGTCATTCTATACGGCAGTTCAGAGTTTCAAGTAATATTTGGATATCTCTATCCTTGTTACCTTTAATGTACTTCTGAATGTACTTGTTTTAAATTCTCTCATTACCGTATAGTGTCTTTCTTATGTACTGATGTTTAAAAAAAAGAATTGTTGTATTTATTGTGTATGTAATGTTGAGTATGTATGTAGTGAATATTATTGTATTTAGTTGTATATGTATGTGTCTAGGTGCATAACAAGATAGGTTGAGATGGTACGTAACTTGACTGTTGATGGTATATGTAAAGAGATGTTTCTTTTCTCATTTATTAATCTGGTACTATACCTATCTTGTGATTCCACTGTGTTCTCCATGTGTGTGGTAGTGTTATTTGTTTTCTGTATCCTAAACATACTAATTAAAATCATCAGACATTTACAGAATATATGTGAAAGTTACTTTACTTATTATCACAGTTTTATAATTGGATAAGATCAATATTGTCATTCCGTTGAACTGCTATTGACCTGTGTAGATGGTAGGCTGTTTGTATGCAGTTCAATGTGTCTTTTGTTGTTATATTTTGATGTCATATTTATCTAATTTTTGTCTTTTGTGTTCTATTTCATCTTTTGTTAAGCTTATACCTTTCCAATATCTTTCCCAGTTTGTTAGTTTCATTTTTTGTATTCTTGTATATATCTCTGCTTTAGATATCACTGACTTTGTTCCGGTTTGTCTTGGTTTGTCAGTTTTGGTGTAGCATGTATTAGGTATTTTTGGTGGGGTCTTCTCTTGCCACCCTGATACAGTGTAGTCGATTGTATCATTTTGTCGGGGTGTCACCCTATATTTTGATTTTACTGGCTGAGGTAGATCTTCTTCCTCAGAAGGTGAGGTAGCTTTATCCCCTGAATCTGGGAGATATTTTTGTGTAGCACATGTAACTTTATTTTGTGCTTTTCCTGTTTTTGTATTTCCACACTTGATTGTTTTCTCTTTTAGATATGGACTTCTGCTTTGTTTTAATGTTACTGTGATTTTTCTAACTGATGGATTCACTATACTAACCTTTTCTATTGCGAAGGTTACTTTGTCTTCTTCCTTGCTTAATTCCTCTCGGACGGATAGTGACTTCCCGTCTATGTTTGTATCTGTTAGCCGTTTAAGTAAGTTATCTGTGTCTGGACTGTCATCGTTGTTACTTGAGTATGGTTGGGTCGCTTTTTGCTGGTCATTATTCTCGTTTGTTTTAGGTTTGGCGGTTGGTGTCGCCTGTCAAGTGAGTTCGATACCTTCATTATTTTCTTTGGACATTTGTGCTTTGTCCACGGCATTCACTACTGTATCTTTTACGTGTGGTATGTTGCCTATGATTAGTCCAGCGCACGGGTTCGGTAGTACCGCTGCTTTTATTCTGCCTGTATAATATCGACTATTGATTGTGATCCATGCTATGTCATATGTTTCGATGTTTCCACCGAAAGTTCGACATTTAATTTCTTCTCCTGTGTAGTCTTCAGTCTTAACTAGTTGTTGTTTCACCCCGACTATCGATATTGCGGAACTTTGTAGGCATGTAGTTATTATTCCGTTGACAAATGCCTTTTGGAATCTTAGACTTCCGCTCTCGATCTTTGCTGTTTTCACGTTTTGTATTGTTTTATTTTTGTCGTATTTCTGATTCATATCTTTAGGTCTTTTTATGTTCTTTTCATTTAGTGTGTCTGTTGTGGTTATTTGCTTCAGTCTACAATTTTTTGCGTAGTGACCAAAGCTACGACAAAGATGACATTTTGTTGGTTTGATGTTATTGTCTTGTGTGATCAATACTTTTCTCTTCTTGTCAGTATTGGTTTTGTATTTTTCGTCAGATAGTATTCCAATCCTTTGTTTATTTTCTGATTCTGTAGGTTTTTTAGTTTTGTTTCCTTTTATTTGGTTTTGAACTTTTATGAGTTTGTTTTGTCCCCATGTTAATAATGTAATTCCACTGTAACAGAATTTTCTTATGTAGTCTTGTATTCAAGGCATGTTTCTTGAATATGCTCAACCACTTTACCAAGAATATGATGTCTTAGTAGCTGAAGGTATCAATAGTATCTAGCATATGGTGTCTTTGGATATGTGGTGACTGATGGTGTGATTATTTAAAGTTGATCTTTGTGACGTTATTCAATGGTATTCACAAATAGAAGTAACATTTGTTTGAAACTTATCGTGGTGTCACCAAGTTTTAAATATTACCCCAGAAATGAAAGGTGATGTATACTATGAGTGTCTATCTGAAGTATATTATCTTACTTTATCAGCACTGAAACACCCAGAACATATGTGTGATGCTATTGGATCTTGTATTTGGTCATTGAAAATTCTTATTGAGATCTTGAATTACTTCACAAATTATCTCAATATTTTTTCTTGATGCAACAATGCAAGCTCAATCCCTGTAATTGAGAAAAAATGACAAAAACCTGTGGAGAAAATAACCAAATATCCACTCTAATCAGCCGCACAAAATGATACAGTAACAGTCAGACAATTTCACTCGCCTGATGCCTTGTTGGTGCTGCTGCGGTGCGGTTCTTCGCTGGTCTGGTGTCTTCCCTCCAGTAGTCGAGGTCTTGAGTGTTGCTAGTCGACGTAGGCTCAAACGTCAGATAGTTTTGCCAAGGAAGTCTGGCCTTCTCTGTCACTGATGCCTTGTTGGTGCTGCTGCGGTGCGGTTCTTTACTGGTCCGTTGTCTTCCCTCCAGTAGTTGAGGTCTTGAGTGTTGCTAGTCGACGTAAGCTCAAACGTCAGATAGTTGTGCCAAGAAATTATGGCCTTCTCTGTAACTTGAATGGAAAAACTTTAATATTATGTAGATTCACTGTGGTGCTGTCGTGTTATTGTTCTGGAATGAATCGATATGTTGATGGTTGTTTAGAGTGTTCTATGTCGGTTGGAGACTAAATTTGAATTCTGGAAAAATGTCTTAGAAAAAGTCTGATTCTTGAATCCAGATAAAAATAACTTGGTATACGACTGCTAGATGGTCTTTACCCTTCTTCCACATGTAGTTATGATAGTCTTTGTCGTTTTAAAGTATTCAGTGGAAATTTTGATGATTCCTGAAAACCGACTCACTTGTCGCACTCCTTACTACTTATATACGTGTAGTTGCGAGATTTCAGTGAAAATTCAGCCATCATCGCTGATTTGATATATTCTCGTCTATGATGAGTTTTAACTGTTGACAAGACTGTCTGTTGGCACTTTGAACCTCTGATCATGTGCCGACTTTCTATTTGTAGGTTTACTTTCTTGATTCTTTTTCCTTTTCACTTCTTGAATGTCTCCCGGTAATTCATGAGTCTTTCTTTCTAGACATTGATACTTCGTTCTTGACACTCGTGAAAGTATTTAAGAGTTTATTCTGAGTTAACAACTCTAACGTTTTCTCAGCCAGGGTCAATATTTATGAAAATTAATATTTCATTTGTTGTGTTCAGCGTTGTGGCTTAAATGTTTGTAAAATAAAGCAATATTCACACCACGTTTTAATAGCTGAACTTGTTTGTTGACACCTTTGTTCAAAATTGCAAATGGCGTTCAAGGTGACCTTCCTTGTTCTTTGTCTGCCCGTTACCGAATTTTCTTGAAGGTAACTCTTATTTTCGGTGCTCCTGCTTGATTATTTTCGAGCGCCCCACTTGCCAAGTAGCTGATTACCGGCTCGTCTATTCAGCCACAAGGGCAGTTGTAAGCAGGAACAGGTCACATAGGTGCATAACGGAGAATATCAAACAAACCAATGTCCTCGCCATTGTAGCCAGTGTTTATTCACAAAAGTCATCGCCGCCGTTATACACTCATTATTAACAGGTGTGGGCTGACACGCGATGATTCTAAAACACTCTATCTACTATTTATTACAACTTACAGGCTCAACCTTGGCTTGACATCCGCGTGTGCTGAATTGATGTCGCTTGACTTCTGCATTCGCTTTCCCCAACCGTCGTGTACAAAGACCCTGGCCAGAATGACCTCGGTCTTGCCGTCTGTCTCGTAAGCCACACAACTAATGTCACGTGATACGCAACTCATTGGAGTCACTTCCCTTTCTTCATCATCATCTGTTGCTCCCCCGACTTCTCTTGTAACCCTGTTCTTACTCTGTCCGTTTCCCGCTGTATCCCTCATATCGGTCCATGGCAATAACATTCCATATCTCAGTAACCAACTGAGGGAAAATGATTAGATTTAGCTTATAACCTTATCATTATGTCCACCCAAAAAACAAAATTTTGTTTTGGAGATTGTACAGCAGATTTCAAAGTTTGTTTACATGCAGTATATAATTTACGGGTCAGAGATGAAGTGTACATTATTGAATGTATTACGTCTTCACACGGAAACATTAGCGTTGAATAGTTAATTTTCTTGTGGGACATGGGATTGGCCTTATGACAAGAGCCTTGCGGGGCATTACTGTAAAACAAGTTTGTTAGAAAGAAATCACTAGTTTTTCACCAAAACATCAAAGAAATGTCGCCGCTTTCCATGATTTAAGTTGCTTTTGGACCTATCAAAGACGTATTCCTTGGGGGTGGGGGGGGGGGGTTAAATATAAGACGGAAGGAAAAATTTCATAACGATGCAACAGACAGTTTTCAAAATAATTGATCGTGGATGAAGGCATTCATTTCTGGACAGACTATAGTAACTACGCTACCGAGGCTTTTTCTTCGGATTTAATTACTTACGTACTTGTCAATTTAACTCTTATTATACTAATTGTATTATTATTTGAGAATTCACATCCTTAGTTAAGTTGACGTAATGTGGTACTTTTATTCTACAGCCCAAAGAATTCCAAGATGGCATCTGTGATGAAATGGAGAAGCACCAGCAAATTAGTGGAGAGAGCATGTCTGCCATCTATGTTTGGGGCACATGTTTCACATGAGGATTCTAGAGTAGTTCCTGGGAAGATAAATCTACAGTGCATCGACACATCAATGTTAAATAACGATGACTTAACATTGAATCCTTACAGCAAGGAGTTTATCCCACAGTCGAATCAAAGGCAGCTTGATTATCATGCATATCCAACACAGTCGATGATTCTTAACCCTAGCGCCGAGGAATTTATTCCGCAGTTGATTAAGTCACTTCCCAAACAGACTCTGATGTTTAATCCAAGTGCCGAGGTATTTACTCCGCAGTTGATGAAGTCACTTCCCAAAAAGACTCTGATGTTTAACCCAAGTGCAGAGCAATTCACCCCGCAGTTGATTAAGTCACTTCCCAAAAAGACTCTGATGTTTAATCCAAGTGCAGAGGAATTCACCCCGCAGTTGATTAAGTCACTTCCCAAAAAGACTCTGATGTTTAATCCTAGCGCGGAGGCATTTATTCCGCAGTTGATTAAGTCACTTCCCAAACATACTCTGATGTTTAACCCAAGGGCAGAGGAATTCACCCCGCAGTTGATTAAGTCACTTCCCAAAAAGACTCTGATATTTAATCCTAGCGCGGAGGAATTTATTCCGCAGTTGATTAAGTCACTTCCCAAACAGACTCTGATGTTTAACCCAAGGGCAGAGGAATTCACCCCACAGTTGATTAAGTCACTTCCCAAACAAACTCTGGTGTTTAATCCTAGCGCGGAGGCATTTATTCCGCAGTTGATTAAGTCACTTCCCAAACAGACTCTGATGTTTAACCCAAGTGCAGAGGAATTCACCCCGCAGTTGATTAAGTCACTTCCCAAAAAGACTCTGATGTTTAATCCTAGCACGGAGGCATTTATTCCGCAGTTGATTAAGTCACTTCCCAAACAGACTCTGATGTTTAACCCAAGGGCAGAGGAATTCACCCCACAGTTGATTAAGTCACTTCCCAAACAAACTCTGGTGTTTAACCCAAGTGCAGAGGAATTCATCCCGCAGAAGCGTAAGTCACACCCAAAAAAGACCCTGATGTTTAACATCAGCGCCGAGGAATTTACTCCTCGATTGATTACGTCACTTCCCAGAAAGAATCTTATGTTTAACCATAGCTCGGAGGAATTTATCCCACATTTGAATGATCAGTCAGTTCCGAAAACTTCTCTGATGGTTAACCCTAGCGCAGGGGAAATTATTCCGCAGTTGAGTGGTCAGTCACATCCAAAAAGGACTCTGATGATTAAACCTAGCTCGGAGGAATGCATCCCGAAGTTGATTTCTCAATCGCTTCCAAAAAGTACTCTTATGTTTAACCCTAATGCAGAGTCCCAGACTTTGAAAACGTGCTGCGGGGAATTGAGAAACTATACATCTGAAGAGACCAGTCAGAATGTAACACAAAATCATTCGGCCTTAGATGTATGTAACACCCCAGTAACCTCAAATGCTGGAGGATCATTCATTTTACCCAGAAACAAAGATGAACATGGGCCAAGGAAGAGTTTTATAGATGAACGTAATGGAAATGTCACAGAGGAGGATACTCAAACTTCGGGTCATTCACAAGAAGAGTCACAGTCAACGAGATCTCGGAATTTGAATCCTTCGGCTAAACCATTTTTCTCATTAGTGAGAAATGTGTCACCGAGTTCACGTAACACCAATGAGACAAGCGCCAGTCTGGAACAAAAATATTCAGAATTAGATCCACTAAAATCATCATTAACACAAAAACTGAAGGAACTCTTAAGAAAACTTGTCAGCAATTCCCGACTTGCGCCAAAGGAGTCTTTTAGAAAGAGGTTGGGTGAAAATACCGAAATGGATGTTGATGACGATGCCCAAACTGCTGGCAATTCTCGAGATCCACAGTTCACAGAATTACAGAAGCTGAATTCAAGCGCCCAGATGTTCATCCCCCATCCAACAGACATGTCACCTGTTTTATCGAACACAGAGGACAAGAATTACAACCCGGCGGTAATGTCTGCACTCTCAAATGTAGACAAATGGCCAACAAGCTTTGAACTGACGGCAGTATCGAGTGTGTGTCCTTTTAACATAGCACATGTGATTGAAGATTCAGTAAAAGCAGAAATAAGCTGTCCTTCACAGGAAGATCATTTTCATCTTCCCACTCAGCAAGCTGAGTCGTCAACTTTCAACCCAAACGTCAAAACATACATGCCATTGTTCAGAAATATGTCGCATGTTTCACAGAAAGTAGACTCATGCAACGCGAAGAATAGTGGAGAATTATCAGAAACACCATTGCATAATACCGCGATTCACAGTGAATGCGCACCGGTTTCCTATGAACTCAATCTTGGCGAATATCATCCTAGCCTATTTGCTGATGACAACGCGGAGAGTGGAAGTGTCCTGAATCCAGATGTCGCTATGTCTAGTTCTACACATGCTCAAGGCGACATACCAACACGACGTTCAACAACTGTGACAGCAGCAGAACGAACAACCACTGACGTCAATAATCTGACTCCTACTAAAGTGAACGTCCCTAATGGTGATTTCCGCCGAACTCCCAGACGTCCAAATAAGAGGCCAATGCCACACAATGATGAATTTACGGACAATCCAAGCCAACAGTTCAGTGCATGGGTGAGTATATGTTTGGATGTGTAAATAGTTACAGTAAAACATGATCATTATAAAATCACATAGAATGAACCGTTTATACTTCTTAGTTTTTCTGCGAGCAGTATGAAGATCCCCTGACGCCTTGCTAGGCCAGTCGGAGGTTTAGGACACTAATCTGACCACAGGGAGTCCATCTCCTATGACGAGCCCATGACCTCGCGGTCATGGTTGCCCGGTCTGCACCACGTGGAGGTGGGGTTTGACTTGTGTAGTTTGCGGGTCATCGGCAGGCTACTAATTTTCGATCTTCACCCCTCCTTGGAGAGGCTAGCCGATCATAACCCTGCTGGCTGCAGGGCCAGGCGCATTCCACACCTCGCATGACGAGAACACAGAAGAAGAACCATCTGCAAATCTAACCATTAGAGAACTCCTGTTTGCGGACGACCAAGCACTAATAGCAAAATTGAATTAGCTGAATTATAAGACCACATGAATAGTCCAAACGAAATGTGTAGGGAACATAACATGAAAATGAGCACAAGCAAAACAGAGGTAATGACTATAACTAAAGAAGAACAAACAACAACAATTCACCTAAACAAACATCCCTTAAAACAAGTAAAGAGTTCCAAGTACCTAAGAAGTATAATATCATCAAATGGCAGATCAGAAGACGAGATCGAAAATAGGTGCAATATGGCAAACCAAATCATTGGACAAATGGCACCAATACTAAAGAACAAACATGTATCAATAACTACTAAGAAAGCACTTTACAACACAATATTCCTACCAACTCTATGCTAAAAAATGCCAAAACTGGACAATGCTTGAAAAAGAGAAAAGTAAAATCACAACAACAGAAATGAGATTCCTGAGAAGAATACTCAACGTATCAAGAAGAGAGTGGGGGTTAAAGCGGCAATAGATTTTATTAGAAAGCAGCAAGTCAAATGGTTTGGCCATGCAAGTAGGTTACCAGTCAACAGCATACCACAACAAGCAATGATGTACAGACAAGATGGAAATAGAGGAAGAGGCCGACCACGTAAACGTTGGACGGAGGGAATAGCAGAGTCCATGGGAATATCGATATATGAAGCCCATAATCGGGTATTATCACGATGTTTATACTTCACCTCGACACAGCAAGGTACAAGAGGAACATGATGAGATGAGATAGAATGAACGCAGCAATATACCTTATTAGTGCATCAATTTCTTTGGAATACCTTGTTGATATTTTAGGACTCCTGGAAAATCAAAATTAAGGGATAATCCGCAGACTTGATAGAAGTAACTATTATTTGGAACATGTTGATAAGTAGTTCAATATTTCAGCTGTAGAATGTCCTCATTAATTTTGCTCGTTACTGGTCCATCCTGGCTGAAGATGACCAAATGTCCAAGTCTCAGATAGGGTTCAGGGAGGCTTTATTACTCCGATTTGCTCCTGCAAACATCTAATACTCTTAGGGTAGAGCACTGCCCATCAGACATATGGGCAGCCTTGTATCGACAACCAAGCGCGTTGCTATATTATTTATGAAAACTATAATGAAAATACACATGGAACTCACCCGACATATTACAAGAAGAGATGATAAATTATCCTGATGTAAGAAACTACTAGTCAAGGCAGTGTAGTTCAAAGACAGTTTATGTGAACTGTTTTAACAGCTGGGCACCAGACAATACTATAAGCGACATCAACTTCAACAAATATCAGATGACATAGAAGAGTGGAGTGGGAGAGTCATGATCTCATATGTCTTATCCAGTCGAGACAACCCAAGAAGAAGAAGAAGAAGAAGAAGAAGAAGAAGAAGAAGAAGAAGAAGAAGAAGAAGAAGAAGAAGAAGAAGAAGAAGAAGAAGAAGAAGAAGAAGAAGAAGAAGCAGAAGAAGAAGAGAAATTGTGTGTGAGACAGATAATATGTACCATCATAACAACATATAAAGGGCCTGTTTACACTCTTTAAAACGCACTGGCATATGGTGCTAGAATATTATTTGTATAGAACATTGGGCACTCAGTGGGTGATGTATCTGTATAACGCCGGCCGACTTGACTTCCCAAGACTTGTCTTGGCGTCATTCTAGCCTGGGTCGACCTGTTAGCACAGAACAATCTGGAAAGTTCACATCTCCCCGCCCCCCGATAGGGATGGAACCGATGAGCACCGGACCGAGAGCCTGGCCACTGTGCCACCATACCTCTCTAGACATATGGTGCTGGAGACACACCTCTCTAGACATATGGTGCTGTAGACATACCTCTCTAGACATATGGTGCTGTAGACATATCTCTCTAGACATATGGTGCTGTAGACATATCTCTCTAGACATATGGTGCTGTAGACATATCTCTCTAGACATATGGTGCTGAGCCATACATCTCTAGACATATGGTGCTGGAGCTTTACCTCTCTAGACATATGGTGCTGTAGACATATCTCTCTAGACATATGGTGCTGGAGACACACCTCTCTAGACATATGGTGCTGTAGACACACCTCTCTAGACATATGGTGCTGTAGACATATCTCTCTAGACATATGGTGCTGTAGACATATCTCTCTAGACATATGGTGCTGTAGACATATCTCTCTAGACATATGGTGCTGTAGACATATCTCTCTAGACATATGGTGCTGAGCCATACATCTCTAGACATATGGTGCTGGAGCTTTACCTCTCTAGACATATGGTGCTGTAGACATATCTCTCTAGACATATGGTGCTGGAGACACACCTCTCTAGACATATGGTGCTGTAGACATATCTCTCTAGACATATGGTGCTGTAGACATATCTCTCTAGACATATGGTGCTGTAGACATACCTCTCTAGACACATTGTGCTGGAGCTATACCTCTAGACATATGGTGCTGGAGCTATACCTCTAGACATATGGTGCTGGAGACATACCTCTAGACATATGGTGCTGGAGCTATACCTCTAGACATATGGTGCTGGAGACATATCTCTCTAGACATATGGTGCTGTAGACATACCTCTCTAGACATATGGTGCTGGAGCTATAACTCTCTAGACACATGGTGCTGGAGATATACCTCTAGACATATGGTGCTGGAGACATACCTCTCTAGACATATGGTGCTGTAGCCATACCTCTCTAGACATATGGTGCTGGAGACATACCTCTCTAGACATATGATGCTGTAGACATACCTCTCTAGACATATGGTGCTGGAGACATACCTCTCTAGACATATGGTGCTGGAGACATACCTCTCTAGACATATGGTGCTGGAGACATCCCTCTCTAGACATATGGTGCTGGAGACATACCTCTCTAGACACATGGTGCTGTAGACATATCTCTCTAGACACATGGTGCTGGAGACATACCTCTAGACATATGGTGTTGGAGACATACCTCTCTAGACATATGGTGCTGGAGACATACCTCTCTAGACATATGGTGCTGGAGACATACCTCTCTAGAAATATGGTGCTGGAGACATACCTCTCTAGACATATGGTGCTGGAGACATACCTCAAGACATATGGTGTTGGAGACATACCTCTCTAGACATATGGTGCTGGAGACATACCTGTCTAGACATATGGTGCTGTAGACATATCTCTCTAGACATATGGTGCTGTAGACATATCTCTCTAGACATATGGTGCTGTAGACATACCTCTCTAGACACATGGTGCTGGAGCCATACCTCTCTAGACATATGGTGCTGGAGACATACCTCTCTAGACATATGGTGCTGTAGACATACCTGTCTAGACATATGGTGCTGTAGACATATCTCTCTAGACATATGGTACTGGAGACATACCTGTCTAGACATATGGTGCTGTAGACATATCTCTCTAGACATATGGTGCTGTAGACATACCTCTCTAGACATATAGTGCTGTAGACATACCTGTCTAGACATATGGTGCTGTAGACATATCTCTCTAGACATATGGTACTGGAGACATACCTGTCTAGACATATGGTGCTGTAGACATATCTCTCTAGACATATGGTGCTGTAGACATACCTCTCTAGACACATGGTGCTGGAGCCATACCTCTCTAGACATATGGTGCTGGAGACATACCTCTCTAGACATATGGTGCTGGGGACATACCTCTCTAGACATATTGTGCTGGAGACATACCTCTCTAGACATATGGTGCTGGAGACATATCTCTCTAGACATATGGTGCTGTAGACATACCTCTCTAGACATATGGTGCTGTAGACATACCTCTCTAGACATATGGTGCTGTAGACATACCTCTCTAGACATATGGTGTTGGGGCCATACCTCTCTAGACATATGGTGCTGTAGACATATCTCTCTAGAAATATGGTGCTGGAGACATACCTCTCTAGACATATGGTGTTGGGGCCATACCTCTCTAGACATATGGTGCTGGAGTTATACCTCTCTAGACATATGGTGCTGTAGACATATCTGTCTAGACATATGGTGCTGTAGACATATCTCTCTAGACATATGGTGCTGTAGACATATCTCTCTAGACATATGGTGCTGTAGACATACCTCTCTAGACATATGGTGCTGTAGACATACCTCTCTAGACATATGATGCTGGAGACATACCTCTCTAGACATATGGTGCTGGAGACATACCTCTCTAGACATATGGTGCTGGAGACATACCTCTCTAGACATATGGTGCTGTAGACATATCTCTCTAGACATATGGTGCTGGAGACATACCTCTCTAGACATATGGTGCTGGAGACATACCTCTCTAGACATATGGTGCTGGAGACATATCTCTCTAGACATATGGTGCTTTAGACATACCTCTCTAGACATATGGTGCTGTAGACATATCTCTCTAGACATATGGTGCTGGAGACATACCTCTAGACATATGGTGCTGGAGCTATAACTCTCTAGACACATGGTGCTGGATACATACCTCTAGACATATGGTGTTGTAGACATATCTCTCTAGACATATGGTGCTGTAGACATATCTCTCTAGACATATGGTGTTGTAGACATATCTCTCTAGACACATGGTGCTGGATACATACCTCTAGACATATGGTGTTGTAGACATATCTCTCTAGACATATGGTGCTGGAGACATATCTCTCTAGACATATGGTGTTGTAGACATATCTCTCTAGACATATGGTGCTTTAGACATACCTCTCTAGACATATGGTGCTGTAGACATATCTCTCTAGACATATGGTGCTGTAGACATATCTCTCTAGACATATGGTGCTGGATACATACCTCTAGACATATGGTGCTGGAGACATACCTCTAGACATATGGTGTTGGAGCTATATCTCTCTAGACACATGGTGCTGGAGTTATACCTCTCTAGACACATGGTGCTGGAGACATACCTCTCTAGACATATGGTGTTGGATACATACCTCTAGACATATGGTGCTGGAGCTATAACTCTCTAGACACATGGTGCTGGAGACATACCTCTAGACATATGGTGTTGGATACATACCTCTCTAGACATATGGTGTTGGATACATACCTCTCTAGACATATGGTGCTTTGAGCCATATCTGTACAGACTTGTCGCTACTCAGTGGGGGATGTGTCAGTATCACTTCGGCTGCCTTTACTTCCCAAGACATTTCCTAGTATCCAAGTTACTCTTTGTCGACCTGGGAACCCAAGTCACCTTTAACCCCTCCCCCTCTTCCTTTTTCTCCCACGATGCGGATTCAAATAGATAACCATGGGACACTCAGGCCAGCGTCCAGCCACTATGCCACCGAGGCTCCTTGTTTATCCCCGGTCAGATGATCATTATAACATTATTTATCATGTAGCTTGTCCTTTGCGGAACGTTGCCATCATGCCTGGGTTGATTCTCTTAGGCAATTTTACCTTCTGTGGTTTAAATTACCAGTTTGACATTTGATTCAAGTAGTTTCCCTTGCTCATGATTTTTATTTTGTGTTATCTCCCTATGGACGTTCATGAAATGCATGGATGAGCAGTTGGGACTTGGCGCAACAGTAACCGATGAAGCAGATCATGACCCCACAAACCTTGCCTTCCGCCTTGAAAAGGCAGAAACAGAAGCAAAGAGGTATGTGGTATTTAACAATAATTGCGTATTTGTTGTCTTTGTGGTTCTCTTTGACTAAATTAGTGTTTTGCTGTATTCATTTTCGCAGTGTCGATTATGTACCGTATTACAGTCGATGTTAAACATTAGTTGATGGCCAAATGCTTCAGAAGGAACATCAATGACCACGATCAAAGGAGGAGGAGGGAAATGGATGAGGGTGTGGGAAAAAAGGGGGAGGTGCCAAAAAAGGGGAGGGGTAGAAGCTGCCATTCTCGTATGTGAACTCTCCTCTGGCCTCACCTTTCCTCTGCCTTTCTTGTTCAACTCACATCAATAGTTCAGTTGCTATAGTTGATTTGTTGGCCTTTCTTTGAGAAATGATTAGTATTGAATGAGGAGAAGTCTTGATCTCATGTTAACCTAGAACAAAATCCAATCAAGACTTTCGTGTAAAGATATACATCAGGTCCTGACTGTTACCAATGTCTGGTTACTGAGCTGTTGTTTTACATTCTGTACTTATTTGGAACTGTCTAAGAGTCTGCATGTGTTCTTTTAATCTGTGCTTATCTGGAACTGTCTATGAGCCTGTATATGTTCCGTTCATCTGTGCCTATCCGGAACTGTCTATAGAACTGTCTACTGCTCACGAGTGCATTTTTCGGAGACTCCTGAAGATTGTCGCTGGAGCTACGGAGTTCGTAATTTGTGCGACGCTTTCCGCTCTGCAGAAAGAGACTGAGCCATATGGGATAAAACCCGGTGCAATTAAGTCGACCCCGTCGACTTGCTTATGTTCGCTGGCTATGAACTTCAGCGCAAGGTCCTATATTTCGGATGAAGACATCCTGCTGTCCAACATCAGTGTGATATCATACAGGACCTGAGGTTTGCGTGAGTATCCGTTGTCCCATGTCTGGCTTATTGGTGTGCAGACTGGTGGTTCCTCGCCGTACAGGCAGACACTCTCCGACTTCGGAGGAATCGGCGATCCTGCTACGTTAGCCAGGACCCTGAAGGGACCTGTTGCCCAGGACACACGGCAAGGACGTGCTAGTAGGTCTTGGCCAGTATAGAACCTGGCCCTGGTGCCTTGGAAATACCTCTGCGTCCCACCCTGTCGACTTTTAAGCGACTTGTTAAGGAACTGTCTATGAGCCTATATAAGTTCCGCTCATCTGTGCCTATCTGGAACTGTCTATGAGCCTGAGTATACA
Organism: Cepaea hortensis; assembly: GCA_963921405.1. Taxonomy (NCBI): domain Eukaryota; kingdom Metazoa; phylum Mollusca; class Gastropoda; order Stylommatophora; family Helicidae; genus Cepaea; species Cepaea hortensis. The sequence continues at coordinate 24,587,864 of OY992891.1, forward strand.
CTTCCATGTTGTCTTGTGTGTGTGTTTGATTGACCCCATAACTTACTACACTCCAGAGTACTCAACTGTCAGATCAAATGTGTATTCTGTACCAATAACATGGCCTGGATGATGAATGCTTTGTTATTAAAAACTAATTATGAATCGTACAGACCAGCGTGTCTTATATGTAATCTTCTTCTATCGCACTCTCCATCCCCCCCCCCCCCCCCCCGAGGCATGGGCTCCCAAACAATTCATTCCCACCCGTCCTACCTGTAGCTACCTCCTGTAGCTCCACCCATGTTTTCTTTGTATTAATCATTTATGTCTCTACTTCAATTCTCAAGATTTTTCAGTGTAAGTCTTATCCAGAACCAGCGTCGCTTTTTCATCTCTTGATCATGTACGATTACCGCAGTACAACATCTATATTGTCTGTAATAGTGATAACGTGAAGAACCAAAAATAGACATTCACATGTGCCATAGCTAGAGATGAAAACTTATATCAGGGTCTTTAACTTTTATATCCATGTATTTATATGTCTTGTATGACACAGCTATCCTATTTGTCTGTATTCTTATGTGCCAAACTATCTGTTAGTCAATTTGTCTGTCTGTCTGTATGCTTATCTGTGTGTGAGTGAGTATGTGTATATATATATATATATATATATATATATATATATATATATATATATATATATATATACACATATATATATATATATATATATATATATATGTGTGTGTGTGTGTGTGTGTGTGTGGTAACCTGTCAGCTTGTTTATGTAACTGTATGTCTGTTTGGGTGTCTGTCTACTTACCGACATGCTTGTGTCTTTGACTGTCTGCCTGTCAGCTTACCGATACCGATATGCTTGTGTCTTTGACTGTCTGCCTGTCAGCTTACCGATACCGATATGCTTGTGTCTTTGACTGTCTGCCTGTCAGCTTACCGGTCTGTCATCCTGTTTGTCCACCTGTCTGTCTATTTAACTGCTTGCCTGCCTGTTTGTCTATATGACTGCCTGCATGTCTGTCAGTTTGTCGGTTATCAGTGGCATTCAGTCAATAATCAGACCATGTATGAGTATGTTTTAACGTTCATAATTTACTTAACATCACACGCTGGGCATTCTGTATGTATAAGTTGTATGTTTCTGAAAAAAAGAATCTAAAGCGTATGTGTATCAAGTTATAAATGGTCCCAGATATATTCTGTCCAATGTTTGTTGCATGTCTTCTATGAGCCCGAATTAACTATACCCGTAGGTTTGTACTGTCAATACAAATAGGCTCAATTCCAGAAACGGAAACACTTGCCATCCATTAATTCATGTTATATTTATCAAATTCACTGATTATTTTATTCTCAAGATTGCGGCTCAAAGTGTCCACTATGACGACTAAACACGCATTGGCGAGTGCACAGCATCAACTTCAGATTAAAATCTTACATAAACAGATGGCGACAGACAAGAAGGCGTTAGCTAATATGCAGGTAATTTATTTTCAATAGACATTTGACACGTGTATGCCTCCAACTTATTGTAGCATCTGTCACATACAGTTTAACATGGTTAAATGAACATGACTGCTTAAAATCACCATGCATTAAGTTATGCTGTACTGTTTTGTTAAATCTGTGGCATCATGTTATACTCAGCAATATTGTACGATTCTGATAAAACCTATGGCATCTTTTTATATTCAGAATTGTACTATTCTGTCAAACCTATGCATCATCATGAAGTAAATTAAATTGTAATGTTCTGTTGAGCCCTTGGCATCATCATTATGTATGTTATGTGTATTTGTTTATTTTGGTGGGTTTATGACATAGAGCATTATTATTCCAAAATAACATGTATCAGGGGCAGAGTTAAGGATCCATTCAGTCGTGTGATGTTTGTCTTCCTCCATCCATTCATCAGGTGCTCATGCTGGACCTCATGAAACAGGTGGCAATAAGCAGAGTGGACAAGAAGCTGATGCGAGCAGATCTTTATGTCACTCACCTGAATGAGTCTACGGGAGATCGGTAAGTACTGCCTTAATGTAATATGTAATTTTTTACCTAATAACGTATTCTGAACTCATAATATATTTAAACGTGGGTAGAAGAAAATGTAAGAATGTTCTGGCATTTGTTTGGAAAGGAACAGTGATGAGGAAGGAAAGTTGCAGAATTTTGTGGCATGTGTCTGGAAAAGAACAGTGATGAGGAAGGAAACTTGCAGAATGTTCTGGCATTTGTCTGGAAAAGAACAGTGATGAGGAAGCCTAAAATATGTGATGACCTCTCACCCCTATGACAGTATCAGCTATGGGACTACCTTGACATGTAACAAACAAATGAATACATACATCTAATGTGGCCGTGGTACTACCTTGACATGTAACAAACAAATGAATACATACATCTAATGTGGCCGTGGGACTACCTTGACATGTAACAAACAAATGAATACATACATCTAATGTGGCCGTGGTACTACCTTGACATGTAACAAACAAATGAATACATACATCTAATGTGGCCGTGGTACTACCTTGACATGTAACAAACAAATGAATACATACATCTAATGTGGCCGTGGTACTACCTTGACATGTAACAAACAAATGAATACATACATCTAATGTGGCCGTGGGACTACCTTGACATGTAACAAACAAATGAATACATACATCTAATGTGGCCGTGGGACTACCTTGACATGTAACAAACAAATGAATACATACATCTAATGTGGCCGTGGGACTACCTTGACATTTAACAAACAAATGAATACATACATCTAATGTGGCCGTGGGACTACCTTGACATGTAACAAACAAATGAATACATACATCTAATGTGGCCGTGGGACTACCTTGACATTTAACAAACAAATGAATACATACATCTAATGTGGCCGTGGGACTACCTTGACATTTAACAAACAAATGAATACATACATCTAATGTGGCCGTGGGACTACCTTGACATGTAACAAACAAATGAATACATACATCTAATGTGGCCGTGGTACTACCTTGACATGTAACAAACAAATGAATACATACATCTAATGTGGCCGTGGGACTACCTTGACATGTAACAAACAAATGAATACATACATCTAATGTGGCCGTGGGACTACCTTGACATGTAACAAACAAATGAATACATACATCTAATGTGGCCGTGGGACTACCTTGACATGTAACAAACAAATGAATACATACATCTAATGTGGCCGTGGGACTACCTTGACATGTAACAAACAAATGAATACATACATCTAATGTGGCCGTGGGACTACCTTGACATGTAACAAACAAATGAATACATACATCTAATGTGGCCGTGGGACTACCTTGACATGTAACAAACAAATGAATACATACATCTAATGTGGCCGTGGGAAGCAAAGGAACATCTTCACATTAATTTTCCAAGAATACATTTGTGGGCAGTCACAAAGTTAGAATGAATGTAAAAGGACATGTTTTAATAAATCACACTAGTGTACAGACTGGAAGAACCTGACCAGGCAATACCAAGTGTTACTACATGTATATACGCTCTACTGTAACGATTTGCTCATATTTGTTTATTTATGGATAGTTAGTTGAGGGGGGGGGGGGGTTACTTATAGCCTCCTTCTCTTCATCTTTTTGAACAATATTGTTAAAATTGTCGTGGAAGAAGTCAAGGTTATTCATTAAAACAATACTGTACACACTCTAAAATGTGGAATTGCTTATAGTCACTCATACATTCATGGTTACTGGTTTTTGTTTTCAGAGTCAGTGCCAGTGAAATGCAGGGCAGATACCAAGTGCTGTGTTCTTACATGACGGAGTGTAAAGTTCTGAAACTTGAAATTGAGGTAAGTATTTCATTTTAGTGTTTGTTTTTTCTAGCGCTGTCTATCGTGGTAGGAGATTTGTTTTGTAGCATTATATAAATGAATAGTGTGAACCAATCAAAATTTAAAAGAAAAACAGAAAAGTAGCGATTTTGAGAGAGTGCATTTTTTCTGTACACTATTATATGAGAAGCAAATAATACTGACACTGTAAGCTTGTCGTAAAAGTTGAAGGTAGTCTTTTATGTAACACTAGAAAGATGTGAGTCATGGCGTAGATACAGCAGATCAATTTCAGAAAAGAATATCAGTGAATGGTGAGGCAAAACAGAATGTTCAAAATGTAAAGAGGATAGAAATAAAGACGCTAACAATAACATCTGTAACCGCATAACAAAGAAGAGTTGTCCAGACAAGAACAGATTTGCTGAATGAAATATATATTTAAACAGAATAAGTGTTTCAAATAAACTTCAGTGCCAATACTGGAGACTAATAAAGTTGAAAGATCATAATGTACTGTTTATATATACAAGATTTGCTTCTGCTAAGTCTTCCCTGTATTAAATAAAATATGTGATGTATGGTGTAATAGCCGGTCTCTCTGGCTGTGGGGTTACAACACTTTCTCTCTGTAATCCCGTTTATCACGCAGAGTCTCGCAGCGGAGCGAGAACTGAGGTGGTTCGACTCCCGCTCGTGACTTGCGGATACTGAGCCGGCCGCTCAGAAAGCAATGGCAAACTACTGAGCGTAATCTTGCCAAGAGATCAACAGACAGCTGAAAGATGCTGCTGTTGACAGCTAAGTCCTGTAAAAGGATACGCAAAAACATGGTATAATACCTCAAATTTATAACTATATATTCTTACACATGACTTTGGCTGCACAAAAGACAAGTTTAACAACTGTAAATTAATACTGGCAACAGGAATATCATTGTTAAACATGATAATGTTATGTGTAGGGCTGTGTGGCACATGGATAATGTTATGTGTAGGGCTGTGTGGCACATGGATAATATTATGTGTAGGGCTGTGTGGCACATAGATAATGTTATGTGTAGGGCTGTGTGGCACATGGATAATGTTATTTGTAGGGCTGTGTGGGACATGGATAATGTTATGTGTAGGGCGGTGTGGCACATGGATAATGTTATGTGTAGGGCGGTGTGGCACATGGATAATGTTATGTGTAGGGCTGTGTGGCACATGGATAATGTTATGTGTAGGGCTGTGTGGCACATGGATAATGTTATGTGTAGGGCTGTGTGGCACGTGGATAATGTTATGTGCAGGGCTGTGTGGCACATGGATAATGTTATGTGTAGGGCGGTGTGGCACATGGATAATGTTATGTGTAGGGCTGTGTGACACATGGATAATGTTATGTGTAGGGCTGTGTGGCACATGGATAATGTTATGTGTAGGGCTGTGGTGGCACATGGATAATGTTATGTGTAGGGCTGTGTGGCACATGGATAATGTTATGTGTAGGGCTGTGTGGCACATGGATAATGTTATGTGTAGGGCTGTGTGGCACATAGATAATGTTATGTGTAGGGCTGTGTGGCACATGGATAATGTTATGTGTAGAGCTGTGTGGCACATGGATAATGTTATGTGTAGGGCTGTGTGTGTGGCACATGGATAATGTTATGTGTAGGGCTGTGTGGCACATGGATAATGTTATGTGTAGGGCTGTGTGTGTGGCACATGGATAATGTTATGTGTAGGGCTGTGTGGCACATGGATAATGTTATGTGTAGGGCTGTGTGTGTGGCACATGGATAATGTTATGTGTAGGGCTGTGTGGCACATGGATAATGTTATGTGTAGGGCTGTGTGGTACATGGATAATGTTATGTGTAGGGCTGTGTGTGTGGCACATGGATAATGTTATGTGTAGGGCTATGTGGCACATAGATAATGTTATGTGTAGGGCTATGTGGCACAGTTAATAGTGAACTGACTGGACAGTACCATGTTCTGAGTTCAATCTTCAGTTGAGAAAGGAATATTTTCTGATGGTATACCATTTAAACATTCTCTTCTGACTGCGCCCTAGTGGGTTTGTTCCAGACATCAGTCAGCTGGATTTATATGTTGACTTCTCGTTCAGAAAGCAATGGCAAACTACTGAATGTAAAATTGTCTAGTAAGTCCTAAACAGCCGATATGGGCTGGGGTTGATTTCTACGTCTTGCAAAGGGCAAGCAAAGTTAAAACACAAAAATGCCAGAATAGACTTTAGCCAGGCCTGTGGAATTGATGCATAATTGCTCTGAGATGGGAAGCTGATAAGAGAAGTAGCTGGTTACCTGACGTCATGAAGCTGGGAGCTGGTATATGTAATAACAATTATGTAAATAAATCCCCCAGTGAAGTATCGGTCATGGTATTACCTTGACAAGTATGCTACCACATTAAAGTCAATCTGGTGTAGTAGTTTGAGCTCTCACCTACCAACACAATGGTCGCAGGTTCGAAACTTAGTTTCAACAGTATGTAATAGTTTCCAATGTGTACAATCTCACCCGTGTGGTACGATGGCCAGTATGAGAAGCAAATAATGGTTATACTAAGCGTGTTGTAAGAGGTGACGAAGGAGGGATGGCGCGAGACTGGCTCCCTCATACAGTAAAACAAGATGGGATGGCGTGAGACTGGCTCCCTCATACAGTAACATAAGGAGGGATGGCGTGAGACTGGCTCCCTCATACAGTAACATAAGGAAGGATGGCGTGAGACTGGCTCCCTCATACAGTAACATAAGGAAGGATGGCGTGAGACTGGCTCCCTCATACAGTAACATAAGGAGGGATGGCATGAGACTGGCTCCCTCATATAGTAAACACAAATACTATCACAACATCAAACCAATCAGGAACACATGTACAAAGGGCTGGGCGTGGGTTGTCTGTGGCTTCATTGGGAGATGGGAGGACTGGGTATGGGTTGTCTGTGACTGCAATGGGAGATGGAAGGGAGCAGAAGAAGAAGAACCAGTACAGCTCTAAGATCAAGCCAGCCTCGTCACATCGGTTCCAGAGTCCTGGCAAAGTGAACATGTTAGCCGTAAAGCTGACCATATTTATCCATGGATACCGTTCAATCATGAACAACATATGATCCTAAAATATGGTCAATGTACTCGAAGTATACTTGTAGCGTACTCATTCGTGCACTTGCTTACATAGAGACTGTGATTCAGGTACAATCCCCAGAAATGGCTGATTCTTCCTTCTGACCAGTACAGACCTAAGGTTGACCTAGCTTCATAAACATGGTCAGGGTCACTGGTCAGAACTGTCTTGGAGAGAAAGGTGGCGTGGAAGAGAAGTGGTCATCCCACCACATTATGTCAGGACTTGAAATCTGTGAAGGCTTTTTATAACTTCAGACACAAATGGTAGATAAGCAATGGAACTACCTTCACATTTATAACTTCAGACACAAATGGTAGATAAGCAATGGAACTACTTTCACATTTATGACTTCAAACACAAATGGTAGATAAGCAATGGAACTACTTTCACATTTATGACTTCAGGCACAAATGGTAGATAAGCAATGGAACTACTTTCACATTTATGACTTCAGGCACAAATGGTAGATAAGCAATGGAACTACTTTCACATTTATAACTTCAGACACAAATGGTAGATAAGCAATGGAACTACTTTCACATTTATGACTTCAGGCACAAATGGTAGATAAGCAATGGAACTACTTTCACATTTATAACTTCAGGCACAAATGGTAGATAAGCAATGGAACTACTTTCACATTTATGACTTCACGCACAAATGGTAGATAAGCAATGGAACTACTTTCACATTTATGACTTCAGGCACAAATGGTAGATAAGCAATGGAACTATTTTCACATTTATGACTTCAGGCACAAATGGTAGATAAGCAATGGAACTACTTTCACATTTATGACTTCAGGCACAAATGGTAGATAAGCAATGGAACTACTTTCACATTTATGACTTCACGCACAAATGGTAGATAAGTGTAACAGTGAGGGAACTAGGTTAGGAGTAAAGAGTTAAGGAATGATGCGCATTCCTTGACTAGGGGGAAAATCATAGTGAACGTGTGTGCACGAATGAAGAAGTGTATCTAGGAGAACACACACGTCACTTAGGGGGATTGAAAAGACATGTCAACACCGGGCAGGGAGTCTACCATCATGTGTGCTGTAGTATAACTATTCGGCCAATAAAGTATGTTTATAACAACGCGGAGACTTGGGTCCTATACGATCACGTGCTTAACCTGTCTTGACCACACTATGACAGCAGGTTGATTTGGTGCCGTGAAAGTCTGAAACATGGGAGGTCGCGGAGAGAGTACCGCTATGGAAAATTGTTGTGTCTGGGCGTCTGGAGAAGGAAGTTTGTAAATATTGAGAAACGCAACAGATGAAAGCCGCCGCCTGTTGATAGTTATTGTATACCTGTTTAACAAGGAGTTCCATTTTCAAGGACAGCGCTCAAAAAGGTTTGATTGATAAACTTATTTTTTTGAAAGACTGATGTTATTACATATTTAATCCTATAAATTAACTGGAGAATTGACCAACGCTAATTGTATAATTGATCAAGTAATGCCGTTCTGCATCAAAAATCAGTACAAATTATGAAGTTTAACCCGTGGGACTGTTGAAGGTGAAGTCAAGGTTATGGTGCAAATTTCATAATTATGAAATCAAGATCTGCAATACTTTCTACAGTCACTTCACATTTAGAAGGCATTGATGAAATTTGTCTCAACTTATAAGATAAAGCACTTTAAACTGACCATGGCGAGAGTCCCACATGAAAATAAGAGATTGGATAGCGTCAGCTTTAAATCAAATTGTTGTTGACTGGATTACGTTTGCGCTGAAATATATATATGAAAAACCCAGATGGCTGTTGGAAACTGAGTTTTTTTTGCTGAAGTCGTGAGCAGTTGTCGTTTGCGTGAAGGTGACCTTACTTGAAGGGAATCTACAGTTAATCGAGCAAGTAAGCAAGCAGTTTTGTTGCGAGCCTGGTATCGAGCATAATCTTCGTCAGGAATTAATTGGAAAGAACTGACTTCGACTTCGATTAAATTATTACGGAAAGAAATCCAGAGGCTCTTCTTTGTTCTGCTCATTTCAACGAGGTTGATTAGAGTCCTTTGTTAATGTGGTGTAGGTAATTCTGAATCAGTAGCTCATTTAAATTCTTTTATCAAAATTCAGGATTGAAACAGGAATATTCTTCGTCAGGATCTTCGATTGGAGGCTTTAGTTAAGTTAATTAGATAATATTAGAGTAATTAACAGATTATGTATTGTTGCTGAATTTGAAATTAACATTGTTTGAAATATTTGTATATTGCTTGATAATTATAGATTTTAGGATGGAATCCCAAGATTTTTCACAGGTACTGACTGGAGTTGGCGGGGTAATATCAAGGTTGGATGCAGTGTTAAGACAACAAAATGTAAACAGTGATGTTGAAAGATTTAGTGGTCAAGCAAATCAGTTTAAGAAATTGATCATTTCTATTGAGAAATATGCATATTTAATAAACGCTACAGATGGGGAGAAAAAGAATTTGGCATACAGAACAAGTACAAGTCCAGTTTATGACCATATAAGAAGAAAATTAGAGGCAGCAGGAGGTGAAACCTGGGAAGAATTTAAAGATGATCTCGCAAGAAAATATGCTGAAATTACTGATCCACAACACGCATTCTCAGTATTGCGACAGACTAGACAAAGCAGCACAGAAAGTGTCCAGTTATACAGTGACAGGTTAATCAATTTAGCTGAAGAGTCATTTTTAGGACAGAATGTACGAGCTGAAGAAGTGGAACGGATGTTAGTAGGGATTTTTGTTGATGGGATTAGGTCAGATGGATTGAAATTTAAATTATTAAGAGAGAATCCTGCAAGATTGTCACAAGCGGTAGATATCGCTATACAAGAGGAAAGCTTGAGGAGGAGGTTTAGGTTAAGAGTAGGACGAGAGTTAGGTAGTAGTTCAGAAGATAGAATTGAAGAACCTATGGAAATAGGACAGTATAGACATGGATGGAGAGGAAGACGAGGAGAAATACAGATGGTACAAAGAAACGAGAACGTATATAATCAAGATAGAAGAGGACAAGTGAGAAATACTGTAAGAAACATGGAAGGAAACACAAATAACTCGAATGTGGTTTGTTGGGGGTGTCACAAACGGGGGCACATTTTTCGCTTTTGTGGTAACAGAAGTGGCCCATCGAATACGCAAAATAGTAGAGGTGTTCAGTCGAGTATACAGAATAGAATTGCAAATGGCAGACCAGTAAATTGGAATTCTGGAGAAATACAGAGAAATTTTAGAAGGTCAGGAAATCAGGAAAATTGGCATCCCGCTTACTGAATAGGGTCGGCAGTAGGAGGGAAGATAGTAAGATCCAAAAAGGGCATCAATATATTAAAAACCCAAAGGATGAGTATAATAGAACATTTAGAAATAAAAAACAAGACGAGGTAAAACAATTGTCATTAAATATGGTAGATCCTAGCTCATGTATAGTACAGATAGGAAAATATAAAGTTAGAACATTAGTGGATTCGGGAGCACAAGTTAGCGTGATTAAAGAAGCATTTTTATATCGAATGTTAAAAAATTGTAAAATATTTAGAATTCAGGAGAATCTTCATTCGGTAACGGGACAAAAGTTAGAAGTGCTAGGACAAACGATGATAAATTTGAAATTAGGAGGGATAAATGTCAGGCATATGTTTCATGTGGTTAAAGATTTAAATAGAAATATGATATTGGGACGAGATTTTTTATTGAAAAATGGGGTGAGACTTTTATTTGATTTGCATAAATTAAAATTCCAAGATGTTTACGTAGATCTAGAAGAAGATATGCATGTGTCGACACTAGTTAGAGTCAAAACGACCATGAATTTAAAACCACAGTCAGTTAATTTGATACAAGCAAGACTGAAGAGAAACCCGTATTATGTAGCAGGAAACATAGTCAGAATCACGGAATTGCAAAATGAAATAATTGATGAGCCAGGTTTAGAAGTTCCGGATGGAATAATAGAATTAGATAAAAGTTTAACATTTCCAGTAATGGTTATTAATAACACAGGTAGAGAAATTAAATTATACAGAGGATGTGTAATAGCCAAGCTAGAACATAACGTTAGTGACATATTGGCAACAGATAGAGTAAATATGGCAGGTATAAGTTATTCAGAAACCTCTAGTGAAAGAATTAATAATAGACGCGGATGCAGAAGAAAAGGGAACGTAAGAATGGATGAATTGATCCATCCATATAGAAGAAATACAGCACAAATACATTCACTAGACAAAGTAACAAGAGAAAAAGAATTGTTAGCACAATTAAAAACTTCGCCAGAAAATAAGGAAGTGTTAGAAAAACTTATAAAGCAAAATCAAGATGTGTTTGCGATAAATGATTTAGAATTGGGTAAGACACAAACAGTTACGATGGAAATAGACACGGGAGATCATCCACCAATTAGTTTAAAACCATACAGAACTCCATTAAGAAATAGAGAAGTCGTAGAAAAGGCAATAGAAGATATGTTGAAAGCAGGCATAATAACAAGGTCAAAATCAGAATGGTCATCTCCGGTCGTCATAGTAGCCAAATCTGATGGTTCGAACAGGTTCTGCTGCGACTATAGGGCGTTAAATAAAATTACTAAGAATGTAGCGTACCCATTGCCGGTGATTGATGATATTTTGGGGTTACTTAATGGCTCTACATATTTCACAACGCTGGATGCAAGGGCAGGATTTTGGTGTATTCCGATGTCGAAGGACGCGCAAAAGAAAAGTGCCTTTTGTACTCATATGGGTTCTTACGAATTCTTACGTATGCCATTCGGTCTCAAAAATGCACCATCTCACTATATGTTCTTAATAAATGAAGTACTAGACGGTATGCAAAGTTTTGCCCTAGCATATATTGATGACGTATTGATTTTTACGAAAGGAGATGTAGAGAATCATTTGAAACATGTTAGACTAGTATTTGACAGATTAAGAAAGCATGACGTTAAATTAAAGCTAAGTAAGTGCCAGTTTTTAAAGACAGAAACAAAATATTTAGGTTATATAATAAATAGGGAAGGTATTAAACCAGACCAGGAAAAGATAAAGGTTATTAAAGAGTTACCTCCTCCCACTAACGTTAAGGAAGTGCGTGCTTTTATAGGAACGTGTGCGTATTATAGGCGGTTTGTACCAGCCTTTTCAAGGATAGCAATACCTATTACGAATTTAACGGGAAAATACGCTAGGTTTAAGTGGGATGATGAGTGTCAAAAAGCGTTCGAACTTTTAAAAGATAGCTTAACAGTGGTACCATTATTGACACATCCAGACTTGAATAAACAGCTAATATTATACACAGATGCTTCAGACAACGCAATAGGAGCATGTTTGGTTCAACCATATGAAGGAGAAGAATCTGGAATACCAGGGGTTAAAAATGAAAGACCAATCTATTTCTTGTCTCATAAACTCAGCAAGACTCAAAAGAAATGGCCGATTATTGAGAAAGAAGCATATGCTATACACTACGCTCTTCAAAAATTAAATTACTATTTACATAACGCCAATTTCATTATTAGAACTGACCACATGCCATTAAAGTCGATATTAGAAGCACCAATACAAAATAGGAAAATACAAACCTGGGCATTGAATTTACAAGGGTACAATGCTAAGGTTGAATATGTGTCAGGGAAACATAATACGTGCGCCGATCTTTTGTCTAGAATCCCGTACCCACAGTCATCAGGAAACACGGAAGATGAAATTGAACCAGACATAGACGATCGAAACTGGCAAGTAAATATATTAGATTCTGCCATAATAAATAGGGAAGAATTTGAGAGTTTACCATCGGATCAAGAGTCTGAACCTAGAACAGAAGACCCACATTTAGAACAGTTTGATATGAAAACAGAACAAGAATTAGATCCAAAGATAGTACAGATAAAAAGAAAACTGAAAGAAACAGGGGAAAATAGTTTTAAAAGAAAGTTTGTAGAGTTACAAGAAGACAATCAATTATATTATATCAGTGAAAAAGGTGAAGGAGTAAGAAAATATATTCCGAAACATTTAGAACAAGAAGTCTTAAAGGCATATCACGATAATAATGGTCATTTTGGACGAGATAAGTTAGTGAAGGCTATTAGCAGTAAATATTACTGGCCGAATTTATTCAAAAGTGTATATGAATATGTTGAAGCGTGTGAAAAGTGTAGGTTAAGAAACATGAAGATAATCAAATGTCCTTTACAAGATACCGATATTCCTCAATTTCCAATGCAGAAAGTAAGTTTGGATATTTCAGGTCCTCATCCAAAAACATTATCGGGAAATGTATACCTACTACATATAGTTGATTCATATAGTCTCTGGCCAGAAGTTTATCCAATTCCAGACAAGAGTGCTGATTCAGTTATAAATATGCTTTTACAAGAATTTATACCAAGGTTTGGGTGTCCACAAATAATACTTACAGATAATGGGAAAGAATTTGTAAATAAAAAGTTTGAGAAATTGCTAAAAGATTGGAATATAAAACACATTAGGACTTCATATTACAGACCAACTTCTAATGCTAAAAATGAGAGACAACACAGAACACTATACAATATTCTAGCGAAAAATGTAGAAGAACACGATATGGATTGGGATCTTTATTTGGGGATAGCATTAGCGGCGATACGTACACACGAAAATGAAGGAACGGGTTTCTCACCATTTTACTTAGTACATGGAAGAGAACCAATATTGCCAATTGATAATTTATTAAAGCCTAGGAGAAAATATCTGGGGGAAGATTTTCAAGAAACAAGGTTGCAAGAGATGCATAAAGCACATGTACGTTTAAGAAATAATATAATTAAGGCTAGAGAAAGACAGAAGAAATACGCAAATAAAAATGCACACTTACAAGAGTTTAACGTAGGTGATAGAGTATATTATAAAAAACATAGAAAAAACTCTAAGTTTGATGCTCATTGGGTCCCGGGATACTATATTCTAGAAAAAAAAGGTCCAGTGTCATATACTATTAAGAATCAAATTTCAGGGCATGTTGCACGTTCACATGTAGAGCACTTAAGGCGGGATAATGAAGAAAGGAATGCAGAGAATAATAATAATAATTATTGTTCCGAAGAAATATTGTCAGGTGGACAGTTTGTCAGACAAACGGTATATCCAATACCTATAGAGAATGGAAAACAAGTAACAACAGCTGAACAAGAAGAAACGGTACCAAAAACAGTCATGACAGAGGAAAATAACATGTATGACGATTATATTAGTGAAGAGTCGGTCAGGGAAAATATCGAACCTCCATTTATGAATACAAGACAGGCAGTAAAAAGAAAGTTGGATAGACAGAAAGAAAAAGAAATTAAGAGGCAAAGGAAACTTAGAGTGAGTTCTTCAAGTGGTGAAGATATGCCAGTATTTGAAAATTTGTTGAGACGGCAAGACAGGAAAATTAGATTGGATTTAGAAAAGAAGAAATTAGCGGTTGCTAGTAATGGATATACAGACGGGGGAGAAGAAATGGATGAAAAGTCAGAAACTGATGAAGAAGCTGATATGAAAGAAGATAGCTCTCCTCGGGAGGATAGCGACATTGATGTAGATATTGCAATTATAGAAAAAAATTTGAAGTTATTAAGAAAATGGAGAAGAGATAGATAAATAGCTTGGTAGAATATTCTGCAGATGGCAGATAGAAGAAGAAGTTAGACACGATATTTTTGTGTTTACAAAGAAGGTACTTGGTGGAGTTTTTTTTCTAAAACGGAAAATTATTATTGGGTACTCATAATATGGTCTTGAAATTCATAATGTATGTGTAAATTGATTAATGTGTGGGGATAAATATGATGAGGGGATTAAGATGGTTTGCTCAATTGTTGGGACTGCAATTGTGTTTTATGAAATGTGAAAAATAAGTTAACTTAGATGGTTATTTTTACAATGTTTTGGTTTTATTGAGTGTGTTTAAAATGATTATTACTTGAAGTTCAGTTAGAAGATGAATTAAAGTGGTGGTTAGTGAAGTGACTCAATATGTAGTAATGGAGGGGTATGTTGTTATTACATGTGGGGTATGCAATGTATATACAAGGTTTATAATAGGAGCTGGGTTGAACAGCGTTTAATGGGAGAATATGGGGGGAATGCCAGGTTGAGTTTTGGCATTTAAATAACTGGATATTGGAAGAAGAAGACTGTACTTAACAGTATAATAATAGTTAGGAGTTTTTTTTTGTTGAAGGAATGGTAAACGGGAAATTGATGACCTGAATAGTACAAAGGCTGGCAGTTTTGGATTAACATATTTTTTTTTGATAATAACAATTATTATTGACGGAAACTGAAGATAAATTTGGAAACTTTATTTTTTGATAAAGTTTTGAGAATGTATGGGAAGAGAAAGGTGATTACTTCTTACTTTTTCCTTACTTTTTCTTTCTTATTTTTTTTTTGGTGCGCACCAACCCAAATCTAATCTAACTATATTTTTTCTGTCTATCCTAGAATCCTGAGAGTGTGAGAATGTGAATAAGGGGGAAATAAAGGATAAGGGAATATCTTCAGTTTTGTCAATCATAATTTGGATGGACATTTTAAAGTAAAAGCGGTTCGCTTATGGAGACTTTTGTATTGTGGGGAATTTTATGGAGAGTTTTGTAGAGAGTTTTCTAGAGAACTTTATAACGAGTTTTGTAGAGAGTTTCGATATTATTGTCTCTGGTTAGCAATTGGCTATGAGGAGATAGGAGAATTGAGTTAGGAAATAAATGGAATTGTTGTTATTGTAGGATAAAGATGTAAAGTTAAATAATTAAAAGTGGGGGTTGAGATTTTTTCAAGGAAAAATTCTCTTTTAAGAAGGGGAGGCAATGTAACAGTGAGGGAACTAGGTTAGGAGTAAAGAGTTAAGGAATGATGCGCATTCCTTGACTAGGGGGAAAATCATAGTGAACGTGTGTGCACGAATGAAGAAGTGTATCTAGGAGAACACACACGTCACTTAGGGGGATTGAAAAGACATGTCAACACCGGGCAGGGAGTCTACCATCATGTGTGCTGTAGTATAACTATTCGGCCAATAAAGTATGTTTATAACAACGCGGAGACTTGGGTCCTATACGATCACGTGCTTAACCTGACTTGACCACACTATGACATAAGCAATGGAACTACTTTCACATTTATGACTTCAGGCACAAATGGTAGATAAGCAATGGAACTACTTTCACATTTATGACTTCAGGCACAAATGGTAGATAAGCAATGGAACTACTTTCACATTTATGACTTCAGGCACAAATGGTAGATAAGCAATGGAACTACTTTCACATTTATGACTTCAGGCACAAATTGTAGATAAGCAATGGAACTACTTTCACATTTATGACTTCAGGCACAAATGGTAGATAAGCAATGGAACTATTTTCACATTTATGACTTCAGGCACAAATGGTAGATAAGCAATGGAACTACTTTCACATTTATGACTTCAGGCACAAATGGTAGATAAGCAATGGAACTACTTTCACATTTATGACTTCAGGCACAAATGGTAGATAAGCAATGGAACTACTTTCACATTTATGACTTCAGGCACAAATGGTAGATAAGCAATGGAACTACTTTCACATTTATGACTTCAGGCACAAATGGTAGATAAGCAATGGAACTACTTTCACATTTATGACTTCAGGCACAAATGGTAGATAAGCAATGGAACTACTTTCACATTTATGACTTCAGGCACAAATGGTAGATAAGCAATGGAACTACTTTCACATTTATGACTTCAGGCACAAATGGTAGATAAGCAATTGAACTACTTTCACATTTATGACTTCAGACACAAATGGTAGATAAGCAATGGAACTACTTTCACATGTATGACTTCAGGCACAAATGGTAGATAAGCAATGGAACTACTTTCACATTTATGACTTCAGGCACAAATGGTATTTAAGCAATGGAACTACTTTCACATGTATAACTTCAGACACAAATGGTAGATAAGCAATGGAACTACTTTCACATTTATGACTTCAGGCACAAATGGTAGATAAGCAATGGAACTACTTTCACATTTATGACTTCAGACACAAATGGTAGATAAGCAATGGAACTACTTTCACATTTATAACTTCAGACACAAATGGTAGATAAGCAATGGAACTACTTTCACATTTATGACTTCAGGCACAAATGGTAGATACGCAATGGAACTACTTTCACATTTATGACTTCAGGCACAAATGGTAGATAAGCAATGGAACTACTTTCACATTTATAACTTCAGGCACAAATGGTAGATAAGCAATGGAACTACTTTCACATTTATGACTTCAGGCACAAATGGTAGATAAGTTATGGAACTACTTTCACATTTATGACTTCAGGCACAAATGGTAGATAAGCAATGGAACTACTTTCACATTTATGACTTCAGGCACAAATGGTAGATAAGCAATGGAACTACTTTCACATTTATGACTTCAGGCATAAATGGTAGATAAGCAATGGAACTACTTTCACATTTATGACTTCAGGCACACATGGTAGATAAGCAATGGAACTACTTTCACATTTATAACTTCAGGCACAAATGGTAGATAAGCAATGGAACTACTTTCACATTTATGACTTCAGGCACAAATGGTAGATAAGCAATGGAACTACTTTCACATTTATGACTTCAGGCACAAATGGTAGATAAGCAATGGAACTACTTTCACATTTATAACTTCAGGCACAAATGGTAGATAAGCAATGGAACTACTTTCACATTTATAACTTCAGGCACAAATGGTAGATAAGCAATGGAACTACTTTCACATTTATGACTTCAGGCACAAATGGTAGATAAGCAATGGAACTACTTTAACATTTATAACTTCAGGCACAAATGGTAGATAAGCAATGGAACTACTTTCACATTTATAACTTCAGGCACAAATGGTAGATAAGCAATGGAACTACTTTCACATTTATGACTTCAGGCACAAATGGTAGATAAGCAATGGAACTACTTTCACATTTATGACTTCAGGCACAAATGGTAGATAAGCAATGGAACTACTTTCACATTTATGACTTCAGGCACAAATGGTAGATAAGCAATGGAACTACTTTCACATTTATGACTTCAGACACAAATGGTAGATAAGCAATGGAACTAGTTTCACATTTATGACTTCAGACACAAATGGTAGATAAGCAATGGAACTACTTTCACATTTATGACTTCAGACACAAATGGTAGATAAGCAATGGAACTACTTTCACATTTATGACTTCAGGCACAAATGGTAGATAAGCAATGGAACTACTTTCACATTTATGACTTCAGGCACAAATGGTAGATAAGCAATGGAACTACTTTCACATTTATGACTTCAGACACAAATGGTAGATAAGCAATGGAACTACTTTCACATTTATGACTTCAGGCACAAATGGTAGATAAGCAATGGAACTACTTTCACATTTATGACTTCAGGCACAAATGGTAGATAAGCAATGGAACTACTTTCACATTTATGACTTCAGACACAAATGGTAGATAAGTTATGGGACTACTTTCACATTTATGACTTCAGGCACAAATGGTAGATAAGCAATGGAACTACTTTCACATTTATAACTTCAGGCACAAATGGTAGATAAGCAATGGAACTACTTTCACATTTATGACTTCAGACACAAATGGTAGATAAGTTATGGGACTACTTTCACATTTATGACTTCAGGCACACATGGTAAATAGCTATGGGACTAGTTTGACATTTTCTATCTCCAAAATATCTTGAGGCAAGTAAACAGGTTTTAATACAACACCACATAGTTTGTGCTATTTACAGAACCAAATCTGTTTCCCCAGTAAGATACAAGAGATTATCTTTGTGTTTTCAGATGCTGGCCGAGAAACTTCAAGAGAAACTCCAGAATGGAAAGCAGGTAGACTTGTCAGTTATTGAGAAATATCCATCCAGCTTTCCAGATCTTCATGTCTTACTGCCCACAGAAAACATAGATTTAAGGAGGCTTCCAGAGATCTTTACACACGACAGCTGTTAAATATTCTGAGGCTTAGAGTAAACATGTGTCTGAAATAATATTTGTTTTTTAAGTGCAGACTCGTACAACTGCTCTTACAAATCTATATTACTACTTTGTTATTGTTCTAGACAACATACTGCTGTCCTGTCCAGCTTGGAGAAATTATACCTTGTTTTGCTTGTTTGTATCTGCTATCCTCATTTTACATTGTGAAACACAAATATCATTATCATCATGAAGTTAATCAGTCCAACAACTGGTGCTGAAGTTGTATGTTCATGTCTCTCCACTGTCCTTTACACTTAGGAATTGTCTGCAGCTGTTTGTAAGTCTGAACTCTAATATTCTTGCAACACCCTGTCTTGTATATGTGTCTTGGATGCCTTCTTGCTGTCGATATTTATTTACGTCTTCTTGTAGATGTTTCTTGGATGTCCTTGCAGTGTATGGCTACTCGATGTCTTTTTTGTCTGTAGATGTTTCTTGGATGTCCTTGCAGTGTATGGCTACTCGATGTCTTTTTTGTCTGTAGATGTTTATTGGATGTCCTTGCTGTGTATGGCTACTTGATGTCTTTTGTCTGTAGATGTTTCTTGGATGTCCCTGCTATGTATGGCTACTTGATGTCTTTTGTCTGTAGATGTTTCTTGGATGTCCTTGCTGTGTATGGCTACTTGATGTCTTTTGTCTGTAGATGTTTCTTGGATGTCCTCTTGCTGTATGTGTCTATTTGATGTGTTCTTGTTGTAGATGTTTTCTTGTTGTATGTTTCTTCAATGTCTTGTTGTTGTAGATGTTTCATGCATGTGTTCCTGTTGCAGTCTTGTAGATGACTTCCAGTTCTCCTCTCCTTATTTTGCCCTTTACTATCAACTGTAAACAGTCATGTATGGTAATGTGGCCTAGCTATGGTATCAATGTTGTTGTATAGTTTCCCTTGGTTATCAGTTTTTCTCAAGATATTTGAAAATGTGTTAATTTGTTCTCTGTTCCGTCACGATCACTTTTTCCACCCTGCCATATGAAAATAGTTAAAAATGTTATTTTTGGTTAGAATTCATTTTTCAGGGCCATAAGATGTTATTTAGCAGATATGGCTACTGATTATCCTTGTCGGCCACTCAGTATTGAAACAACTGTATGTTGGAAATGTTTATTGATCCCATGCTCATTTTCTCTTTGTCTAATGTGATCCTAGATCTTGTTTCAACCTCACACCAGTCACGCCCTGTGGGTGTGTGTGGGTGGGAGCATGTATGAATATGTGCAAGTATGTGTATCAGTATATGTGTGTAAGTATATGTGTGTAAGTATATGTGTGTATCAGTATATGTGTGTAAGTATATGTGTGTATTAATGCGGTTGTATGGATGGTGATTGAAGTGGCTGTTTGTGTGTGTGTGCGTACATGCGTGCGTGCGTGAGTGCGTGTGTATGTGTGTGTGTATGTGTCCCTTGGGGGAGATTATCTTTACTTGTGTTTGACTACATATAACATTAATATATTAAATCGAAGAAATTAATTCAGCTTATAAACAAGTTTTATCCATGAATCATGGGATGTGGAGGCACTGATGTGTCAGGGTCACTGACCAAGACCTCACCTGACCTCCCTGAGGGGCATTCTGGGAAACAGACATATATCTGGCTAATAAGGGCACCATCAACCTGGGTTTCCGTGGTCATGAACCCCACAGAGGTCCACACAATTGGTTTGCTGCCAGACTGAAAGAGAGTCAGGTCAATTCCACAAGATGATGGCAGTCATGCAGCACCCACGTGTTGCACTCACCACTTGGACAGCACCGGAGCATGTCAGGTTTGAGTGTGTTACTTCCTTATTGGAATGGAACTAAATCATCGCTAAACCACAAATTCATCAAGGTGTTCAAGATTAAACTAAGATAAATGACGTTTTGTCAACACAAACAATACAAATCGACCTATCTATAAATCAGTATATCTGTAAGTCAATTTATCTATAGATCAATGTATTTATAAAAAATATATCTATAAACGAGTATGTCTATAAATGAGTATGCATATCAATGAGTATATCTCTGAATGAGCATATATATATAAATTATTCTATCTATAAAACAGTCTATGAAACAGTGTAAGGTGTTGGATCAGTCTATTGTGGTTATATAACATGAATGTAGTTCATCACAAATTTCATTCACTTGCTGTATTGTAAAGGATTACTTTCATTGCACATGGATATCTCTCCATAAGGACTTCCAGATCCTCTCATAGCTCACACAATGAGAATTTCAGCACAGTGCACAAACTCTGTAATACAACCAAAGACATAAATATGTGTATACCAGAATCACACATGCTATAAATATTTTAAACATTTTAGGTATATGTGAGGCCAGATGGAAAGGAATGGGCATGATAACAGCCGAAAAATATAACATAATCCATTCTTGTGGAGAGAGAAAAAGCAAGAAATAGCAATTATAATGGATCTGGAGAGATCAAAATCCATCAAAGTATATTGGACTGTGTCAGACAGAATATTACTGGTAAAGTTAAGCGGCAGATCTTGTGATCTCAACATCATTCAAGTTTATGCATCAATAAGAGCATGTGATGGTTTACAGAGAGCTGGACCCTTGCCGGTGTTACAGATCCATACACTGGGCTGAGATTCTACTTGTGTGACTTATAGCATATGTGATTTATAGCAGGAAAATGGAGCATTTATGGGGCATATGTGGAAACTTAAATTGATCCTTTACAAAACAAAAGCAATCAAAGCTTGTTCAGTGGCAGCAAATATTGAGTATGTGAAGATGTAGCAACTGAGATATTTGAACCTAATAAACTACTCATTAAATAAACATGAGCGTTTTCTTATGTTGTCAGTTCTGTGTGATAGAGTGTTTTTATCTTGTCTGTTGTCTGTGCTTTCATTCTGAGTTTCCTGGGATGCATGATGTGCTTGTTTCAACTTACTGTTCACTTCACATGGTTGTGGACTGTCCTCTGTCCTCAGTATTTAGCCACCTTTTAAATTGCCAGGAAAAGTGGAACTCTTGCTGACAACAAAGAGCACCACATAAGTGTGCACTTATCGCAATGGATGCATCTTTCCTGTGGCACCATATGTTTGTGAGTGATGGACCATTTCACAATTACTAATGAAGAAAACTGGGGCTTGTGAGCTTGAAGGTTCTTGGAATATTGTGGACCAAAAAGAAGACAAATACTGTCTACAAGATCAGAAGATGGAAGAAATCTGGCTCATACACATCATCATGTCTCGGAAACTGAAATACTTCGGCCAGGTTGGGTTGGAGAGAACAGTGAAGGAAGACATGGTTGCTGGAAGAAGAGGCTGTGGATGACGAACACAAAGATCAACACAGGACATGGCAAACATCGTACACTGCTACACCATGATGGTATTGTCAGAGCTGTGTGAAACAATCTTTTGTTCATGTTGGTTTCACACAGCTCTGACACAGATAACATGAACAAAAGATTGCTTCACACAGGTTCGAATCATAGTCACTATAGCGTTAAATGTTCTTATTTTCCAGCGTATCCTTTAATTTTAATTACTTAGGGCCATTTATAACAGCATATGGAAGATGCACAACCAAGATTAAGAGCAGAATAGGCAAGCAAAAGCTGCATTTCAGAAAATGAAGAGTATCTTATGCAATAAGTCACTATCATTGAATGTAAGAAAGAGATTGCGGAAGTGCTATATAGAACCTGTTTGCTGTGTGGCAGTGAATCTTGGAATGTAAATGAACAAATTAGGAAGAATTTGGAAGCAACAGAGATGTGGTTCCTGGGAAGAATGTTGCGAATTACTTGGACTGCCAAAGTAACTAACAACGACTGTCTGAACGAGGCTAATGAAAATAGAACATTATATACAACAATTAAAAAGAGACACACAGCAATTTGATGAGAAGAGATGCATTGGGGGACATCGTGACAACTGGAAAGATCGAGGGGAAGAGAGGCACAGGCTTAGCAAGAAAATTATGCTGTATAGATTGAGACGGTGGCATGGAGGAATATCCTCAGCAGAGTTGATCCAGAACACCAACGACCTAGATCTCTGGAGAGTCACGAACACCTACGCCAGCCGGCGTGGCACTTGATGGTGATGATTCTTTAATCTCTACTTCTGTCCTATACTTCTGTGAGTGGTGATCAACAAATGTGAATTTATTTCCCCAGCTATTTCAGTGACCTCAAACGTTCTCCGGTAATTGATATTTATTAATTTTGCATTCCGCAAGAGACAGTGATTAAAACAGATATCTATTCATTCATTTAGTAGCATGTCCTTTTCAGAACCTCGCTCCCATAACAACCTTCCGGAAAACTTCTCGATCACAAGCAAGATGTCCCGCGTCTGATACACCCATCTGGAGATTATCCGCCACATCCTGCTCCCATCTTCTCTTTGGCGTTCCTCTTCCTCTCTTCCCAGGCATATACCCCTCCGTTTTTGTTCTCTCCAAACTTTCATGACTTTTTAAGTGACCAAAATATTTCATTTTTCTTTGTTTTATCGTCTTTAATAGCCAACCCTCTTCAATATTCAGCTCTTGAAGTATGGATGTATTTGTTCTTTTTTTTTAACCAAGATATTCTTAGAACTCGTCTATAACATTTATATTCAAAGGCATTTATGCGCTGTTCAACTTGTTTAGTAAGTGTCCAGGTCTCATATGCGTATGTTGCAATGGGAAAGATGCATGCTCTTAAAAATCTAATTTTTGTATTATGTGTCCCACTCCATAATTTATTCAGTTGTTTTAGTCTTTGAAGAAAAACAGATATCCAGAAATAATATACACTTGGGACGCAGAGGTGTTTCCAAGGCACCAGGGCCAGGTTCTATACTGTCCAAGACCTATTGACGCGTCCTCGTCGGACTGGGCAACAGGTTCCTTCGGGGTCCTGGCTAAAGTCAGTAGGATCGCTGATTCCTCCGAAGTCGGAGAGTGTCTGCCTGTACGGCGAGGAACCACTAGTCTGCACACCAATAAGCCAGACATGGGACAACGGATACTCACGCAAACCTCAGGTCCTATATTACATCACACTGATGTTGGACAACAGGATGCCTTCATCCGACATACAGGATTTCGCGTTGGAGCTCAGGCCAACGAACACATGCAAGCAAGGAAGCATATAGACTTCATCATCATCATGTGCCATGCCAGTAAGCGTAGGCTGTCATGTTTCGCCACCTGACACGATCACCAGAGTCGTGGATCAGCTCTGTGTTCTTGTACCTGTCCGATCACGCCATGTGGTCAAGCCATCCAATTATCTCTCCTCCTGCCCCTCCCCAATCATACAACCCCCACCAAATTCTCCAGTTCATCTCTAATCAGTTTACAGCTTTCACTTGCCTCATGTAGGACTGGCTCATTGGTCTCTCCATCTGTCCATGGAATTCTGTGCACTTCCCTCAGTAACAGCACCTCCACTGCCACCAGATGATCCTCAGCCTGTCTGTTCATCGTCCACACCACACATCCACACAAAAGCACATTTTTTATGCAGCACCCCAACTCTCTCTCTCTCTCTCTCTCTCTCTCTCTCTCTCTCTCTCTCTCTCTCTCTCTCTCTCTCTCTCTCTCTCTCTCTCTCTCTCTCTGTGTTAACACACACATAATCTTTTTCGTAATTTCTCGAAATCGCCTGCAGCTGTGTTTTGAATGCAGTACCCGGGATTACAAACTGCAAATGTGTAAGACTTGCGCCACATAGCCGTCTATTTACTTGTAACATCTCGCATATTCTCAATGTTTATCCAAGTCAGACGTAACTCAATACCTGTTACAACACGTCATTATTTATGTGAATGTCAGCTGTTGGACAGTTTTTCTTTTGAAATCATGACTATATTCTTTTTTTCTACACCTTAAAGTTTACTTTTGTTTACGATATCCGAAAAATGCTGACACTCTTGGCACCTTGCCATTAAGGCTGTAATATGCATATCGGAGGTCAACGATACACTTTCCAATGCTTATTTCTTGTGCATCTTCAGTATATCCCAAAACGCTTTGTGCATAGATTCTAGGAAGACAATAATATAATATATAAAAATAATTTTTTTTTTGCATATCCTTTACAGGACATCGCTGTCAACATCAGTAGTTTGCCATTGATTTCTGAGCGGCCGGCTCAGTTATCCCGCAAGTCACGAGCGCGGGTCGAACCGCTTCCAATTCTCGCCTCGCTGCGAGACCCTGCGTGGATAAACGGGATTACGGAGAAAGTGGTGTAACCCCTCGGCCAGAGAGACCGGCGACCATATCTATAGCAGTAAATAATGTGACAATGAAACACCACAGTGACGATATCTCTTAGATTAAATAACGTGACAATGAAACAGCCTTGCGACAATATCTGTTGGAAGAAATAACGCCCTGCTACTGAGTGAGTGCGTGGGCGACACTGTGAGCTGTGAAATTCGCGTGGAATGCTTTTACATCTGTCCTGTACAGTGAATGCATGTTCGGAACAATGGCTACCGGCTGTTGCTGAATTGACTGATTTGCCTTTTCGGTTCACGAGTGCATTATTCAGGAGACTCGTTGGAGTTGGCGCGGAAAAAAGACCGAGCATTTTGTGTGATACTCACTGGCACAGGAATGGAACATAATGGGGACGACACGTTGCCGCGAAGTTGGAATCTCGACTAACTAACTAACTAACTAACTAACTAACTAACTAACTAACTAACTAACTAACTAACTAACTAACTAACTAACTAACTAACTAACTACCTAATTAACTAACTAACTAACTGAATGACTGACTGACTACCTTACTAACTAACTAACTAACTAACTAATTAACTACTAACTAACTAACTAACTAACTACTAACTAACTAACTAACTACTAACTAACTAACTAACTAACTAACTAACTACTAACTAACTAACTAACTAACTAACTAACTACTAACTAACTAACTAACTAACTAACTATTAACTAACTAACTAACTAACTAACTAACTACTAACTAAATAACTAACTAACTAACTTACTAACTAACTAACTAAGTAACTAACTACTAACTAACTAACTACCTAACTACCTAACTAACTACTAACTAACTAACTAACTACTAACTAACTAACTAACTACTAACTAACTAACTACTAACTAACTAACTAACTAACTACTAACTAACTAACTAACTAACTACTAACTAACTAACTAACTAACTAACTACTAACTAACTAACTAACTAACTACTAACTAACTAACTAACTAACTACTAACTAACTAACTACTAACTAACTAACTAACTAACTACTAACTAACTAACTAACTACTAACTAACTAACTAACTAACTACTAACTAAATAACTACTAACTAACTAACTAACTAACTAACTAACTACTAACTAACTAACTAACTAATAACTAACTAACTAACTAACTACTAACTAACTAACTACCTAATTAACTAACTAACTAACTGAATGACTGACTGACTGACTGACTAACTGACTACCTTACTAACTAACTAACTAACTAACTAATTAACTACTAACTAACTAACTAACTAACTACTAACTAACTAACTAACTACTAACTAACTAACTAACTAACTAACTAACTAACTACTAACTAACTAACTAACTATCTTACTAACTAACTAACTAAGTAACTAACTACTAACTAACTAACTACCTAACTAACTAACTAACTACTAACTAACTAACTAACTACTAACTAACTAACTAACTAACTAACTACTAACTAACTAACTACTAACTAACTAACTAACTAACTACTAACTAACTAACTAACTAACTAACTACTAACTAACTAACTAACTACTAACTAACTAACTAACTAACTACTAACTAACTAACTAACTACTAACTAACTAACTAAATAACTACTAACTAACTAACTAACTACTAACTAACTAACTAACTAACTAACTACTAACTAACTAACTAACTACTAACTAACTAACTAACTAACTACTAACTAACTAACTACTAACTAACTAACTAACTACTAACTAACTAACTAACTAACTAACTACTAACTAACTAACTACTAACTAACTAACTAACTAATTAACTAACTAACTAACTAACTAACTAACTACTAACTAACTAACTAACTACTAACTAACTAACTAACTAACTAACTACTAACTAACTAACTAACTACTAACTAACTAACTAACTAACTAACCTACTACTAACTTACTAACTAACTACTAACTAACTAACTACTAACTAACTAACTAACTACTAACTAACTAACTAACTAACTACTAACTAACTAACTAACTAACTAACTAATTAACTAACTAACTAACTAACTAACGTGACAATTTGTGAAATACTCAGTGACGATATATATTGGAGGAAATAACATGACAGTTGAACACCCCAGTGACAATATCTGTTGGAGGGTTAGTTTTAATTAGTTTTAAATATGACAAATATTGAGTCTAGCTGCTATTTACATCGACATCAATAGTGTCGTGTTTTCTTATGTCCCCTGTTGCATAATTTATGTTGATTAGTTGCATTATTCTATCGAGAACAATGTGTTCGGCAAGATTAAACAATCACGTGGTTCTTATAGATATGCAGTATAAGGTGTTCTTGACACTGTAAACATGTCAGCATACGTCACATCCTGTCCACGTCTGCGGGCTCATAATGTGTAATATCTGGTATCCTTACAACCAGAGTTTAGTTCTTCATTCAGGTCCTCTATGTAAGTTCGTGTATTAGTTCTTCGTTTATGTCCTCTATGTAAGTTCATATATTAGTTCTTCATTCATGTCCTCAATGTAAGTTCATATATTAGTTCTTCGTTCATGTCCTCCATATATATTCATATATTAGTTCCGCACTGGGTATTCTTTTAGGCACACACATTTTGGCTGGTATATTTTTATCTGTATATTACACGGCTGACATATTAAATACTTACAACTCTACTGTTCATATTGTATCGGATGTTCCTGGTTGATGGCTTTTTCATGCTGCAAACGCCAAAGGTGTTTCTGTACTTAATCCTTCTCGCCAATGGTGATTATATACTTAATCCCCCATACCAATGGTGTTTCTATACTTAATCCTCCACACCTATGGTGTTTCTATACTCAACCTTCCATATCAATGGTGTTTCTATACTTAATCCTCCTCGCCAATGGTGTTTCTATACTTAATCCTTTACACAAATGGTGTTTCTATACTTAATCCTCCTCGCCAATGGTGTTTCTATACTTAATCCTTTACACCAACGGTGTTTCTATACTTAATCTCCCACCCCAGTGATATGTCAATACTTATTTCCCCGCGCTAGTGGTGTTTCTATACTCAATTCCCTTTGCCAGGGTCGTTTCTATACTTAATTGCCAACGCCAGTGGTGTTTCTATGCTTAATTCCACACGCCAGTGTTATTTCTACACTTAAGCCTTTGCGCCAGTTATGTTTCTATACTTAATCTCTCTCTCTCTCTCTCTCTCTCTCTCTCTCTCTCTCTCTCTCTCTCTCTCTCTCTCTCTCTCTCTCTCTCTCTCTCACTCCTTCATGTGTCTGGTCCGAGAACATAGATGGTTAATCCTGACTATCTAACCGTTTGATATTTTCATAAAGTTGACGTTACATGTATTATTATTATTATTATTATTATTATTATTATTATTATTATTATTATTATTATTATTATTATTTGAGTTTCGGGGTTGTCAGATCCATATTTCTCTGTCTTCTTCTGTCTTTCTATGTGGTCCTCTATCTTCCAGAGTGCTACCCTGTCTTTGGGCGCTCTCTTCCCTAGTATTTCTACATGTAAGGCTATGCAATGTTTTAAGATATTTTTATATTCATAATATGCAGTTTATTTTTCTTTCTGTTCTGTTTTCTGTACTTCAAATATTTGCAGTTTGTGAATTATACGACTTGCTCTTAGGATCAGCGGGGTTATAGCTGCTAGTGTGTCTGCCTGGCCAGACAGTGCTCCAGGCTTTAGCTCAATCAGCGACAGGGTTATTTTTTTCCGTGCCTCATAAAGACTTGGATATTAGACAATTTTCTGAATATTTTGAGAATTTTCTGTGAAAGAAGATCAAGGAAAGGTACTGGTCTCCACACCACATACAAGCATGACCTAGAATATTTGAAGACCCAACAATTCACATACAAGTACAATATATGCCATAACTACTACTTCAACTGTTTATGTCAATGTTCTTACTGTATTATGAATAGTTATTTTTCTGGAGTAAACTAGGCAGGCCAAGAGAGATAGGGATCTTGCTGCATGGGCAACACGTGGTCTTTACAACTCAGCAATGGGTTTGTGTTTTGGAGAGGTATAACTCCTTCCATAGCTAAATCTGGTTCGGAATCAAAGCACTTTTTATTTTAAGGAGAAGTCCCGTCAGGGATATACACTGCTGACAAACTCAAACGAGAGTGAAACTCGAGTCTAGTGCTTCCAGTCTGACGTGGACAAGGCCTTAGGTTCATGCCGGAATACGATCAGCGTTGCCAGTTGTGGGTTGTGCTCAATCTTCACCTCTAATCCAGAAACAAACAAATAAATCAGAATAACTATCGTCTGCCAAGAAGACAAGGTGCCAATATTTCTCGTAGAAACTGACTCATCACATCCAGTGACAGTCCAGCAACAAGGAAGTTGTGGTGGTATTAGGCTTCACAGTGTGGTTAATGTACATGCTCATACAGCAGTTGTGGTTGTATTAGGGCCTCACTGTGTGGTTGTATTAGGGCCTCATTGTGTGGTTGTATTAGGGCCTCAGTGTGGGTGATGTGCATGCTCATACAGCAGGTGTTTTGCACAGCGTTGCTCTCATTACGTTTTGCCAGAAGGTTGCTCTGTCTTTGACCATTTCTCTGACTCAGTGCATGTTCCTGTCCGAGCTGTCTTAAGATCCAGTGGTCACTCTTGTGCCTGTCGATTCCTGCCTCTTGTTCTAGGAGCCACGCCTGCATGCAATTATTTCCCAGCCACTGTATGGTGTAACATGGCCAAATTATTCCAGTTTCCCCGACTTGGTAAATTTTATCAGCCAATTAATTCCGATAACTGACCCCTTTTCTTCAACTGTCAATTAACAGTCAGAAAGAAGATGCAACCCCCCCCCCCCCACACACACACATACACGCACACACATCGCTTAGGAGCTTATTTTTACAACTGTTACAGTTTGTCCCAGTTTCGGATCTCTCAGTTCATGTTTACAGCTGTTACAGTTTGATGTATAGACCAAATGAAACCTGAAGAGACCGACCATGTAAAGGGTGGACACAGGGAATAGGAGTCCATGGGAGTGTCGATACACAAAGCCCATGCACGGGTGCTGTCCCGTTGTTTATGTTTCACCTCGACACCGCGAGGTACAAGAGGTACACGATATGATGAGATGAGAGGCAAAACGTTATGTTCCAGTTTCTCATCTCATAGTTCTGCTAAAATGTTCATTGTGCTCTGCAAACTACCTCTAATATAACAACATGTGTCAAAACAAATACAAGGAGAATATAGTTTACAAGTGTGTGTCCACTTGTTACACAGGCATGACCATATAATTCACAGAGTTTCTGAAACGAGCGACGGAAACTCCTAGAGAAAGTGTTGCTGCACACTAAGACAGTAATCATGAGGCGTGCAGTCTTGGTAACGCTGCTTCTGTTGGTGCCTTGTCTAGCTGAAGAAACCACACAGAACTGCTCAGGTTCTAATCAAGGTCAGCCACGTTCATTATAATCTGATGATATTGCTACTCCTGATTTAGCATAGTCCGCAGTATTCACTTGTATGTAACTTATATGCATAGTATACATGTGCGAGCTGTAGGTTTGTCGAGACTCCTGTCTGCTCAACTTTTCACATGGGGCAGTGAGGAGCATTTTGTGTGATATTCACTGGCACCGGAATGGAGCACAGTGGGATGACCCTTTGAAGTGAAGCTGAAATAAGTTGACTAATTAACTAACGAACTTTGGATCTAGTTTAGTTTAGTTTAGTTTAGTTTAGTTTAGTCGTTGGATCAACATCACGGCACAAGGTTTAACCCATAAGTGCTCCGTTTTCCTCCTAACTCAAACCTGAGTCTGGAGAAACTCAGCTCAATGCACGAACTCCGTTGCATCGGCGAGGATCCTGAAATACTTTGGGTAGATTTTTAACTCGAAATTTTGCCCGGGCAGCGCCGTGAGGCTACTCTTTTTCGATTTCCAACTGCCAAGGAATTTTTTACGTGCGCAACAATACACGCGGGCGTCTGATCTCACTACCCAGAGACCAGGGGAAATTTTATTATTGAAAGTCCAGGTGGATTTTTTTTTTTTAAATAGATAGAAAGAAAGAAACAGATGGTGTATGAAGAAGATATCAAACTCGGACCTCATGTCTGTTCTGTCGGCTTGTGTTATTTATATCGTCAGGTGGAGATTGCGTAATCCAGCCACTCTGACCTGTCACTTAAAAATATGCGGTTTAAACGGCAAATTGATCGACCTCAGAGCACTGGGGTTTTATCCCGTATGGCTCGGTCTCTTTTCTAAGAGCGACCTGCTGAAAGTATCGCACAAAGCACGAACTCCGTAGCTCCAGTGACGACCCCCAGGAGTCTTTGAGAAAATTGGTCCAGAGGCAACAATGTAACCACCTCGCCAGGAAGACTCCCTTGACCTGTCACTTAAGACAATCCCACTAGCTAGGTACGCAAGTAGGTCAAACAATAATGGAGAGTCTACTATCTACCAGGCTCATTTTATTGTGGTCAGTTTCTAATTAACTTTGATTCAGTATGCAACAAATTATCTACAGGGATGACTATTATTAGATTTTTAAAATGTACCAGAACACTCTGGTCGACCCAGTTTAACTTATTAATTGCAATGGGATGATGATTCGCCTTAAGCGAACCCCCTTATCTTCCATGGGCTTATATACAGTAGTTTTCCTTATGCAACCTATTTAATTTTATATATAATATAGGATGTCTGCTGTCATATTAACAACATTTAAGCCGTAACTGTGACACATCCCTTCTTCTCATTTTCCGCCATCCATGTTTGCTTGTTAGTTAGTTAGTTAGTTAGTTAGTTAGCTAGCCAGCCAGCCAGCCAGCTTGCTAGTTAGTTAGTTAGTTAGTTAGTTAGTTAGTTAGTTAGTTAGTTAGTTAGTTAGTTAGTTAGTCCAACTTAGTTACGTCCAGCTCTGGATACTCGGTTCATACGAGTGATGGCCCAATTCATTTTCCCATCTACCATATTGACTTCGGTCTCCTCATCGAGGGGTTCCATATCTGCCTGGATGGGGTTCGATATTCACACACCACGTGCCCGGTCTGTGCCCACGTGACGACGTCCGGTCCGGTTCGAGCCGATCACGCCGGTTCGCGCCGACCGCGATCCCCGGGAGACACACACACACCATGGACCAGAAGTCAACCGGAAGTAGTCAACCGGAAGTAGTCAACCGGAAGTGACACCGGAAGTACCAGCCAATATTTCAACAACAAAAAATGGATCCATTTTATGATGTCACCCATCTTGATACATACTCTTCATATAGTAAAATATGACGTCATCACGTTGAATCCAGATCCATATTTGCTACTCAAATACCACGTAAGGTACTATTCATGATATGGCACAACATACAAACACACATACATACATGGCATGCCATGGCACAACAACCTACACACATGTTTACATATAAGACATGACGTGGCACAACCTACACACATTCAAACATATATGACATGATTTGGCACTACATACAAACATGACATGACATGGCACAACAACCTGCACTACATACATACATGACATGCCGTGGCACAACAACCTGCACCCATACATATAAGACATGACGTGGCACAACAACCTACACACATACACACATATATTACTTTACGTGGCACAACAACCTACACACATACACACATATATTACTTGACGTGGCACAACAACCTACACACATACACACATATATTACTTGACGTGGCACAACATACACACATACATACATATATAACATGACGCGGCACAACATACACACATACATACATGACATTGCATGGCACAACAACCTGCACATATGTTTACATATAAGACATGATGTGGCACAACCTACACACATATATAAAAACATTATCCTTCACATATCCTTTACAGGACGTCGCAGTCAACCAAAGCATTTTCGGACTGTCTGTGATTTCTCCGTAAGTTTACGTTCAGTAGTTTGCCATTGCTTTCTGAGCGACCGGCACTCATACCATTGTATAAAAACCAACGCAAGACGGTCTATTCTCAAATTACCCGCAGCTGTGTTTCGAACGCGGTATCTGGGATAACGTAATGCATTCGTAATCACATCGACACGTAGTCCGCTCACACACTTACATTACGGCAATAATACTTTTGTGTTAATATTCATCTACCATGTTTGCATTTATTTTCCGACAATGAACCGTGTGCGCCATTATTTCTCAACAGCCGACACCGTTTGTATGACTAGATCTTGTGTCTCTGCTGGTGAGTTATTTATAAAGTATAATTATTTTTATGTTGCCTTCACTCGTTTTCAACTCGAACATTGTATACTCATGTGCTAATACTTTTAGTGGGCTGGACTGATTTTTGCATGTGGATTAGCTTTCCCTATTACCACTGTCCCTCGTCTACAAGCCAACTGACTCCGACTGCTAAGGTACATGAAATTTACGTCCTCAAGTCAATGACGAGAAGTCAACATTTTAGTCGAACTGTCCGATGTCGGGGTTGAACCCGCTACCTCGGCCTCAGCAAGCAGAATGTTTAAGAAAGAGCGATCTTATCCATTCGGGAATGTTGACCTATTTATAAAGTATGATTGTTATTGCAGTTCACATATCAAGGTCTAACCAAAAGGCTCTCAGTCCATTGCTAGTTCCCCTGCCTTATGCATTGCCATGTCCAAGATGTCTGCAATGTCCTGTGGCCAACTTTGCGCTGCTCGACCCCTTCCTTTTCACCCAAGACCTAAGCTTTCAATGACTCATCTTTCTAAACAGCTGTTATGATTGATATGCCAAAGTCCCAGTTTTCTCTCTAAACAGCTGTGATGCTTGATATGCCAAAGTCCCAGTTTTCTCTCTAAACAGCTGTTATGCTTGATATGCCAAAGTCCCAGTTTTCTCTCTAAACAGCTGTTGTGTTTGATATGCCAAAGTCCCAGTTTTCTCTCTAAACAGCTGTTATGCTTGATATGTCAAAGTCCCTGTTTTCTCTCTAAACAGCTGTTATGCTTGATATGTAAAAGTCCCAGTTTTCTCTCTAAACAGCTGTGATGCTTGAAATGTCAAAGTCCCAGTTTTCTCTCTAAACAGCTGTGATGTTTGATATGCCAAAGTCCCAATTTTCTCTCTAAACAGCTGTGATGCTTGATATGCCAAAGTCCCAGTTTTCTCTCTAAACAGCTGTGATGCTTGATATGCCAAAGTCCCAGTTTTCTCTCTAAACAGCTGCGATGCTAGATATGCCAAAGTCCCAGTTTTCTCTCTAAACAGCTGTGATGCTTGATATGCCAAAGTCCCAGTTTTCTCTCTAAACAGATGTGATGCTTGATATGCCAAAGTCCCAGTTTTCTCTCTAAACAGCTGTTATGCTTGATATGTCAAAGTCCCAGTTTTCTCTCTAAACAGCTGTGATGCTTGATATGCCAAAGTCCCAGTTTTCTCTCTAAACAGCTGTGACGCTTGATATGCCAAAGTCCCAGTTTTCTCTCTAAACAGCTGTTATGCTTGATATGTCAAAGTCCCAGTTTTCTCTCTAAACAGCTGTGACGCTTGATATGCCAAAGTCCCAGTTTTCTCTCTAAACAGCTGTTATGCTTGATATGTCAAAGTCCCAGTTTTCTCTCTAAACAGCTGTGATGCTTGATATGTCAAAGTCCCAGTTTTCTCTCTAAACGGCTGTTATGCTTGATATGTCAAAGTCCCAGTTTTCTCTCTAAACAGCTGTTATGCTTGTTATGTCAAAGTCCCAGTTTTCTCTCTAAACAGCTGTAATGCTTGATATGTCAAAAATCCCAGTTTTCTCTCTAAACAGCTGTGATGCTTGATATGCCAAAGTCCCAGTTTTCTCTCTAAACAGCTGTGATGCTTGATATGCCAAAGTCCCAGTTTTCTCTCTAAACAGCTGCGATGCTAGATATGCCAAAGTCCCAGTTTTCTCTCTAAACAGCTGCGATACTAGATATGCCAAAGTCCCAGTTTTCTCTCTAACCAGCTGTGATGCTTGATATGTCAAAGTCCCAGATTTCTCTCTAAACAGCTGTTATGCTTGATATTTCAAAGTCCCAGTTTTCTCTCTAAACAGCTGTGATGCTTGAAATGTCAAAGTCCCAGTTTTCTCTCTAAACAGCTGTTATGCTTGATATGCCAAAGTCACAGTTTTCTCTCTAAACAGCTGTGATGCTTGATATGCTAAAGTCCCAGTTTTCTCTCTAAACAGCTGTGATGCTTGATATGTCAAAGTCCCAGTTTTCTCTCTAAACAGCTGTTATGCTTGATATGTCAAAGTCCCAGTTTTCTCTCTAAACAGCTGTGACGCTTGATATGCCAAAGTCCCAGTTTACTCTCTAAACAGCTGTAATGCTTGATATGCCATAGTCCCAGTTTTCTCTCTAAACAGCTGCGATGCTAGATATGCCAAAGTCCCAGTTCTCGAGACACGTCGCGGTTTGTCAACCAGTTCTCTTCGTTGTTCAGATCCTTGTGTATGTCAGTTTTATGCTTCCGTGAATGTCGGATAAAACTGACGTTGTTAATGAATTACTTAGAGATCCATTATGTGATTGTCAGATATAACTGACGTTGTTATTGTATTACTTAGTGACCCATTTATGTGAATGTCAGATATAACTGACGTTGTTAATGTATTACTTAGAGACCCATTTATGTGAATGTCAGATATAACTGACGTTGCTAATGTATTACTTAGAGACCTAGTTATATGAATGTCAGGTATAACTGACGTATTTAATGTTTTACTTAGAGAACCTGTTATGTGAATACTACCATCGACTTTAAACAAATCAGGTACTCAATGCTGTCTGTTTGACTGTGCAAATCTAGCTGCTATGCAGAGGTGTAGACTTTCTGAATTTTACAGTGTCATAGCACAGAAGGAGTTAAGTAAGGAGCACACATAAAATACCAGTGCATATATACATAGTTAACGATTCTCAGCAGGACAACAGAGTAGAGAAACACTTAACCGTGGTCAGTGAGCTTGGCGTTGCACGGGAAACGCAGTTGTCACAAGCGACTACATGAAAGGGAACTAGCTGGACTGGCGTCATTCAGGCACAGGACAGCGTAGCAACCACACACACCTCGTGTAATACACATATCGGTGTTCTTACATTACAGTACAGTACATTATTCAGCAGATAGTTTTAAATAGCAAGTTTGGAAGCATTTTTGATCGACAATTACATTGCATCACAACGTTACACGTAAGTGCAGTGTGTATCCACTTAGACCGTTTTGGGAGTGACAGTGATGAACTACGAGTGGCATCGCACAAGATTTGAGACAGATAGAGAGCAGATGTAGTGAGGACAACGAAACACGAGCTACAGTGACGATAACAGCAGAGAAAGATGTCCACCCAACGTTCTGTCTACAGTCGTCATTGAATGAGCACCAGATAGAAAGCAAGTGTGTTTCGGCTGGCTGTAGAGGTTGTTTGTGCGTGCATCATAGTGAAATAAACTGTATGTTCAGCTGCCGCTGTGTTGCTTCAACTACATCGAAAGTCTTTCAGCCTTAAAGACACCCTGAAGATCTCACTAAAAGCTTTTGGAATTCATCACGGGACTTGGGAGACTGCTACCAAAGACCGACATTCACAGTGTACATCATTACGCAAGGGTAGAGTCACATGTGAAGCAAACAGGACTGCAAGAGTTGTGAAAAGTAAAGCTGGAAAAGAAAAAAAACGCTGCAGGAGAACCTCCTCCTGGAACGTCAAACATTCATTACCCACATTGTCAAAGAACATTTCGAGCCAAAATAGGCCTTACCAGCCATTTTAGAACTCATGGCTCCAAATTGGATGAAATGAATGATCATCGTCATTCTTGATGGACAAACAACATGTCAAAAGTATCTGCAAGAAGTTGTTAGAGAGCCATGTGAATTAGAGTATATTCAGTTACTACAGCCGCCATGCATCCACCACTGACACCTGTATTATTATCATCAACACCCCAACTAGTAACATGGCATGGATATTCAAGGCGAGAGGATAGACTTCATTGCACCGGGTTTTAGCCCAGATGGCTTGGTCTCTTTCCACAGAGTGGTCTGCGTCATAGCTGCAGTAGCCACACCCTAGGAGTCTGGAGAAAGTTTCACTCGTAAACCGAATGACGGAGTCGTTTAACGAACCAACGACCTTCGGAGAGCGAGGTAGGTGGATTGACCACATTACCACGGAGACCCCAGGAATGAGTGTTTGCTGTTGTGAACTCAAGACTCCTGGAGCATATCATGGATGTTTGCTGTTGTAAAAGCAAGACCCCTGGAGCATATCATGGATGTTTGCTCTTGTGAACACAAGACCCCTGGAGAATACCATGAATGCCCACAAACATGAATTGGAGGTGCGGTAGCAAGTGGCTGGACGCGTGTCTATTGACCCCATGGTCATGAGATCGAATTCGCATCGAGGCTCATGTTTAATAATGACATGGTCTCCCTGGTGGACCCAGCTTAAAACGGATCTTTGGAGGTGAAGACGGCCATCATGATATGATGATGCCGTTTGGTTGATTAAACTATGCGACCAACACCATACGCCCAATACGCCCAGAAGCGTGTGAAAGTATCTTTTAATTAATGTGAATACGTGTATGAAATCAAGAATCAATTTCATCGCACTAGAGACATTCCTACAGGTGATCCGTCCCCTACTTCAGTAACCAACCAAGAGTACCCATGCTGACAGTGCTGAGGAGGAGACGAGGAGGGGAGAGGGAATGAATGAACGAGCAAACGAACGAAGAAGCTTTATTTTCAAAGGGTTAAGAATTGGGCACGCAGGCCTGTTTGACATTCTGCCCTTCTTCTCTATTTTCTCTCATACATTATTTCATTCAACATCACTTATGAAGCTAATCTTAGACAACAAAAGAACAATAAGCATTAAAAAGCATGAAAAATAATCAGTAATACATGACTCACTGAGGCAATGTTTATCGTGGGCATTATAAATACCTAAGGAAGGTGTAACATACCATACATATGAGCATGTTTATTGGCTAGTTGCCGTTTGAGATAATTTTCCATTCCAGCGAGACAGGGGAAGATGAGAAATGGAGAGGAAGGGGGGGAGAGGGAGAGAGGAGTGAGAGGGAGGGGATGGAGGGGAGGAAGAGAGAAAGAGGAGGGAGGGACAAGAGGGAGAGAGGGGGAAGGGTTGGTTTAAAGGCAAGAGACTGGACTTCGTGTCGAGCTTCATTCCTTATGGCTCGGTCTATATTTGGAGAGCGGCCAGCCAAGAGTGTCATATGAAGCACGAACTCCATAGCTCACGCGACGATCCCCAGGAGTCTCTGAGAAGTGTGCGGGCATGCACGCGTGTGTGCGTAATCACCCAGTGCTATAAGGTCTTGATCACAAGTTCGGGTTTTGTAGAGGTGCACAGTGCAAACTTACGATCTCTGACGCCAGGAATATATATTTGCGACCTGTGCAGCTCGCAATGCAAACTTGCGACCGCTGAGGTTCATGATCGAAATTAATCCACAAAGCATGTTGTTACTTATGTGGCCCACAACTCACACTTGCGACCTCTGCGGCCCACAATGCATGTTGCAAGTTGTGCGGCCCACAACTCACAATTGCGACCTCTGCGACCCATGGTGCATACTTGCGTCCTCTGTTGCCCACATGGCGTACTTGCGACCTCTGCAGCCCACATTGCGTACTTGCAACCTGTGACGCCCACAATGTTTATTTGCGACTTCTGCAGCTCGCAATGTAAACCTGCGACCGCTGAGGTTCATGATCCACATTTCTGACTTCTGCGGCCCACAGTGCATACTTTCGACCTCTGCAGCCCACAATACATGCTTGTAATGCGGCCCACAATACGTACTTGCGATCCCTGCGGCCCACAGTACATATTTACCACATCTGCGGCCCACAAATCATCTGTGCCCAACAAGGCAAACTTCCCAATTCTGCTCCCCACACTGCATACGTCAGTTTACTGAATGTAACAATATCCTCAGCCGACGAGTTGCTACAGTCAATTGACGAAAGCGTTGAGCCGTGTGACGACTTCTACCATTATGCTTGCGGGGGTTGGTTGCAGCGTCAGTTTTTGACTCCGGAAAGGTTAAATCTTATTTTCTGCTCATTTGATTGATGTTATCATAATCCAACATATGGTCAGCAAGGATAATAATAATTAACTGCATCTCTGTCAATTTCCTGTTTTATTTCAAATGTATGTTAGTTTATCCTCATAGAGTAAACTGTATTTCAAGCCCTTATATGTTTTCCGTATTAAGTTAATGATTTTATGAGGCACCACTTGTACCTAATCAATTTATAATGGGACTGCCTATCAAAATTTGAGAACTATGTGACAACTGGCAAGACTGAGGGGAAGAGAACAAGGAGAAGGCAGAGAAGTAAGTACCTGGATGTGTTGGTCTTATGGTATGGTCGAAACAAGAACACCGAGCGGATCCGCGACTCTGGTGATCGCGTGAGATGGCGAAACATGATCGCCTACGCTTATCGGCATGGCGCATGATGATGATGATCAATATTATCAACTACCTTTTCATAGTTCAAAATTCCAATATAAAGAGGTTAGTTCAGTTCAATACTGTGCTCCACTATTATCCGCAATGTGGCTATCTGAGCACTGCAAGATCTATTTGGTCAGCAGCCAAACTGTTTATCCCTTAGTTATGTGTAAATGGCATTTCTTAATCTCTCCACAATAATCCCGCATGTCATTTCCGCAGGACCGTGAAATAACATTAATCTTCTATAATTTTCATTCTCTGCAGGTCCCCTTTCTTTGCCAGGTTCACCAGATATTTCTCTCTTCAGTCTACTGGTATTTCTTCATTCTCAATACTTCAAATTATGAGAGACAGGGATAAAGCACATAAAAAGCGGGATCTCAGCGCATACCGTACTCTTAGAAACAAAGTTCAATATACCATACGACGGGAAAAGAAAAATTACTTTAAGAACTTAGTAATGGATAAAACAAATAGTAAGGATATATGGAAGGCAATTAACACCTTGACAAACAAGTGTAACTTCCGAAATTCTTTACCATCAAATCATATTACATGCGACCAATTCAGTAATTTTTTTCAAACTGACATAGACCAGTTGAAGGCTTCAATACCTAATTCTCCTTGCAACTTATCTTTACTGTCATCGTTTTGCGAGAATAGATGCTCCGGCGATATTCTTTCCGACATACCGCTAATGACAATCACTGAGGTATTCACTTACCTCAGTAACCTAAAAAACACAACCTCATCTGGGTTAGATGGAATCAGCAACCGGATTCTCCGTTGTGCTGCGCCAGTGATCTGTATATCACTAACCTATGTATATAATCAGTGTCTCACCAAAGGTCACTTTCCATCAGCTCTCAAAATCGCTAAAGTGTACCCACTTCTTAAATCTGGTTCATTGGACAATGATCTCCCGAACAATTACAGACCCATTTCCTTACTATCATCACTATCTAAGCCACTAGAAAAACACATCCATAAAGTAACATTACAGTATTTAGTTCGCAACAAGCTTATTGTTGACAACCAATCAGGATTTCGACCAAAATATTCTTGCCATACGGCCCTAACAAACATGATAGAAAATTGGCACCAGAATATAAACAACAACAGTCTATGTGGAACTGTGTTTATTGATTTCAAGAAAGCATTTGATATGATAGACCATGTTATTTTAATTAAAAAACTTCAGACAATGAAAATTGGCCCTAATGTAGTCACTCTAATATCATCTTTTCTATCAAACAGAAAGCAAGTAGTATCACATAATAAATGTCTGTCTCATACCACTACCTTCAATATTGGAGTACCGCAAGGCTCTATTCTTGGCCCTCTATTGTTTGCCATATATATTAACGATCTACCTTTACATCTTTCGTCGTCCTGCGATCTATTTGCAGACGACTGTACAGTGTACACAAATGCTGAAAACTGTATTTTATTGGAGTCGTCTTTACAACAAGAATTAAATAATGTAGTTAGGTGGAGCTATTCAAACCGTATGCAAATTAACATCACTAAAACAAAATCAATGTTACTAACAACCAGACAAAGACTTCAAACTCTAAGCTCACACACATCACTTCAACTTCACATCGATAACATGCCAGTAGAAAGTGTAATTGAGCACAAAACATTAGGCATAATCATTGATAGAAACCTAACCTTTAATTCCCACGTTTAAGCGCTTATTAAACAAACAGCGAAAAAAGTCTACCAACTCGCCAAAATTAAAAACTTCCTTGATGAGGACACAAGGAAACTATTCTATACTTCTCATATACAGACACACTTTGACTACTGCTCTACAATCTGGGACGGTTGTTCTAATTCAAACACCAAGCGACTTTACTCACTCCAGAAACGGGCCATGAGTCTAATTTATAACAAACATTTATCTGACAATCCTAGCCTGTATAAACGCCTTCAGTTACTACCACTCCGCAAACGCCTGCTTTTCAATAAAGCTAAACTAATTCACAAAATCCTGCATCGGAATGCCCCAAATTACCTTTGGCCATTGTTTAAATATAATGCTAGACACAGTAAACGTTTAAATATATTACACATTCCGAAGCCTAGGATTGACTTATACAAAACAAGCTTAACGTACTCTGCAGCTCAGCTGTGGAACAATCTTCCACAAGAAATCAATGACATCACCAATCCCTATTCATATAATCGCAAATTATTCGAGCACTATCTCAGTACGGATTATCTTCCCCCTTAATAATAAAGATAATAATAATAATAACAAAACCCTAGTATAACAGCCAGTCCCCTTTTGGTAGGCCAGTATATTCCACATGGCTAATAACAAGTGTCAGACCATTATCTAATTTTACTGTGTCGTGTAGTTTTGATGTTCGCATTTTGCCCATGCCTTTATAATGCATATCTTTTTTATTGTTGCTGTTCTCTGTTAGCCTTGAATGATGTGT
This sequence comes from Cepaea hortensis, assembly GCA_963921405.1. NCBI lineage: Eukaryota > Metazoa > Mollusca > Gastropoda > Stylommatophora > Helicidae > Cepaea > Cepaea hortensis. Next base: position 24,630,146 of record OY992891.1, read on the forward strand.
GAATGAAATAATGTATGAAAGAGAGTGATAGAAGGGCAGAATGTTAGACGGGCCTGCGTGCCCAATTCTTAACCCTTTGAAAATAAAGTTTGTTCGTTCGTTCGTTCGTTCGTTCATTCTCCCAGATTCTATGTGTAGTAATTCAGTAGAGGTATTTATGTTAGTTGGGATAATGTCTGGCCCAGCAGCTTTTCCATCCTTGAGAATTGTGATTGCTTTACTAAACTCTTCTTTAGATGGTTTCACACAGTTGCTTTCCACACTTCTGCAGGCTGAATATCTGAAGGTTCTTCTGGAACTAGTCTTTTCAGGAGTTTCTCGATATATTCACTCTATCAGTCTAATTGTTTTTTAATGTTGTCGACAACTTGTCCATTTCTGCTTGTGATTAGTCCACTTGGTTGATTATATATCACTGCTATTTTCTTTATTGCACTGTGAAGGTTTCCTTTCGCAGCTGATTCTCCAGACGCTCTTGCTAGTTACATCTAACAAAGTCTTTTAGCGCCATGTACCCTGTCACTCACTTCCTTATTAGCTTCTGTATGTTTGTCGTGGGCGTTGGTTTTAGTAGCTCAGACTTTGTAGTTATTTCCGTCTGCTTTCTTTTCATGTCTTCTGTTTTTAGCATCCCCGACGCTGTCTATGCTTTTCCCGGTTCCTTTTGTTCAGAGACTTTACATGATTTGTTCAAATGCTTGAGTTGAGTTGAGTCCATAACCAACATCACAGCATTCGGGACATTCCCATAGGTGCTCAGTCCATCTTCAACAGCCAATGAAGAGTTCCAATACTAATGGTACGAGTTTTAGTCTGGTTATGTGTGTCTAGCCTGTTCTCGAAGTACTGAGTGTCGGCTAGATCCCCTGATCACACCCTGCTTGTCGAAAGATTCCTCCAGGTGTGAGGATTTATCTGATCTTTTACATTGTGTAAATGACCCCTAAGGGCTCTGGTCCCATCTGCCCTATCAGTACCTCACACAGCCGCGCAGACCTGCATGTCACATATTATTGACCAGCGTTGTGTTTTGTGGGAGAGTGAGACACCGTGTTGAGTTGTGTTGAGCTGAGATGGATTGAGTTGAGTTTAACCAAGAACCGACATCACAGCACTTGGTATATTCCCATATATGCTCGGTCCTCATCTTCAACAGCCAGCGACAAGTTCCATTACTAATGGTGGCAGTCTGATTATGTGTCATCCTCGAAGTTTTCAGTGTCAACAAGATCCTCTGGTCATTCCATGAAGCATCATTATCTCCATGTCATGATGGTCTACCCATTCATCTGCAATACAAACATGATTCCAAAGGACTTCAACCACAATTGCTTTGTGCATTAATACCAACGTAAGGGGTACAGACACAGCCAATCTGTCCCCCTGCTCATTTCCCACCACACCAGCATGTACTAAGGAAAATATCCAACAGATGCTCTTTAAGTTTATTAATTATTGAAAGGAAGCCTGCCACGCTGCCAGAAGCATGCCTGTCTTCACCTTTCTCATCATACTTTAAAAGGCCATTATAATCGCGACAGGCGTGCCTTGTTTGTCTTCCAGCCAGTGGTACACCGCTATGAATTCCCCCACCTCCATTTTCAGACTAGACTAGATATCATATGCTAAGCTCTCTTGACTGCCTCCACCTCCATTCTTAGAGTAGATGTTGTGGTATCATATGCCAGGCTCTCTTGACTGCCTCCACCTCCATTCTTAGACCAGATGCGGTATCATATGCTAGGCTCTCTTGACTGCCTCCACCTCCATTCTTAGACTAAATGTTGTGGTATCATTTGCCAGGCTCTCTTGACTGCCTCCACCTCCATTCTCAGACTAAATGTTGTGGTATCATTTGCCAGGCAATCTTGACTGCCTTGTGGGATGTGGATTTTAATCATCATCATCATCATCATCATCTTCCACTTCTGCCGTCAAGCGTCGTGGGGAGGAATAATTTGCGTTCCAGCGCCCGGTGGACGGCACTGGATAGTGTCATTCCGTGAGGTTGTACAATGTCTCTGATGTCGTCAATCCATTTTCTTCTTGGACGTCCTCGTGGTCTCGTCGCAGATGATCTTTGATGTAAGGCCAGTGATGGTAGTTGTTGATGTTGCATTCTAATGACATGGCCGAACCACTTGATCTTCTGTCTGTCAATAAATGTGGCACAAGGTGTTGATCCCACAGTCTGTCTGATAGTAGCATTTCTTACTCGGTCTCGGATTGTTAAGTTGGCAGCTCTCCTCAGGCATCTCATTTCGCAGGTGTTGATTTTGCGAAGGTGTAATTTGGATAAAGTCCAGGTTTGAGATTGGTAGCATAGGGTTGGTGTGAATATGCTGTTTATTATCTGTCGTTTTGCGGACATGGGTATGTTTGGATGTTTCAGTAAGGGTGATAGTTGATATGTAAGTGCACTAGCTTTTTGACTTCTGATGTCAATTTCCCTTCCCACTTCATCACCCTCTAAAGTTTATATAGTGCTAGAAGGCTTTGATTGTTTACAACATATAAAACAACCACGGTTGAACATACATCACACTGGACTTGACGTAAACATCAACAATTTTGGACAAACAGTTCAGGCATTAAATCAAGATCTGTAGTAACAAATATACATATAATTTGTAATGACCGCACTGAATTTCCAGAACAGGTATGGGAATGATTTTCAATATGACAAAACACATTACACACATTGTCCCAAGAAAAAAAAACACAATGTTATTACAAACAACACGACAACCACTGATAGGTTCTACAGCATTGACTCACTGTACATTAGTATAGTAAACAATGGTCTAAGTTCATAAAACCCAAACATATAAACATTTGTTTCCGACACCAGTTATAATTCTCATATTTAAAAATAATGAGATGGTGTCAGAGTACTCAACCAAAACCACAACCTTCATTGAAAAAAAAAGGCTACTGACCTTTTACATTCATGGCATGGGAAAAAGCACATATAGAAGCCACTAGTTCTAATAATTCAATTAATTATTTAATTATAGTCTATTTCCTTAGGTGTTGCTGTCGGTTATTCTTCTCCAGTACGAAGCAGATAATGTCCATATTTATCCGGGGCATAAATAAATGCACTCACAGTCATGTTCTACTTACATTATGTCCACTGAAGTTGGCTGCTGAATATTTATAATCCATAATCCAAGAACAGAATTATACACAATCACATATTCCCTCCGTTGGGCTGAATTCACGAATCTTCTGTTGCCAGTGGCTCGGTGCCATTGTGAAATTGAGGCCTGGGTTGGTCATACCTTCAGGAGATGCATCTTGAGTCTTGGACCAAGGGTCTTCCCTATATCACCTTATCCGATGAAAAGGATGCCGACCTTTCAGCTTCTTGGCTTCTATTATCCTAATCTCAATTATGTTCACAAAGATTTTTCACCCACCTAGTCACCAGTCTATAACCTATTCCAAGTTGATGGCATTTAGGCTGACATGGGACCAGCGAAGAGTTCTGATTCAGTATTTTCATTTCAATGTAGACATGCAATGCTGCGAGTTATTCGTTTGTTTCATCTGGAAATATTTCCAGGATTGATCTTCTGCAGGCATGGAACTGAAGAATATTAACCCCAACACACAACTGGGAGTTGCTAACAATCAAATAATTCTTTTTGTTGCATGCGTAGAGGCATTTACTCCACTAGCTTCTTTCATATGGTATTCTTGATGGTGTTCCGGTCTGAGATCTTGAGTTGATCTGGCTTATTTCAGGGTTATTCAGTCGATATTAAGTTGGCACCTTCGTTGTACTGGCTTATGTTGTTTCAGTGTCTCTTCCCATTTGTTTGAGTTGGTGTTAGTAGCTAGAACTTGGTGTTGAGTGTCTTGAACCTTATGTTTGACTTTTGCTGCTATGAGACTTTCTTTCGAAGACTTATCCATTGTTGGATATCAACTTGGTAATCCAACCAACAGTTGAGGGTTCTCACTGTTGCTAGTTTTAGTAACTGGTAGGAATTGCCTATAGTTTCACTGATGTTGCTGAGTGATGAGGCTTCAGGTGGTACTTCTCAGAAGTAAAGCAGACGATACCTGTTGTCAGTTACTCTGTAGATCTTTATCTTGGTCGATTGTTAGATATTGAAGTCCATCCTGGATATTCCTACTGAAGTCTTTTGCTGGCTTTTGCAGCTAATGATTGCAGCAGTAAACATTGAGGTACTGGTCCAGCCTTTGTTTTGGACAGGTTGCCATTTTCATTTTCTCCTGGCTTTTGACCCAGTTTCCAGTTGATAGTGATGTAATGCAGTCCCACAAACCACCACTCGCATTGCTGCAGAGAATGACATATTTTTGGGCTAAACTGCCCTCCCCACAGGTGAGGTGGAACGCGTCTCTCTCCTTTGTTCACCTGAACCTAAATGGCTAATAAAAATCTTTTGTTTTAAAATTAGCCCTGGTCTTGGCCAGGTACGTGAACAAAACTAAGGCCAAAATTTAACCTAATGCCAAATAAATTAGGCTGTCCTATGGGTTAATTTGACTCTGTTTTCTTTCCCCCAAAAGTAAGGTACTTAAACAGTAATTATTAGGGATTGGTATTTTTAAGGGCGTCAATGCTAGGAAAGGGTAAGGACGTTTTATTATACTACATGCCTCCACCTCCATTCTCGGACTAGACGTTGTGATATCACATGCTAGGATCTCTTAACTTTCCCCACCTCCATTCTCAGACTAGATTTTGTTATATCATATGCCGGGCTCTCCTGCACCAAACACCGCCCGCAATACTTCCCCACGAACTCCCCAGGCACTTCTTTTTCCTCTTAACACAGAAGCATCCATGTAGACGATTACATCCCCAGGTCACGAATCATCGTGTATCATTTGTTGCATTTATCATTCTGTGTAGCTTGCTCGCCAATCCCGGCATTCCCGACCCAATGTTATTATGACCCAGCACAGGTTTGACTTTTCCACTGGCATTCTGACCTACTCCTCTCCCAGTGTTGTCAAGCATGCAAACTTCTCTGATTATGTCCTCAGCCTGAGCTATCCACACGTTTCCTCTGATCAGCCTGTGGCCCTTTAACTGTGTCCAGGGCTTCATGCGGGGTTTGTCCGTGTCTGCAGCCACTCAGAGATATGATTTATCCTGCAGTACCTTGGGCCTCTCTTCAATTGTGGGTACACATGATTTATAAATATCATAACACATGACCTATAATGTCATATAACACATGATCTATAAATATGAAATAACAACTGGTCTATAAATACCATATGACACACGATCTGTATATTTCATATAAAATAAATTAGTTGAATGTCCTTCACTGGACGTAGCAGTCATCCCCAGCATTTTAGCTGTTCGTGATTCCTGGGCAAATTTTACGTTCAGTAGTTTGCCAGATATAAATGGAATCAACATTGAAGGACGAAACATCAATAACATTAGATATGCAGATGATACAGTATTGATTGCAGACAATGCACAAGATCTACAACAATTAGTAGACGCGGTTGTTGTACACAGTGAGCAGCTGGAGTTGGAGTTAAATTGTAAGAAGACACAGGTTATGGTCGTCACTAGGAAGAACGAAGTACCACAATGTAATATACAAGTAAATGGAAATATTCTTCAACAAGTGAATCGGTACAATTTTCTCGGAACAGTCATAACATCTGATGGGAGATGCCTTGAAGAGATTAGAACAAGAATCGCCATGGCGAAAGTAGCCTTTAGCAAGATGAAAACCATTCTGACCAATAAAAAGATGTCATTTGAAACGAGAAAAATAGTGTTAAGAGGATACGTACAGCCTGTTCTTTTGTATGGATGTGAAACTTGGACAATGTGCAGTCAAGCTGAAAAACATCTGATGGCTGCAGAAATGTGGTTTATGAGGAAAATGCAAAGAATACCTTGGACAGAAAAAAAAACCAATGACCAAGTACTACAGGAGACAAATGAAAATCGTAAATTGATTAGAGAAATTAGACGTAGACAGTCAACATTTTTTGGACATGTTATGAGAAGAAATGGATTGGAGAACTTAGTGACAACTGGCAAGATCGAAGGGAACAGACCAAGGCGAAGACCGAGAGGAAAATACCTGGATGGCCTGGCCACATGGCATGGACGAGACAGGAACACTGAGCTGCTCCACGACTCTGGTGATCAAGTGAAATGGCGAGTCATGACAGCCCACGCTTTCCGCCATGGCACATGATTGATTGATTGAGTTTGCCATTGCTTTCTAAACGTCGGCACCTATACCTTTTTCGAAAAAACCAGCACCGTCGTGTTTCTAACCCGGGTATACGGGATTACGAAACGCCTCCGTAAACCCTTTCATTTCTTCTTCTTCTTTCGTTCGCTTGAAATATGTCTATAACTGCAGTGCTGTCTCTTGTATGAATTGAACTGTCTTTTTCAGTTCACACAGAGGTCCATAGAGTTTATCTTCCACTGTCGTCTCTCTAGGCCAGAAGGTTTGCCTAGATATGTTATATTTTGTGCAGTCTTGGAGTATGTGCTCTGCTGTCTGCGACGCCAATCCACATGTACACATGGCTGTTTCACCAATCTTGAATTTTGTATACATGTGGTTGCGTAATCTATTGTGCCCTGTTCTGAGGCGCAGAATAATGACTTGTTCTGGTCTATCCATAACGTGGTAGTCATCTTGAGCAGGTTTTGGTGGCTTTCTGACTGATTTGATCATTCTTTTCTTTTGGTGGTATGTTACAGGCACATCAGGCTGTTCTTCTTCGGCTCCTTCCTTAGCCAATTGATCAGCTCGGTCGTTCCCGGGGTACTCCACAGTGGGATGGTATCCACTGTATGGTGACCTTATGCTGACTGCTAAGTTCAGAAAGTAGTATCCTTAGTACTGGCAATTTCCCAGACAGGAGCGCCTCGAGTACTGATTTTTCATCTGTCAATAGCACCACAGGTTGTGTACCATTGCTGGTATTTAGTAATTTCTCTGTTGCTATCTTGATTGCCTCAATTTCAGCATCGTAGTTATGGCAGTACTTTCCTGTCGGTACTCTAGCTGTGTCCCTGGTATTATTTGGATATTCTATGTACACTCCCGCTCCTCCATTTCGAACAGCATTTTGTGCTGACCCATCTGTGTAGACTCGGATCCAGAGGTCCAGTGGGTATTCTTCATCAAGGAAGCTGAGAGTGGCTGTTCTGCGCTGCACACTGTTCTGATCTTCCTTGTCAAATATTCCTCTCACTTTTGTCTGGATTTGTAATGATAGTCTATGCTCATCTTTCCATGGAGTTCGCTCTGGAATAGTTGTTAGGGGGATACCAACTGTGGGTAGATCGGTGGTTTCTCTGCAGAGTCGTTTGGCCTGGTGGATAAAACTACTTCTTTTCAACCGCCCCATAGCTAGGCTTTCAAATCTGTTCTTCATAGGGTGGCCTGGCAAGCTGAGGAACTTTTCTGCTTGTATTAGCGTTTTCGTATCTCTGCGCTCACTCAGTGCTTGTGTCCTCCCCATCTTCTCCATTTCCACTATAGGGGTTGATCTCATCCCTCCTGTGGTGACTCTAAGTGCTTGATTTTGCACTTTGTCCAGCTCTTGTAGTGTGGTTTTTGCTGCCGAACACCATGCAGTTGACCCGTATTCCAGGTGTGGTCGTATGCTCTGTTGATAAACTTTGCTAAGTATTTTCCCACTGGCTCCCCATGTGGTTCCACTTAGCTTTCTCAGGATGGCTATTTTCCTTCTGGCTTTTGCTACTGCTTTGTTGATGTGCTTTCTCCATGTCAGCCTGCCATAAAATGTTACTCCAAGGTATGTTGGGTCTTTATCTTCTCGTAGGGGTGTTCCATTTATCTGGATGGTCCCTGCCTTTTGTTTTGGAGACAGGGTAAATAGGGTGGTGCTGCCCTTGTCAGTGTTTATGCTGGCACACCATCTATTTGCCCATGCAACAAATGTATCTATAGCTCTTTGTAGTAATCTGGTGGCCACTGATGCATGTTCATTTGTGCTCCATAGAACCAGGTCATCGGCATACATTGCGGCTTTAATTCTATGCGGTAGATTAGCAACGAGATCATTGATGAAGATTAGAAAGAGTGTGGGGGACAATACTCCGCCCTGGGGAACTCCGTGACGCAGTAGTACTTTCTTGCTCTTTAGTCCGTCTATCTGTACTCGGGCTCTTCTGTTGTGCAAGTATGCTTTCACCCATTTGTACACTCTTCCATTGACTTTGCAGTTTCTCAGTTTATTCATCAGACCTTCTTTCCAGACTTTGTCAAAGGCTTTCTTCAAATCTATCTATGCCGCAAGCACCAGCTTCTTCTCTTGGAATGCATCCTCAATTTCTTGAGAGAGGTAGGTTGTCTGATCTTCCGTAGAGTAGCACTGCCTAAAGCCAGCCTGCTGTGGCACAAGGATGTTTTTACTTTCAATGTACCACTGCAGTCTGTGATTGATGATGCGCTCCAGTGTTTTGCAGAGACAGCTGGTGAGGCTAATCGGTCTGTAGCTAGAGGCAATGGAACTATCTTTCCCTGATTTTAGGAGGGGTATCATGATTGCTTCTCTCCAGGCTTGTGGAACACTGCCTAAAGTACAACTGTTATTGAAGATCTGCAACAGCTTTGCTTTGGCCTCTGTTCCTAGATTCCTGATCATTTCATTGGAGATACCATCAGCTTCTGATGACTTTCTCATTTTCAGTTTTGATATGGCTAGCTCCAGTTCGCTGATTGTGATGGGTGCCTCCAGAACCTCATGTACTATTTCCTTCTGTCCTGTATGTTGCCGTTTCTCTTGAATCTTTTGTTGTTTCTCTGGACTGATTTTGATATTGTTATCTTGTGCGAATGAGTCCGCAAAATGGTCAGCTGCTTGCTTTCTTGTTAAGATGTTTCCATCTTTATGTAGTGCAATTTTTGAGTTTCTCCCTGTGCCCTCATCGTTAAGTTGTTTTATTAGCTTCCACAATTTCCTTGTGTCCCTTTCAAAGTTCAGAGACTCTGTTTTTTCCTGCCAGCTTTTACGTCTAGCCTGCAGCTTGGCCCTTTGAAATGTGGCTTTTGAATGCTGGAATTTATTGTGATGCTCTTGGCTGGGTGTGGCCTCTGCTTGCTTTCTACATACTTCCACATCATTATGCAACTGTTCCAGTTCACTACTCCAATAGGGTTTGTATTGTTTACGGGCTCCTCTTGGTACTGTTTCTCGCGCTGCCTGTAGTATGCATTTCCCAAACTCTTCAACTACTTTATTTATGTCTTTCTCAGTGTTCAGGTTTCTAACCAGTATGCTGGTGCGATGCTTGTACACTGCCCAGTCTGCTTTCTTGTAGTTCCACCTCGAGAGGGTGCTGCTTTCACTTACAAGCTCATTTTCTACAGTTAGAAAGACTGGTCGATGGTCACTGCCACCTAGTTGTTTCCCAACAATTCGTGTAATGTTCCACTCCAGGTCTGGTGAATGAAAAGCCAGGTCAGGTGTAGTTGTAGAGTGCCATGATCTCGAGTAGAAAGTATGTGGGTCGGACGGCTTGTTAACCAAGATGAATCTATTCTCATCCTGCCAGTCTTCCATTCTCTCTCCTCTCTGGTCCATGTGATCATAGCCCCAACTCTGCGAGTGGCTGTTGAAATCGCCGCACACAATCATTTTTTCTGTTAATGGTAGTGTGTCCAGTGCCTGTGGACGGTCACTTGGACAGTAGTAATTGATCAGATGTAGGTCTGTATAGCCTGTTTTAAGTTTAAGTGTCTGATACTCAGCCGCTTCCATATAGACTTCGATTTGGGAAGCAGTGATGTTATTTTTTACAAGGGTAAGTATCCCACCTTTTCGCCTGTTCTTTCGGTCTGATCGGTAACACTGGTAGCATCTGATTTTGAAGGCTATATTTTCGTTGAGGTGAGTTTCTTGCAAGCAACATATGCTTACTTTTTCTTTGTCCAGGATGTTTTCTAATTCTACTTTTTTGTTGCTGACTCCTTCCGCATTCCAGTGCATTATTTTAAGTCTTAGTTTAGTATGGCCAGCTGTTCTATTCTCATGTCCCCTGGCTCCACAGGACATCTGAGAAGGACCTCCAGTAGTTGGGGTTGGACCCTTTTGAGACATAGGGCCCGGCACTGCACCTGCCTGGGGGTCCAAAGCAGGGCGAGCACCATAACGTTTAGCAGCAGTCGACAAATTCCATTTTGCGTAATTGCGTGGCATCCTGATTTCTGTGGTGCGCCTCCTGGCTGGTTGCCTCCGTCTTCAGCACCTTTCCTTTGCTAGAGCAGACTGTGGTCTCACTTGAGTTTAGATGTGTACACACGCACACACGTGTCTGCACATACATGTATGTGTATACACATCTAGAGCACACTGGTTATTTTCCGGCGCCAGATACTCGCCGTCGTCCCTTCTCCTGTTAGTTAAAACAGTTCCGCCACGTGAAGGCCAGGAGTTGGACTTTTGCTGCAGAGGTTATGTATTCACGAGCCATTGGGGTATTTAAGCAATGTTGGGCGCTCACCCCAACACTGCGCCCCGGCTACATACAGCAATTTGGAACCAAACCCTTTCATATTTATGAACCCCTTTATATTTCACATAACACATGGTCTATAAATGTAATAAAATACATGATCTACAAATGTCATATAACACATGATTTATAAATGTCATATAACACATGATTTATAAATGTCATATAACACATGATTTATAAATGTCATATAACACATGATTTATAAATGTCATATAACACATGATTTATAAATGTCATATAACACATGATTTATAAATGTCATATAACACATGATTTATAAATGTCATATAACACACGATTTATAAATGTCATATAACACATGATTTATAAATGTCATATAACACACGATTTATAAATGTCATATAACACATGATTTATAAATGTCATATAACACATGATTTATAAATGTCATATAACACATGTACATTGTGAAATACCATATTCTATTACCATACAGTGTTTGTTGTTTTCAGTGAACGCGTCGAATTTTTGTTCACCGGTCAGATTCTGGCAGCGACCAGAAGTAAGTTTACTGTCCGTCTGTAAACACATAAATTGGAGTATCAATATCAAGGGGCAGAGAGAGAGACAGACCGAGGCATGTGGGAAACTGAAACAGTCGGGCAACATATGCCAATACAAGTAGCGACAGCTTCGTTGAAGTATCAGGGGGGGGGGGGGGCAGAAGGCAAGAATAATGCCTTACAGCGGGTTAAGAGGTCAATTATAAAGATGGCACTTACAAGATGCCATTTAAAAAGAGGTCATTATAAAGAGGTCGCTTATGAAGAGGTCACTTATAAATAGATCACTTAAAAAGAGATCACGTATAAAGAAATGACTTATAAAGAGGTCACTTAAAAGAGGTCACTTATTAAAAAAAAGTCGCTTATAAAGAGATTCACTCATAAAGAGGTCACTTAAAAGAGGTCACTTAAAAAGAGGTCACATATAAAGAGGTCAATAATAAAGAAGTCATTTATAAAGAGATTCACATATGAATAGGTCACATAAAAGATATCACTTATAAAGAGGCATCTTAGAAAGAGGTCACGTATAAAGAGGTCACTGAAACAGAGGCCTCTTATACAGAGGTCACTTATACAGAGGTCACTTATACAGAGTCCACTATAAAGAGGTCACTTAAATAGAGGCCACTTATACAGACGTCACTTATACAGAGGTCACTTATATAGAGGTCACTTATACAGAGGCCACTTATACAGAGATCACTTATACAGAGGTCACTTATAAAGAGGTCACTTCCTAACTTCTTCTTCTTCTTCTTCAGCGTTCCGAGCCATTGAGGTTCTTTGCTGCAGATATAATCCGTCTCCATTCGTCTCTCTGGTTGACCTTCTCTTGCCAGTCAGTTAGTTAGTTAGTTAGTCGCAGTTCCAACTTCACAGCAACGGGTCGTCCCCATTATGCTCCGTTCCTGTGCCAGTGAATATCACACAAAACGCCCCCCCCCCCCCACTGCCCAATGTGAAAAGTGGAAAATACAGGAGTCTCGACAAACAACAGCCCGCACAGATACACTGTGCATAATGCCGCCGCCAGAATGTCAACACACCAGTCCCCTACGAAACACCCAATTCATCTCTGATGGAATCGGCAGTCATTTTCCTATCTGGATGTTTCCTAGATGTTCACCCACATAGTCCACGAAAATACAGTTCATCACCGACGGCAGTGGCAGTCAACCAGAAGCCCAGCAGCCACGCATTTCTGCATAAGGCAAAAACCGGTCAACTCTGGGACATAGCCACCTGCCATCGCTCTGAACATGCAGTCACGTTCCAAAAAAAAAAAAAAAAAAAAACTTGGGCAGATTCAAAAGCACTTCACACGAAACTCACAGCTCACAGTGTCGCGCCACGCACTCACTCAGTAGCAGGGCGACGGAACCATCAAGCCTCCTTAGTCGCCTCTTACGACATGCGTGGTAGGCTACAGTGTTGCTATTTTTTGCTTCCCTTATGGGCCCCGGCAACACACGGGATTTCTCTTGCCAGTCGTTGATTCCATGTGCTTGTAGGTCTGTATATATATTATCTCTCCACCGTCTTCTTGGTCTACCTCGGGGTCTACGGTCATTTATTTCCTGAGTGTAAGCGAGTTTTGTTTCCCTATCATCTTCCATTCTTTCTATATGCCCCAACCATTGTAGTCTATTAGCCTTTATGATACCAGTGATTAGCGGGGACTTAAACAGATCATGAATGTCTTTGTTACTTCTTCTTTTCCACTCTCCACTTTGTGTATCCCTAATGGGTCCAAAGATGCGTCTTAAAACTTTGTTCTCAAAGGTTTGTAGCAAGGCTTCGTCTCCTTTTGTTGTACTCCAGGTTTCAGAGCTATACAGCACAACTGGTATGATCAGTGTTTTGTATGTTGTGATCTTGGTGTTACGAGATAGCGCCTTTGATTTTAGTAGATGTTGTAGAGCATAGTATATCTTATTTCTGGAATTGATTCTAGTTTGTATTTCTTCCCTTATGATGTTGGAGAAGTTGAAGGTTGTACCCAGGTATTTGTATGTTTCCGTTTTTTTAATGGTCATATTATCTATTTGTATGTGGCCAGAGTTTTTAGCCATTCCTTCTCTTGAAATTACCATATATTCTGTCTTATCTTGGTTGATAACCAGCCCCATCTGTTGAGGTTTTTCCTTTAAGTGAGTCAATATTTCCAATGTCTTGTGTTCATTTTCCCCTATATTATCTATATCATCTGCATAACCAAGCAACTTGGATGTTCCTCCAATATCACATTCCTCCTTTACCCTCCTTACAACTTTCTCTAGAGCCAGATTGAAGAGTAGCGGCGATAGTGCATCACCCTATTTCAAGCCAGATGTTATTTGGAAAGGGTCTGATTTCCTGCCTTTATATGTTACTATATTATAAGTATCTTCCATGCATAGTCTGGTCATGTTGATCAACTTCCTTGGTATTCCAAATTCCCGCATAGCATTCCATAGACTATTCCTATGGACACTATCATAAGCCTTTTTAAAATCCACAAAAATGTTATGGAGATCTCTTTTATATTCCCAATTTTTCTCGGCTATTTGTCGTAAGATAAATATCTGATCTATTGTTGATCTGTTTTGTCTAAAACCCGCCTGGTAGTCACCTAATATGTATTCTGAATATGGTTTTAGTCTATTTAGTAATACTGCGGATAGTATCTTATAGCTTATGGACAGTAGTGATATTCCTCTATAATATTTTCACACTGGAACTTGTCTCCTTTCTTAAAGATAGGTATTATTAGTGACTCTTTCCAGTCATGGGGTAATTCTTCTGTCCTCCATATTTTTATTATTAGTTCGTATAGCTTTAGATGTAATGCATTGCCACTCACCTTTATAAATTCAGCAGCAATTCCATCAGCCCCAGTTGCCTTATTGTTTTTAAGTCGTGTGATTACATATAGGATTTCTTCAAATGCAGGTTCTTCAATTTGTGGTTCACACGTTAGAACCTCTTCCTGTGGGAAAGTGTTGCTTGGAGCTTTACAATTTAGTAATTCAACAAAGTATTCTGTCCATGTTGCACATTTCTTCATTGGTATTTATCATATTCCCATTTTTGTCTTTTAAACCATATGTGTTGCGTTGGTGCCCTCGTTTCATTGACTTCTGGATTCGTTTTTCTGGTGATTAGTTTCCATATCTTTGATTATATTACTCATTTATTCTCGCTTCTGCTGTCGAACTATTTTTGTATCCTCTTTACATTCATTTCTATATTGCTCTTCCTTTTGGATGTTGTTGATGTCATTTAGCCATAGCTGTCTGGTGTCAAAGAGCTGCAAGGAACCTAATAGATAAGATAGAGGTAGAACTATGGAAAGAGACCTAGACAGGATCAGGAGAACATAGCTATCTAGGAAATAGGGACAGAAGGGACAGAAGCACGAGTGATAACTATAAATAGTTCTCCGACTGGACACACTCGTGTCCAAAAAGGGGACACTGTAAGACGTGAGCTGAAGTTGCCCACAATAGAGTGGGGAAACCCGCATCACGAGAAGTGTCAACGAAACACCAATGAATGAATCACTGAAAAACGAGAAGTAGGTTGAGAGCTTTACCAAAGACAACTACAAAAAACAATGAACGTTGCGGCCAAAGCCTTCATCAGCACAAAACAAACAAACAAAAATCGATTAAACTAATACACGATCAACACTACATGAATGTCTAAATATCAACTCATCTGTGTCCAAGCTTTAGACGGCTATCGATGGCTAGAATGGAACGGATGTTGTGTTAAAGGGGTCAACTGCCTAAAGGTCAGTACAGCCAGAAACTCGGTGATTGGTTAATTCAACCGGTGAGGGAACCCGCGTTAGGGGGATCGGGGTGCGCCCAGGAGAGCGAATGGAAAAATATGGATGTGCCACTCTGAGGCGATGTAACGGGTGCAGTACGCAATTCCGCCACGTTCGAAACGCTGCTGTGGGCAATATATGTGCAGGCCAGCAATCGTTTGCTATCAAAAGGTAGCACAAGTGACGGTAGTTCAGAACGCAATGAGAAACGACCCCATGCAAACCAACCAAGAAGTCACAGAAAGCAGAGATACTGCTGGTGGTGACTTCCACGTCCTGCGAAGGACTTGCAACTGGCTATGAAGTTGACTATAAGGTAGCGGAGATGGGGGGGGGGGGTTGTGGATAAGGGGCGTAGGGGATTTAAATAAAACTGTGTTGGACATTGAGGCCGTGAGGGGAAAGTGAACCCAATTGGAAGATAAGACGGTTTTCCAATGTCATACGATCGTGTTCGTGAGATGTGCACGATTTTATCGCCGTAACACGTATGTCGGCAACCCCACAGTGGTCGGAACTGTTGAAGTGTAGGGGACTTTAAACAGTTGACCAGTTACTAACTGCGTGCTGGAAACTCCGAGCACGCAAACTAGCTGATGCACGAAGAGTCAACTGATCGTGGCTGGACACGCCACGAAGATCGTCAGACCGCGACTCGACAGCGTAGAAGACAGACGGAAGTATTCGCTGTGAATACTTTGTTGCTTACAAAGGACAATAGCAATAGTTGTGACTTAGACTTAGCTTCGATAGATATTACCATCGATATCGCCTTTCACATAACATCATTCCGATATACCATGATGTGTATTACCTATGTGGTTATCCGCTCGCAGAGCTACTGTACAACTAGCTTGTAACAAGCTACGTGGAGGGTCTCAAATAGCCTTTCACAATGTTTCAATACTATTCTATAGCCCTGGCTGGGATAGGTCTTTGCTTGCCAACCCTCCTCCGTTCCCTGGACTCACTGTCACTCTATCTTTCAACCTCGGGACCTATTTCCTGCAGTGTTCTTCTGGCTGATCCATATATATACCACAGTGAACATTGGAGTAAACTAAAACGTGATTTATTAAATTAATAAAGAACAGCACAGGAAAACATCAAGGCAGTTAATACAGAGAGTTCTAAACAGACACAACACGGATACAGTTCAGGCACAGAGCCTCATGGCTTTCCCTCATAGACCGAAGAGTACTACAAAGTCCCGTCAATCGACATCTGCCTCACCGATTTGGTCCGCAGGTATTTCCCTCCGTCCCGATAGGTGGTACAAACAACAGGCGCCTGTAGAACCAGTCCTACTAGTTCCAGTGGTCTTCTCTACACAATGAGTCTTGTGTTCGTTGTAGCCCAATGGTACAGGAATACATCACTTGTCACAATGGGATCAGTTCATGAAGGTGAAAATGTGTATGGGTGTTTCAATGTCACTGACCAGGCTGGGTAAGATTTCACATAATGGGAATGGTTCATGAATGTGGTATGGGTATGGGTTTTTTCAATGTCACTGATACGGATGGGTAGGCCCGAGAATGAGCTTTAGGTCCATTCAGGAACATAGGTTCAACCACTCCACTATTGACGATGGGATTTGTACAGAGCGGGTACCGAAGGATGCCACTAAATCAGGACTAATCGGACCTTGATTTCTTGATTGGAGTCATTAGCCTGTGGCCGTCCTGAAAGTCCATGGTTCACCTAAGAATGTGTTAAGGTGATACTCTCGTGGCCTTGCAGATCCCCTATGCTCCCTTCAATTCAAGGAGGACCCTGGAGATGACAGAAATAAGTGAGCGACCAGGCTGACTCAAGTACCACAATCCTGAGGACCACTAGGGCCTCAGTTACCACATTTGAAATATGTACATTAGATAAGAGGCCCGAATGAATGGGCCTTACCTGTCAGGTAGCCCCTGGATTGGCTACGTCAGAGCTTGAGTAGACCTCCAGCTTGTAGACGTCTGGTTGTCCACCCTAGGAACCTTTTGCCTACAAGACTCACTCTCCACACTCATACCAAGCCTTTATTATTATTGGGCACATTCATTCCCAGGCTTATCTCTCACTTGCAAACCCTGCCTTTCTCACGACAAAGCTCTTGTGGTGTTGTGTGGGTAATTATGTGTATGTAAAGAAGTGTCGTTCCCCATTCCCACCAAGAATAGGAAAAAAAAAATACTACTCCTTCCGGCCGCTGCTCTTGTCTAAGCTGTCACCGCAATGTACCGGCAGTGCCTCACCTTACCCGTATAACTAGATGATCGACCAGTAACTATTTAGTTCACCCGGCCACCCTATCCGCTAAAAGATGACAGAGATATCACAGTGGATAGCTTCTTCCGGCTCAAGAAGATAGAACATAGATTGGTGGAGACCATCCCCAAGGAGCCCTTCCCTCCTTCCGGCACACCGTAGCTATCCAATGATTATATTCTACAGAAAGATGACAGTATGCCCAGTTCAGGCCGTAGAAAGAAAGATAGCAACAGCTCATCTGCCGCCAAGAACAAATGAAATCCTCTGGGGAGATATATTGTTCAGATTCACTTCCCCGGCTATGCCAAGAACAGGACGCCTAGTTAGATTGGCCAACGGTCAACCAACTCTTCATATGTTATGATTGGCTTTTCGCAAATTCAGCTTCCCCGTCGAGACAAAATACATTTATAGGTCCAGGTCTGGCTGGACCACCCACAACCCAATTATTACCTTTCCAACTGCATCAGTAGTAGGTTGCACCTCTGTCTTAATCTTTAAATCAACTTGACATGCTGCAACTACCAAACGGTATGTGCTGGAACGGCCATGACTTGCACCAGAACTTGCACTGGTGCTCATTTGGTGTAGGGGACCCTATCGGGTTTTCCCCGAAGAAAGATATATTTCTAAGAATTCTATTAAGAAGATCGTGTTGTTAAAGTATCTTCCATGGGGATTGAGTGAACAAGAGAACTGAGGGTTCCCCAAAGCTGTTTCCCTCTATTTCCCCAAATTTATAGAAGGCATGAGGACATGAGCCACTGGCGTTTCGCCACATAGGCCCCCTCTTAAGAAAGTCGAACCCTACGAACTTTCGACTACCAGAGGTTCTGTTCGAATGACCCCACCCTCACATTCAACCATAGGATGCCGTGAAAGAAAATCATCTCCCACATTCTCCCTTCCGGGGATGTATTCGACCGTGAACTGATACGGTTGTAGGAGCAATGACCATCTCATTAACCTCGCGTTCAGTTTCTTAGAAGTTGCCAAAAACATCAGAGGTTGATGGTCGGATTGCACTTTGAACGGTACTCCATACAGATTAGGTTGAAATTTCTGTACCGCGCACACCAGCCTTCCTCAACAAGACAACCCCGGCATTATAAGGAGAAGTCGAAGGAGTGATGATGTCATCGTCCAGAAGCTTCTGGATTTCGGCTTCCAGGGCCTTCTCTTTCGAAAAGGGCACTGGATATATTTTTTGGCGAACGGGGTCTTGGGTAGTCAGAGTCATATTAAACTCGACTAACCCTGTCCGCCCTGGTCGATCGGTAAGAATCTGCTGATGGGACTCCAACAAACGGATGACCCGGTCTGTTTCTTCAGCCGACAGATCAGGATTTATATGTACATCCCTATAGGTTTCCCCAGGGTGTAAAGGATACTCCCTATCCGCGTCTTCGCCCGATTCAGTTTCCATCGCGACCGCCATCGTCATGAGTGGGAGAGAAGTACCATCAGACCGTTCTTCATACTTTTTGAGGAGGTTAATGTGGAAGATTTTGGATTTCCCCCTGATCCGGATGGCATAGTTGGTGCGGGACACAACCCTTTCCACCGGGAAAGGCCCCTGCCAACCAATCTCGAGTTTATTGGAACCTACTGGAAGTAACAACAGAACCCGATCCCCCACTTTAAGAGACCTATCTTTAGTCATTCTATTGTAGTAGGCCGCGTGTCTCTTCCTGGCCGCCCTCAGATTCTGAGCTGCCAAAGCCCAACCCGTCTGGAGTTTCTTCTTTAACTCTTCGACGTATTTATATGAGGATACAACTTCTTCGGAAGTTTCCTCCTCTGTCCAACATCTCAATAGGGCTTCTAAGGGACCCTTGATTGGCCTCCCGAATAGTAGAGTGGCTGGTGGCAACCCAGTCGACCCATGGGGAACCTCCCGATAGGCGAACAAGGCGGCTGGGATATGCTCATCCCATCTGTCTGGTTTTTCTTGAGCCAGCTTCCGAAGCATGGTCATCAAGGTACCATTAAACCTCTCTACTTGCCCATTCGACTGAGGGTGGTATGGGCTTGTGTGAATGTGGTTAGTCTGGAAGATACGAAAGACTTCCTCCATCAGCTTACCACAGAACTGAGACCCATTGTCCGTTAGGATCTGGTTTGGAAATCCCAAACGAGTAAAGGTCTCCATCAGTGCATCAGCCACTCGCTTAGAGTCGATTGTGGCCAAAGGTATCGCCTCACCCCACATGGAACAGCAATCCACCATCGTGAGAATGTACTTATTCCTCTTCCTAGTCCTAGGAAGAGGACCAACAAGATCGATGGCAACTCTCTCGAAAGGAGAGTTCATAATGGGCATGTCACCCAAGACTACCGGAGCCGTCCAGTGTTTTGGTGCCACACGCTGGCACTCTGGGCACGACTTGACGTACCTACGCACGTCTCCAGTCATCCCTGGCCAGTAGTAATGGCAGGAAATGCGCTGGAGAGTTGCCCCGACACCCATATGTCCACTGAAAGAAATGGTGTGTCCCATATGAAGAAGCTGTTCCCGATAAAACTTAGGAACTACCAGCTGTCCATGCTGGCGATCCTCCACTCCGGCTCTCCGGTACAGTAACCAATTCTTCATATAATACTGACCCCGTCTTGGTGGGTCAGAACTTTTTGGCAACTGGTTGAAGCAAGGTTGCAAAGTAGCATCCTGGCTTTGAGCAGCTCGTAACACCCCAGGCAAGGGATTCACGATCAAGGCCGGCGTCTGCTCATCTCCCGATTGCGATCTGGTTTGTATGGCCCCTACGTACATGGGTTCTGTTGGGATCCCTAGAAAGACGTAGCGACAACCCAAGATCATTGGGAAGATCGGATCGAGCAGAACGGCTGCCTGTATAGTGCCGGTAACATATTTCGATTTGATGTCCACCTTCGCAATCGGAAGAGACATCGCTACCGCACTCTTGGTCGCCGTTTGAATCTCAATAGACTCCCCGGTTAGCTGCTCTGGGCTCACTAAGTGTGAGGAAATTACGGCCTCAAACTGCAGACCGGTGTCATAGAGACACTCGACTGGTTGTCCGTTCACAAGTATCGTCTCTACTACTGGTGGTTTCTCTGAATCTTTGTTCTCAAGACCCCTCCCTTCTACCTCCTTGTTAGACCCTTCCCCGGTTTCTACAAGACAGGCAGCATAGTGAGAGTCTTTCTGTTTGCGCATGCAATCGGCCGTATTGTGTGTGGGAGATTTGCAGTAGGCGCACCACTTTTCACTCCACTTTCTTTTAGGAGATCCAGGTGGACTCTTACCAGAGGGTTTCTTAATTGGAACTTTATCGAAAGGATCCTCCTTCTTGGTGTGAGCTGTTTTAGGGTTCTTCTTCTTTCCAGACCATGTGTCTGGTGGTCGGGGATTGGGTTGTGACAATTCCCCATTATCCCCATGAGCTAGCACATACCTTTCCGCTAATGTGTTTACTACGTCTAACCTTTCTGCCCCATTTTCAAGCAAGAATGTTTGCAATGGTTTAGGCATCATCCTCTTCATTTGGTCCACGACCACTAATTCTTCTAAACTTTCATAGTCGTTAGCAAATCCAGCCAATGACATCCACTTCAAAAGGTAAGACTTAAGTCTAATGCTGTAGGCTGCGAACATCCCCCCTGGCTCTCTCTTTGACTTTCTGAACTGCTGTCGGTATGTATGGGCCGTCATCTGGAACCTTTTCAATAATGCTTTTTCCAGGGCCTCATAATCATTCTCCATACCAGGTGGCAACCTTGAGTAGACCTCGTACGCTGTCCCCCTCAGGCCCTGTGAGAGTTTCAAGTTCCATTTCCCACGTTCCAATCCCATAGCCAAAGCCATCGACTGAAATCTGTGAAGATACTGGTCGATCTTATCTTTGTGTTCATCGAACGGGAGTAATGGGAACTTCATTGCCTGGTATGGACCACCACTAGAAGTTGTTGAGTCAGGGAGAACTGCGCCTCCCACTGCACCCTCGCTTTCCTTGGCAATTTGAGCTTTCAGCTCCAACTCCCTCATACGGAACTCATGGTCTCTGACTGCCTGCTCGGCCTCCATCTTCCTAGCCTCAGCCTCAGCCTCAATTTTCTTAGCTTCGCGCACAGCTTGTCTGAAGTCTCTTTCCACTTCCTGCACATATTTCTGTAACTCCGCCCCATCATAACCCATCTCACGCCCTGTAGCCTGTACTTCAGCAACATTAAATTTTGCTGATGCCATCTTAAACTCAGAGGGTAAGGGAAGAGGTAATTGTATATGAAATTTCACTCTCAAGTACACAAGTTAAATTACACGACCACAACACGCCATATGTCGGTCAGTCCGTGTCAGGAAGAGTATAGACAATAGCCAGGTACGGTAGGCAGAACCTATTGATAGTAGACAAGAATATCTGTCCCCTATCACTATATCAGCCAGAACTCCACCAGGATTTCAAATATCCCGCGACGTGCTCCCAGAAATTGTAACAAGCTACGTGGAGGGTCTCAAATAGCCTTTCACAATGTTTCAATACTATTCTATAGCCCTGGCTGGGATAGGTCTTTGCTTGCCAACCCTCCTCCGTTCCCTGGACTCACTGTCACTCTATCTTTCAACCTCGGGACCTATTTCCTGCAGTGTTCTTCTGGCTGATCCATATATATACCACAGTGAACATTGGAGTAAACTAAAACGTGATTTATTAAATTAATAAAGAACAGCACAGGAAAACATCAAGGCAGTTAATACAAAGAGTTCTAAACAGACACAACACGGATACAGTTCAGGCACAGAGCCTCATGGCTTTCCCTCATAGACCGAAGAGTACTACAAAGTCCCGTCAGTCGACATCTGCCTCACCGATTTGGTCCGCAGGTATTTCCCTCCGTCCCGATAGGTGGTACAAACAACAGGCGCCTGTAGAACCAGTCCTACTAGTTCCAGTGGTCTTCTCTACACAATGAGTCTTGTGTTCGTTGTAGCCCAATGGTACAGGAATACATCACTTGTCACAATGGGATCAGTTCATGAAGGTGAAAATGTGTATGGGTGTTTCAATGTCACTGACCAGGCTGGGTAAGATTTCACATAATGGGAATGGTTCGTGAATGTGGTATGGGTATGGTTTTTTTTCAATGTCACTGATACGGATGAGTAGGCCCGAGAATGAGCTGTAGGTCCATTCAGGAACATAGGTTCAACCACTCCACTATTGACGATGGGATTTGTACAGAGCGGGTACCGAAGGATGCCACTAAATCAGGACTAATCGGACCTTGATTTCTTGATTGGAGTCATTAGCCTGTGGCCGTCCTGAAAGTCCATGGTTCACCTAAGAATGTGTTAAGGTGATACTCTCGTGGCCTTGCAGATCCCCTATGCTCCCTTCAATTCAAGGAGGACCCTGGAGATGACAGAAATAAGTGAGCGACCAGGCTGACTCAAGTACCACAATCCTGAGGACCAATAGGGCCTCAGTTACCACATTTGAAATATGTACATTAGATCAGAGGCCCGAATGAATGGGCCTTACCTGTCAGGTAGCCCCTGGATTGGCTACGTCCGAGCTTGAGTAGACCTCCAGCTTGTAGACGTCTGGTTGTCCACCCTAGGAACCTTTTGCCTACAAGACTCACTCTCCACACTCATACCAAGCCTTTATTATTATTGGGCACATTCATTCCCAGGCTTATCTCTCACTTGCAAACCCTGCCTTTCTCACGACAAAGCTCTTGTGGTGTTGTGTGGGTAATTATGTGTATGTAAAGAAGTGTCGTTCCCCATTCCCACCAAGAATAGGAAAAAAAAATACTACTCCTTCCGGCCGCTGCTCTTGTCTAAGCTGTCGCCGCAATGTACCGGCAGTGCCTCACCTTACCCGTAGAACTAGATGATCGACCAGTAACTATTTAGTTCACCCGGCCACCCTATCCGCTAAAAGATGACAGAGATATCACAGTGGATAGCTTCTTCCGGCTCAAGAAGATAGAACATAGATTGGTGGAGACCATCCCCAAGGAGCCCTTCCCTCCTTCCGGCACACCGTAGCTATCCAATGATTATATTCTACAGAAAGATGACAGTATGCCCAGTTCAGGCCGTAGAAAGAAAGATAGCAACAGCTCATCTGCCGCCAAGAACAAATGAAATCCTCTGGGGAGATATATTGTTCAGATTCACTTCCCCGGCTATGCCAAGAACAAGACGCCTAGTTAGATTGGCCAACGGTCAATCAACTCTTCATATGTTATGATTGGCTTTTCGCCAATTCAGCTTCCCCGTCGAGACAAAATACATTTATAGGTCCAGGTCTGGCTGGACCACCCACAACCCAATTATTACCTTTCCAACTGCATCAGTAGTAGGTTGCACCTCTGTCTTAATCTTTAAATCAACTTGACATGCTGCAACTACCAAACGGTATGTGCTGGAACGGCCATGACTTGCACCAGAACTTGCACTGGTGCTCATTTGGTGTAGGGGACCCTATCTGGTTTTCCCCGAAGAAAGATATATTTCTAAGAATTCTATTAAGAAGATCGTGTTGTTAAAGTATCTTCCATGGGGATTGAGTGAACAAGAGAACTGAGGGTTCCCCAAAGCTGTTTCCCTCTATTTCCCCAAATTTATAGAAGGCATGAGGACATGAGCCACTGGCGTTTCGCCACATAGCTAATAAACTTGTATTATATTTGTATCCTTTTGTACGTTCTCATTTCGTGTGGTACAAAAGAGGAATCCTTGTATGCCTGTCAAAGTTAAGTTGTTGACATCTGGCATTCTTTTTCCTAATGACTGCTTCTTCACATTTTTTATTGAACCATCTGTTCTTTCTATGCGTGATTAACACACCGAGACATTCTTCTGCGGTAGATTGAATTGTATTCTTGATGTTCAACCAAGTTTGGTCAACGCTTTCCTCCAACGGTTTTGTGGAATTTCAAGTTTACATTTTATTTCATCTGCAAATTTCTCTTTGACTGTAATTTCTTGTAGTTTGTCTCTGTTATATGTTGGGTGTAACCTTTGTAGTTTAGCATAGAAAGCTCTCTTAAGTTTTATTTTAAATTTTGCCCCAACGAGGAAGTGGTCGCTGTGCCACTCAGCTCCTCTATAACTTCTAACTTGTTGTATGTTTGATGCATTTTTGTTGTTAATTAAAATGTGATCTATTTGATTATAGGTTCTCTTGTCACATGATTTCCAAGTTTGTATATGTATATCCTTTCTTTGCAGTCTGGTACTGCTGATCTGCAGTCCTTTGGCTTCTGCTAGGTTGATGACTCTCCATCCATTATCATTTGAAGTTGTATGTAGGCTTTCCATACCGGCAACTTTTTTATGAGTTTGCTCTCTACATATTTTTGCGTTGTCTCCCAGCACAATCAGGATGTCCTGGTTGAAGGTTTCTTCTATGACATCTTCCAGATCATGATAAAAGTCTTCTTTAATATAATCTTCTTTCTCTTCAGTAGGTGCGTGTATATTAATCATCGTTATATTTTTCCATTTACCTTTTATTCGTAATTTACTAATCCTATCATTAACAGCTTTAAAGTTTAGAACGTTCCCCATAACTCTTTTTTATGACAAATCCTGTTCCAGATTCATGTTTATTTTGGGTGTTTCCTCCATATATTATAATCATTCCATTTTGCTCTAAAGTACCCTCTCCTGGCCACCTTATTTCTTGAATTGCTGTTATATCCATTTGATATTCAACCAGCTCCCGGGTTAATTCTTCGGCCGCTCCAGCTCGATAAAGTGTCCGTACATTCCATGTTCCAAATCTCAAAAGTCCTTTAACGTTCCAAGGTCGATGTCCAAATAAATCAGTCCGAATTCGAGGCTTATTTATCTGTTTCGTAACAAAATGGTTTTTACAAAGGTGGGGATGTTAACCCCACGCTTCAACCCCCAACCTGGAGGACCAGGGTGTTTCTCTTTGTCTGTTCTCTACCCTTTGACCTGTCCGGATTGGGAGGCCCTGCTGGTAGCTACGCTACCGCCGGCATAACTCTCAGGGTCATTGAGAAACTCAAGCTCCCCCACCACGACAAGGTGGAAACACCATCAGGGGAGACTTCCTAACTTACAAACAAAAATATTAATAAGTAAAGAAAACTTATGTACCCCTAATGCATATTGGGTAGATGGTGCTAGACTCGTGCTATTATAAACCAATCGGCATTTGCCGGTCTCTTTGGCCGAGGGGTTACACGACTTTCTCCGTAATCCCGTTTATTCACGCAGGGTAACGCAGTGCGCTAGAATTGGAAGTGGTTCTACCCTCGTTGGTGACTTGCGGGATAAGTGAGTCGGCCGCTCAGAAAGCAATGGCAAACTACTAAGCGTAATCTTGCCAAGAAATCAACAATCAGCTGAAAGATGCTGTTGTTGACAGCGATGTCCTGTAAAGGATATGCGAATTAAAGAAAAAATCGGCAATTGATGGGTGAGGAGGTCATAATCACATCGATCGCCTTTACTTCTGAAGACATTTCCTGGTACCTGTTTTAGGCTGTTTCGCCCTGTCAACCGAGGTCATTTAATTTTAAAATGCACACTTGAATTACTTTAATTTTTAAAAAAAGGTTCGCACCAGGACCAGGTCAGTGAAGTGTTGGGCCCGTCATATTTTATAGGCCTAAGAGCACGAGGGAATATGTGGTCATTCTCTCCCTCACTTAGCGGGTGATGAGAGTAGGCGTGGAACCCTCGACCGACCGCAATCATGGCATTATCTACGCAATATCCTTCCATCCACCAGGCTTTTGCGTTGATTTCTATGGTAAGATTGTCGGTCGTGGAAAAAGCAGTGGCCGTTTAATGAATGCAAAAATGGCTTCATAAATCACAAAAATAACAACAAATACTGGTGCTGATAGCAACGTCCTGTAAAAAAAAATACAAGTAACTGAATGTTATCCTCATAAAGTCAAGGATATATATTGACCCTGAGCATGCCTGCTTTACTACCGTGTCTGTTGTTTAATTATCGCGATGTCTTGTCTGGTCTGACCTCAGAAATGCTGTCTGAACCGCACAAACCTACAGACCTCGATGCAGAAAAGAAAGCTAAGTCTCTCTACGCTTCCTGTCTCCAGCACGGTAAGTGGTCTGTGTGATAGTACATTTCTTATATAATTGGAGCGTTCAATTGTTTATTGCCTTCTGTCTTTCACCTCCTGAAACAAGTAAAGAGCTTAAGTACTTAGGAAGTATAATATCATCAAATGGCAAATCAGAAGACGAGTTCGAAAATAGATGCAATAATGCAAACCAAATCATTGGACAGATGACGCCAATACTAAACAAACACGTATCAGTAGTCACTAAGAAAGCACTATACAACACAATCTTCCTACCAACTCTATGCTAGCAATTCCAAACGTGGACAATGAGAGAAAAAGACAAAAGAATAATTACAACAACGAAAATGAGATCCCTGAGAAGAATACTCAACGTAGCAGGAAGAGAGAACATCAGAAATGAAGAAATCAGAACTAAAGTGTGGGTTATAGCAGCGCTAGATTTCATTAGAAAACACAAAGTTGGATGGTTAGGTCATATAACTAGGATATCAATAGACAATATACCACAACAAGCAATGAAGTATATACCAAAGGGAAGCAGAAGAAGGGACCGACCATGTAAACGATGGAATAACAGAGGAATAAGAGTACATGGGAATCTCGATATACGAAGCCCATAAATGGCCACTTTCCCGCTGTTAATGCTTCACCTCGACACTGCAAAGTACAAGAGGAAGAAGATGAGATGATGACTTGTAAATTCTTTAGTGCTGAAGACATTGGGAACGACCTAACCTAGTGAAGTTATGTCCACACTTGTGTTCCCGATCCCCATCAACAGTGTTGTATTCGTGTCAGGCACCCCATCAACAGTGGTGTATTCGTGTGTGTCAGACACCCCATCAACAGTGGTGTATTCGTGTCAGTCACCCCATCAACAGTGGTGTATTCGTGTCAGGCACCCCATCAACAGTGGTGTATTCGTGTCAGACACCCCATAAACAGTGGTGTATTCGTGTCAGACACCCCATCAACAGTGGTGTAATCGTGTCAGGCACCCCATCAACAGTCGTGTATTCGTGTCAGACACCACATAAACAGTGGGGTATTCGTGTCAGACACCTCATCAACAGTGGTGTAATCGTGTCAGACACCTCATCAACAGTGGTGCATTCGTGTCAGACACCCCATAAACAGTGGTGTATTCGTGTCAGACACCCCATCAACAGTGGTGTATTCGTGTCAGTCACCCCATCAACAGTGGTGCATTCGTGTCAGGCACCCCATCAACAGTGGTGCATTCGTGTCAGTCACCCCATCAACAGTGGTGCATTCGTGTCAGTCACCCCATCAACAGTGGTGTATTCGTGTCAGACACCCCATCAACAGTGGTGTATTCGTGTCAGACACCCCATCAACAGTGGTGTATTCGTGTCAGACACCCCATCAACAGTGGTAATTCGTGTCAGTCACCCCATCAACAGTGGTGTATTCGTGTCAGTCATCCCATCAACAGTGGTGTATTCGTGTCAGTCACCCCATCAACAGTGGTGTATTCGTGTCTTACACCCCATCAACAGTGGTGTATTCGTGTCAGACACCCCATCAACAGTGGTGTATTCGTGTCAGATACCCCATCAACAGTGGTGTGTTCGTATCAGACACCTCATTAACAGTGGTGTATTCGTGTCAGATACCCCATCAACAGTGGTGTATTCGTGTCAGACACCTCATCAACAGTGGTGTATTCGTGTCAGACACCCCATCAACAGTGGTGTATTCGTGTCAGGCACCCCATCAACAGTGGTGTATTCGTGTCAGACACCCCATCAACAGTGGTGTATTCGTGTCAGACACCTCATCAACAGTGGTGTATTCGTGTCAGACACCCCATCAACAGTGGTGTATTCGTGTCAGACACTCCATCAACAGTGGTGTATTCGTGTCAGACACCCCATCAACAGTGGTGTATTCGTGTCAGGCACCCCATCAACAGTGGTGTATTCGTGTCAGACACCCCATCAACAGTGGTGTATTCGTGTCAGACACCTCATCAACAGTGGTGTATTCGTGTCAGTCACCCCATCAACAGTGGTGTATTTGTGTCAGTCACCCCATCAACAGTGGTGTATTCGTGTCTTACACCCCATAAACAGTGGTGTATTCGTGTCAGTCACCCCATCAACAGTGGTGTATTCGTGTCAGGCACCCCATCAACAGTGGTGCATTCGTGTCAGACACCTCATCAACAGTGGTGTATTCGTGTCAGACACCTCATCAACAGTGGTGTATTCGTGTCAGTCACCCCATCAACAGATGTGTATTCGTGTCTTACACCCCATAAACAGTGGTGTATTCGTGTCAGTCACCCCATCAACAGTGGTGCATTCGTGTCAGACACCTCATCAACAGTGGTGTATTCGTGTCAGACACCCCATCAACAGTGGTGTATTCGTGTCAGTCACCCCATAGCACCCTCTGTTCTGTTTTATGTAACCAAGACGCTCCTTGCCTCACAAAATGACAGTTGGTATTTAGTTTTTAAGTTTTCTTTATTTAAGAACGGTGATAATTTTAAAATATCATCTTCCGGGAGAGGCAGCTGGAACGTCAGCTAATCAGTGTCGTACGTGTTCTGTGAGATCATGTGGATAATGTGGAGGAGGAAAGCAATCATCGTCGTCTGGAGAGAATAGTTTTACTGGGGGTGCCTTCGTGGAAAGTCCAGGTGGACACATAATCTGACTGTAGCTAGTATCATTAATATCGGGAATTGCATAGATGGACAAAAGAGAGGTGATCGAGCGTCTGTGGGGCAGTGTGGGGAAGGCGGGTGACAGACTGAGAATACGTATGTGGAAAGAATGATATTGCGGGGGATCGGCAGGGGTTCTGAAAGAATATCAAAACTGAGAGGGAAGATCGGGAGAACTTTCAATGAGATATCGGTGGGAACGATTAATAGTATGACTCTTCTTGGCTGTTGAACGAGGAGACGGAGCACGTGTGGGTATGTCCTGAGTGCAGTGATGTCGGTTCTTAGCTTATCTCAACTCAACTCAACTCAACTCAACTCACCTTAACTAGTATAGATGACGTAGCATTATGGGAATGTCCCTAGTGCTGTGGTGTCGGTTCTTAACTCGACACAGCTCAGTGTGACATGTGACTATTTATAAATAATAATCATAAGTACATGACACAACTCAATGTGACGTGTGAATATGTAGACGCAGACAGACACAGCTTTTTAAAGACTTTACGTGAAAAAATAAATTGGAGAACTTGGTAACAACTTGCAAGATTGAGGGGAAGAGAACAAGGGGGAGGCAGAGAAGTATATACCTGGATAGCTTGGCCAGGTGGTATGGTCGAGACAAGAACACTGAGCTTATCCACGACTCTGGTGATCCAATGAGATGACAAAACATGACCGCCTACGCTTATCGGCATGGCTTATAATTATGATGATATGACATATACATAGACATAGAAATATAATTCCCGTCTCAATGCATTGCTGGCATGATCGTATTCGCCTACACTCTCAGCGCGTGGAACACACATGGCAAAACATCCCCCATCATGGACGCATGAGGCACATGACAAGAACAACGCCAAAGTGCCGTAAGGGTTCAGAAAGGTGTTCATTAAGTGTGGGGATTCTGTCAGAGAAATCTCCCAGATCGATGGTACGAAGATGACCATTGCGAAACGCGTGGCCGTGTATTTTATAGCATTGTTGTTCAATGTCCACACACTTGCTACTACTACATCCAGTGCACTGGATTGTCCCTGGATTAGCTTTCCTTATGACCAGGGTCCCTCGCCAACAGGCAAACCCACTCTAACTTCTGAATTAATTGGAGGTGGTGGAAAATTTTGAATATCTTGGGTCATTGATTACCAACAACGGTGACACAGTGAAAGAAATTAAACGACGACTATCAATTGCTCTTCAAAGACTAAAACAACTGAATAAATTATGGAATAGGACAGGCAGAACTATAAAAATTAGATGTTTAAGAGCATGCATCTTTCCCATTGCAACATACGCCTGTGACACCTGGATGTCAGAGTCTAGAGTGGTGCAGTGATGCAGTGACATCGTTACGCCCGCCAGGCGACTTGGTTCCCCAGCCGGGATGCCGTAACTTCGTTACGCCCGCCAGGCGAGTAGTAGTTACCTGCCTGCGAGGTTGCTGGCTGACGAGACGGCCAGCGGTCAGGCAAGGACGAAGCAAGACGGACGCATGCCTCGTGAAGCCACTTCAGGTGGGGAGGCACATTGCGAGCTATAGACAGACAGCTCTGGGACGTGGACTCGACTGGACGTATGATGAGAGAAAGGCGTTGTGTGGTTTCTGTGCCCGAAAGTCGAGTGTCTGTTCATCTGGAGAGATAGACTGTGAGCTGTATTGTGTATGTAAGTGTATTGAAGCATAACTTATATCTTGTAATGATCATCGTATCGTATATGATCTGTAAATAAATCCATTGAACGTTGTGTCGTTGAGTCTCAAGTCAAATCACGTTGTACTTGTACTGTCTCACATGTGTTAGGAAAAACGAGCCAGGTTTAAGACCCTGACATGTGTGGACGTGGGGGCGTTCGTCCGGCTTTGAAATGAACGTAGTTTAGATAATTTAACATTTAAACTTAGAGTTGTGAACTTAGAATTATTGTCCAACTTTATTGTACATGTAAATGTGATCGTTGAAGGCTCATTTTCATAGATATTATTACATTATTTAAACATGGAGACTAAATGTGATTGTACAGTGCATACATATTGTGTGATCTAAAACGTGTAAAACATTTGTAATTGTGAAACTTGTCACCGTTTTGACCTTGTCGACATTGTAAACTTGTCGCCATTGTGACCTTGTCGCCATCTTGTAAACTTGATGTCTATGTCCTTACTGAATGTCATCTTGATGTAAGTGATGTGTCATCAATGTTGTAGCGTGTTGAAATATATTTAGAGTGTCTTTGTACAGTGAATTGTGGAAAGCAGAAGTTTTGGAAAGAAAGTGACTTGTGTTTTGAAAAAAAATTGTTGACTGACAAAATTACGACCTACAATTACACTTAACGCCATACAAACCTAATCAAAACTTAGTGACAATCAGGCACACCACATCAAATAGACGCTAATTTATTTCCTCCAAAAACAAAGCAGGTTTTCTGTGCCATCTGAAACCCTTGCCCGTAGAGGTCATTTGTGTTTGAAGTAGCGACCCTACAGTTCCTAGCCCGATTTCCAACCGTTCTTCACCGCATCCGGTGCACTTGAGTATATTTTTCTTTTCATATACTTTTGGATGCAAATTTAGGCACGTATTGTCAATAGAACATAATTGTAAATTGTTTACTTTACTAACCACTTGTAACAAATTGTGTGGCTGGTATTTCATTGGCATTTTCCATCATGTCGTCATTAAATGATTTCATCGATATGGGGTTGAAATTAAAGTTAACAGGTGACGAGTTGACAAAGTGGAGTGAAAGGAAATACTCTGAATACCTCCTAGTACAGGAAAAAGCTAATGAACGCGATGAAAGAGCAGCTGAAAGAGCACTCAAGCAGGCAGAGACTGAAAGAGCGGCCAAACAAGTAGAGGCAGAAACAGCATTAAAGCAGACAGAGATTGAAAGAGAGACAGAATTGAAGAAAGCGGAAATAGCAGCTCAGAGTAAACGGGAAGAGCTGGAATTACAACTTAAAATCAAACAACTTGATACTGAGACTGCCATTAACAAAGAGTCTAAGAAATCTGAGAGACTGGAGAAAGAAAACCAGTACAAGAAAT
This sequence comes from Cepaea hortensis, assembly GCA_963921405.1. Taxonomy (NCBI): domain Eukaryota; kingdom Metazoa; phylum Mollusca; class Gastropoda; order Stylommatophora; family Helicidae; genus Cepaea; species Cepaea hortensis. Next base: position 24,662,094 of record OY992891.1, read on the forward strand.
ACCAAGGTATAGTACGTAATTATACCTCGGGTGACTGCATTGCAGCCTTTACCCAAAATTTTGAGACGTTAATGGACCATTACCAGATTCCACTGTCTGAATGGAATATTATTTATATGAGGAGTTTATCAGGGGAGCCTCTTAAAGTCATTGAGACTATCCCCAAAGACCTCAGAAAAGATTACCATTATCTAAAATCAAAGATTATGGCACATTTTATGTTAGATGAGGCAGGTTACAGAGAACAATTCAGCAAGTTGAGCCCAAAACCGACTCAAACGTTCTCTGACTACCTCTGCTTAGTCCGAGATATATTTTCCAAATGGACTTCAGCAGCTAAAATTGATAAAAACTATCAAAGATTAGAAGATCTGATCATAAGAGATAAAGTCATTTCATCCATTCCATCAGCATTTTCAAAATTTTTGCAAGAGAATGAATGCACTAGTGTAGATGAGATTGAGAGACGTGGTTCGGCGTATTACACAGCCAACAAACATTGTTTTGCCAGTGAAACTACTGACATAAATTTTGTAGCATCGGCTAACTATGACAAACCCTATAGTAGGCAGAAACCTCATACGCCTACATCTGAGAAGTATAATCACTGTAGATATTGTAAAATTTCACACCATCAAGGTGAGATGTGTGACAAGAACCCCGCATATCATACTTATCTACAAAACATGGTAAACAGACAAGATAAGGAGCGTAGATCCTTCAGAAATTTGCGTAAATGTTTCCTCTGTAAGGCGTACGGACATTATCGCCATGATTGTAAAGGTAGGCAAATGACCAACAAAGCAAATGCCGCCTTGTTTGACAGTTCATCGTCAGATGAAGAACAATCAGAGAAACATCCTGTGAACTCAGCACAGGCTTTTGATATATTTAACGCAAATAAATGTACTGTTTGTAATACCTTTTATGAAGATGGCATTTTAACATGCGGCCACTCCATTCCTATTGCCAATGAAGAAGCTAATTTGGTAGTAGATTCCAAAGGCAGAATAAACGTCCATCAAGGATACGTGAATGGCAAGTCTGTTACAGTCCTTCGGGACACGGGAAGCTCACTTATTGGTCTAAAGAGAACGTTCATAATGCCTACAGACTATACAGGCAGGCACGTAACATGCAGAACATTCTCTGGCAATATTGAAAAGTACCCACTAGCATGGGCATATATTCAAACACCTTTCCTCACTGGTAAAGTAAAATGCGCAGCATTAACAAACCCGGTGTGCGATATTATAATTGGAAATTTACCAGAGGTGAATGATATGCCTCATGACATAACATCTCTTTGCATTGATGATATCATAACATCACCATCAAATGTCATCATTGATAATGTTACACCACCTAATGAATGTATGGTAGCTAATGTAGCACTAAGATCTCATGACATCATTGATAACACTGTTTCATCACCATCTGATATCATTGAATGTGTGAACGCAGTAACCAGAGCTACTGCTAGAGTGCAAGATGAAAGTAACCAAACTGAGGCTATACAAATGCTTAGCCCAGTATCACTACCTTCTGAAACCATGAAGGAAACGTTTGTAACAGCTCAAAAGGCTGATCCTTCATTGTCGAAATATTTTAATCTGATCGGCCAAAAGCCAAAGGTAACCAAGAATGCAAAATGGCATTTTGCTTTGAAAAATTGTATCCTCACTAGGTATTATACCAGAGGTGACAGCACAACAGAGCAAACTGTTTTGCCAAGTGAGTATCGCAAGCAAGCCTTACATCTTGCCCATGATATACCTCTTGCAGGGCATATGGCATACGCTAAGACCAGATCAAGATTATTAACACAGTTTCATTGGCCCAAATTTTGCAATGACATTAAACAATATTGCAGAAGTTGTGACATCTGCCAAAAACTGGTAAAGAAAGGTAAACACCCACAGGCAAAGTTACAAGTTACTGACTTAGCCAGTCGACCTTTTGAGAAAATATCTGTCGACATAGTGGGCCCTCTTAATCAGACAACAACTAGAGAGAATAAATATATTCTAACTGGCATTGATCAATGTAGCCGCTGGACGGAAGCGATTCCGCTAAAGAACATAACTGCCAATGATATAATGGAAGTTTTCTTCCATATATTTTCTCGGATAGGATTTCCAGACACTATCCAATCAGATAGGGGAACTCATTTTATCGCCGCATCTACTCAAGCTTTCACCAAAATGTTGGGAGTGAAGCAATGTTTCAATTCCCCGTACCATCCTAACTCGAGTGGGATAATAGAAAAATTTAACGGCGATCTAAAGCACATGCTTGCTAAAGTCACTCAAGAGCATCCCAAGAACTGGGACGTATATTTACCTGCTATTCTCTTTGCTTATCGCGAGGTACCACATTCTAGTACAGGTTTCTCTCCTTTTGAACTTATCTATGGTGCCAAACCACGTGGCCCATTGACTATTTATCACCAAATGTTAACTGACTCCACTCCAGTACTTAAACCCATATCATCATACGTATACGTTACATCATTGCGTGAAAGAATCATCAAATCTTGTATAATTGCAAAGGATGCACTAAAATTATCTAGTGCTACATATAGACAATATGCTGACAAAGGTAACAGGACAATAACGTTGACACCTGGACAGGACGTTCTTCTTCTACTACCTAGTGACAGACACTTATTGACTGATTCTTGGCAAGGACCTTTTAAAGTAACGAGACAAATTTCACCTGTAGACTACGAGATCCAAATAAAAGACAAACACAAAATATTCCACATCAATATGCTAAGACCATATTACAACAGAGACAACGAACATGACGACAACAGCTTGTACAGTGATAATAGACCATGAAGATGACGAGGCTAGTGACGAAATTCCAACACCTGCATTAGACACGACAAACTGCTTGAAGGAAATTAAGATCAACCCAAAGTTAACTCAAGCAGAAACAGACAGTTGCAAACATCTTATACAACAGTACAACACCATCTTCTCCAACAACCCAGGACAAACAGAATTAGTACAACATCACATCACACTCACGTCAAAGACACCCATAAAATGCAGACCATACACCATTCCACTGCATTACAAAGAAAACTTACATCAGGAGATCATCAACTTAGAGAAAAACAACATCATAAGACGATTCCAATCAGACTTCTCATCTCCAATGGTCATAGTACGAAAAAAGGACAACACGATAAGACTCTGTGTCGACTATAGAAAGCTCAATAAGATAACTCTTCTAGATCTGGAGCCAATGGCAAACTCTGACGATCTACTGACAGAACTGACAGACGCTAGGTTCTTTACGAAGGTAGACATGACTAAAGGTTACTGGCAAATAGCGGTAGACGAACAGAGCAGACATCTGACAGCATTTGCCACACCTTGGGGACTGTACGAATGGTGCAAACTTCCATTTGGGCTTGTCAATGCCCCAGCCACATTCGTACGTATGACACGACTTTTACTAGTAGATATACCGAATATAATTTGCTATATAGACGACATTTGTGTTCACACAAAGACGATGACAGACCACATAAAGACATTAGAACAGACATTTGAACGCATTAGACAGCACGGACTGACGGTAAAGCCTGCAAAAGTAGACATAGCCTACCAGGAAATATCCTTCTTGGGGTACAAAATATCCAATGGCTTTGTCACGACAGACGATAACATCGTGTCCAAGATACTAAAACTCTCACTTCCGACTACGAAAAAGCAAGTCAGAAGTTTGTTGGGACTTGTAAATTATTACAGGCAGTTCATTCCTGATTTTTCCGAACTGACCGAAGTATTTACTAACTTACTAACAAAAGATAAACCGGAGAAAATTGTAAGCAATGAATGCCTAAAATTTGCATTCCAAAAGGTATTATCTTGTTTTTCTGATAATAGTTTAAATAATCCTATTCTGAAATTGCCCAATCTACATGTCCCTTTCAGATTGCGTCCAGACGCTAGCTCCGTGGCGATTGGAGCAGTCTTGTTGCAGGAGCATAATAACATCCTTCATCCCGTGTAATTCGTCTCCAGGAAATTGAAACCGAGAGAACGGGCTTGGTCAATACCCCAGTTGGAAGCCCTAGCTCTAGTGGTGGGTATAACTAAATTGTCCATATTCCTCCTAGGACGTCATTTTATTGTCGAATCCGACAGTAGTCCACTGCGATTTATCAATTCAGGTGTACCTTCAAACCAAATGGTAGCGCGCTGGTCTCTTAAGCTCCAAGATTACAGCTTCGAGGTTCGACATATCCCAGGCAGAACCAACACTATTGCCGATCTCTTATCCCGTTGTCCAACCGACCCAGTGAGCACCAATGTCTGAGTGCAGTGTGTAAAATACACTCAGATCAACACAGGCATCCATCAGTGAATAATTTTTTTCATTCACGAAAGCTGTGTAATGTCTGCGTTGTGATGTGATAGGGTTTACTCCCAATATATATAGTGTTCTTATTTTACTAATTAATGTAGTGATTGTCGTGTATAATTGTGTAGTGTGTGGTAGAAAGCGAACTGTATTAATTGTATATATTACGAAACAAGAACAGTGCCACATTCGCTCAAAACTTACCGTAAGCGAACTATCCAATTTGAAAGTGGTATCTGCGTGTGGAGCATTCCAGTGATATTTTAAATCCGTGTGTGAAAGTGTGACCTGAACATTGACATCTACACCACTGCAGTCAATCGAAATCCAGAAGTTTTTCCAGGGAAACACCCAACACATGAACGATTAGAACATTGTACATTCCGTAACTACATCAGACCGGAACAAGTGTGTTCTACAAGTTTCAACATCAGCTATTTAGTGTTCGTGTGTACTTCCGGATCAGTTAGAAAGTTAGTTCAAAATTAGCAGACGACAAACAAAAGTTTAAAAACTTAGACGATTCTAAAATCTTTAGGAATCAACAAGTTTGAATACACGAATTGTGTACTCATATTTTTATGTAGTGTAATCTTAGAATCATATCTTGATTAATTTATTCACACTACCGACTTTTTCTCGCTAGTGTGAAGAAACATCAAGCGATGACACTAAGAAATAGAATAATTATTGTAAAATATTATATTTAAGAAATTTTGAAGTTATTCCCCTTTCATTCAGTTGTTACTACATCATTACACCAAAGGGCTATAATGTGAAATGTATACGAGTATGTGTTGTGTATAAATAACCATGTTGTTGCCAGATTGTTAACACACCAAGAAGCCATCTACTGGGCATGGTAGAGTGTCACCGACATTGCAGACCAACACGAGAGCTCCTGGCCAAATAAGGTCAGGGTTTGAGCGTTTAATGCGACTTATGTAAAGCCGTATTTTTGTCTAGCCAGATGGTTTTTGTTTCAGAAACCATATTATTACTTGTTTTTGAAAGGCTGCGAGGTAGATGCTTGGAGCTGGTACTGCCGATCTGACTGGGTCAATAATGCAATTGAGGTAATCAGCCATCGAGAGGATGAAACTTGACAAGTGTTAAAGTTTGAACACCACATGTCGTTGAATACAACTTCCATTTCTTATATGTTTCTATGTCAAGATGTGTATGTCTATGTATTCTGATTCCAATGTATATAACAACAGAAGGGTCGACTCTGACAAGGTTAAAATATTAACCCAGTATGTACATATAGTATACATGAAAGATGACATCTTTCATGGAGCTGCCCGGGGGAGCATGTCAGAGTCTAGAGTGGTGCAGTGATGCAGTGACATCGTTACGCCCGCCAGGCGACTTGGTTCCCCAGCCGGGATGCCGTAACTTCGTTACGCCCGCCAGGCGAGTAGTAGTTACCTGCCTGCGAGGTTGCTGGCTGACGAGACGGCCAGCGGTCAGGCAAGGACGAAGCAAGACGCACGCATGCCTCGTGAAGCCACTTCAGGTGGGGAGGCACATTGCGAGCTATAGACAGACAGCTCTGGGACGTGGACTCGACTGGACGTATGATGAGAGAAAGGCGTTGTGTGGTTTCTGTGGTCACTTGAAACGTCACGAAAGTTTGGAGAGAACAATCATGAAGGGGTATATGCCTGGGAAGAGAGAAAGAGGAAGGCCAAAAAGAAGATGGGTGCAGAATGTGGCGGATGATCTCCACATGGGTGTATCGGACGCGGGACATCTTGCTTATGATCGAGAGGTTTTCCGGAAGGTTGTTATGGGAGCGAGGTTCTGCAAAGGACATGCTATTGAATGAATGAATGAATGAATGAATGAAAGAATGAGGTCAAGGACAAGAAGTCAACATTTTAGTTCAACTGACAGGTTTACTGGTTGAACTCCCTACTTCGGTATCAAAACTAGATGTTTCAGAACGAGTGCTCCATTCTATTCGACCATGATCACCTCCGTATGTGTCATTATTTTAAAGACGTTTAGCGTCCATTGTTCTGTCTTCTCCTCCCATCACCTTCAGCTCTATGGAGGTTGTTGTCTCTCAAGGACATCATCAATCTATACTTTCTTGTGACAGCTTTAAAGAATCATCTCTGTACTTCAGCAAGAGTCGGTGAACACTACTCATACATTTCGTTTCCTATCTCACTCGCACCACATTATTCCCTACATGTGTGGCACCTTGCCGACTTTACAGACGACAGTTTGTTAAATTGTGCTACAAAACAAAAGCATGGTAACTACAACCCATGGCGGTAAATTTGTCATCCAACATAGCGAGTTCGAAACACAGCTGCAGGAGATTTGGAAGCAGACCCCCTTGAGTATGGTTTCCATACACAGGTATGAGTGTCGGTGGTTCAGAAATCAATGGCAATCTACAGAATGTAAACTTGCCCAGAAATCAAAAACAGCGAAAACATGCTGGAGTTGACTGTTAGTCCTGTAAAGCATATACAAATAATTAACATGGCGGTAAGGCCAGGGATGGAGCAATACCACTCCATAACACAAAGCCTAGTCTGAATTGTAGAGACAATATGTGCCTATACAGCATGATCCCTCTCTCGGCCTGTCTAGTTTACTCCAGAGGAAAGGTAACACCATACGCCTGGAACAAGACCAGCTGCAGAAGCTGCCGGATCGGCATAGCAATGCTTTAACCGTCCGCCTATTGGAACTTTCATCCTAGACCAGTAGCGAGCTTAATGCCTGCTCTGCCCTGCCACGACACTTAGTCTTTAGGTTGCAATTTCTCCCACTAGGATAAAGTTGTACCCTTCCAATTGCGCGCATCCTCCCGAAATCCCAGCACAATGTTAGGGTGTCGGGTTTGGTAAGCGCCAGCCAACATCCGGTGATAACAGGAAGCAGGTAGTACCGTCTACTGTTATATGGTAGCTCGGTAATTTCTGACAAGATATTCCCAACATATAACGTTTTCTTGTGGCTTTACAGATTTACATTAAGCACAGCAGCTAACCTCACAATGTTTTCTGTATCAGATTCAGAAAGTACAGAAGATGCAGCCATTGTCAGGGCTGTTACTGAGAGGTTCGGTCGGTGGCCTCTATCACGCCAAGATAACGTAACAGAGTACGATCTGGAAAGTTTTCTAGTGGAAGCGGCTCACATTGGGGTGTTCCCGCTGTTTTCTCTGAATGCATTTCATTTTGCGTCACATAATCACACAACGAAGAGCTCAAGGCGAGATCTATATGTAAGTTATAGCAAAGTATTCTAGAGATGTATGGGTAGACAAATTGACTGATTCATACAGGATGATTGAAAGAGAGAAAAGGATCGAGGTGTAGCAAGTACGGGATATTGTTATCCTTGCTGCTAATCTGTTTCATGAGAATACCCCCTCCCCCGCCAATTTCCACCCAACCCCCCACCCTTATCCTCCCGAAAACATAAAAAACGAGGATAGGTTGGTCAACATTATTTGTAATTATTGTTATTCCTGAGGTCGATGTTATTATTACCGCTGTTGTTGTTATCGAAAAACCCTGCCAGAGACATTCACACACGTATATAGACATTCACACACGTATATAGACATTCACACACGTATATAGACATTCACACACGTATATAGACATTCACACACAATTATATACAGACATTCACACACGTATACAGACATTCACACACGTATATAGACATTCACACACTATATAGACATTCACACACGTATATAGACATTCACACACGTATATAGACATTCACACACGTATATAGACATTCACACGTGTATACAGACATTCACACACGTATATAGACATTCACACACATATACAGACTTTCACACACGTATATAGACATTCACACACGTATATAGACATTCACACACGTATACAGACATTCACACACGTATATAGACATTCACACACATATACAGACATTCACACACGTATATAGACATTCACACACGTATATAGACATTCGCACACGTATATAGACATTCACACGTGTATACAGACATTCACACACGTATACAGACATTCACACACATATACAGACATTCGCACATGTATACAGACATTCACACACATATACAGACATTCACACACATATACAGACATTCACACGTGTATATAGACATTCACACACTTATACAGGCATTGAAATATGTATATAGACATTCACACACGTATATAGACATTCACACACGTATATAGACATTCCCACACGTGTCGCTTAAGGTCGCTTAAAAGTCGACAGGAAATCGTCGCACAAAGGAAATCGTCGCACAAAGCACGAATTTCGTAGCTCCAGCGACGACCCCCAGGAGTCTCCGAAAATATTCACTCGTGAACCGAAGGACGCGGCCCAGAATCTAACCCACAACCTTCGGAGCCCGAGTCAAACGGCTTGACCACATCGCCACGGAGACTCCCAAACACACACGTGTATAGAGAAGCATACACTTATACAGACATTTACATGTATACAGTTAGTGGGACTGAAAGAATCAAACAACAGCTTTCTGCTATCATTCTCTCACTTGCCTCTGCTGTGTGAAGGTTAATCCACCTGTCCTGGGATTACCCATGAAAGACTACGCAACTTTCGATCAAGAACCGGAGTATCGTCAGATTTATGCAGACACCATTTCCGCTGCTGCTCGGAGATTCAATATTGACTATAACACAACCAGACAAGAGGTGCTGGACGTCGTGGCAGTGGAAGAGACATTGGGGAAGGTTGGTACCTGTACTTATTCAGTTATCTGGTCAGGTTTATGGCTCACCTGAGCAGCTCTCCTGTACTTCCGTGAGTGCAAATCAGGACCAATAATTCTTTTATTCCTTGTGAAATAGTTAAAAGGTTATGACGTCAGCACCAGACTTATTTAGATCTGTTGGATTCGCCGTTTAGACAATGTTTACAACAGATTGCACGATTTATTGCCTGGCATATTTAGCTGCATCTCGTCAGGTACATACTGCAGAAATCACCCAACTTACGTGAATTAATTAGATAAATCCTTCAAACTGAAATATACACATGTTCGCACAGTAATTTCGATTGTCTACCACGGTAATTTTAAACTGGTTTCAAATGAACGACCCTTCATATCATCATCATCAAGTGCGTGCCGGCTGGCGTAGGCGTTCATGGCTCTCCACAGATCTCGGTCTTTGGTGTTCTGGATCAACTCTGCTGATTATATTCTTCCATGCCACCGTCTCAATCCATCCAGCATCATTTCTCTTGGTCTGCCTCTGCCTCTCTTCCCCTCAATCTTTCCAGTTGTCACGATGTTCTCCAATGCCTCTCTTCTCATCACATTACCAAAGAAAGCTGTTTGTCTCTTTCTTATTGTTGTATCTAGTGTTCTAGTTTCATTAGCTCTTTCAGGCAATCGTTGTTAGTTACTCTGGCATTCCAAGGAATTCGCAACATTCGTCTTAAAAACTACATCTCTGTTGCTTCTAAGTTCTTCCTAATTTGTTCATTTACATTCCAAGATTCGCTGCCAGACAGCAAAACGGGTTCTATATAACATTTTAGCACTCTCTTTCTTACATTCATTGATAGCGACTTATTATTGCACAAGATACTCTTCATTTTCTGAAATGCGGCTTTTGCCTGCCCTATTCTGCTCTTAATCTCTGTTGTACATCTTCCTTCCGATGTTATAAGTGCCCCTTATCCACTTGGTTTATATATATATATACACACTAGCTGACCCGGCCCGGCTTCGCCCAGGCCCTGGCGGGGATCTATCTATCTATCTATCTATCTATCTATCTATCTATCTATCTATCTATCTATCTATCTATCTATCTATCTATCTATCTATCTATCTATCTATCTATCTATCTATCTGTCTGTCTGTCTGCTTTTTGTCTGTCTGTCTGTCTGTCTGTCTGTCTGACCCGGCCCAGCTTCACCCAGTCCGTGGTGGGGAGCATCTCATTTAATTCATATAAGTAGTCATATAAGCTCCCGTTCCCGATCCCGACTGTCTGTCTGTCTGTCTGTCTGTCTTTCTGATTGTTTGTCTGTCTGTCTGCCCGTCCGTTCGTCCGTCTCTCCCTCCGTCTATCCCACCCTCTCTATCTATCTATCTATCTATCTATCTATCTATCTATCTATCTATCTATCTATCTATCTATCTATTTATCTATCTATAGCCAGGGGACTTAACCTAAGATATAGCAATGCTACTAAAAGTTAAGTCCCTTTATATATTTTTTTCTTATTTTTAGTCATGTAATTTAATTATTAAATTTTACTAAGTAAATAGCTGATTCTACACTTAAAAACTATTACAGTTGGTTGCATGGGAATGAAAAGAAGACGTGTAGAAAATTTCATCTAAATCGGATGAACCGTTATCGAATGCATCCAATACATCCCTACCCACCCACCCACCCACATACATACATTCTGTTTATATATATATATATATATATATATATATATATATATATATATATATATATATATATATATATATATATATATATATATATATATATGATTCAACGGGCAAGACGGCGTTTACCTGCAAAACGTTGTGGAACGTAATGAGCACAGCAAGGCCCGTAGAGCGCCCTGGTCATCCACTGCACCTGTATTCGTCTCCAGTCGTCTTGACTTGTCTTGCCACTGGATTCTGATGGACTCAGGCGAGAGAGTGAGGTCGACGAATTGTGCAACTCTTCCTCACTTTAATCCAATTCATCGCGCAAGTCATTCTTCATCCAACGTCATTCTTATATATATATAATATATAATATATAATACGCTTTCCGTGTGTGTGTGTGTGTGTGTGTGTGTGTGTGTGTGCGTGTGTGTGAGTGTGTGTGTGGGTGTGTGTGTCAGGTCTTAGTCAGATATGACTAAGCTACCGTATAACAGTAGACGGTACTACCTGATTTCTGTTAGTGCCGAACGTTGAGCGGCTCTTACCAAACCCGACACCCCACATTGTGCCAACGGCTTCGGGCGGAAGAGTGCAATTGGGAGGGTGCAAGCCTTACCCTGGTGTGAGGAAATGCAAGCTAAAGACAAAATTTCATGGCAGGGCAGACCAGGCCCTAAGCCTTGGTTGGTGGCTGGTCTAGGATCGAAGCTCCGACAGGCGGGCAGTTAGAGCATTGCTTTGCTGATCCGGCAGCTTCTGCTGCTTGTCTTGGTCCAGATGTAGAGGTGTTACCTTTCCTCTGGAGTGAACTAGGCAGGCCGAGAGAGGGATCATCCTGCATGGACAACACATGATCTCTACATTTTAGCCCAGGTGTCAACGTCTCATAAATACAGGTATCCTTAGCTCGTCAAACTTAATTATGACAGTGAGTCTTTCTACATGCACTCAGTGAAATATTAACCGTCGCATGTAGGATAACCTTATTTATTCAGGCAAACGATAATATCGTGACATGAATACATATATCAAAGTATGCACAAATGGTATCACAATTTGTCTCATAGCATTGTATCTACAATAATGGCAAATCACACTCAGCCCTCGTAGTCATCCGTGCGCTCATAATACAGTTCACTCTAATTTCCTCGCACTGAATAACTCACTAATATATTCACTCAGCAGGCTAACTTTCACACTGGCATTTAATACTCTCCCGCCCAGCCGCACACGTCTTTCCTCTTCAACGTCTCAAGTCCAGTCTGCCCGTCTGGTGTTCAGTCTGATAGTCACGTGGTGCTTGACCGCGTGTCTTCTGTGATAGTCGTGTTGCGTCAGTTGTCTTGCCGTACTTGCTGTCCGGTCTTGTTGACTCAGGTCTTTCAGTGCACTGTTCTACTGTCAATCAATGAAGTAGTCCCGTCTATGTCACTGAGTCCTGTTTATAACCTTGTGTCCTGTTTATAGCTGGATCTTGTTGTCCCGTCCCTGTCCTGTCTATGACATCTCTATTGTCCTGTCTATGACATCTCTATTGTCCTGTCTATGACATCTCTATTGTCTTGTCTATGACATCTCTATTGTCCAGTCTATGACGTATATATTGTCCTGTCTATGTGCTCATCCGCACTCCCCAACACGCTGACATTCTCCTCTTCTCCCCTCTTATTGTATCACAAACAGTGACACAATTTTCTTCTTCTTCAGCGTTCCGAGCCATTGAGGTTCTTTGCTGCAGATATAATCCGTCTCCATTCGTCTCTCTGGTGGACCTTCTCTTGCCAGTCGTTGATTCCAAGTGCTTGTAGGTCTGTATATGTATTATCTCTCCTGTCTTCTTGGTCTACCTCGGGGTCTACGGTCATTTATTTCTTGAGTGTAAGCGAGTTTTGTTTCCCTATTATCTTCCATTCTTTCTATATGCCCCAGCCATTGCAGTCTATTAGCCTTCATGATACCAGTGATTAACGGGGACTTAAACAGACCATTAATGTCTTTGTTGCTTCTTCTTTTCCACTCTCCACTTTGTGTATCCCTAATGGGCCAAAGATGCGTCTTAAGACTTTGTTCTCAAATGTATATATATATATATATACACACACACACATATATACACACACACACACATGGGGAATTAAAACTTTAAGGGCACAGATAATGTATCTGACTGAGTGACAATAAATAATAACCGTGCATTAGACAGAGAGACAGGCAGACAGACTGGCTGGCAGGCATGCATTCATTCAGGAAGACAGACAGACAGATAGGCAAGAGGGCAGTCAGACAGGCTGGCAGGCAAGCAGACAGACAAGCATGCAAATAAACATAGTAGCAGACAGACAGACATATAGACAGGTAGACACAGGCAGACAGGAGGACAGACAAGCAGGCTGGAGGACTTCATTCAGACAGGCAGGCAGACAGACAGCCAGCCAGCCGGAGAAAACAGCTAACCAGACATTCAGACAGATGGATGGATGAATGAATGAACGGAGTGACTGACGGACAGACGGTAGGACCGATGGACGGACGAAAAGACAGACAGATAGGTGGAAGGGTAGACTGACATATAGACAGATAGATATGATGTGGATAGTTAGTCAATGGCTATTACTTTAACCATGTACTTAGTTTTGCGTCATTGCTGATATCGTCTGTTTTTCCTCATAGATATTCAGCAAGGTTGATGCAACGAATTCTAATGAAACAACACTAGACTCACTGGATAACAGATATGGAGAGGTATAAATTGCTAAAGCGTTCATAGGGAGGGGTTTGAATCTCAATGCTAGTTTAATAGGCAGAGGAAGAGAGAGAGAGAGAGAGAGAGAGAGAGAGAGAGAGAGAGAGAGAGAGAGAGAGAGAGAGAGAGAGAGAGAGACGTGGAAATATTAAAACAGCTGCCAGCAATCAAATTAAGTTAGTATTATGTCCTTTATAAGGCGTTGCAATCAACTCCAGCGTTTGTTGGATACTAGGCGATATTGTCAGTACTTTGCTGGCATTGCTTTCTGAACGGCCGATACTTCAACCATGGAAATGAACTCAAAGTTCTTCTGGCACATTGCCGACTTGACAGACAATAGCTTGTTACATTGTGCTTCAAAAACAGTCACAATAACTACAACACATGGCAGGGACTGGGGATGGAGTTATACCTCTCAATCACACAAAACATGGGCTAAATGTATAGACCATAAGTTGTTCATGCAGCATGATCCCTTTCTCGGCCTGTGTAGTTTACTCCAGAGGAAAGGTAACACAAATATATTTGGAACAAAACTAGCTGCAGAAGCTGCTGGATGAGCAAAGCAATGCTCTAACTGTCCGCCTGTCTGAGCTTCGATATTAGAGCAGCTGCCAACCAAGGTTTATGGCCTGGTCTTCTCTGCTATGACGTGTTGTCTTTAGGTTGCATTTCCTCGCATTTGGATAAGGCGTTTACCCTCCCAACTGGGCTCCTCCACCCGAAGCCGTTGGCACAATGTGGGGTGTCGGGTTTGGTGAGCGCCGCCCAAAATTCGGCGCTCATAGAAAGCATTAGTATATAACTCAGTGATTTATCATTTAATCGTCTCTACATTAGTATGTAACTCAGTGATTTATCATGTCATTCTCTGTACTCAACCTCAGTTGTATTACTTTACTTTCGCCTCTGTTCCCCCAGTTAATGAACTGGACCAGGTTTGTACAGACACTGGCGGCCCTGCCGAACATTGACATCTCCGACATTGCAGTTGATGAGCCTCTACGCGTTAACAGGCCGACTTCTTTGTATGCAGCCATCAACTATTTTGTTCAGCTGCCCGAGAGGTTAGAGAGAGAGAGAGAGAGAGAGAGAGAGAGAGAGAGAGAGAAGCGCGCGCGCGCACACACACACACAGAATGAGACAGTGTGTGAGAAAGAGTGTGTATGTGAGAATGGATGTGTCGAGAGTGTGTGTTTTCACACAGTAAGTGTGTGAGATAGTGAGTGTGTATGATAGTGAGTGTGTATGAGAAAGTGTGTAAAAGAGGTTGTGTGTGTTTGAAAGTGTGTGAGACAATGTGTGCGTTTGTGTGCCAGTATGTGTGAGAGTATAAAAGAGGGTATGTGTCATTGTGTGAAAGAGAGAGAGAGAGAGATAGAGAGAGAGAGAGAGAGAGAGAGAGAGAGAGAGAGAGAGAGAGAGAGAGGCTGTATGAGTGTGTGTGAGTGGAAAAGAGTGTGCTTGAGAGTTTGTAATAGAGAGCGTGTGCCTGAGAGAGAGGAGAGTTCTTGCGTGTGTGAGAAATAGTGTGTGAGAGAGAGTGTGTGTGTCTATGAAAGATGTGTGTGTGTGTATGTGTATGAGGATGTGTCTGAAAGAGTGTGAATGAGCGAGAGTGTGTGTGTGTATGAACGTAAAAGAGATAATGTGTATGCGCATATACATACACACACGCACGAATGCACACATGTATACATACATACATATGTTCAGACAGACACGCACGCATACACACTCGCATGCCAGCACGAACATACACACATACGTGTAAACAAGTGTAATGGTGTCACAGTAAACATGTCATGTACACAGAACTCAAGTCAACTACATTATCTGGAGCGTGGTGGACTCCCTGCAGAATGCCTTGATGAGTCGAGATTTCAAACTAGGCGCAATATTACAACATGTAAGTTAGCATCCTGTCTGTCTGTGTTAACAGTGCTTGACTTTAGTGGAGTTGGGTGGGGATCGGTTGTACAGGATTCTGATAATCCTATGAAGAATGATTATAGCCTGTGTGATTGGAGTATGTGCGCATACTATTGGACCATGTCCTCAAGCTTCTGGTTCTGTGCACTGTGTTGAGATTATCCTTGTGTTCTCTATTGATTGTCACTGGATCCCTGATTGGGGTATCAAGTGCAATGACAATTACCATTAACAGACTACAGGCCAGGCAGACCCAAAGCTGAAACAATTTTTCAGGTGTAAAATGCTGTTTTTACATCTTCTTTTCCAAGACTAGTGATATATGGTGGCCATTTCCCTTCCTCGCCATATTTCCTTTCCAGCCAGTTCGCAGCACATTCTGGAAATTGTCAAAGTGTCAGGTCACTACTTTAAGAGGCTGGTTCGATCTCAAGCTTTAATCGGACAACAGTCATCGAACCAGGCACGGCGACTCTATAAACAACAATAAAGGACATTCTTACACAAATGCTTGGTCACAGATACAGACTGTCCTGTAACTACAGTAAAAGACAGTCGTCCTCATTCATTATACACATGCTTGGCCATAGAGATAGTAGTGACATCCTTAAACTACAAGGGTCGTTCAGAAAGTAACACTCTGCATCGTTTTCCTCAACTAATAATATAGATAGAAGCATAGCATTTTACATACTTCATATATGGCATATGCCGATTGTGAGTACAAATTTGCATCCCAAAGTGCCTAACATAGCAGCTCTAAACCGCAGAAATGGAGCATATTAACAGCTTGCGTTATAAGCAGCGATTTGTGATAGAATTTCTCGTTGCAGAGAAGGAAACTGTTGTGAACATTCACAAGCGTCTATGTGTTGTGTACGGGAGTACAATCAGTCGCTGGGTTCAGGGAATCAAAGAATCAGGAAGTGGAGAAACGGAGCTGCTTGACTGGCCGCTCTGTGGACGTCCTGCCTCAGGCACCAACGCTGCAATGGTGTCTCTCTTCACACCATGTAGTGTGTTGAGTATATCATGTTCATCTATTTTTCTATTTAAGAAAGAGGAGTGGGGGGGGGGGGCAGTCAGTTGACATTCAATGATGGACGCTTTTACTTCCCAGAAAATTTACAAGTACCCTTTTACAGCTGGGTCTTCATGGGAGTTTGAGGCTGGCATTTTGCCGTCTTGACAGACTGTAGTTTGTTACACTGCGCTTCAAACATTGCATAATAACTACAACCCATGTCGTTAACGGATGTGATTGATCAGTCCAATTCGCGCGGTAAATGTTCATCCACAAAGGATGCATGTGAACATTGGTCATTTCCACCATCACGCACCATCTGACTTTTCACATGCTCAGTGGGTGACCTATCTGAAATCATGTTTTCCTTTGCATTTATTCAGTTTCTTATCTTTGCCTTCCATGCAATGCAATCAGCGGCGACTAGCTCCCAATGTGCATTATCAATGCCTGTATCAATCATATCCCGCTTATACACATCTTTGAATCTTTGTAGAGGCCGATCCCGAGATCTTTTGCCCATCTGTAATTCACCAAACAAGATGTCCTTTGGTATTCTATAGTCGCCCAGCATCCTAATTTGTCATATCCATGTAAGACTTCGAAGAATTAGGATGGACGCCTAGGTCAGTGACAAAAGCCCAATCCAGTTATGCCAAAAAAAAAAAAAAAAAAAAATAACCCAGGTTCAAGTGGATCCGAACAGGCACAAGTGACAGCCAGTTTTCTACCACTGTGCCGTAGAATACAGTGTATGCGTGGCACCTCTACGTGTTTGAGTCAATGTTTCATGATTGTCATTTAAACCAAAAAAAAAATTGTTTGCATACTCTTTACAGGACATCGCTGTCAACATCAGCATCTTTCAGCTGATTGTTGATTTCTTGGCAAGATTACTCTCAGTAGTTTGCCATTGCTTTCTGAGTAGCCGGCTCACATACCCCGTAAGTTACCGACGAGGCTAGAACCGCAAGAGAGACCGATTGTCATGTACAGGATCATTAATTGTCTTGAACAGGCTGTCTTAGAGAGCGACAAGGAACAGTTTCGAGACGAGGCCTGCACCAACTTTGTGACTGAAGCGTTTCACCTGGTTGTACATCGCCGGATGTATGGTGCTATTTCACCGGAGAAATTACAACAGGTAAATCGGGTTGCATTTCACATGCCTCGAGTAAATGAAGTACAATTAACTAATTTAGTGCCAAATAAAATATGGGTTTGGACCAAGCAAACATGGATATTGGAAAATAGGAAGTATGGGTGTGTCACGGTTATGGCTTAAAGGTTGTTAATATGGTAACAGACATGTTGTATTATAACGCAACGAAAACATTTCGGCGATATATTAGCCTATGGCAGATATGGAAAGTCCCTGAAGGCGATTAAGCATCCCATGACACTTCATCAGTTAAGGACCTTTAGAATGCTTGGAGGCTTATTGGCATACGTTGATAGCCATATATTGTTACAGATAAACACTCCATGGGTGATGAGGCAAGAAGATCGAATTCATTGTACAGGGTTCTATCCTCCATGGTGCGGCCTACTTTCCGAACAGACGCTCGCCAAGAGCTGTCTACACAGCACGAACCCCGTCACTCAAGCCATGCCGGCCAGGGATCTCTGAACAAACTGCGCTCGTGAACCACTGGAGTCTGACAATGGACCCACGAGCTTAACAACTCGGCCACGGAGGCCCTAATCTCTTCCTGCTTAACCCCGGACCACAAACTGTCTCAGCCCAGATCTGAAAACCTTTACTGTCTCGTGCCGGCCCCGTAACCACTTCGCCAGATACCCGTGTACTTGAGCATGGGACACGGCAGAGTGGTCAAAACACCGCAATCCAAACATATTGCCTGAAGTCCAGCCTGTGCAGCCACACGACAATACATGTCGCTATAGGTGGTGTAAGATGTCTTGCCAGGGCAGTGTCCTGCAGCAGAGAGAGTGGGAGGGGAGGAGAGTCCAAGCCTATAATTACACTGAGCTTGCTACCTCTGGGTGCGTGCAGGAGTGTGACCGTGATTGAGGGATGAAGAAGTAAACACGACAGCAATGACGTATATTAGCCAAAGCGAACCGACGATGGGAGACGGGGACAAAAACAAAATGGCCACGGGAAGAAGCTGGCTTTCCCACGTTCGATCAATAAAAAAGCTATGATAATTTTAGTCACAACGCACCTGGTGCATAATGTTCGCCTTCCCGAGGGCAGGATAGCTTATGGGCAGGCACACAGCGTATTGGTGGGATAAGTGCGGAAAACGATTTTTAAAAGTCTCAGAAGTGGAAGGCAGTGTAAGAACACAGAACAGGAGAAAGACACATGGAATCAAGGTCCTGGAGGTCCCACCCCTCGAGAGTTTCAAGGAGGTAAAGGGGACTAATGATTTGGAGTACGAGACAGCTTCTGATGAGCAGAAGCTTCCTTTCGTCCTTTTGCTGTTCAGCAGAATTTATAGCAATAGTGGTACAGATTGAGTTACTTATTTCCATTTATATCAGTAGTGGTACAGAATGAGTTACTTATTTCCATTTATATCACAAGTGGCACTAATTGAGTTACTTATTTCCATTTATATCAGTAGTGGCACAGCATGAGTTACTTATTTCCATTTATATTACTAGTGGCCTGATTGTGTTACTTATTTCCATTTATATCACTAGTGGTACAGACTGAGTTACTTATTTCCATTTATATCACTAGTGGTACAGACTGAGTTACTTATTTCCATTTATATCACTAGTGGTACAGACTGAGTTACTTATTTTCATTTATATCACAAGTGGCACTAATTGAGTTACTTATTTCCATTTATATCACTAGTGGTACAGACTGGGTTACTTACATTTATATCACTAGTGGCACTGATTGAGTTACTTATTTCCATTTATATCACTAGTGGTACAGACTGAGATACTTATTCCCATTTATATCACTAGTGGTAAGAATGAGTTACTTATTTCCATTTATATCACTAGTAGTACAGACTGAGTTTCTTATTTCCATTTATATCACTAGTGGCACTAATTGAGTTACTTATTTCCATTTATATCACTAGTGGTACAGATTGAGTTACTTATTTCCATTTATAAAAATTAGTGGTACAGACTGAGCTACTTATTTCCATTTACATCACTAGTTGTACAGACTGAGCTATTTATTTCCATTTATATCACTAGTGGTACAGATTGAGTTACTTATTTTCATTTATATCACTAGTGGCACAGACTGAGTTACTTATTTCCATTTATATCACTATTGGTACAGACTGAGTTACTTATTTCCATTTATATCACTAGTGGTACAGACTGAGTTGCTTATTTCCATTTATATCACTAGTGGCACAGACTGTGTTGCTTATTTCCATTTATATCACTAGTGGTACAGACTGAGTTACTTATTTCCATTTATATCACTAGTGGTACAGAGTTACTTATTTCCATTTATATCACTAGTGGTACAGATTGAGTTACTTATTCCCATTTATATCACTAGTGGTACAGACTGAGTTACTTATTTCCAAACTATGTTTATAACCCCTACCTTGTATATTTATTTATTGTTGTTCCTTGTGTCCGCTCGCTTTGAACTCAAGCGTTGTCCATACACGTGCTACTACGTCTAATGCACTGGAATTAGTTTTTCCTATTGCCAGTGTCTCTCACCATCAGGTGCCACTCCGACTTCAGATGTACTTGTAATTTACGCCCCGCCCCCCAAGTCGATGACGAATTTTAGTTCAACTGACCCGTATATGGATTGAACCCGCTACCACGGCATCAGCACGCCGGAAGTTTAAGAACGATCACTGTTATCCAGTCGCCCATGGTGAAATCTACCATGTATTTCATATACACTTTTTATTTGCATATCCTTTTTACAGGACATCGCTGTCAACACCAGCATTTTACTGCTGCTGTTGATTTCTTGGCAAGTTTTACTTTCATTAGTTTGCCATTGCTTTCTGAACGACCGGTTCCCATACCAACTCATTAAAACCCAGTGCAACGCGGTCTGCTGCTTAATCGGTCGCAGCTATGTTTCGAATGCGGGTAGACGGGCTTACAAATCGCACCCGCAAGCCCTTAGCCACGGAGGGCGGCTCATATACACTACACTAAACATATAAACAGAAGTTAACTTGATATGCTAGGAAACTGTGTTCCTAAAAACTGACCGAGTACGAGCTCTTTTTAGCTGAGCTGCGCTTCCCAGATAGACCTAGTCTAAAATTGATACCAGGCAATTCTTGGGGAAATAAAGGCGGCATGTGTGACACAGACCTCATCAGCCACTGTATGCGTTTGGTATACACAAATAAAGGTCCATCTGCATATGTTCGATGTGCTTTAGCCGTGTACAAGGAGCCGATCTATACTAACCCCTTGACCTTTAAACTAAAGTAGAACTAGCTTGACTCCAGTCTCACGGACAGAGAGGGGGCGACAAGGTGGGACACCACACTTGGATACTCTCTGTGAGGGTGGACGTCTGGCGTACATTCCCGGATATTGGTTCCCTGGTTCCACTTGTTTGGAGGGTCATCATCGTCTCCTCCGGATAGAGGTATTGGTGCCCCGATCTCTGCCTCGCCGTCTCCGTCAGCGCATATCAACCAACCATACCGGTTCTGTGTTGGTTAATCAAACGTCCTTTTTATGTCACACCCTAGGCCAGGCGATGAATTAATGTTCAGGTACAACGGTCAACAGAAAATGCCAGCACATCCCTTCATTAAAGAATGTTGGTTGTCCATTGCAAGTTTACTGTCGGCTAATGTATATATCCTCAACAAGTTTACTATAAACTCTTGTGTATATCCTCAATCAAGGGGTTAACGACATTGTTCGTTATCCCGTATATCCACGTGGGGACAACAGCAGCTGCGGGAATCGGCACCGGTTCGCGATGCACTGGTAACTTAGGGGGTATGTGAGCCGGTCGTTCAGAAAGAAATGGCAAATTACTGAACGTAAAACTTGTCTAGTACATCAACAGCAGCTGAAAAATGCTGGTGTTGACTGCACGTCTTGTAAGGTATTTTTTTTTTTTCGCATATCCTTTACAGGACATCGCTGTCAACACCAGCATTTTACCGCTGTTGTTGATTTCTTGGCAAAATTACGCTCATTAGTTTGCCATTGCTTTCTGAGCGGCCGGCTCACATATCCCGCAAGTCACCAACGCGGCGAGAACCGCTACAAATTCTCGCGCAGGTACGTTACTCACGAGAATATACGTGATTACGGAGAAAATATGCAAGTTTACTATAAACTCATGTATATATCCTCTACACGTTTACTATTAACTTCTGTGCGTCTCCTCTACAAATTTACTATATGCTTCTGTGTATTTCCTATACAAGTTTACTATAAACCCATGTATATATCCTCTAGAAGTTTACTATAAACCCATGTATATATCCTCTACGAGTTTACAATAAACCTATGTGTATATCCGCTACAAATTTACTACAAACCTCTGTGTATATTCTGTACAAATTTACTAACAACTCATGTATATATCCTCTACAAGTTTACTATAATCTTCTGTGTATTTCCTCTAAAAGTTTACTATAATCTCCTGTGTATTTCCTCTACAAGTTTACTATAACTTTCTGTGTATATCATCTGCAAGTTTACTATAATCACCTGTATATTTCCTCTACAAGTTTACTATAATCTCCTGTGTATATCCTCTACAAGTTTACTGTTATCTCCTGTGTATATCCTTTACAAGTTTACTATAATCTCCTTTGTATTTCCTTTACAAGTTTACTATAACCTTCTGTGTATTTCCTCTACAAGTTTACTATAACCTTCTGTGTATATCATCTGCAAATTTAGTGCTGCGCTCCCTGTATATCCTCTATAAATTTTCTATGAACGTTGATGTATAATTTGTACAGTTTTACTACAGACTTCTTTGTATATCCTCTAAACGTTTACTATAAACCTCTGTCTATATCTTATATAAGTTTACTATTAACTTCTGTGTATTTCCTATACAAGTTTACTATAATCTCTTGTGTATATCCTCTACAAGTTTACCGTAAACTAATGTATATCGTCTACAAGTTTTCTATAAATTCCTGTGTATATCCTCTACAAGTTTACTATAAACTCTTGTCTATATACACTACAAGTTTACTATAAACTCTTTCTATATACTCTACAAGTTTACTATACACTCTTGTCTATATACTCTACAAGTTTACTGTAAACTCCTGGGTAGGTGGAGGAAATGGTAAAAGAAATGAAGGAACAGTTTACAGATCAGCTGGCATCCCACACATGGCTAGACAAGGAAACAGCACAGTTCATCGAAAACAAGGTGAGGTCACGTGTTTGCTCTCAGCCTACTGTATGTCACTTCAAAAAGCGAGAACATTCAGTGAAGAATAGCGGCAGTCAGTTGAGATATCTCCTTGGTGGTTTAGAATTCGGACTGTAAAATTGCTACCGCTAGCAATGTTTCTTGGTTCCAGCAGTTGACATATTTCCTGTGTCATGTAGAATTTGAGCTGTAAAATAGTTACTGCTAGCAATGTTTCTTGGTTCAAGTGGGGTAACTTTAATGTGTTAAAGTGTGGACTGTTGGATATTTATCTAATACATGCAAGGAGTTCTGGTGGTGCAGTGGCTAAATACTTGGGAGTGTTGGTGATGTATTTATAACCCTGCAGTATGCTCTTGATGAGAAACAGCGAAATACGCCAGGCAAGAAATCGTGCAATATTTTATTTTTGGTGTCTGTGTTTATATTCACGAAGGGAATACATTATCTTATATTAAGGCATTGTGTGTATTCAATAGAGGGGGTGGGGGTGGGGTGGGGACTGCGTGGTCTCGAGGTATGGTGTCCGCCTCAAGTGCTGGAGGTCCCGGGTTGACGCCTAGGTGAGGGCCGGGTGTTCACAGATCCTTGACCATCTTTGTAACAAAAATTTCCCCTGGTCTCTGGGTAGTGAGATCGGACGCCCGTGTGTATTGTTGCGCACGTAAAATATCCCTTGGCAGTTGAAAATCGAAAAAGAGTAGCCTAACGGCGTTGCCCGGGAAACATTTCGAGTTAAAAATCTACCCAAAGTATTTTAGGATCCTCGCCGGTGCTACGGAGTTCGTGCACTAAGCAGAGATTCTCCGGACTTAGGCTTGAGATAGCAGTAGAACGGAGCACTTATGGGTTACACCCGTGTGACGTGATATTGATCCGCCGACTAAACTAAACTGTGTAGAGAATAGGTGTGTTCGTCTGCCGTCGATACATATGCTGTCTGCTGCCTGTGCGTATTATCTTCGCTGGCAAATGTCCAATCTGTGCGACCTGTAATTATTGCCTCCTGTCTCTGAGCGTTGAGCTGGGGTCTATTGACAACACACCGCCTGTAGCTGGTGGATACAACATTGCTGCCTGGAACTGGTGGATACAACATTGACAGCCTGGAACTGGTGGATACAACATTGACAGCCTGGAACTGGTGGATACAACATTGCCAGCCTGGAGCCCATCTCAGGCAATCTGCGTGTGCCGTGCTGAATCAGAATCTGACCTCCTCTTGTGTCCCTTTTGTCCCTGGAACAAGCTAGGAGAAAAGTATTTCTGTACCAGGCTGTTAGAAAAAGTCTCTCTGTACCAGGTTGTTAGAAAAAGTCTGTCTGTACCAGGTTGTTAGAAATGTATATATGTACCAGGCTGTGAGAAAAATCTGTCTGTACCAGACTGGGAGTAAAGTCTCCCTGGAACAAGCTGGGAGAATAGTCTCCCTGGTTACAGGCTGGGAGAAAAGTCTCTCTGGTACCAGGCTGGGAGAAAAGTCTCTCTGGTACCAGGCTGGGAGAAATGTCTCATTGAAACAAGCTGGGAGAATAGTCTCCCTGCTACCAGGCTGGGAGAAAAGTCTCACTGGAATAAACTGGAACAAAAGACTCACTGGAGCAAGCTGGGAGAAAAGTCTCACTGGGACAAGCTGAGAGAAAAATCTCACTGGAACAAACTGGAAGAAAAGTCTATTTGTACAAAGCTGTAAGGAAAGTCTCATTGGAACAAGCTGGGGAAAAAGTCTCATTGGAACAAGCTGTGAGAAAATTCTCACTGGAACAAGCTGGGAGAAAAGTATATTAGTACAAGGTTTGGAGAAAAGTTAGTCTTTCTGTAAAAGACTGGAAGAAAAGTCTTTCTGTACCGGGCTGGGAGAAATGTCTCTTTGCACCAGCTTCATGTATTTAGGTGCAATCCCTGTTCAAGACTAAAACAAGCTGACAGACAATAGGTTTGATATAAGAGTTAAAACTCATGTTTCCTAGAGCATTCATGGACAACAATAATCTGTAGTATTCAGTGGGTGGGTTTGTCCTGTATGGTCACTGAATTCAATAAGTAATAACATAACATTTAGTTGCATATCCTTTGCAGCACACCGCAATCAACCACATAACTTTGGGGAACGGTTTGTGATTTGCTTGGCACTGTTTATATTCAGTAGTTTGCCATTGCTTTCTGAACAACCGACGCTCACACCATATAAGTCAACGCAAGGCTGTCTGCTTCCAAATCATTTGCAGCCGCTTTCGATCCTTGGACGCGGGATTTGATGTCATTGAATTTAAAGGCAAGGAAGTCTCGCAGATGCAAACTGCTGTAGGTATATAAAGTGTTAATATCCTCCAATGTGGGTATGTGAAGTTTTAGGTCCCTCACATGTGGGTATGTGAAGTTTTAGGTCCCTCACATGTGGGTATGTGAAGTGTTAGGTCCCTCACATGTGGGTATGTGAAGTGTTAGGTCCCTCACATGTAGGTATGTGAAGTGCTAGTTCCCTCATATGTGGGTATGTGAAGTGTTAGGACTGTCACATGTGGATATGTGAAGTGTTAGGACCCCCACATGTGGGTATGTGAAGTGTTAGGACTGTCACATGTGGGTATGTGAAGTGATAAGACTGTCATATGTGGGTATGTGAAGTGTTAGGTCTGTCAAATGTGGGTATGTGAAGTGCTAGGACCGTCGCATGTGGGTATATGAAGTGTTAGCCCCCCACATGTGGGTATGTGAAGTGTTAGGTCACCCACATGTGGGTATGTGAAGTGCTAGGTCTGTCACATGTGACTATGTGAAGTGTTAGGACTGTCACATGTGGATATGTGAAGTGTTAGGACCCCCACATGTGGGTATGTGAAGTGTTAGGACTGTCACATGTGGGTATGTGAAGTGTTAGGACCGTCGCATGTGGGTATATGAAGTGTTAGGTCCTCCACATGTGGGTATGTGAAGTGTTAGGTCCCCCACATGAGGGTACGTGAAGTATTAGGTCCCCCACATGTGTGTATGTGAAGTGCTAGGTCCGTCAAACGTTGGTATGTGAAGTGTTAGGCCCATCACATTTGGGTATGTGAAAGGTTAGGTCTGTCATATGTGGGTAAGTGAAGTGTTAGGACCGTCGCATGTGGGTATGTAAAGTGGTAGGACCGTCGCATGTGGGTATGTGTAGTGTTAAAACCCCCACATGTGGGTATGTGAAGTTGTAGGACCCCCACATGTGGGTATGTGAAGTGTTAGATCCGTCACATGTGGGTATGTGAAGTGTTAGGTCTGTCACATGTGGGTATGTGAAGTGTTAGGGCTATCACATGTGGGTTTGTGAAGTGTTAGGTCTGTCGCATGTGGGTATCTGAAGTGTTTGGTCTGTCACATGTGGGTATGTGAAGTGTAAGGGCCCTCACATGTAGGTATGTGAAGTGTTATGTCCCTCACATGTAGGCATGTGAAGTGTTATGCCCTCACATGTGGGTTTGTGAAGTTTTAGGTCCGTCACATGTGGGTATGTGAATTGTTAGGGCCCTCACATGTGGGTATATGAATTGTTAGGGCCCTCACATGTAGGTATGTGAAGTTTTAGGTCCGTCACATGTGGGTATGTGAATTATTAGGGCCCTCACATGTGGGTATGTGAATTGTTAGGGCCCTCACGTGTAGGTATGTGAAGTGTTAGGGTCCTTGCATGTGGGTATGTCAGGTGTTAAGGCCCTCACATGTGGGTATGTGAGGCGTTAGGACCGTCACATGTGGGTATGTGAAGTGTTAGGACCCTCACATTCTGTAGACCTGAAAGTAGGAAGGTATAGGAGCCCCGTCCCTCCCTCCCTCCCACAGTGAAAGCGTGAACCCAAATGGTGGAACTGTGGTGAATGTGTGAACACAATTGGTGGAATTGTGGTGAATGTGTGAACACAATTGTTGGAATTGTGGTGAAAGTGTGAACACAATTGGTGGAACTGTGGTGAATGTGTGAACACAACTGTTGAAACTGTGGTGAAAGTGTGAACACAATTGTTGGAACTGTGGTGAATGTGTGAACACAATTGGTGGAACGGTGGTGAATGTGTGAACACAATTGGTGGAACTGTGGTGAAAGTGTGAATACAATTGGTGGAACTGTGGTGAATGTGTGAACACAATTGGTGGAACTGTGGTGAATGTGTGAACACAATTGTTGGAACTGTGGTGAAAGTGTGAACACAATTGGTGGAACTGTGGTGAATGTGTGAACACAATTGTTGGAACTGTGGTGAAAGTGTAAATACAATTGTTGGAACTGTGGTGAAAGTGTGAACACAATTAGTGGAATCTCTGCAAAGCTCTGAAAGTGTAAACACTATAAAATAACACGAAGTAATACAGCTTTACAAAACACAATTACGGAAAACATCGGACTCTGCGGCGACTAGCCTTTATCGGCACACAAATACACAAAGTGAGCAAGAGCTGGTATCGAAATCTTCTCTGACCGGGCTCCTGCGAGTATCGGTGTAACGTCGTAACCATTACACCTGTGCGTCAACTACTGAATTGAATGCGTTGAATAATCTATTAGACCTGTGGTTCTCAACCTTTTTTGGTCCGTGCCCCCTTTCACCATATTTTCAGAACGTCATTCCCCCTTTTCGTATTTCCTACCTAAAAATTCCCCCTCCCGCTCCTACACAGTATATGTAATAATGGAAACACATACTAAAACAAGTCTAGACGTCCACATAAAACGTGATGTGTGGGTCTACTTACTTTATAAAATGAATTTTAGAAGGGTGAGACGTACAGAGCCATAAAGTATGAAGGGAAAAACAATATCAAGTAATCGGTTCTTGTTTTAACGCGTCCTTGAAATAATCTTCATCCACCCCCCCCCCCCCCCCATGGAAACCCCAAAATTCCACCCTGGGGGGGGGGGGGAATTCCCCAACGGTTTAAATCCACTGTATTAGACAGTAATTCCTAGTTTATTCTCTAGAACATACATGGTATTATTGTAATTGTAATTATATTGTGTAGATCGATTCAATAACTACATCAGCAATGTACCTCACAAAGGCCATGAACAACGCCACCGTGGAAGCCTACTATTCAAATGTACGTATTCTGGATCTTATTATCTTTCATTATGTGTATTCTATGCTGCATTTCCATGTTCTACTCCTACAAGGCTAGTGTGTGTGGCCGAGGTTTAGGGAACGCATTCGCAATCCCGCATTCGAAATCAGTTTGCGGCAGATTGCAGCAATCTGGTGCTTGCGGCATGGATAGATTTGAAGAAAGCCTTTGACAAAGTCTGGAAAGAAGGTCTGATGAATAAACTAAGAAACTACAAAGTCAATGGAAGAATGTACAAATGGGTGAAAGCATACTTGCACAACAGAAGAGCCCGAGTACAGATAGACGGACTAAAGAGCAAGAAAGTACTACTGCGTCACGGAGTTCCCCAGGGCGGAGTATTGTCCCCCACACTCTTTCTAATCTTCATCAATGATCTCGTTGCTAATCTACCGCATGGAATTAAAGCCGCAATGTATGCCGATGACCTGGTTCTATGGAGCACAAATGAACATGCATCAGTGGCCACCAGATTACTACAAAGAGCTGTAGATACATTTGTTGCATGGGCAAATAGATGGTGTGTCAGCATAAACACTGACAAGTGCAGCACCACCCTATTTACCCTCTCTCCAAAACAAAAGGCAGGGACCATCCAGATAAATGGAACACCCCTACGAGAAGATAAAGAACCAACATACCTTGGAGTAACATTTGATGGCAGGCTGACATGGAGAAAGCACATCAACAAAGCAGTAGCAAAAGCCAGAAGGAAAATAGCCATCCTGAGAAAGCTAAGTGGAACCACATGGGGAGCCAGTGGGAAAATACTTAGCAAAGTTTATCAACAGAGCATACGACCATACCTGGAATACGGGTCAACTGCATGGTGTTCGGCAGCAAAAACCACACTACAAGAGCTGGAGAAAGTGCAAAATCAAGCACTTAGAGTCACCACAGGAGGGATGAGATCAACCCCTATAGTGGAAATGGAGAAGATGGGGAGGACACAAGCACTGAGTGAGCGCAGAGATACGAAAACGCTAATACAAGCAGAAATGTTCCTCAGCTTGCCAGGCCACCCTATGAAGAACAGATTTGAAAACCTAGCTATGGGGCGGTTGAAAAGAAGTAGTTTTATCCACCAGGCCAAACGACTCTGCAGAGAAACCACCGATCTGCCCACAGTTAATATCCCCCTAACAACTATTCCAGAGCAAACTCCATGGAAAGATGAGCATAGACTATCATTACAAATCCAGACAAAAGTGAGAGGAATATTTGACAAGGAAGATCAGAACAGTGTGCAGCGCAGAACAGCCACTCTCAGCTTCCTTGATGAAGAATACCCACAGGACCTCTGGATCCGAGTCTACACAGATGGGTCAGCACAAAATGCTGTTCGAAATGGAGGAGCGGGAGTGTACATAGAATACCCAAATAATACCAGGGACACAGCTAGAGTACCAACAGGAAAGTACTGCCATAACTACGATGCTGAAATTGAGGCAATCAAGATAGCAACAGAGAAATTACTAAATACCAGCAATGGTACACAACTTGTGGTGCTATTGACAGATGCAAAATCAGTACTCGAGGCGCTCCTGTCTGGGAAATTGCCAGTACTAAGGACACTACTTTCTGAACTTAGCAGTCAGCATAAGGTCACCATACAGTGGATACCATCCCACTGTGGAGTACCCGGGAACGACAGAGCTGATCAATTGGCTAAGGAAGGAGCCAAAGAAGAACAGCCTGATGTGCCTGTAACATACCACCAAAAGAAAAGAATGATCAAATCAGTCAGAAAGCCGCCAAAACCTGCTCAAGATGACTACCACGTTATGGATAGACCAGAATAAGTCATTATTCTGCGGCTCAGAACAGGGCACAATAGATTACGCAACCACATGTATACAAAATTCAAGATTGGTGAAACAGCCATGTGTACATGTGAATTGGCGTCGTCGACAGCAGAGCACATACTCCAAGACCGCCCAAAATATAACATATCTAGACAAACTTTCTGGCCTAGAGAGACGACAGTGGAAGATAAACTCTATGGACCGCTGTGTGAACTGAAAAAGACAGTTCAATTCATACAAGAGACAGCACTACAGTTATAGACATATTTCAAGCGAACGAAAGAAGAGGAAGAAGAAATCAGTTGCAGACGATTATACAGCATAACGCGATGGGTTCATTTTTAACAATGATACGAACGTCGGTCTTTCAGAAAGCAATGGCAAACTACTGAAAGTAAACTCGTCTGGCATTTGTCCATCACTAATTATGATGACCATTCATTTCATCCAGTGGGGTTGAAAGTTTAGAGCCGTGAGTTCTAAGATGGCTGGTAAAGACTACTTTTAATGGAAATGTTCTTTGACAATGTGGGCAAAAACTTCTTGACATTCCAGGAGGAGGATCTCCTGCAGTGGTTTTTCTGTCCAGCCTGTTTTTCTTTTCTTTCTTCATAGCTCTAGCAGTCCTGTTTGCTTCACAAGTGACAACACTCTTTAGTAATAAATATAGGTCTTTGGCAGCAGTCTCCCAAGTGTCGTGATGAATTCCAAAAGCTTGTAATGAGATCATATGTGTCTTTAAAGCGTTACCTCCGGCCGCTTTGGGAGCGGTTACCACAAGTCAACTCGCCGTAAAATCACAAACAGCCAGAAAATGCAGAGGTTGACTGCGATATCCTGTAAAAGACATGTAGTTGTCTTAGCCGTTAAAAACAATGTCCACATGAAACACCTCATGCCAATAAACAATTAAATAAACAATGAAGGAATTAAGAATGTGGCAACCTATGAAAAAGTGGGTTCCACGATTAACACCAATGAAGATAATTTGAAATAATTTAGGAGAATGACCACAGGAATACATAGGTTAAAGTGCTTGGGGCAACAACGTTACATTACTGATATTCGTTCATTCATTCAGTAGAATGTCCTTTGCAGAACCTTGCTCCCATAATAACCTTCCGGAAAACCTCTCGACCATAAGCAAGATGTCCCGCGTTCGATACACCCATCTGGAGATCATCCGCGATATCCTGCACCCATCTTCTCTTTGGCCTTCCTCTTCCTCTCTTCCCAGGCATATACCTCTCCATTATTGTTCTCTCCAAACTTTCGTGACGTTTCAAGTGACCAAAATATTTCAATTTTCTTTGTTTTATCGTTTTTAATAGCCAACCTGCTTCAATATTCAGCTCTTGAAATATTGATGTATTTGTTCTTTCCTTTACCCAAGATATTCTTAGAACTCGTCTATAATATTTATATTCAAAGGCATTTATGCGCTGCTCAGCTTGTTTAGTAAGTGTCCAGGTCTCACAGGCGTATGTTGCAATGGAAAAGGTGCATGCTCTTAAAAATCTAATTTTTGTAGTTCTGTCTGTCCCATTCCATAATTTATTCAGTTGTTTTAGTCTTTGAAGAGCAATTGATAGTCGTCGTTTAATTCCTTTCACTGTGTCACCGTTGTTGGTAATCAATGACCCAAGATATTCAAAATTTTCCACCACCTCCAATTTTTCCTCATTAACATATATTTCTTTCTCCATAGTAGTTTTATCTGTATGCATTATCTTTGTTTTTGCAATGTTAAGATACAAGTTGTGATTTTCACTATTCAATTGGGTTGAGGCTATTAGGTTTTCTATACCAGTCACATCACTGATAAACAGATGAAAATAAAGATGTTGGGAATATGCATCTTCCCAATGGTAACATACGAAACAAAATATGTACCTCTTCAATGGATTATTGTAGGTCAGCATGGGCGAATGGATAAGAACGCGTGTCTTGAACATCCGGTGTGCTGATGCCGAGATAAAAGGTTCAACCCCTACACCGGACAGCTGGACTAAAATGTTGACCTATCGTCCTTGACTTGGGGCCTAAATTACAAGTACCTCTGAAGTCGTACTGAGCTCACCCGATGGCGAGGGACACTGTTAACAGGGAAAGCTAATCCAAAACATTCAGTCCAGCACTACTAGAAGTAATTTGTACGAACTACGCTTGAGTTCAAAGAGAGCGTCCGCCTATATATATATATATACATTATTCAGTATGTGACATAAACTCTACTTCAAGAGCTACTAAAATTGCCATCGTCAACAAAAAGTCTACATCATCAACAATTATCATTAATTTTTTTTAGCAAAAACTCGAGTTCATCAACTATAAGCACACAATTTTGTGTGCAAATTCATACTTCATAAACTAGTAACTTTCATGATGTGAGAAAAATATGTACTTAATAAATTAGTATCATTCACGATGTGAGTATAAACTGTACTTCATAAACTAGTACCATTCAAGATGTGAGTATAAACTGTACTTCATAAACTAGTACCATTCAAGATGTGAGTATAATCTGTACTTCATAAACAAGTACCATTCAAGATATGAGTATAATCTGTACTTCATAAACTAGTACCTTTCACGATGTGGAAACAAGCACTACTCCATCAACTTTTAGCATTCAAAATGTACGCAACTGCAACTTCATCCACTGACTAAAGTAAAAAGTCCCGAAGTAGGGACTTGATTGGGTTGTAAGTGTTAGGACCGTCTCATTTTTGGGCATGTCTGCATGGAGGAACAGGTTACCAGCCTTTACCTCCCATAGGGAGCGACGAGACCACGTATCTAACCCTCCTCCGACCGCGCTTATAGCGTACTTCTAACTGCGTCAACTACGAACATGAAATGATGAACACAAACTCTATTTCGTCAGCTTTTAGCTTTCACTTGACTTTTCTTTAACAAGAGAACAAAGTCCAATAATCCAGAAAACCTCAGACGTCCTCTCGATCTGTTGAAAACCTGTCATCATCTGGATTAGGGGCGGCAAGCCTTTTCTATATCAGGGAGCATTTGGATACGTATTACACCATTCGTTCACCACACACAATACTTAACTTCACATTTAGCTTGCTGTATTTGGTCTTATGGTCACCAGTAGGGAAAAGAAAATGGGGAAGACCAAGAGAGACCCTGCGTAGAACCATCATCAGAGAAGGCGCATTCAACGGCCAAGTGAACACTAAGATCTACAACAGGTAGCAGCGAACCGCCAGACATGGAGAGCCATGACTTCTGCTCTATGCGCGGCCTAGGCTCAAAAGGAAAGACTAACTAATTTGGTCAAGCCGTTTCAGTAGCGATAGCATTGCGAACGCGATTCGTAATGCCACTTACCCGTGTTCGAAACACAGCAGTGACCGATTTGGCAGTAGACCGTGTCGCGCTGGTTTCAACGTGTTGATATAGGAACTGGTCGTTCAGAAAGCAATGGTAACCTACTGAACATAAAAACTTTCCGAGACATCAACAGCGGCGTTAAAATACTGATGTTGACTGCAACGTTCTGTGAAGAATATGCAACTTTAAAGGGAAAAAAAGCAATTGACAAACGTTTATTTAAGTCACGCCTAATGTGATGGCTAGAGCTCCTTCCCTTTGGCAAGGCATCTGTTGTTTGCTTGTGTTGATGATGTTGCTACTGGCAACTGATTTTCCAGGTTTCCATCGGTCAGTATGGGGCAGTTCAACTTTTTGTGAAGAACTGCTGACAGCAGCAAGTTGTTGCGAACACAGATGCACATTTGAATGAATGTCATCCCAAAGTGGGAACTCTTCATTGCTGGCAGCAGTAAGTTGTTGCGAACACAGATGCACATTTCAATGAATGTCTTCCCAAAGTGGGAAACTCTTCATTGCTGGCAGCAGAAAGATGTTGCGAACAAAGATGCACATTTCAGGTAATGTTTTCCTAACGTGAGAAATTCACCATTGCTTATGTAACCGACTCTGTGGCAAAGGGGTTACAAATTCAATTCCCGCAAACCGTGTTTAAAACAGATCTGCGGGCGATTTAGTAGCAGACCGCCTTGCGATAGTTCCCACACAAAGGTATGAGCACCGGTGGTTCAGAAAGCAATGGTAACCTACTAAAGGTAAACTTGCCAAGAAATCACAATAAAACAAAACAAAACAAAGCAAAACAAAAATAAAGGCTAGGATTGACTGACACGTCCTGTAAATGATATACAACTAACTTTTTGTGTGTGTAACGTGCATATAACTCTAGTTGTCAAGATCAAATGATTTCGCAGGTGACCTAGATCATTGGTCAGTCTCACCACGCCTGATTACACGCTGATTAGGTCAGGTTTATTAATTTCTTGAGTGAAATCGACATCATCCGGTACTTTATTGGATTAACATTAACATCAGTTCTGTATACTTATGTGGAGTTCATATATAGCTTTCTAAAGGAACAATCACCAAGATAGCACATTTTAAAGCCAGGGAACACCATGCAACTCTCTTCACAGGTCACGTCAGTAAAATTATGCCAGCTCTTTAAAACATGAACAGATGGTTTAATCTCTCTCTCTCTCTCTCTCTCTCTCTCTCTCTCTCTCTCTCTCTCTCTCTCTCTCTCTCTCTCTCATTCTCCCCTATTTCAGCGAAATGCTGTTATGTGTTGTCTGATTGCTCGTTGTTGTATGTGAGCCCAACACTTCCCTAGTGAGACCCACATCCCAACTACTCATACCCATACCCCATCTACTCATACCCGCATCCCACCTACTCACAAACACATCCCACCTACTTATACCCACATCCCACCTACTCATACCCACATCCCACCTACTCATAACCACACCCTATCTTCGCATACCAACATCCCACCTACTCATACCCACACCCTACCTACTCATACCCACATCCCACTTTCTCATACCCATACCCCATCCACTCATACCCATACCCCATCTACTCATACCCATATTCCACCTACTTATACCCACACTCTACCTACTCATACCCATACCCCATCTACTCATAACTATATCCCACTTACGCATACCAACATCCTACCAACTCATACCCACACTCCATCCACTCATACCCATACCCTGTCTACTCATACCCACACCCTACGTACTCATACCCATATCCCATCTAATAATACCCACACCCCATCTATTCATATCCACACCACATCTACTCATACCCACATCTCACTTACTCATACCAGACCTATACCCCAATTATCATACCCATACCCCATTTACTCATACTCACACCCACCTACTCGTATCCATACGCCATTTACATTCACACCCTAACTACTCATATCCATAACCCATCTACTCAAACCCACACCGAGGCGACTCATACACACAACCCATTTACTCATACCCACACACCACCTAATCATACCCTCACCCCTTCTACTCATACCTACACCCCACTTACTCATACCTACACACCAACTACGCATACCCACGACTCGTCTGCTCATACCCACACGCCGCTTACATATACACATACCCTGCCTACTCAAAGACTCACCTGGCCTACTTATTCGCATACC
Source organism: Cepaea hortensis (assembly GCA_963921405.1). Taxonomy (NCBI): domain Eukaryota; kingdom Metazoa; phylum Mollusca; class Gastropoda; order Stylommatophora; family Helicidae; genus Cepaea; species Cepaea hortensis. The sequence goes on from OY992891.1 coordinate 24,697,370, forward strand.
TGACCTACTTATTCACATACCTGGCTAACTCATACTCACAACTGGCCTACTCATACACGCACCCTACTTATTCATACCCATACCCACCTAACGATACCCACACTCGCCTACACATACACATACACTGCCTACTCATACACATACCTGGCCTATTCATGTATATACCTGTGACGAAACGACTGCAGATAGTCTGGTCTCTGAGATATATCCCTTTGATGGGATGGCGAAGGGTTAGTCTCCCTGGAATTAATGACAATAACTAGGGGGTTTCCCGTCTAAAGTAGTGCGTCACGTTACGATTCTGGGTATTTCTAGAGAAATCTAGAATGTCCCCCAGTAAGTGCGTAGGTGGTCAAGATCACGCTAGACTCACAATTGCCTCATGGAACACGGGATGGTGGAACAATCCGTGACGCAGGACTTCTCCGTGGCTCACTCATGGAATTCACTCGGCCCGTGAAGGCATTGTGACGACGCACTTAGCTGGTCGTGATCAGTCGCCAGTCGGACCTCAGCGTAGAAAGATCGCAGAAATGTGCTGCTGAAATTTGATGTCAGTGTTCGCAGCCAGAGCGGGACATCAGCAGACAAGATTGTGATTTCGGAATCACAGGTCAGTTGAATACTTTGTCTATTGTTTAACTGTTGTCCTTATACCGCTCCTACCTACTCGAGAGAATTATTCGCCGCCCGGAATCGTCTTCGCGAAGCGCATAAATATACCGCCGGCCGCCTGCATTTTTAATTAGCGATTATCGATCGGCTAGGTAATGTGTTGACAGACGGATCCAGCCCGCACAACAGCTGGGAGTGTGTATACACAATAGGCCGGAACGTGTGTTCTTTCTAGTACTGGCGTAAAACCTTGGTTTGTAGATTGATAGAATTATAAACTGTTTGTTTACAAATGATTTGCATGGTTAGTGATATGTATGCTATTATCACTGCTTTGTGCAAGGAAGATTCCGGTACTTTACCATGTGTGTAGCAGTGACTTGTTTGGTTTAGGACTTACACACGCAAGGCAGGTGGTTTGTCATTCATTACATAGAAATGCTAGATGCTGTTAATAATGATAAGTTAGGGCTTGTTATTATTATATATGTATAATTTGCTTCGTTAGAGTAGGATTGTAACTTAGATGTTAGATCAGTGGTGGTGATTATTCTTGGAACCAAGGTGTGATTCATGGGAAAGGTCGGCAGGTAAGTATTTGCGGTGTAATATTACCAGTGTTATTCCTCGTAGGAAGAATGGTGTTACATTTATTGGATAACGGTTGATAGGAAGTATTTATGAGACCTATTGTCACTGCTTGTTTACATGTCCGTCCGCTAGAGTGACCGTGCGTGTTCAATCTTGCGTATGTCTAGTCAACCGACTGGGAAGTAGGCCGGTCCGCCCGACCCGTTAGGTTGCAGGTCCGACCCCAAAGCGACGTGCGTATCCGATGGTTGAACATACCCGACCGAGAGTGCTGCGGCGCTCTGTAATTCGAGGCCGTTGCGTCTAGGTACATCCAAGATGGAAATCGAACCGGGTCTGTCTCTATTATTCTACTCTTGCAGAAACCTGACTCTGTTCATGGACTACTTGAGGTACTGCCGTGAAGTAGGAGTAGTATGTTAGGGGAAACAACCCCAAAAATGAGGAGCTGAGTGTTGGTAAAGGAGAGGCTGGAGGCCTTGCTACATTGGATGACGTGACCTAAATCGTCACGGGACAAGATGCACGGGACCCACAGTAGCTGTGGGAAAGTGTATTGGTGGATGGCCACTAAAGCTGTGCTCGACCGGCACAGAGATGACCGACCAGAATAGAAGGTCAGTTAATCAAAGGCAACTCAGATTCTGGGACAGGGATCCCAGGACAGAGCGATGGCTGTGATATGATTTGTTATTTAAGTTTAACAATTCATGAGTTATCCTTAGTTAATACTATAGTAATGAATTATAAGGAGTATAATTTATTATGGACATATAGTTATTAATGTGTGTAGTTGATCAATCCATGGGTGAAAGGATTGGTTAATTGGTGAGTATGTGTGGAAGGAGGATTTGTCCGGCTGGGCACCTCCTAGATAAAGTAATCACTACACTGAAAGGGGAATAGGTGAAGTGTTGTAGTCACCTGTTAGACTTTGCAAGTGACATTGTGTTTATGTGGAGCGACCGCTCATGTTATAGGTGACTTATCCATGTGTCAGTCACTTACGATACAGAAGAGCATCCCGGCTCTTGAACTTTAGGGTACGGTGTTACACGTACTTGTCTGCGGTTGGGAGACATCTAGTAGTCTAGGGTCGGCCCAGACTTTATCCGTAGAGTGTGACGGTGATATAGTACGACATCAAGGGAGGATCCTTGATCACCAGTACAGTGTCGGTCAGGCAGTGGTACTACGCTTGATCAGCCCGAGATTTGGATCACTGTAAGAAGAGGGAACTTTGGAGAGGCATCAGACCTTGGAGTTCCTGTCCACTGGAGGTTCCTGGGTGAGTCGTAACCACGACAGGACGACCGCACGAACTATAGTAACAGTCTCTATGATGAAGAAGAATCATCTGTAGATCTGCTCTTGTACATATTGTCTTATAGTCCGGCTTTCAGCCACCCTTCTCTGTGTTGCAGTTGACGTAGTTATAAATTAAATTTTGTTCGGTTAGCTATGACTTTGTGCTGTAGTATGACTGGTGTTTTGTCCGAGCCCCCTTGGGGTAGGAAACCCTAGGTAGGGGAGGGGAGGTTCAGCTGTCCCAGCTTGTGTGGGGCCTAGTAAATGTGAAGTGCTAGCGAGGTGGTTGGAGCCAAGGCTGGGGATATTTTCTATAGTAGCAAACCAGTCCATACACATACCCTGCCTACTCATACACATACCTGGCCTATTCATGTATATACCCATCCTACTCATACTCACACCGTACCAACTCATATCCACACTCTAATTAATCACACCCATACCCCATCTACTCATGCCCACATCCTACCTACTCATACCCGTACCCCATTTACTCATACCCATACCCCATTTACTCATACCCATACCCCATTTACTCATATCCATAACCCATCTACTCATACCCACACTCTACATGCTCATAAGTCATACCAGTACACAACTTACTCATACTCACACCGAGCCTACTCATACCCACAACCCATCTACACATACCAATAACCCACCTACACATACCCGCACACCACCAGCTCATACCCACACCCCACCTACTTATGCCCACAACCTATCTTCTCATGCTCACACACAACCTACAACCCACCTACTCATACCCACATCACACCTACTCATACCAACACCCCACGTACTCATACCCACACCCCGCCTACACATACACATATCCTGCCTACTCATACAAATACCTGGTCTACTCATACACATACGTGGCCTACTCATACCTACACATGACCTACTCATACCCACATCCTAGCTGATCATACCCACACACAAACTTCACATACCCTCACGCCACCTTCTCATACCCGCAACCCAACTACTCATACGCACAATCAACCTACTCATACGCACACCCCGCCTACTCATAGCCACGCCAATCGCGGGAAAACCGTGTGTGCGCCATTGATATCAAGGAGAGGTTGATTAATTTTGTTACACATAGCCATAGATTGATTGATTGATTGATTTAGGAACAAACATCACAGCATTCGGGGCATTCCCATAAGCGCTCCGTCCCTATCCTCAACAGCCAGCGAAGAGTTCCAACACTAATAGTTCCAGTAGAAATCTGATTATATGTCCGACTCGCCTTTCCTCTGAGCGTCGAGCGTCGGCCAGATCCCCTCGTCACACCTCGCTGCCTCATTCTTACCAGACTATGGTGATCCATCTGCTCCTCCGAGGTGTACACGTGCTCCCACAAGGCCGCAACCACGTCTGCCTTGTCATGCATCAATACTCCAACAAGTTTTGCCGAGCCAGCCAATCTGTCTGCCTGTTCATTCCCCAGCAGACCGGTAAGCCCCGGAGAAAAGATCCAGGTGATGCTTGCTACCCGTGACCTCCGAAGCGAAGCAAGTCACTCTGCACGAAGCCTGCCTGTCCTCACCCTCCTCAGCATGCTTTCTGAGTCAGTTACAATCTCAATGTGTGAATGTATCATGTTCTCCATCCAGCGGAAAGCTGCACTGACCGCCTCCACCTCCATTCTTAAGCCAGATGTTGTGGCATCATACGCCAGGCTCTCCTGCACCAAACGTCGACCATTAGATTTTTTTTAAGAATCCCCAGGCACTTCTCCTACCTCTCAACACCGAACCATCCGTGTAGATAATCACATCACCCGGGCGAGCATTATCCTGAATTAGTTGCTGGATTTCCACTTCCGTGGCCCCTGCAGGCCATTCTCTGCACTCCCGGCTCAATGTGATTATAACTCTGCACAAGTCTGACTGCTCCGCTTGCACTCTGACCCACTCCTCTCCTCGCCTGATGTTCTCCAAAGGGCACACCTGTCTGTTCGTATCATCCCTCTTATCAGTCTCTGACCCTTAACAACAGACGGCAGGCCAAGGATGTAACGCATACACACTACTGGGGTGTCTCTGGTGCATCCAAGAATGACCCGCATGTCTTCGTTCTGTATGCGCTCTAATTTCACCAGCTGACTCTTTGAGACAGTGAGCAGTCCTAGTCCATAATCAGTTACTGAGAGGATCAAGTGCTAGTATAGTGTGAAGAGCATTCTCTGCTCTGTGTTCATTGCAGCCATAGTTTTAAGTGCATTGAGTCCCTTTTGATATCTTGTCACAACCGTCTCCACATGGTCCTTGAAGGACAGACTCCTGTCAAATGTGATTCCCAGATACTTCAGTTTGTTCTCTCTGTTGACGCTTCTGCCATCTATCGCGAGGCTTGGGGCATCATTTATCACAATCCTGTTGTCCAGAGAGCACCACAAAACAGCCGCCTTTTCCGTGTGGTTGACAGCACTCATTTCAGTCAATCACTTTGTCTACTGTCACCTGTAGCTCCTGGGATGTTTGATCCCTATTTCTCGCCTGCCTATATGCAAGAATATCATCTGCAAATGTTAGTATCCTTCCAACCCCTGGTGATTCTAGGTTTGCAATCTTGCTCGTAAACACATTAAAGAGCACCGGTGAGATTGCAGATCCCTGTGGCAGTCTCGGGGTTAAAATATGTGGCTCTGAGGTCCATGCCCCAGACGGAGAGCAACCCGACGAGAGTGCAGGACGGCTGCTATCCAGTTCACCATCCAGGGATTGACCCTCTTCTCCATCAGTGCGGTCATCAAAATATCACATCGAACTCTATTGTACGCATCCTCGAGATCAAGCGCTGCCGCCATCGTTTCCTGTCTACTCTGGAACCCCTCATAAACGTCAAAGGCAAAAGTGGCTGCATTAGACCAGGTGTCTTTTCCTGGCCTGTAGCTCCCCAGGCCTCTTGGAAGAAGCTTCCCCCTTTCCAAAAACTCTTGCAGCTTGACAGCGACTATCTTCTCTAAAACCTTCCCAAATGTATTTTGAAGGGTGATGATCCTAAAGCCGCTAAGCTTTGACTGGTCCTTGAATGGTTTTGGGAGAGGGATGAGATAGCTATGTAACCAATCCTGCGGTACTGATGCTGTCCTAATGCTCTGATTAAAATTACTATGCGCATGTGTCTCTGATTATACATACTTAAATCACTGTGTGCACATGCCTGTGGTTTTTTTTAATCGCATATCCTATTTACAGGACATCGCTGTCAACACCAGCATTTTACCGCTGTTGTTGATTTCTTGGCAAAATTACGCTCAGTAGTTTACCATTGCTTTCTGAGCGACCGGCTCACATACCCCCGTATGTAACCAACGCGATGGGATCCGCTACCGAATCTCCCGCAGCTGCGTTACCCTACGTGGATATAGGGATTACGGAAAAAGACGTTAACCCCTTAGCCAGGGAGTCTGTGGTTATACATAGCCGTATATTAAGATCACTATTTGCAAATGTCTGTGGTCATTAGCCATAGACTAAAATCACTATTTACATTATGTCTGTGGTTATACAAAGACATAGATTAAAATCACTATTTGCGTATGTCTGTGGTTATACATAGCCATAGATTAAATCACTATTTCCATATGTCTATGGTTATACATAGCCATAGATTAAAATCACAATTTGCGTATGTCTGCTGTTATAGATGATCAGGCTTCACTCTTTCCTGTTGGCAGGTAACGATTGATGAGGACAACTTTATAAACAACGTTATTACAACGAGAATGGATGACTTTGAGAAGAGTTTACGAAGCATTAGGACATTCGCGAAGTAATTATTTCATCCTTTTCTAACCACTTACCACTATGAAACATGTAATTTATCACACACCACTAGAAATGACAAGGAAACTGTAATTTTATTTTAGCTAACTGTTATTAGCTTGTAGTAAATGCGCTCAGAAAGAACTATTTTTACAATTTCATTTTATCGGTTCATTATTCTTCTTTTTCTTTCACCCTATTGCTTTTGCCATGAAGCGTCGCAGAGACAAGGCAGGTGTAATTTTCAGTATTTCACTTGCATTGTTGCCAGTACCAACACATTATGTTTGGTTTCTTCAAT